>CM062808.1:488678758-489298280 GCA_031772625.1 Pinus tabuliformis | reverse complement strand
CTCCCCCCCCATCCGGAAATGATCGCATGTCTCGAGCGGTTTGCTTCGTGTATCCCATCCCCGCCCCTTCAAACACCTATTCAGCTTTACCAAGCATCTTCTGAGGGCAATATGGGAAACATCACGCAAACCAAACCCATCGACATCTCTGTGAAACCAGGGATTGTTGAGTACATTTAAATAGGAGTCACTTGTACTCCAGAGGAGGTTCAACTCTACACCGCTCTATTTCGCGAATTTCGTGATGTCTTCGCGTGGTGCTATGAAGAAATGTCGGGCATCGACCCCAGTATCGTGGTGCACGAAATACCTACCGTGTACGCAGGTGCTAGGCCTGTCCGTCAGCGCCTACGCCCTGTGCACCCCCGAAAGGCCGCAGCCATCAAAGCAGAAGTCGAAAAGCTTCTCAAAGCTGGTTTCATTTACCCCATTCCACTGACGGATTGGGTTTCTAATATAGTCCCTGTGAACAAAAAGCAGGGCACTATCCGAGTCTGTGTTGATTACCGTGATATCAACCGTGCCTGTCCTAAGGATAACTTCCCTACACCCTTCATCGATCAGCTTATCGATGAGTGTGCAGGAAGCGAAATTTACTCGTTTATGGACGGCTTCTCTCGATATAACCAGATCAACATTGCACCCGCTGATCAACATAAGACGGCTTTTATTTGTCCTTGGGGCACTTTTGCTTATAAGAAGCTCCCTTTCGGTCTAAAGAATGTCGGCGCTACGTTCCAACGTGCAATGTCCTATGCCTTTCATGATATTTGTCACATTGTACAGTCGTACCTGGATGACCTCCCAGCTCATTCAGTCAAGCGTCAGGACCATCCCTCTCATCTTCGCGAAATTTTTCTCCGCTGTCGACACTACCGTATTAGGCTCAATCCTCATAAGTGTGTCTTTTGCGTGGAATCAGGCCAACTACTCGGGTTTATCGTCTCCCGAGAAGGCATCCGTCTGGATCCCCTCAAAGTCGAGGCCATCCTGAATCTTCCTCCCCCTGCTTCTTTGTAGCAGTTGCAGAGCTTGCAGGGCAAAGCGAATTTCCTTAGACGATTCATTCCGAATTATGCTGAGGTGGCTAAGGGTTTCACACGGTTATTGAAGCGAGACACACCCTTTCATTGGGATGCTATCGCTCAGGAGTCTTTCGAGTGACTCAAGGGCCTCCTTGTCTCGGCTCCATTATTAAGGCCTCCGAACTACCACCGTGATTATACTCTCTATCTGGCTGCCGCCGATACCACTATCGGCATGGTTCTAGTGCAGGATGATGATGACGACAATGAGCACGTTATCTATTACCTTAGTCGCAACCTCTTAGATACGGAAACTCGCTACGCTTACGTCGAGAAGTTGGAATTGGCTGCTGTCTACGTCGTCCAACGTTTCCGACATTATGTCCTGTTGCGCACCACAACCGTGATTTCTGACTGCAACCCAATGACGTACATTTTTTCGCGTCAGTTGCTGGGGGAAAATACTCGAAATGGATCGTAATCCTCCAAGAGTTTGACTTGGAATTTACTGCTGCCAAGTCTAAGAAATCTCTCATCTTTGCTGAATTTCTCTGTTCTTTGCCATCTCTTTCTGCACCCTCTCTTTCGGAAGAGCATATCCCGGACGAAACGTTGTTTCTAATCAGCACCCTCGACCCTTGGTATGGGGACATCATAGTATATTTGCAGACGTCTTCCTTCCGTCCCAATGTATCGAAAGACGCTCGACGAAGGATTCGTCATCAATCTCAACCCTATCGCATTATTGGTGATACCCTGTACCGCCTCGGCGCTGATTCTGTTCTCCGCCAATGTTTGACTCTCGAGGAGGCTGAGCGAGTGTTGAATGACTGCCACTCCGGTGCTTGTGGCGGTCACATGTCCGGATATGCCACCGCCCAGAGAATCCTCCGCGCTGGTTATTTCTGACCTTCTATCTTCAAGGATTGCATTCTTGCCGTCCGTTCATGCCATGAATGCCAGATCTACCACCGGAAAATGCGTGCACCTCCTGCACCACTGCACCCTGTTGTTACCGTAGGTCCTTTTGCCAAATGGGGCATCGATTATACATCTTGTAACCCTCGTTCGGCCGGGGGGCATGGGTATATCATCGTTTCCGTGGATTATTTCACCAAATGGGCCGAAGCGATGCCTACATTGAATGAAGACGGTCACACAGCGGCGCAGTTTTTGTTTAATCATGTCATTACACGGTTTGGAGTCCCTCAGGCTATCGTCACGGATCACGGAAAGCATTTCCGTAATCACATGATGACGGAACTAACGACCCAACTAGGCTTGCGTCAAGATAGTTCGACGCCGTACTACCCTCAATCCAATGGCCAAGTTGAAGCCGTGAACAAAATCTTGATCACAATGCTCCAACGTACCGTTGGTACACACAAGTCTAATTGGCATCTGATGTTGTTCCCCGCCTTGTGGGCCTACCAGACCTCTGTGAAGGACGCCACCAGTTTCACCCCTTTTCAGCTAGTTTATGGACTGGAGGCCACCCTTCCTATTGAATGTGAGATTCCTTCGTTAAAGTTAGCTATCGAGTTGCTTCCAAACAACACTCCGGTGGAGGAGCGGCTTCTTTATCTAGAACGGCTAGATGAGACCCGGCGCTTAGCTTCTCTAGCCATCAAAGCATGGAAGAAGAGAGTTAAGGCTCACTTCGACAATACCATTCGACCTCGTTCCTTTGTTGAGGGAGATCTAGTACTGCTCTATGATCAAGCTAAGGATAAGCTAGGGGCAGGTAAACTCGAACCCATGTGGCTAGGCCCCTATATTGTGAAGAGAGTTTTGCAAAAGGGGGCATATGAGCTGATTGACTACGAAGGAAATCCTCTCGACAAGCCCCGTAACGGGCTTTATTTGAAAAAATACTATGCATGATTTCGTGCACCTAGTTTGTACATACGTGTGTTTTTAGCAAGTGTGTTATGTGTGTATGATTTCACGTTTTGCTTTGGTGTGAAGGCGTGTTTGCCTCTTATTGTGTTTTCTGCTTCTTGTGCAGATGTCTAGTGCACCTTATGTTGGTTTCGCTGATGGTGCCTGTCGTAGCACTTGCAATTTTTCTTCTGCGGCGTGGGCGATCTATGATCCTCACGGCGAGTTGCTAGATCTTCAAGGTGTGTGCTTGGGTCGTACCACTAACAATGTTGCCGAATATAGTGTTGTAATTGAGTTATTAGCCGAAGCAGTTGATCTCGGCATTCATGCATTGGTGGTGAACCTGGACTCTCAACTGGTCGTCCATCAACTCAACGGGCGATATTCCGTCAGAGACCAACGCATTCTAAGGTTGTATTTACGTGTAAGATTGTTAGAAAGGAATTTTGATTACATCACATATCAACATATTCCGAGACGATTAAACACATTAACTGATGCATTGGCAAACCATGTATTAGACAGACATTTGCGTAACAGATAAACATTATACAAGAAGACATAGAAAACATAATAAGACCATAGGATAAGCATATGTATATATATAAGTATATCATAATGTTTGCACCGTGTGCATCAAAAATAAAATCCTTTTCCAAGCATAGTTTGCATGCGTGCTTTTAAGCTTGCGTAAAAAATTAAAATATGTGGGTCGTATGTTATGCAACTGATACATTAGATTACATTTGTGTTAGACATTTGCATAGCATATAAAAACATCATCACATGTAAAAGATCCATCCAAAATCGGTATATATATATATCATGTGGCGCACCAAGGCGCTCAAAAATAAGTGTATATGTCTAGATAAGGCCTGTGTTCTCAATACATCTGAGACGCATGTCTCTCAAAAAACATCAGTAGAAAATAAGACCTAGATGTCTACTGTGGTGGTTATGCTCTCTGTATACTACAGCCGCCCGTGCCACCCGCCTCAAAAGGCGGTGCATCCTGGTTCTACCACCCCCACTGTATGGATCTGAGATGCTATGGGGACCTCCTCTATCCCCTGGTAATCTAGAATCCCCGCCAGTAAGCCCTCGAGGTTCTGTATCACAGTCTCCATCGTATTGACTCCTAGAGGAGCCAGGGCCAGGGCTTCAGCGCCTTGTGCCTCTCTCCGCGCCTCTGGGGCCAGACCAAGGGGTCTCGTCGGTCCTACATCTGCATACCATAGCATTCATCGTAAAGACATGTACATGAAAAATTAAAAACATTACAAAAAACAAAAAATTAAAAAGAGATCAAGTGGCTTACCACCATCGTCCCAATGCTCTCCCGCAGGCAGTGGCATGTCTGGATCTCCACGGAAGTCTATGCCAGCATATGGCCAGTCCTCCACAAAAATAACCTGCCGATCCAGCCACTCTCAGAAATATACTCCCCATGCCACTGGTCGGCCTCCACCGCCTCGCGACATGACATGGCCCCATCGACTAGCCATCGTCTCCCGGGGGCCTCTGGGTGGATCCACGACCATGTCCTGTAGCTGTAATGCCGGTACCCGCTCCAGCATGAGCGGAGTAAAAGCGACCCATAGCCAAACTGCTTCGACTCACCACGTCGACAATTTCTCAGCTGTCTCTTCATACTGGTTGCTTTGCTGCTGCCCAGTTGAATATGGTGGGATGTAAACACTCGAGAGCTAATAGAAGATGGGTCTTCGAAGCCTCGTGATTGGCCAAGGAGCCCGCTGCCCGGGTCACCATGAAGAGTATGGTTCGAAGGACGATGTCCTCCACCGTAGGAATACTACTTCCCACTTTCCCACTCCGCGTTTTGCGTGCCCGTGGGCACACCCGAGCCATCAGCATATCTAGGGTTTCACCACTGGGTCGCTGCCCCTCCAGAATGGGCATCTCACCTCGACGTGATAACCCGGTCAAAAAATAGATATCCGTATAATCGAACTCGATATCACGGCCTCGAATCACAAACTTCCCATCAACAGGATTCCAGGCTCTGATTAGGAACTCGAGAAGATCGGGCTGTGCTCGCAGGCGCGGAGTGAGGAAGAATTTGAGTAACCCGCATGCCCGCATTGCATTACGGCACCCAGCATCGGCGAATGCCGCTATATCCTCATTATCATGAGCTCGCTCTTGCCAAACAAATGCCATTTTTTCCTGCATGGCCACAAAAAATCATTAGAGCCCTGACCGTTGAAATTTACACGTTCAAATTGTTAAAAATTTAGTTTCGCGGCGTCAGCGCGACTGTTTTTAAAACAGTCGCGCTGATAATGGCGCCCTTTGTTTTTTTCCTTGGGTCAGCGCGGAAGCACACGTGTTTTCCGCGCTGATCCGGGGGTGGTATGTGTAAATATTATTCGATCAGCGCAGACCCGATGAGGAAATCCGCGCTGACCGAGAGCGAATTGAAGTCCAAAAAATTCGCCCAAACTAACACTTCCCACCGTGAAAATGCGGCTAAAATGATTCAAAATGGAGCGCAGGAGAAGGAGAACCTACCTGGAACAGATTGCAGGGTGGTTGATGTCCGCACGGGATGGAATTTGGTTCGTCAACCTCGCAGCTCCACAACGTCCTCCACGGCTCAAAATGGTAACAATGGTAAAAACCTCCTTTTACCCCCCTATTTATGGTAAAAATTTTATAATTAACTATCATTTTTCATAAATGTGGGTTTTGTCATGTTTTTTACCATGTGCTTGGTGCCAATGTCGTTTTACTATGTTTTTATGCATGTGGTACATATTATCTCGAACAGGTTTACGCGTGCGGTGTTTCTTGTGCAGATTCTCATACCAGTGGGGTCACGACGGTCCTATACACACTTGGTCCCAAAACGTCATCTTTAAGCTCTTTTTCGACATAAAGCAAGAAAAGATGGCCGAGCCCCCTCTCGGCTCGTTAAAAAGAACGAGAGGCGGTCGCCTTTAAAGCTCTTTTTTCGACCGTTTAAACTAAAAAGATTGCCGGGTGTTTGTCGTTTCGAACTCGTTATTGGCTCCAAAACGACGTACTTCTGACCGCTTTTCTACTTTTTCGGGTCAAAGTCACTACTTACGAAAAGTACTCCTCGATCATACTGGTCGGGCGGTTCTTTCGAGCATTGTTTTATACTTTTTCGGGCTCGAGAGACACAACTTTACGAAAAAGGACCCCCCTGGAGTTTTCTTTTCCGCTGTCTTTTCAGACTCTCTAAACAGGAAAAGACGTCGAGTTCTTCCTTTGTCAGACTCGTTAAAACTTAATGACATCGGACACCGTCGAAATGACACTTTCCAAGCATATGCTATCCCCGTCAAGCTTGTCATCCAAAAATAATCGGGGTACCTGCCAGAAATGGCGGGGAAAATGGAACTGTAATAATTGTCGTGTCGGCAGTATGTCGCTCTTGAACATGGCACTAGTCTGCATTCGTGTCTGGGTGGGGATTTCTCATCTTGTTTTACACTAGCCTCCGTGGGTTTGGGTTATCCTATTTGACCTCTCATCTGCTCATTGCCTTGTCACCGTGACCTCTGCTCATTTGATGTCAGATACTGCCAAATCCAATGTCGTGCCACTGATATGTTCAAGAGAAGTTGACCTCTGCAAACTTACAACCTCCCTCTGATACCTCACACAAAATATCTTATCCTTCTCTGTCTTGTGTCGATGATGTGGGAAGCATTATGGCCCACTTCGATCAAGGTTACTTCCTGTCGACTTCAGCTCATTATCCAGGAAAGTGACTTAGAGACTCCCTTCAGGTGCCTTAGAGCCTGCATGCCTCAATGGCAGGTTCTTCGTGTTCGACGTGAGGTTTTCATCATTGGCCTCCGATCGAATGATTCTGCGGGTGTTCGACACGAGCTCATTGATTCACACGCCGCAGATTGTACCTATAAGTACCTTGAGGACCATTGTCATTATTGGTGGTACCTCTCGCGTCTGTTAACATTTTTCATTATTGGCTGGTAATCAGACGATGTTCATGCATGTTCGACTTCAGCTCATGTATTCACATGCTTGGACTTGTACTTTGTTCGGGTCGAGATGGAGCGCAAGACCCTGGATTTTTGTCTGTTGCAATCCAGGTTGCGATTTTGTGGATTATTATTACATGACTCGTTGATGGATGGCTGCGCCCATACCTAAGTCTTTTGGGATGGCTGCGACCATACCTTATTATCATCATGGTCTCTTCAGCTGGGTGGCTGCGTCCATACCACAGACCTTCTTCGTATGTCTTTTGGATGGCTGCGCCCATGCCTAGACTACATGTAATAGATTCTCAGAGATATCAGTTGTACATACGTGCAGATTCTTCCTGGTGGTGTTCCAGTTCAGCGAGTTTTGTAAAGCATTTCACCCCTCCCACTCTCTCGGGCTTCATGCTTTAGGGGGCATCTGTTACACAGTAATTTGTCACTGTCTCCCTGTCAGTCTCCCTACTGTGTCATGAGTTCAAATTAATCATGCTCATGCTCTCTAATGTTGCCAAATGACCCACTTTGCCAAATTTTTTCCCATCATCGCGACTGTTATTAAAATAACCGCGCTGACTGGCGCCTCATAATACAACGAATGCGCTGCCAGCGCGGAAGCACACGTGTTTCCCGCGCTGGTCGAATTTCATGAACCAACGCATCTTCTATTCATATTGGGTCGCGCTGACATAGCCTTCCTGTTATTCAGATGCGATGTCAGCGCTCCAGTGCAGTTATACACCCGCGTTGATCTTGTTTGGGCGAGTTTGTTCTAACAGCCGGCCTTCCAGATGACTCCAGACCTGGTTTTTGGCCTTGTAAATGTCGCCCTCCCTTCTATGGCATGTTTGTTTCGTCATTTGAGCCACCTTCCTTGGAGATAAGCTCATCCTCCCACCATTCATGGAGACTCCTTCTCCTATTTAAGCCTCTACCATTGCCATGAGCAGCTAGTTTTTGACAGTGTGGAATTGATAGTGCTTAGAGTGCTGCTGCTAGTAGGTAGTTGGTGTGACAAGTGTGGGATTGCTAGAAAGCTTAAGGAAGGTTGTGAAGTGTTGCTTTCTTGTGTGAACTTGTGTGAGAGAGAGTTTTTGTCTTGGGAGATCTACCTCCAAGGGTGAATGCTTAAGAGACTTGTTGGCTGGACCCTCTTGAGAAGGACTCGACGTCAGAACTTTGGTTGTACTCTTCTCTGTTATTGATTAATAATAGATGACTACTATTATGGTTCCACTCTCATTTGTCTTTGTAATGGTTAATGTGAGTTATGTCCTTTCTGACTGATGTATAATTGCATTTATTAGATTTCACGCTTGTGTTCGTGTTTCTCTTTGTGTGTGCAGGTGTCTATCCACGAGGATTGTGTAGGATTGTGACTGGCCAAAGCGAAGGAGCGAGAGCAACGTCTCTTCATCAAACATTAGCATTGGAATCCAAGTAGGTCTTCATTGCCTACCTTTTATTTGCAATTAGGAACTTGCATAGTAGCATTGACTGATTGTTGCTAGACCCATTCTGGGCTAGTAGGGATCGCCTCTATCCGTAGAGGGGATTTACCTCTCCAACAATTATTCTCACTTCACTTGTAAATTGCAAGAACGAAGAACAGAGAACAATACAAAGTAGTACGCAGGATATTATGGGAAAGAAAAGCAAAACTCCGAGCTCTGAAGAGAAAGAAATGGCGCCCTTGTATATAGACACAGCCTGTAACAGAGACGTTGGTATAGCTACGTGGGAAGGCATGTATAATCTACTTGAAGAGGAGAATCCCAGAGTGATGGAAGTTACTGCTACTGCGGGTTCACATAGTTCTTCTGACGCATCCATCACAGAGCTAGCTTGTTCATTCTTTCACCGGATAGCAGCAAGGCCCAAAATTCTCCCATACACGGACATGGTGAAGTGGATACTGGACAACGTTGATATCAGAAATAGACAATTTAAGACTCAGGGTCAAGAGCTTACGGAATCATTATCTTAGTGGATGTTAGATCAAGAAGAGATAAATCATTATCGCTTGAAGCTCATGAGTAGGACTAGTTATAAATGGTACTTCTATCTCTTAACTATTTCTGCCTTTGTGTTAAAGTGATTTTCATGTTCAGTTGTTTCTATATTGATGTATGAATGCATGAGTTATCATTTGGCACTTTTGTACGGTGATAGCTATTTATTTATGCTTAGTGTATGAGTAGCTTATTATGTGATATGTTTTTCAGCACTGTTTCGTCTAACTTTTTATACGAAGTGGTTCATCCTTATTGAATTTTTTTCTCATAACAGTTGAATGATCTTTATTATCATTTGTTATTTGAAATCATTTTAGATCGCATAGCAGAAAGATTACACCCCAGGTTAGTGTAGACTTAGATATTTCTGCTTATTAGAATACAATTTCCTTATTATTAGATTAGAATTAGAATAAAAGTATTCCATTTAGAAACTGTTAGAAAGAGAAATATCAGTCTGTCATACACACACACAAATTGGGAAACTGGTCCCATATCCCCAGTCAGACCCACTATACCAAACGGAAAAGGAGCTGCTAACCAAGGTCCGGACCGGGTGGGTATCCCCCTTGTTGTAGACCCGATTTTCGGGGCTTCAACATAACCTTAAGATGATTGTATTTTATTAGCACTTTGAAATATATTAATATAATATTTATAATGTACTAGTGGTGTGATTACTTAAACTTATGGTTTTGGATTAGTTCATGATTCACTGTTTTATGAATTTTTCTAGTTAATATAAGTAATATAGTAAGTGAGATAGTGTTATGCCAAGTCTTTTAGGAGGGTGAAGTTAAGTATTATCTATATTAACATTGGTATTTATAATACTAAAATATTTATATAAATTAAATCACTGATAAATATAGATATCGTATATGCAATTTATAATTCTAAAAGAAAAATAATAGTTATTTGTACCATTTAAATTATCTATTAAATTATATATACTACACAAATATTCTCAAATTATTAAATTTAAATCCTCCTATTTTTTTAATTTAAAAAAATTAAAAAAAAAAATAAATAAAAAATCTAAAATCTAAAATCTAAATTTAAATTAAACCCCACCTATCATTGTGAATATATTAATACATGAGTATTATCATAAATATTGATATCCTTATTTATATCTTTATTATTAATAATACTATTATTACATGATAAAATATGTATTATTCGAGTAAAACTATTGCTAGTACTAATATTAGCATTTATGTTTTGATCACGAAATATTTATAATGTTTAGTGTTAGTGTGATTACTTTAACTTGGGTTTTTGGATTAGTTAATGATTCATTATTTTGTGATTTTTAAAAGTTCATGATTGATTATAATATAGGTCAATGGAAATGAGGAGAACATGTTGGGATAGATCATCATTGGGTAAAATTAGATAAAGGTTTTTAGGAATATATGAAGAAATTTTTGAATTTGAAAAATTTTGAAGGGGTGATTTTTTTTTTTAATATTTATTAAATATATATAAAGAAGACACAATATGTTAATTGATTATTTGAGCATATTATTATTATTAATGATAGTTTTTTTTACACTAAGAGTTGTAATATAAAAGTATGGATAGAGTTGTAAAAGAATGAAGCATATACATTACTCTTCAACATGGTTAAATAATTCATGCACAAGACTTATTGTAGATAAGGTTGATTTCACTTGTGACATTATCTTGTTTCTCACTTCATAAATTATGTGTACCTAGGAGTGAACCCCAAAACTAGTTGATTTGGGAATCTCGTCCCTCCAAGTCTATTAGACAATTTTATGGAATAATGAAGACGATGGTAATATTACATTAATAACTCTACTCACTTCAAATGGAATAATGAAGACAATGGTAATCTTACATTGAAAATTCTACTCACTTCACATGGAATAATGAAGACTTACATTGATAATTCTACTCACTTCACATGGAATAATGAAGATGATGGTAATCTTACGTTGATAATTATACTCACCTTACGTGATTCAATATGTTGAACATTACCTCAAATATTGTGTGTCTTATTTCATTAATAAACTAGCCAACTACCATTTGGGTATGTATAGACCTTTGCTTGTTCATTCCAGGCTTGGTATTTCTTAACTAAGAATTTCTTTTAAGGTTACCCATGACCAAGCTTCAACATGATTGTGTACTAGTTAGTATTGATCGTGTTTCCAAAATGTTTATCTACATTCTTTATGAGAAGACAACCATATCCTTGATAAAATGTAATTGTACCTCATTCATGTTTGGTACCATTTTGGTTTACCATCTTCCATAATATCATATCATGATTCTAGATTTCTCAATCATTTCTAAAACACCCCATGGCCAAAGCTTGAAACGAAACTCAAACACTATTATTTTTCATCCTTAGATTGATGCCCAAGCAAAGGTTATAACCTAAGTTCATCTATTACACATGTATAATATTGCACATCCCCTCACATGGAATGAAAATATACCTTTCATAAGCATGCTTATAATCAATCCTAGCATAACTCTACCAATCATAGCCCTTTCCAAACTTGTTTTGGTTTCCAACCATCTAACACTATAAATGTCTCATTCCTATAACCCGAAACATGTTGTACTTCTCAAAATTATAAAAAAAAAAAAGGATACCACAAACTTCATTAAGCAAATTCAACAAATCCATGAATAGTTATAATCTATCTAGTTCCAATAATAGAATCACAAGCAAAGAAATGATGTATATTGGGTACCTCACTCTTTTTAAGTAGGTGACTAAAATTGACTATAGTCAAAAGAAGAAAAGTTTAAGAGTCTACATCAAAAGATCAGTCCACTTCAACATGGTTATTTTCCCCTTATCAAAGTAGTGGGAGATAATGATTTCCAACTTGATCTACCACCTTACCCAAAAATTGAATTGATTTACTAAAATCCTACCACCCGCAATTATTTGGTAAATAACCAAAATATTGTTGCCTACCATTGACTAAAAAATTTAATCTCTGCTAATTTATATTCATAATACTTAAAACCAAATCATATTAATGAAATCATTAATCAATAATTCAAGTCCACTCATTAGCAAAACATTCATTTGTTCCATGTTGATCAAGCTATGATTTTTAATTAACAACCATGTTTTCATATTAAATACGTGCACCCCCACCCTAAGTATATTGACTAGCAAGACATTTGATGCAATACCATCAACCCTTGGAAGCTTATTTTCCAAACCCCAATGGGATCATGTAAATTTCAAAAGGGGAGGGAAATTCCCTTAAAATGTAATTTATATAAATTAGGAGCATTGAAATTTTAATGAAGTTCCATGTGCCCAGACTAGAAAGGAATCTAGACTATTAGGGATGTTAAGTTGTTTTGATGAGATGGTGTTTAGGCCTTTGTCATAATTCCAAGATCCAGCTTAAGGTGTTATGAACATTTTGAGTTTTTAGGAAAGATATCCATTTGTCTTGGTTTTTGTTGATGGGATGAAATGTACCACCAACAACTAGGGGGGTCTCCCCAGTGTGAATTCCTAATTAGACCTCACATAGTTTGGGATAGGAACCCCATCTAGTATGTGGGAGCGACTTCCACCATGGATGTTTCTGCTCTTGGTTATCAAATGAGGAGGTGTCAGAGTGGGGACAAGAACAGAATGACTAGACAGTGAAACAAAATCATCCCAAGATTGAGAGACTGCAAAAAGAGGTACAAACAAGTCTCAACAACAATAAGAAGAGGTATGTCATGAGAGGGATCATTGAGCCAAAAACCCAGTCAAACAACATAAGGAAGCACATGTCGGAAGCTAATTGCAAAATAGTTCACAATAGATCACTAACAAGGCAACAAATAAGTAAACACAAATTTGAAACCAAAACATACATACAAAAAATATGAACCAGTCCATAACATATTGTGTATATGAAAGCACACATACAAATACAGTGAAAATACCATAAAACCAATAAAACCACCATTAGTAAGCATGGGGCTCAGTGCCAAACATGAAGAACATCTTATTAATGTTGTTGCAACTTCAAGTACATATCTTGAAATTGGTCAAAACCCAATAGAGGAACATCTGTTGTTCATACCATTACCCAAAGCAAAACCCTAGCCTCACTACAACTCCACTCTACTAGCTACCAAGAGTTGAGTGCCTCTAGCTCTTAAGCATAAACCAACTATCTAATCCTAGCCTCAACTCAAGTGCTAAAGTCCCGAACAATGAGGCCTAAGGGCACATTTGTAGAGATGAGGTGATTGTTTGCCTACCATGACCCTTGACCTCCCCTCATGACTTTTGAGCTTCTTCCCTGCTTTTTCTCATCTAGTGACTATTACATACTTGAATCAATCTCAACAAAATTGTTGGCATCATTTACATGCTAATAAAGGAGAAAATGTGCGCAGAGTAAAGAGGGTTATTGAAACCCTAATGTTGTTGCACAACCATGATGAGCTACCAAGCATAGTTGTGATAAATTGATGTTACTATTATTATTCTTGTCATCATGATTGTCACAGTGCTTCGGGCAACTACATGGATCCAACTAACCTTTTAGACGAAACCCTAGTCTCCTTCATGCGAACCAATATTTTGTTCTCGTTCTTCTACCTGTAGAAAAGCCTTGGTCACATATATTTGCAGATAAATAATAATTCTTTGGACCCTCGTATAGTCCTATTTTGTACAACGATATTGCCAATGTGAGGGGTTTGAGTAGGATCTTTCTAAAGTTAAAAAAGTGTTTACTTCAGATCCCAACATTTTCCTATATTTAATTTTTTCATGGTGCCCCCCTAGGTAGTTGCAGGACCTTAGTATTTGTATGGTTATATAATATGAGTTATGGATCATGTCTTTTAAATTCCCTTCCTCCTACAAGTCTTTTTCTCCTTCACTTCACTTTGGATGTGTAAGGTGAGATACAAACTCAAAACAACTCTTATAAGTGTCGAAAGGCGACTTGGAGCATTTGTTTTGCCTACATTTACGTTAGAAAGAATGATCGTAGGGATGCCTGTATTAGAAACTAATAAAGTGTTTGACACCATCAACATACCAGCATGCACGTGCTGATTTGATCATGGATTTATGCCTTTGTTCTTTCCCTGGCTTCAATATTTTGTCATTAAAGACAAAATAATATTGTTTACAATATGATAATTTAGCAATAGATGATCTTTGTTGCAAATGTAAATAATAATCTTGATAGGACTTGATGATGTCCTTGTTACGTCCTAACATAACATTTTATGGGTGAATCTAGTAATTTGAGAACATGACGATTCCTCTTTTGCCCAAAGGTTACTTTGGTTCCAAGTTGATCATCCACAATCATCACATTCGACTTGTACCAACATCGCATCCCAAAATTCCAATCCTGCAAGCACAAGGTCACTTAATAAGGTGCAATATTTAATCAATAAAATAAGAAACACTTGTCATTGAAAATAATTTATTCCCATAACAATAATAAAACAAAAATGAAGAAGCACTCATAGCCTTGAAACATTTATGTTGAGATTCGTTTGTTGAGTCTTCTTCAATTCCTGGTGAATATTTCAATTACCATCTCATCTCACGTAATTGATACACAAACATTATGAAACCCTTATCGTGCATGAGTATAATGTCATATTCTTATCCCTTCACATGTGATTCATTGTATACAAAACGTAGTAAATAACCAGTGCACCCATTATACCATCTTTGCGTTTGCGGGGTCAAAATATGTGAGGGCGAGGGATAGACTTTATTCTTTGTGCAAAATCGATATGAGGCCAACATGGGATTTAGAGATCAATTTTTGTTTTTTTGTAGAATACCAATTCCAAAAGACTCACATATGATGGATGCTCACTAGGTAGATCTATTATTACTCATATAATAGGTATCGAATGGAATTTTGTTGTTTTTCCATGTTAAGAGGACATATCGCTTCTAAAACAAACTATCCGCCTATACGTTAGTCAATGTTAAATTCAACCCTTTATAACTGCAAATTGGTCATCGTAAGTAGTGCGTTCCTCCTGGTTCCATTTACTTCCATTACGAAGAAGATATCTTTGATGAGCGAAGAGTTAGATATATATATTCCTTAGGTCGCAATTTTGGTGAAGAGGTCGCATAGTCAGAATGGAGGTAGAGTCACACATATTATAAGATTTCTCGGGTACGATTATGTGAGCTAGCCAATTGGGAGGGGTTGCATACTCGTGTTGAGGGTTGGGTCGCATCTTTTGGGTCATGATTCTAAACTGCAATCATCCGACTTGAGTGGAAATTCAACTTTCTAGAGGTCACGGAATTGGCACAATCACGTCTTGAATAGTTTGCATTCCATGGATGCACATCTAAGGAAATGGAATGCGACTATGAGACCAGTGAGGGAGGTGGTGACTTGTGGGGATCACCGAGAGGAACTGCGACTGGTAAAAGTTGCATGGTTTCCATTTAAATGGGTCGCTTCCTCCAGATGCTTCCTTGAGGCTTTGAAATGTGACCTTGTGACTCATAAGGAGGTCACATGGTCACACTCCATGCAAGATGCACTACAGAGCTACATCCCTCCACTTTTGCCCTGTAACTTTCCGACTCATATGTCCCATGCCTATAATCAATTCATTAGCATTGGCTAGCTCGATGAACACAAGGTTGAATGGCCACTTGTTTGATAAAAAAATTTCCTTTGAAAAATGAGCCCTTATGTCACCTTGATGTAGTGCATTCCAATTCAAACTCATTTCCTGGTGTGCGATGACAATGTCAACATGATCCCTTAACCACTTGGGCTATGCCCTCATTGCTACCTTTTATGTGTGATATTGACACCTGGGAATTATGTGGAGAGATTTTGCACATATGGGCATATGTGGCCTCTTCTATGGTGCCTTGGTACATTTTTTTGCCACCATGCATGATTCATAGGAAAGGTGCTTATGGTATTCCAATCTTATGCCTCAGCCTTTTCAATTCTAATGTAGCAGCATTAAAATCACCTCAACAACTCGCAAAATGTTATTTTTATGCCTCATGATACCTAAGGAACAAGCTCATAACTCAACTTTAGCATGCGTCACATGATACACATTTGGAAAACAACCCCCCCATGTAAATACCCTTGATTGTATTTCCTAACAACAAATTTCATTTTTACTGTAGCTTGGAACGTGGCTCTCATAACGTTCTTTCCTCATCAACATAGGATGACATAATGTACCAGGTGAAGCTAGGCGTCATGCTCTCCCCTTACACTTGATGCCATGATGTTATCTTACTAGGGTCATCTAGATAATGCATGTACACCTTGAGTGACCATATGATTTCGATAGATAAGTTGTTGGTGCATAGACTTTAATCATAACCATGCCGAACTATGGAGGTGCGATAATGATAGAGGTGTTTCATAACTCCTAACACATTCCTCGTTGCATTCATCCATAGTGTTTAGGCTGCTTATTTTATCATACTATAAATGCACCCTACCCTTTTGTAATTTCTTGGCGACATTCTCTTCTAATTGGTGTGTTTGTTGGTCTCTCATTTAATTTCCATTTGATAGGGCAGCTCCATGGTATCAATACATTGGTCCAAAATAATAATTGATGGGGACACTAGTGGTGTGCTCCCTTTACTTTCCCTACATGCCAAAATACCACATGGATTAGTGGGGTCATTAACATACATTTCAACTATACAACCTTAATAATAATAAGGAAATTAAAGGCCGATCTAAGTGAGTTTTAAAAGGTTCCAGAAAGCTTCACCTCATTAATGTGGAGATCTGAAATATCACAGACATTCATTTAAGTGAAGTACACAGGCCATATTAGTTTTCAATATACATGTAAATCCCTTTTACCAACATAAACCTTGAAAAGGGCATTGGGTTCACTCATGATGGCATAGGGTTTCGAAAGAGACAACGGTTACCTCAAACCGTAGTGCACACACCAATGTGGGGAACCAATGATGAGCCTAGGGGAACTTGAAATGAAACGATCCTTACCTTAATGCCACGCAATTCTGATGAAGATGCACAGCTATAGCCATATGGTTCAGGTTAATCATGAGGGGAAACTCTTATTTTGACAATCTAGGGTTTCTCCCAAACCCTAATATGGTCAACATAAGGGGAAACCAAATGAAATCTTGCTCACCCACACATAGTGCCTCTACTAATTGTGATGCATATTATGGAATGATAAGTTTCAAAGTCACAAGAGACTCTTAACACATAAATGAAGCGACAAACCTTCAAAACCCTAATGTAATCATAAGGTCAGTGTCTGAGACAACACATGATGTGTGGGTGAAACATGTAACATGTGAATGGGTACAACATCAAGATTTGATAGGAAGGGTCGCGGGGAGAGTAACCAGTTGAATATCTTACCAAAACCCTAATATACTGGGGTGAGGAGAGGGGGACCCAAAATATTGAATATGCCCAAAATTTGAGGTGTTGTTGTAGCAACTACACCAATTAGCGAACCACTTATAGAATCCAACATCTCTGGTTATGCCCCTATAACAACTCAAATTTGGATAATGATGCAAGTAAGTATTGAACAATCACTATGGGTACCTCTTGTGTTACCTTGATCTTTACAGATATGCCTTTCCTTTGTGTCTCAGCTAGGTCCTGCTAGTCAGTAAACACCCAATTAGAAGTTCACACATGCGAGTGGTGATGATGCAGAGAAAAAATAAGAGGGCTTATTGTATCCAGAATTTTAAAATAGTTTTCTGGTGTTGCTCCGCCGCAAACAATCCCAGACAGTAACCCCATGGAGTCACTTCAATAAATCACAAACATTTCTCCGCTGCCAAGGAGCCTGGTTAGTACCCCGGCGGAGTCGTTGCATTACCTCTCTGCACAGGAAGCCTTTCTCGATCCTTTACTCTTTATTCAATTTCACTTTATTTCATGTGCACATTAGCATTTATTATTGGGTGTTCATTGTGCTAGGGTGGATGAGGAATCTCGACTTATTTTACGAGAAAGAGAGGTTGTTTCTTGTTTGACAGAAACTAAAATATATTTTGGTTTTGGTTTTCCCCATCCAAAACTTCCACATCTCATCTCCAGTTAAGAGGTGAACAATGAAACAAGTCATTGAAACATTCAATACCATGTTGAGCACAAGGTTTAGGTTATGGGCATAGGTCGTTTGAATTGATTAGGGTTTCCCACAAGAAACTTATTCATATTTTCCTTGCGAATGAGTTAGACTCGTAGGAAATATGTCGAGGATGTAATTTTTTATGGCCGGTTCTAAGAGAAGTTATCTCTTGGAGTAACGACTGCACCACACACAATAATTAGGTTAGGGTTTTGATATTAGGGAAAGGTGTCCAGGAGGGATCTTCTATGGTTTCAATATGTGTGAAGAGGTAAAAGCAACCCCTTTAACATTTGAGAATGTGCAAACATGTGTGAGAAATCTAGTCACATCACCAAAGGTTCGAAAGCTCTAGGTTTTTGAAGGCTTGTGTAGTGGCACGTAGCATAGGGAAAATACAAGGCTAGGTCCACGGCCAGTATACACTTTGCAAGAAGATGAATGCATGATGTAATGCACCAGGAAGAGCTTATGATGCAATGCAATGTTGTGTTATGTAAATATGTGGAAGAAATCATCCAATTGCATATAAAAGACCAATGCAATGCATATGCAGAGATTTCATGAGTGCAAGCTTAAATTCCCAATGTCACATGACAATTGATCAACTATGATAGGGAAAACAAAGTTAGGTGCATCTAAACCATAAAGCAAATGCTCAGAAGCAAACTTTAATTAGCAAATTAATAAGAAAAACCTAAAATGTAATTAGTCTAAACCCTAAACCCTAATTTAACTACAGAGGAGATCAGGTCATGTGGAATCAAACTTCCAATGTAGCCACCGCATTAGTTCCCAACCTGCAAAAAAAAGATGTAAATGATTAGAAGTGTAAAAATAATTGTGCAAAAACTAAAATGCTCACTTGTAAAACATGCACAACAGCAAGAAGGTCACATCTATGTAGAAAAACCAGTAGATTCATAAGCTAATGCAAATTGCTAAAGAAAGAGACAAG
This sequence comes from Pinus tabuliformis, assembly GCA_031772625.1. Taxonomy (NCBI): domain Eukaryota; kingdom Viridiplantae; phylum Streptophyta; class Pinopsida; order Pinales; family Pinaceae; genus Pinus; species Pinus tabuliformis. The sequence continues at coordinate 489,279,274 of CM062808.1, read as the reverse complement.
AATCTACTTCTACTCTTTATAGCGGAAGCCCATAAACATCGAGAAAATAATAATCAATAGAGGAAGAGAATCAAAGGCACATAACACAATAAATATCCGAGGAAATCCACAGCTCAAAACCCCACTATCTATTTTGTATTAATCCGGAAAATCAAGATGAAATTACAATGCTTGTTCTCTCTAGAAAAATCCTAGCACTCAACAAATTCAATCTCCAACTCAAAAGCAAGCTCAACACCAAAGCTTAGTCAATTCAAAACCTCTCCAAGTCTCTATTCCAATGTGTAATTCCTATGAAGGATAGCTTGTATTTAAAGGGAAATAAAGCCTCTAAAAATAGCGCAATCCCTCAAGGATCAGTTCCTGATTGCATGCATTGTCAATGCAACTCAGAAAAGTCTAAAATAAATAGTACACTATCCCTGCACTTTAGTCTCAACTGGGTCTTTCTCATAATCAACATGCATGAGTTTCTAATGGTGGAATCTTTAGTTAACTAGAGTAGCACTAATTAGGTTACTAGTGTCCAACTAACTGTTTACTCACTATTAATTCCTGAAACTGATTGGAACTAATTTAACTAGACTTAACTCAATAAACTGAGTTAACTAATTACAACTCATTCATAACTCATCCTGAACTCCTATAAGTTAGGGAGAACATATACATGTCTTCTAAAAGACTTCCAATTCGGATTTCCTAAATTAATTAAGTTAATTAAACTTAATTAATTATTTTCAAATTGTTATGAGAAAAAATTCTATTTTAATTCACAATTTAATTCAAGGACAGATTAAACTGGAATTTCTTGTTGTTGTTTCTCAACACTCCCTCTCAACAAGAAAGGGACTATCCACTACCCCGATCCTGTCTCTGTGAAACTCGAATTTACATCTTGGCAATGCCTTTCTCAAGATGTCAGCATCTTGCTCCTCCGTGGGAATGTAATCTAACAACATGATTTGCCTCAATACACAACCTCTAAGATGATGATACCAGATATCTATATGCTTGGACTGACCATGAAATATTGGATTTTCAGAGAGTTTGATACAACTCTGATTATCACAATAAATATTTTTGAATCCAAGCAAGCCAACCAGGATCTTCCTCATCCAGATAGCCTCACATGCTTCTTGACTTGCAGCCATGTACTCTGCCTCTGCCGAACTGAGTGCAATCGATCTCTGTTTCCTGATGTACCAAGAAACTGCAGTTGACCCAATACTAAAGATCCCTCCTGATGTGATCTGCCTGTCAGATGGACTCCCCGCCCAATCTGCATTAGTGAATCCTTGAATCTTCACTCCCTCTATTGTTTGTATCACAACCCAAACTGAGTAGTGCCTCTGAGGTATCTAAATACATTCTTTGTCACCTTCCAATACAACTTGGTAGGCCTAACCATCGCTTGACTAAGCTGGTTAACTGCATAATACATATCTGGTCATGTGTTCACCAAATACATGAGTTAACCCACAAGCTGCCTGTAAACAGTGGCTTCCACTACTTCTCCTGAAGTAGCATCCTCCTTCCTCCAGTTACCAGCTAGAGGAGTCTCCACGGGTTTACTGATCTTCATGTGGAATCTCCTGAGTATCTCATTGGCATACTTGCCTTGAGAAACAAAAAACTCCCCATCTCCCTGCCATACCTCCATGCCAAGAAATTAATGCATGAGCCCCACGTCCTTCATCTCAAACTCTCTTGCAAGGTCCTCCTTGCAAGATTTGATGAGATTCGCATCACTTATCAGTATGAGATCATCTACATAAAGTACAATGATCAAAATCTTACCTTCCACCACTATGTGATACAAGTTCGCATCTTCTTCACTCTTCTAGAAGCCCAACCCATTGAAGTAGCTATCTATCCTGGTGTACCAAGCACAGGTTGATTTCTTCAGCCCATACAATTCTCTCTTGAGTCGACACACATGCAACTCACGGTCCAAGGTTTCAAAACCTTCGGGCTGCTCTATGTACACCTCTTCCTCAATCATTCCATTGAGGAAGGCAGTCTTCACATCCATCTGATGGATACTCCAACCCATCTGTTCAGATAGTGCCAAAATATATCTGATAGATGAGTGCCTTGCAACAGGAGCAAAGGTCTCATCATAGTCAATCCCCTCTACCTATGAAAAACCACAGGCCACAAATCTAACCTTATGCTTCTCAACACTACCATCTGCAACTTGCTTTACCTTGTAAAGCCATCATGAGCTCACAAATGACTTGTCCTCCGGCCTCAAGACCACATTCCAAACACTATTTCGAATTATGGAGGCATACTCCCCCACCATCGCATCAACCCAAATTGGATGTTGCACTGCTTCCTGAAAGGAAGATGGCTCTATCACAACACATGCAACCATAAGTTCCATGTTTCCAGTGTACCTCTCTAGTGACATCCTTTGTTTGTGCTGAGAATATGGTGCTTCTACATTCTCCCGTGCATCATCCAACAATCTGTCAGCCTCTCTAGTGCGCTTTCTTCCCTCTCTGGAAGAATTTTCCTGAGTGGATGTCTCCACTCCTGAAACCTCTGCATGTGGCTACTCCACATCAATATGAGGCTCCTCAACCTTAGGAACTAAAATTTCCTCCTCTACGTGTAGTTCAAGCTCCCTCTCAAGGGATACTCACATGGCCTTCTCCTCATCAAACATGGCATCCCTGCGAACCACTGTCATCTAACTGGTTTGCATGTACACCTGATATTTGTGGGGAGTATCAGTGTACCCCACAAATATCCCCAACTCTGTTGTTGGCTCAGGCTTCTTCCATGCATATTTGGTCAGAAGGCAATACACTGATGACCCAAAAATCCTAAAGTGACCAACATCTGACCTTTTATTGGAATAAGCTTCCTCTTTTGTTTTACTCTCAAGTATCCAATGTGGGCTATGGTTCTAAACATAAACCATTGTTGTTGGGCATGGAATCCCCCCCAAGACATGTTTTGGGGCTTAAAGCCCAAGTTTTGACCGAATATTTTTGTAAAAGCTCCGCGAATTGCGGGCGTGGGGCACGAAAGTATAATAGAGTCACGGGGTTGTTCACCCTAGTTTTTGTAATGTAATGTCCGCTGGATAGCCCTACCCATGGTCTGTGGACCATGGGATTGTATAAATAGAGTGAGGCTCTAAACGTATAAGAGAACAAAAAATAACAAGAGGAAGAGAATAGAAGCATGAGAAGTCTAAGTGATTGAGTTGAAGTGTAAAGTGTGTCGGTGGGTCGTAGAGTAGGAGAAGGCTCTGCAGCTGAGTGCGCAGAGTCCTAGTATTCCGTAACTGAGTGTGCAGACTCCTGCAACTGAGTGCGTAGGGCAAGTCGAGTCTGTAACCGTTGGAGAATCAATAAAGAGAAGTTTTGCTATAATTCTATGTATCTTTTCCTAGTTTAATGCATGATTGGATATAATTTGCAAGTATACTGCTTATTTACTGTGCGAACATGTATGAATGTTTTGTATTGTTAAGTATAACTTAAGACATTTAAATAGGCAAAGGTGCTTAATTAATATTGGAAGATAAATAAGATCTCGAGTCGCAGAATATGGCACAACCCTTGGTTAGGGCTACGCAAAGGGTATCAGGCCGTGAGGAATGGAAGGTCCGTGAAGCCACCTACACGCAGGAACAAATAAAGGACTAGTCGAACCTCTCAGACATCTCAAGGGTGCGGAAACCGGTTCTAGCACCCTACCATACTACTTCGGGTGAGACCTCAGTCCGTGCTCCACGGATTGTTGCCGAAAGGGCTAGTAGTACAAGGATTTGTTTGGCTAATTAACTCTGAACCTGGGTCAGGCCCCAACAAGCCAACAAATGGTTCCGTTGCCGGGACCAAGATTTGCATAAGATATGTTTGATGTCGTATCACTCGAATCCGACAAAGAAAGGAATTGAAGAGTGGTTGGACAGAAAGATTCACGAGTTCGTGGCCTAGGAAAACAGGAATCTGCAACTATCAAGGAAGAGTGGTTAGATTGCTACTTGTATAAGGAGATCCACGAAATTTTCTTTGCATCCTTCCTCACTGAGTTGTACGAGTGGATTGCAAAGCTAGCAGATAGCCAAGGAAGGTGTAAACTCGAAAAACCTATTGCGTGGACTCCAGAATTGGTGCACAAGCTGGAAGCATAGGAAGATAAGATCACACGGACTGTCCATCACTGGCTCGATTGAATCTATGGAGGATTCATCACCGAATTCATGGTAGATACTTTAGTCAGCTATAGCGAGGCAGAACGACGCTTCCTCAAGGGACCACAAGGTAAGTATGTTAAATCTTTGAACACTTGGATTAAATTGCTACTGTGTGAAAAAAGAGTTATGAGAATAAATTGATATTTGGGGCTACGCGGAGTGGGAGAATCTATAGAAATGAAGGTAGCATAGAATTAGAAACCAGTGCCTTGAATTCACCTCCACAAGGGGGTGAATAAGAGATCGTGAAGGTCTCACCAAGAAGTGCGATCAATCTGATAAGGCAGAGAATTCCCCACATACCACCCCCGCCCACACCACCACAGGTTTCACTGTCTTCACCCCTGACTTCGCCCATACCACCTCCGTCACCACTGCGAAGCAGTATGGCCAACGCGATAAAGCTACCAGTGTTCAAGGGAGTAGGGAATGAAGATCCAAACCAGTTTTGGTTCGTGATAAAAGCTGTATGAGAAGTGTTGTACCTTAAGAAACCAATTTCCTAGCTCTAGAGAAATTGTGCTTAAGACATTAATAAATATTATTTACAGTCACTTATTTTTTGTTGTGTTCTCAAATGAAGGACCTGGAAAACTTGGTCTTTAACCCTTAACACATGTATGACTGGAACATCTCAGAATTCCATTTGTTGCTAGATATAAATGATGAGTGAAGAAAGCTTGAAGGAAAAGTTAAAGATAATATGTTGATCTTTCACAGAAACTATTATCCATCACTTAGAAGAATTATGAAAGTGAGAACTGAATCATAGACAATATGCTGCTTAACACAGAAACTACTATCTGTGACTCTGGGAGAAGTTAAAGATAATATGCTGGTCTTTCACAGAAACTATTATCTATAACTTAGAAAAGAAGATGTAAACTTCAAGCATAGGAGCACTCTTTAAGGAATTTTAACTTTATCTACATAAGCAAATAAAGACCTGCAGCTTCATTAGTATACTTGAAAGAAGAAAACATAACATGACACATGATAGAGAAGGTTACAAAATTATACCCAACAACTCATGGAAACTTTTGATTCTTTCATTAATCAATGATGATATCAGGAATACGGTGGCCTAGTCTCTGGGTTCTCCAAAATTCCAACAACCCTTTCTCTGTAAATTTTCCTCCTTTTATACATTTGTGAAACAGTTGTTGATCTCTGAAACTGTCAAACTACTAAACTGTTTCCCTAACTATCTGAATTAAAAAATATTACAGAATTTACAAAGGTTAAAAGACACCTCAAAGAACATGAAATAACAGGAAAATAACTTAACTTCGAAGATGGCATTAACTGCTGGCTTGCTTTGTTAATCGGTCGTTGCGTTCTTCTGTATTTGCTTAAATACTGATTTATCCATTTTAGTCATGATAAACTATGTTAACAGTGCTTAAATCTGGACTTATGTATGTATTAGGCGTTTTGATTGGCCAAAACACCAAGAAATTCGACCAACTACCTTTTTCTTCAAATTTGGCTTTAACACTGATTTTTTCGTTTAGACAGCAAAATCGACGCAAAAAACGCAAAGCGGAACTGAAAGGAATTAACCCAATTCAATAAATCTATCGGATCCGCCTGTTCAGTGCTCCGTTGACTTCCCATTATAAATCACAATCGGCACTATCAAACGTTATATTGACCCAATCCTTAACAAAACCGCGATAAGATAGACATGCTTAGTTATAAAATATAGCATATAAACTATCGGGTCCAAAATCCCCATCGCTCATCGCAATCGACAAAGGAACCAACATACATGCATAAAAGGCTTTGCGGACCCGCTGGAGTTATTAAACACATTATATATATATATATATATATATAGATATATATAGATAGATATTAGGGTCCGACCCTTATCGCAGATCGCGATCGGCGAGATCATATACATATATAATAAGCGCTCTGTGTTATTTCAGACCCGTCGACATTATAAAACATGGCATATATAATATCGGGTCCGGAACCCAATCAAAAATCGCAATCGATGCTTGTCAGCAGAACCAATCATCCATAGTCGTTGTGGACCCGCCGAACTTTTAAACGCAACATATATATTTCGGGTCCAGTGTTAACACTTTAACACTTGTTTCCTTTGTAAATCTGATATATTTCTTTATTTCTTTCTCGTTTCGATATGCACACACACACACACACAGATATATATATCAGGTCTAGCTCCATATAATCATTTATATAATGACTTGTTTTGTTTGTATAGCAACTTTGGCTACTTCGGGGCTGATTCTTTTACAATTCTTTTAGCGATTCCACTATGTCACTTCTTCATCTTACTTTTATCTCTTTTTAAAGATATTTTCAAGTGATTTTTGAATGAAACATGAATATTAAAGGCAACAAAAAATACATGTTACAACATCTGGCTCCACCTGGGGATAGTGCTTTTGCCACAGAAGCACTAAGAACCGTAGATTAGTGCCTTATCCATTGGGCATGGAGTCATATATTGCTTCGCCAAACTTAACTGTGTGAAAATTTTGTACAGTGATCCCATTCCGATATCTTCAATGATAGGATGCATGCGCTTTGATAGCAAAATATTGAGAATCGTAGATCAGTAGCCTTAGTTGGGCATGGAGTCCAAAACTGTGAAAACCCTTAAATTTGACAAACTGGAACCTGACAATCTTGAAGTCTGAAACCTCTGCAAACCAGTTTCCAACTAGGAAAGTCACCTTTATTCATCAACTAATGATTAAACTGAAGAACTGCAACTGGAAACCAAATTCTCAACACCTGAGCTTATTTATGTACAAGTCCGTACATATGTACATAACTAACCTCAATCAGGTGAAGTCAATCTTCCAATGATACCAGATTAGCATTTGAGTGCACAATCTTGAACCGTTCTTCTAGTGAATTTTTAAAATACAATTCATCTTGAATGAAAAATAGACTATGCATAAAGGCAGCTCACAACAAAAATTAGAAGTATATCCACAAAATGATATGTGTAGACCGCTGATAAATTCTTCCATGTAATTTGCCACAAGATCTTCAAAAGTATAAGAAAAAATATGTTCTTGATCATCTCCAAAAAAGAAATTCTCTATGTATGAATGTTCCTGCTCGATTAAACCTTCTGTTGAGATAATATGCTCAACAGAACAATCAGCAACATCTTTAAGAAAATGATCTATGTCACTTTCATGTCTCCACTTTTCATCTCTAAGCTTTGATTGACAATAATTTGTAATTCTAACTTCAAGGAGAAAGAAAAAAAATTTATCATTACTATACAACATGTGATCAACATCAAATAGATTATTTACCTCTGATCCATGGGCATCCTTATGTTCTTCAATGCACTATATACCATCTCTTTATCATCTTTCTCCTTACATAAGATAGCCTCTTTTGCTATGATATATGGCTCAATATATTGTTGTCCAACATATTCCACTTGCTGATTTCTTCTTGTATGTTCAACACCCAACTGATGAACTTGAAGAGCTTCATCATGTTCCCAATTTAAACCATTTTCATTATAGATAGGAGGATCATCAAATTTAACAAAATAAGAACTCTGGGGATTTATTTGCAACTCAATTATTTCATCCTCTTCTCGACTGTTGAGCAGAAATTCTTGATGCATGCTTGAACTTTCCTCTATCTGAATACTCACTTGATCTGATTTATTCACTTGTTTTGCAGGCTGATATTCTTGTGAAGTTGCCTTTGGTGAGGAAGTTGAAACTTGCTGCTCATTTTTATTTTCTTGACTTATTGATCTTTTCCTCAATCTCAAGTCACATTTCTTATGTAGTTCAGCCTGCATGAAATCAGAGAATTGTTTCCAATATTCATCAATTTTATTTTCATCATGAATGGCATCTATTTCATCATATTCATACTCTTCTCCTTCGATACCAAGTTCATCTTCATCTACTTCATGTAATGTAGATCTCTGAGAATTCTTGTTTTCTAACTCTAACTTATTCAACCTATCTGACAAAGTTTTAATTATATTACACATATCCTCCAATGTTTGACTTTGAGAGGATTCCATCTTTGCCTTTCCCTTGTCTTGGATAGGTTGTGTCTCTGGTGCTTTTCCTGCAACCACCATATTTGCTTGGAACAAAGTCAACCAATTCTCTGCTTGGGATATTATTGGAGAGAAATGTTTTATAAACTTCTTCACGCCATTTTGAGAAAATGATAGTTCCTCGCTTTCAAAGACTTGCTCATAGTTAATCTGGCTATAACTTCTTTGGATGCTTGATATATTATCAACAAGATCATTAGTTTCATCAACAAGATTATCTTGAGCCTTTAAAGTTTCTTTAGCATCATAATATTCACAACAACCTTCAAAAAGAAACTTGTGTGGATAATAAATTCTACAAGAAGAATTGAATACTGAACGGAAATATTTCAAAGATGAAATGCTTGCAAAAGGCAGAGACCTAAACCAAACCCTAACTTCTTGGTCCAATGAAAACAAAAACAACTTCATCTTCACATCTTCATGAATGATGCCCTACTGCTCCATGCATTCATGAAACTCTTGGAGATGCTGAGCTGGATCTTCATATTCCATTCTACTGAATTTTGGAAGATACTCATTCCATGCAGAAAATGCAAGCATATCATGAGGATAGCCAGTGATCCCGTTAAAATCAAAAGGATCAAATTTATGGACTAAGAATGCATGAAGAGCCATTAAAACCCAGAAAAGAAAACTTCAAAGTACAGTGGAGTCACCAATCAATGTTGTAAGCGAAAATGACAGGTGCGAATGTACAACCAACTGATGAAACTTTTCATTCTCAAGAATCAACTTCAAACTTAATAAACTGAAGGAAAAGTGCTCTTATTCAATTGATTTTATTCAAAACAGCCAAATATTTCCTCCTCACTTAACAACTAGAGGAAAATATTGAAAACCCAGGGAAAAATGTTATTGTCTTCTCTCCTCGGCAACGGCGCCAATTAATGTTGTACCTTAAGAAACCAATTTCCTAGCTATAGAGAAATTGTGCTTAAGACATTAATAAATATTATTTACTGTCACTTATTGTTTGTTGTGTTCTCAAATGAAGGACCTAGAAAACTTGGTCTTTAACCCTTAACAAATGTATGACCGAAACATCTTAGAATGCCATTTGTTGCTAGATATAAATGATGAGTGAAGAAAGCTTGAAGGAAAAGTTAAAGATAATATGTTGATCTTTCACCGAAACTATTATTCGTCACTTAGAAGAATTATGAATGTGAGAACTGAATTATAGACAATATGTTGCTTAACACAGAAACTATTATCTATGACTCTGGGAGAAGTTAAAGATAATATGTTGGTCTTTCACATAAACTATTATCTATAACTTAGAAAAGAAGGTGGAAACTTCAAGCATAGGAGTGCCCTTTTAAGGATTTTAACCTTATCTACATAAGCAAATAAAGAACTGCAACTTCATTACTATACTTGAAAGAAGAAAACATAACATGACACATGACAGAGAAGGTTACAAAATTATACCCAACAACTCATGGAAACTTCTGATTCTTTCATTAATCAACGATGATATCAGGAATACAGTGGCCTAGTCTCCGGGTTCTCCAAAATTCCAACAACCCTTTCTCTGTAAATTTTCCTCCTTTTATACATTTGTGAAATAGTTGTTGATCTCTGAAACTGTCAAACTACTAAACTGTTTCCCTAACTATCTGAATTAAAAACTATTATAGAATTTACAGAGGTTAAAAGACACCTCAAAGAACATGAAATAACAGGAAAATAACTGAACTTCGAAGATGACATTAACTGTTGGCTTGCTCTGTTAATCGGCCGTTGGGTTCTTCTGTATATGCTTAAATAATGATTAATCCATTTTAGTTGTGATAAACTATGTTAGCCGTGCTTAAATATGGACTTATGTATGTATTAGGCGTTTTGATTCGCCAAAACACTAAGAAATTCGACCAACTACCTTTTTCTTCAAATTTGGATTTAACACTAATTTCTTCATTTACACAGCAAAATCGACGCAAAACACACAAAGCATAACTGAAAGGAATTAACCCAATTTAATAAATCTATCGGATCCGCCTATTCAGCGCTCCGTTGACTTCCCATTATAAATCGCAATCGGCGCTATCAAACGTTATATTGACCCAATCCTTAACAAAACCGCGATAAGACGAATGCACTGAGTTATAAAATATAGCATATAAACTATCGGGTTCGAAATCCCCATCGCTCATCGCAATCGGAAAAGGAACCAACATACATGCATAAAAGGCTTTGCGGACCCACCGGAGTTATTAAACACATTATATATATATTCGGGTTTGGCCCTTATCACAGATCGCGATCGGCGGGATCACATACATATATAATAAGCGCTCTGTGTTATTTCGGACCCGCCGAACTCTTAAACGCAACATATATATTTCGTGTTCGGTGTTAACACTTTAACACTTGTTTCCTTTATAAATCCGATATATTTCTTCATTTCTTTCTCGTTTCGATATGCACTTATATATATATCTATATATATATATATATATATATATATATATGTCGAGTCTAGCTCCATATAATCATTTATATAATGACTTGTTTTGTTTGTATAGCAAATTTAGCTACTCCGGGGCCGATTCTTTTACAATTCTTTTAGAAATTCCGCTATGTCACTTCTTCATCTTACTTTTATCTCTTTTTAAAGATATTTTCAAGTTATTTTTGAATGAAACATGAATGTTAAAGGCAATAAAAAATACATGTTACAACTGGGAGCACAGGGTGTCACGGACGACACTATAAAGAAGGCAACGTTGGTCAGCACTTTGTAGGATCGCGTGCTGACCTGGTACATTAAGAATTCTAATGACAATCCGAATGTAGGGATAGCGGATATCCAAGTTGCACTAAACAAAGACTCTAGCAGGCCAAAATCGGAGGCACAGTCGATCACTGGATTTAAGGAAATCATAATGCTACCAGGAAAAACCCCGTGGGAGTTGGATAAAAGACTGAAGTGCACAATTCGCAAAGCGAACATGACATTAATAGATGGGAAACACCACGAATAGTTTGTAGCATCGTTAATGCTGCATCTACGAAGCGCGCTATCGCAACAAAGGCTAACCACTCAAGCTGAGGCTTTAGAGGTCGCGATGAGACTGCACGAGACTTGGATACAAGATCCTAACCTGGGAGTTCAACGAATTCATGCGCAACTCAAAAACTTGTGCCTGGAGATGCAGAGTTTGAAACAAAACAGGACAACCCGCCCAGAGATTTGCAATGAGGTATGGTGCATAAAATGCAAGGGCCAAGGGCACGACAAGGATCACTGCCCGGTGTTCGCGAATTACCTTGCGAGAGGAGGGCCAATGCCATTAAGACCGAAGGAACAAGCAGGACCAAGCACGATGCTTGCATTGTGGTGTGCGATTTTTCAGATAGGAGGAAAGCATGCTACAGATAATTGCCATCTATTACAAAAGAATACGCAGAATTCCCAGTAGTTGTTATGTAATTTCTGCAGGTCAGTAGGACATGATGAGTGCACTTGTAGAAGTTATAAATTTATGATGGATAGAACTCCTACCTACAGAGTTCAGGCCGAAACACGGGCCCTCGATCAAAACACAAGAATGGCAGGCATTGGATTTCAAGGGCACAGACGAGGTCGAGGTGGAGGGGGACCAGGAAGAGGTCGCGGACAACTGATATGTTACAATTGCGGAGGGCTAGGGAACTATGCCTGTAATTGTACAAATCCAACACGACCATCATTCTTGTATTGTACGTTGTTTGATCATGAGACAGAGGACTGTCCAACACTGATAGCGAGGTTGTGCGATAAATGGGCACTCTAACCTCCCCCGACTCAGAACCTGCAAATGATGAGGTCTGAGCTAGGCAAGGAAGACCCTAATGTAAATATCATGCTCCGGAGTGGTATTACGACAGGTGATGACAAAGGCAAGCAGCCTAAAGAAAGTACTCAGGTTCGCAAGGCCCCAACAAAGGAACCAACATTTGATTTGGAGCACACTAAGGAGACCTTCATGGAAGCTAAGAGGAGCTTCGTTGATGCCTCCACTTCAGGAAGTAAAGACAGACTAGAGCCGGAAATGGACACATCGATGCTCACTACATTCTTGGAGACATGCATGAGGCTGTTGCGTGACATCAACGCTGTAAAGGGGCTACAAGAACTCATAACTAGAGGCACTGGGACCGTGCCAAGAGAACCGCATGTAGTCTGGAAGCTCAGGAAGCACACGACGCGAATAGGAAGGGAGATGAGATTGATCGCACAGATCGGGTAATATGAGATGGACCAAGTGATTCTGGATCTAGGATCGAACACGAATGTCCTACCAAAGCAGACATGGGAGCGCATGGGCAGGCCTGTGCTGTAATGGTCTCCTATCCAACTGCGGATGGTGAACTAGCAAAAATTCCTACCTATGGGGAGTTGCAGGGAATCACAGTAGATATCAAAGGAGCGAGTGCGCTAGAAAATTTTGAAGTGATAGAGATTGTTGATGACAACAATCCGTACCCCGCACTATTGGGAATAGATTGGGCCACTGACATGAATGGGGTAATAAATCTAAAGAAGCACAAGATGATCTTTGAGAAAAAGTCACTGCGCGTAGTGGTACCTTTAGACCTTGCAGAAGGATCGCACTACATAGAGCCAGTGCACGACTACGACATTGACAATGATCTGGACTGCATCTACAAGATAACCGCACGGGAGAAATATTAGGTAAATCCAACTGCAAATGGTCGAATCTCTTAGGAGCGTGAAATCTTTCTACACATAAGATTCTGATGAGGAGATAGAACGATGGCAAAACCAATTACAGAGGTAACCATGCTCAATTGTAACATGATGACAAGGTCGTTGCACTGCGTAGCAACAGAGGTAAGAGATCTACCTACGTATGACGGTTTAAGCGAGGTGGGTGACTTCCTGAACAAATTTTAAAGAGAAGTACCGGAACAACAACATTTTGACGCTCTGAAATGGGTACTGTGCGCTACGCCCGAAAGATGGTGGGGTACGCACCAAATAAGTTTTCAGGACTAGCACGAATGCAGAAGAATGATGCTCATACGATTTGGGAAGCCTCAGATGCAATTGAAAGACAAGTATGACAGACGAACTAGCCCGCACACCCACCTATCCAGGCGGATACAGGCATATGGTACGAAACCTGCACGAATGCGTACCATCCTCATAGGAGACACGATCGGTAAGCATGTGCGGGTAAGTCAATGGCATGAATGACCCCTCCAGTTGGGACAACAAAGTGTGGAAAGACCAAGTGCGCAGAAGAATATCCACGCATAATCTTTAACAAAGTACACGAAGCGCTGAAAAAGGTCCACAATGTGAAGCAGACTGACTAGGACCTACACATACCAGTGGTTCTCTGGGCTTATAGGACCACATGCAAAAGCCTGACTGCGCAGGCACCGCCAAGGCTGGGGTATGAAGCAACTACAATAAGCCCTATAGTACTTGGAGAACTTAGACCATGCATGATAGCACCAATAGGTATGACGGTTCGCAGAACCTTGGAAGCAGAAATCCAACAGGGAAATCTTAGACTCCAAGAACTTGAAGAAGAAAGGGTACGATTAAGGAAGAAAAGCGCTCTGGTGGACTGGAGGACAAAATAAAGGAAGATTTTCTCGGCAAAAAGACCAGGGTGGAAAGGCAGGATGCATATAATCGCGATGACAAGTTTAAGACCTATCGCCACGAATTGATTAGTCTGATGACTTGGCTTGGACCACACATTACTAATCGTATTAACCAGGGTAGTGCGTTGGAGATGGTAAAGTGCGCGATGCCGACCGTAACAATAAAAGGTGGGTATTCTCCAAGAAACATGATGGATGACAGGATGAAACTTTTCACAGGTGGTGCGACCACCTGACTAGCTGAAGGAAGGACAGTCTTAGTGCTCCAAGCAGTTGAAAGGGAGCGTGGGACTATAAACTATTCTGCCCAGGAGTTGTGTGATGTTGGAGCTGCGCACAGAAGCAAAGAGTCACAAGGTTCGTGACCGCGCATGGGCGGTTGCGCTGCCGTGTGGGTTGGCCAAAAAGTGACCGTTGAAGTCACTATTCATGATGGGATGCTCGACTTGAGACCAAATGGAGCGGGTGGCAGGCATTTAAGACGCGATTTATGGGCAAGATTTGGGAAAATATGCCACCAAGGGAGCATTAATGAACCAAATTTAGGGGGAACGGTCAAATTCAAATTCAAAAAGCACTATAAATTACAAAGGACTGCCCAACAAACAACACTTGGTCATTTGCGAATTGAGCTATTGAGCAGAGCCTTGATTGTTGTGTGTCGAGCATTGATTGAGCCCCTGAGTTCGTGAGTGCTATATTTCTGGACGGATATGATGGAAAGGGATGCACGCATTAATGCAAAGAAGCACTTCTGACACAGAGGTCTCGGAATAACGTATGCAACATATCCAGCAAGCAGCAGCCCAGTGCGTTGCTGATCTTGCCGAAGTTCAAGAACAGTTGGAGGGACTCTGCGTAAAGATCTCCGCATTGACTGAGTGACTCGAGGGAAAGTTATGATGTTTGTGTTGGGGTCCTGTTGGGCATGGAATCCCCCCCAAGGCACATTTTTGGGCTTAAAGCCCAAGTTTTGACCAAATCTTTTTGTAAAAGCTCCACGAATTGTGGGCGTGGGGCGCAAAAGTATAATAGAGTCACAAAGTTGTCCACCCTAGTTTTAGTAATGTAATGTCGACTGGATAGCACTACCCATGGTATGCGGACCATGGGATTAAATAGAGCAAGGCTCTAAATGTATAAGAGAACGAGTACCATGGGATTAATAGAGCGAGGCTCTAAATGTATAAGAGAATGAAAAAGAACAAGAGGAAGAGAATAGAAGCATGAGAAGTCTAAGTGTTTGAGTCGAAGTGTAAAGTGTGTCTGTGGGTCGTAGAGTAGGAGAAGGCTCTGCAACTGAGTGCGTAGACGCCTAGTAGTCCGCAACTTAGTGCGCAGACCCCTGTAGCTGAGTGCGTAGGGCAGGTCGAGTCTATAACCGTTGGAAAATCAATAAAGAGAAGTTTTGCTATAATTTTGTGTATCTTTTCCTGGTTTAATGCATGATTGGATATAATTTGCAAGTATATTGTTTATTTACTGCGCGAACCTGTATGAATTTTTTGTATTGTTAAGTATAACTTAAGACATTTAAGTAGGTGAAGGTGCTTAATTAATACTGGAAGATAAATAAGATCTCGGGTAATAGCGTAGAGCGTGACATAGCCCCTGGTTAGGGCTGCGCGAAGGCTATCAGGCCACCAAGAACAAAAGGTGCGTGAAGCCACCTGCACGCAAGAACAAACAAAGGACCAGTCGAACCTCTTAGACATCTCAAGGGTGTAGAAACCTAGTTCTAGCACCCTCCCATACTACTTTGGGTGAGACCTCAGTCCGCGCTCTGCAGACTGTTGCCGAAAGGGCCAGTAGTACAGGGATTTGTTTGGCTAATTAACTCCGAACCTGGGTTAGGCCCCAACAAGCCAACAATTGTGTTGCATGCCTCAGCCCACAAGTGTAGTGGTAGGCCCTGATCATGCAACATCGCCCTTGCTACCCCTATTATGCTCTTGTTCTTCCTCTCGGCAACCCTATTCTACTGAGGGTCAGGAGGTGTCGTCAACACTCATTTAATCCCTTCTGCTGCACATAATTTATTAAACTCATTGGAATCATATTCTCCACCATTATCACTAAGTAGAGCTTTAACCTTCTTGCCTAACTCTTTCTCGACCAATGCTTTGAATTCACAAAACTTTTTGAATGTCTGATCCTTTCTCTGCATGAAAAATATCCAACATTTACGAGAATAGTCATCCACAAATATAACATAATACTTGTGTTTGACAGTGGATACTCTCGAGAATGGTCCATTTATAGTTACTTTATTAATTGAATGGTGAATTTATGAAATTAATATAGTTTAAAACTCTTTTTCATCATTCATCTTAGATTATATAAAAATAATTTTTAATTTGATTAAAGCTCTTATAGCACTTTTATCTCTGAATATTCACATTTCCATAAAAATTTCTTAAGAATTCTTCACCTCATTATCTTTTCGATATCCCAATTACTTACAATACTCTATTTGGTCCCTGATGATGGATGGAGTCACCATCTGAAATGTTGGACAGATCAACCACATTACAAAGTGAATCTAGAAACATCAAACAATATATTAAAATATATCATTTAAAAATATTTGAGATATTAAAATTTGTGTAAAAGAATCATGTAAAATAAATAAATAAAGTTATAGTAAAATTTTAACTAGTTATATAATAATTATTATTTATAATTTTTTTTAATAAATATAATTATTAAGTTTATAAAAAATTGTTTTTATTAACCATTAGTAATTAAAACAAAATATGTTTTGTCACATTAAAAAAATAAAAAATAAAAACAAACAAACAAATTTCTTTACCTTATAATAAATATACAATCACAATACTCATTATAACATTATCAATTCATAATATTCCATATTCTAAAATACAAATATAAAGATAATGTGTCAATCTCCTAACTAAAATATAATAGGTAATAATCCATATAATTGAAATCCTAAATCATCCACTAATAATAACATTATAAATATTAGAAATTTTATACGCATAATGATGATGAGAATGATTCTACTTTTCTCTAATGCTTTTTCCAATTAATATAGTAGTCAATTTACCATGTAGTGGTTATAAATTGATCTATACACAAATTGATATAGTATTGTATTGATTTGTACAAATTGTTTGCAATATAAAACTTTACGTCATGGAAAACATAAGAACATAACCATATTAAATTATATTATCTTACAATTAAATGTTTTTTTATAATTAAAATTTTTATATTATTTTATATTTACAATTATCAAATTATTAAAATAAATTTAGCTTAAAAATATATATATATTATGTTTATATTTTTTTTAAACCAATTATAAAAATTATAGATGTGTGATAAGTTTTAGATATTTTTTTTTTTATATATAGATGTGTGATAAGTTTTAGATATTTTATTTTTTTAGTTTTAAAAAATTAAATAATGTGATTTTTATATATATAATAAAAAAGTTTAAAGTAAAGATATATTCATTATGAATAGAATCTGGGCATTAGACTTCTAAATAGTGTTAATTTGTTAAACAATATTAGATTCATATTTTAAAATAATTTAGTAATAAAAAAAATCAGAACTTAAATGATTCATTTGCACTTTAAATGAGTGAAGAACATTAAATAATGTGACGTATTAAACATTATGAAATATATGTTTTATTAAGATAAGTATCTAAGTGATTATGCTCTATGTTTATCTTGATAAATATTCTGTTATTAATGACATATTTTATAATGTTGAAAATTATATTTGAAATTAAGTATCTAAATTAAGCAATTAAATCTACATCAACAATTTAATGGAGATTAACAAGACAATTAAACAATTAACTTGAAAGAAAATATTCTTTAAATAATAAATAATATTTATTGATAAAAAATTATTGTACCCCATTTTCAATAAAATATCTAAAAGCAATTTAAATAATTAAAAAAATACTACTTAATAAATTATGTATTTTAAAATATCCAAATATAAATCATTTTTATAATTCAAAATTACACCTTATTTATTCAAATTATTATTTAAATATATATAAGTAAATAATTAATTTTTTTTATTAAATTTAAAACTTTAATTATATTTAAATTTAATTAAAATTTGTTTATGGGTACTTCAATTGGTTATCATGAATTTGTGAAAACTGAGAGATCCATAATTCTAATCTATTGTTTGGGACCTTATTTACAGAGAAGAAAACAAGTTGTAAACCCAAAAATTTACTAAAAATTATATGTCAAACTAGATATTGAAAATTATATATCAAACTAGATATTAAGTTTCTCTAATTAAAAAAAAAAAAAACCAAATTAAAATCTTTAATTATTTATTTATTTTTTACATTTTAATATATATAATTAGAAAAATTAATATAATTCTCTCACATTCAAATCATAATGTTTCTTTAGTAATTACTACTATCTTCTCCTCATCTCCGCCATTTTATGATTCATTTGGTCCTTAATATTTTAAGGAGCCTAATGTATTTATTTAAATTTATAAATTATTACACAAGATTATTAAAATTATAGATATTATGTATTTAGTTTATAAAATATAACAAATTTTATATGGTTTAATGGTTATTATGTTTCAAACATGGTTCCTAATTAAAGAAATAGACCATACATATATTATTTATTTATTTGTTTGCTTTTTACATATTTTATTCACATATAAACTTATGTTATTTCTACACATTAAATATAAAAGAAAAAAAAGTGAAAATGTCACTACTACATGGTTCTTGTATAATTATGTCTAGTTAGAAATAATTAATTCTTACTTGTCTATGGTTGTAATTCTCCATTTGAGGAGTTTGTTCCTACATAATAGGAATTTAGTTTCTCCTAGTTTAGTGTGTGGTTGAAAGAATCTCTCAACCACACTAGTGTATGTCCAATATAGAATTCTTATCTTGAGACTATTGATTGTATAAATATGTGTGTAATTTTCTCATTCATGAATAATAGAGAATATATTGCTGTATGTAATTTTATCTTGTCTATGTTGAGATTTTCTGTTTGGAATAAGATATGAAAAATCTCAGCTGATGACAACAATAGAAATTCAGTTCCTAGATTAGCTCCAGGTTGTTGGGAGATGATTAATGCCTACTATATTTGATGTGAGTGAGTTAATGAGGTTGTTAGATTCTCTATGCTATATAACAGACAACCATTCGGATGTTTGTTGTGATGGTGATAGTTTTGTGAGGATTTCTTGATGTAATCTCCTGTTCTGATTAATAAATTGCCGATGCCTATGTTGTGTGGATGTAGCCCAGATTGGTTGGGTGAACCACGTTAAATTCTTGTGTCTTTATGTGCATGATTGATCTGCTGTGTATTTTGTCTAATTTACCTGAGCATCTGATCTCCAACAAGTGGTATCAGAGCAGTTGGAGGTGGAGCACGTGCTCAAGGTGGAGCGCTGGCTGTGCTGGAGCGCTGAGGGAGCTGTGTATGACGTGCTGGAGGAGGTGCTGCCTGGAGGCGCTGCGTAAAGGTCATTTCTCTGCTGCTGTGCGTAAAGGTCTTTTCTTTGCTGCCTGGAGGCGCTGCGTACGTGGTAGTTTTCAATCGATTGCCAGAAGCCTGTTTCCTGCGGAGTACGCAGTGTTTGAGCTGTGGCTGTGCAACGGTTTTAAAGTATACCTGAAGCCTTCAATATATGCGGTGTATTACATGCTGATCGAGGTACTGCTCTACGATTTTAAAGTATACCTAAAGCCTTAAATTTATGCGGTGTATTACATGCTGATCGAGGTACTGAATGCGTGTTTGCATTTTCCGTAACTGTTTACATGCTGAATGCGTGTTTGCATTTTCCGTAACTGTTTTTCACTTTTGGCCTGCTCCGATTATTCTAAAAATTCCCCAAACAGCAAGCTACCTAAGGTTGTTGTGAACCGCATAAAATCCGGTGTTCACAATTTTCATAAAAATATTGAACCACAAGGTTTAGTCTTTGTCTCAATATTCTGGAATGTCAAGATTCATTTATTATTATGATATCATGTAAAGTAATTCGCCGGAATTTGCGTTTGCCATATATATATATGCGGGAAGTGGCTTGGCGTGGTAGGTAAGGAGTTGGCATGAGAGGGCGTACTCTGTGCGGGTGGCTTCTTGGTATAGCGAAATTTGTGTTGCCTGCGTTTAATAAAAGAATGCGCGCAGAGGAGAGCAGTGTGATGCATATTTTATAATCATGCAATCTGGATTTATGCTGCACAGTGGCAGTAAAAGAAAAATTTTGTTTTTTATTTAAAGCATAGGCAGATATATGTATGTGAAGTACAAAGGGAAGATAGGCATAGGCAGTTTTGTTCATTGCTGGTATTTAAACACAAACTTCATTTATTGAAAGTTGTTATTTTTTGGAGATTATTGTGTTTTTTGTTGATACAAATGGCGAAAACTCAAAGTGCCCGGTTCGAAATCGAGAAATTTAATGGCAAAAATAATTTCGAGATCTGGAAGGTAAAGATGCATGATCTGCTGGTACAGCAGGGCGTGGCAAAGGCATTGTTGGGCAGGTCCAAACTGCCTTCCCCCGTGACAGATGATAAGTGGAATGAATTGGATGGCAAAGCCTTGAGCGGAATTCGGTTGTGTTTGGCTGATGATGTTTTATTTAACATCGTGTCAGAGAAGACTGCAGCTGGTTTGTGGACGAAGTTGGAGAAGCTGTATATGACGAAATCCTTGACAAATCGGATTCTCCTGAAACGACAGCTTTACGGTTTGCGGATGAAAGAAGGTACCTCGATTACTGATCACCTGAATGTTTTTAATACCTTACTGGTGCAATTAGACAGTCTAGATGTGAAATTTGATTCAGAGGATAAGGCAATAACTCTATTGTGTTCATTGCCCGAATCCTGGGATCACTTTGTTACTTCCATAAGCTTTAGTACAGCAAACATTCTTGAGTTTGACGATGTTGTTGGAGCCTTGTTGTCTGAGGAGACGAGGAAGAGGTCGAATGCAGACACCTCTACGTCAGAGGTAATGATGGCCAGAGGTCGCTCAAGAGAGAGACACTCCGGGGGAAAGCATAGCGACTCTCGTTCAAAGTCCAAAGGAAAGAATACAAAGGTGAAGTGCTGGCATTGTGGCAAGGCTGGACATCTGAAAAAGGATTGCTGGAAGTGAAAGCAGGCTGCTAAAGAAGGCTCTTCGACAGAAAAGAAGGAAGCCAACACCACAGATACAGGTTCAGTATCTGGTTCAGGTATGAGTGATGAGGTATTGTCTGTTAATGTTTCAAAACATGATCAACATTGGTTGTTAGATTCCGGGGCATCTAACCACATGTGTATTCATAAAGATTGGTTTAAGACATATAGATCAGTTGATGATGGAGTCATGTACATGGGTAATGATGTCACTTGCAGTATTGTTGGAATAGGAAGTATACAACTGCAAATGTTAGATGGCACAACCAAATTTTTAACTGATGTGAGACATGTACCAGATCTAAGAAAAAATCTAAATTCATTAGGAGCACTGGATACGAATGGATGTAAAAATGTAATTCAAGGTGGAGTTATGAAAATCTATAAAGGTATTTTACTAGTGATGAAGGCTAAGAAGGTAGGAAATCTTTTTCAATTAGAAGGTAGAACTGGGTCAGATCATGTGTCGGTGTCTGAATAGGACAGTAGTTCCATTCGCCTATGGCATCAAAGGTTGGGCCATATGAGTGAACGAGGGTTGAAAATTTTGGCTGACCGCAAGTTACTTCCTAATCTAAGATCTGGAAAGTTAGATTTCTGTAAACATTGTCTGTTTGGTAAACAAAGTAAACAAAAATTTAAAACAGGCAAACATACTAGTAAAGGCATACTTGATTATATCCATTCAGATGTTTGGGGTCCAGCCCCTACATCATCATATGGTGGCTCGTCATATTTTGTATCGTTTATTGATGACTTTTATAGAAAAGTGTGGGTCTACATGTTGAAAAGGAAGTCTGATGTTTTTACAGTTTTCAAGCAGTTTAGAGCATTGGTAGAAAACAACATTGGTAGAACTATAAAATTTTTAAGAACTGACAATGGTGTTGAGTTTTCCTCCAAGGAGTTTGACAGCTATTGCAAGGATGCAGGGATCGTGAGACATAAGACCACGGTTTATACTCCTCAGCAGAATGGAGTTGCTGAACGCATGAACAGGACTCTTCTAGAGAGAGCAAGGTGTATGCTGAGTAACACCGGGTTGCAAAAGGAGTTGTGGACGGAAGCAGTGGCAACAGCTTGTTATGTGATAAACCAATCTCCATCAACGGCGATAGGCTGCAAGGTTCCGCAAGAGGTATGGAAAGGACACCCTTGTGATTATTCTAAACTCAAAGTGTTTGGTTGTGAAGCATATGCTCTAGTGCCTAAACATCAGCGAACTAAATTAGATCCAAAGTCTAAAAGGTATATCTTTGTTGGGTATGGTGATGGAACAAAGGGATATAGATTGTGGGATCCTACTACCCGCAAAATCATCATCAACAGAGATGTAAAGTTTAATGAATCCTCTCTTGTACAGTTAGATGTAGATAGAAGATTGAAACAGGATGATGTATTTGATTTCCAGCACATTCAGTTTGACAGCATTTCTAATGATAGTCATAACGACCATAGTTCAGATTCTAGTCATGAACAGGTTTCAGAATCAGATTATGAACAGGGTTCAGATGGAGGTCATGAACAGGTCTCAGATGGCGATCATGAAGAAGTTCCTACAGATGATAGACAACCAATTGTGGAAGCACCAGAAACATTCTTAAGGAGGTCTACAAGGATCAAACGCCCTCCGAGAAGGTATGATGATCATGTTACTTCAGTTGTTTTGACCGCTAATGATGATGAACCTTTGTGTTATCAGGAAGTTGTAGAAGGTTCAAATAGTGACAAGTGGAAAGCAGCCATGAAGGACGAAATGATGGCCTTAGGTAAGAATGGCACGTGGGATCTGGTTGAACTTCCCAAAGGCAGGAAAACTGTTGGATGTAAGTGGGTGTTCAAGGTGAAATGGGGTATGAATGATATGGAAGACAGGTACAAAGCACGGCTGGTTGCAAAAGGGTTTTCTCAGAAAGCCGGTATTGACTTTCATGAGATTTTTTCACCAGTGGTTAAAATTGTTTCAATTAGAATTGTGTTAGCATTAGTGGCTTTGCTTGATTTAGAGTTGCAGCAGTTAGATGTTAAGACTGCATTTCTACATGGTGACTTAGATGAGGAAATATATATGGAACAACCGGAAGGGTTTGTTCACCATCGCAATGAGAAATTTGTCTGCAGGCTCAAGAAGTCATTATATGGCCTGAAGCAGTCGCCTCGGCAGTGGTATAAGAAGTTTGATTCTTTCATGTTGAGTCAGAAATATGTTAGAAGTGAATATGATCATTGTGTTTATTTTAAACAGTTGAATAATGGCATATTCATTATCTTGGTATTGTATGTTGACGATATGCTTTTAGCAAGCAAAAGCATAGAAGAAATCAACAGGTTGAAGGCTCAGATGGCAAGGACATTTGATATGAAAGATCTAGGAGCTGCAAGACAGATTTTGGGCATGGAGATTTTCAGAGACAGGAGCAATGGTAAGCTATGGCTATCACAACAAAAGTATATTGAGAAAATACTTTTGAGGTTTGGTATGAATAATGTGAAGCCTGTGTCAGTCCCTTTAGCTTCCCATTTTAGCTTTCTTCGAGTTTATGTCCTAATACAGATGAAGAAAAGGATTATATGTCTCGAATTCCATATGCCAATGTAGTAGGGTGTTTAATGTATGCTATGGTTTGTACTCGACCAGATATTTCACATGCAGTTGGGGTTGTCAGCAGGTACATGGCAAATCCGGGTAAATAACACTGGTCGGCAGTGAAATGGGTGCTTCGGTACTTGAGAGGCACAAGTAGTTATTGTATTTCTTACAATAAGAGTAGTGAATTTGTTTGCGGATATGTTGATTCCGATTTTGCAGGTGATTTGGATAAGAGAAGGTCAACTTCAGGGTACGTCTTTACTCTTGCAGGTGGAGCTATCAGCTGGATGTCAAAGCTATAGAACATTGTTGCTTTGTCCACTACTGAAGCAGAATACATTGCTGCTTCTCATGCTTGCAAAGAAGCGATTTGGTTGAAAGGTTTGTTTGGTGAATTTGGTAGGTTGCAGGACAGCATCAAGTTATTTTGTGACAGTCAAAGTGCAATACATTTGGCTAAGAATCCGGCCTATCATAGTAAATCAAAGCATATACCGATCAAGTACCATTTTGTAAGACAGGTTATCACTGAAAGGGGAGTCTCTCTTGAAAAGGTGCATACAAAGGAGAATTGTGCAGACATGTTCATGAAACCAGTTTTGTTGGAGAAGCTACGCTGGTGTTTGGCTTCTCTTGGCTTGCAGAAAAGATAAAATAATAATAACAGGGCATCAAGCGAATTGTTGTCAAGGTGGAGATTGTTGAGATTTTCTGTTTGGAATAAGATAGGAAAAATCTCAGTTGATGACAACAATAGAAATTCAGTTCCTAGATTAGCTCCAGGTTGTTGGGAGATGATTAATGCCTCCTATATTTGATGTGAGTGAGTTAATGAGGTTGTTAGATTCTCTATGCTATATAACAGGCAACCATTCGGATGTTTGCTGTGATGGTGAGAGTTTTGTGAGGATTTCTTGATGTAATCTCCTGTTCTGATTAATAAATTTCTGATGCCTATGTTGTGTGGACGTAGCCCAGATTGGTTGGGTGAACCACGTTAAATTCTTGTGTCTTTATGTGCATGATTGATCTGCTGTGTATTTTGTCTAATTTACCTGAGCATCTGATCTCCAACAGTCTATAGGAAATTTCTTTTATGGCTTGAGTGGGTAAACATTGTTCACCCTAGCAAAACGAAAACTTGGATTTCGCCCTTCCTTTATTGATGTATGTTTGTCCCTCCACCAATAAAATCTTTCCATTTGTCCAAATAGTTTTATGCCCACATTTTGGCCACCTGATGCATATCTCTACGACACGCCATGCCTCCATACCTGTGCTCTCCCTTCCACCTTTCGTTTTGACACCCTCCTCCTTCCCATTGGTCAATCGAGCCCGTTTGCCATACCTCCTGCATTGAATTGCACTGTCTGCCATCTCCCTTACATGGCATTACCTGTGTCAACATGGAGTTACCTGTGTTAAAGAGGCATGTACCCTTCTCCTTGTTGTTCAGTCGATCCACATCCACCATACCTGTGCTCTCCCTTCAACCTTCAATTTCTACACCCTCCTCTCTGGCACATTGTACCCTTCTCCTTCTAGCTGGTCAATCAAGCCTCTGCTCACTGGTTAATCAAGCCTGTTCACCATACCTCCCGCGTTGGATTGCATTGTCCGCCATCTCCTTCACATGGCCTTACCTGTGTTAAAGAGGCTTGTACCCTTCTTAGCACAACTCTATGAGACATTATAAAACGATGAACATTTAAACAAAATGAAAGGGAAAATTTTCGGATCAGTGTGAAGGCAAAACTAGTATTCATGTCGTAGTCATTCTGATTCCTGGGCAAGGCCGCATCAACCCCATGATGCAACTCACAAAGAAGCTCGCCTCTAAGGGCATTGCCATCACATTTGTCCTCACACAATCATGCAACAACGTCATCACTCACGGTCATATTAACAATGGTCTGGATGCATTTTCCCAACCTCGAATTCTTGGCCTCAACATTCGGCTGGTGGCAATACCTGATTTCCTGCCTGGGGAGTTCGAGAGATGGAACAAGATCCAGGAGTTTGCCCAGTCTTTGGAAAATATGGAAAGCCATTTAGAGGAGGTCAAATAATCTCAATCAATCCAGTGCAACCCCCATCTCCTGTATTTTCGTCAATACTTACCTTGGTTGGGCAGTGCCTCTCGCCAAGAAGTTGCGCTTGTTGTCCGTTTCCTTCCCAACGCAGAATGTGTTGATCTTTTCCATAACTTACCATTCATATTTAGGTGATTTCCGCCATTCATATTCATGTATATTTCCACCTTTTTTCTCCATGTTCTAGTAATTTGTTGTTCAAGTTGTTTTGTAGCGAAACATCCGCAGGAATCGACAATCCACATTCCTTGCGCGACCCCTTTATAGATCACAGATCTTCCCTTGGAGTTAAAATGAATCCCAACTGATGTAATATCTAGAGTGGTTGCTCATTTTCAAACAGTCAGAGAGGCAAACTGGGTTGTAGCCAATTCCTTCCATCCTTTAGAAAGTCATGTGCTGGAGGCTTTGTGGGAGAAAATGCGAGTGTATTGAGTTGGCCCATTGCTCCCTTCGGCGTACCTCGACCTCTCAAATTATTGTAACTTCGTTATGGGGACTAGTTATCGGGTAGAGATGGACTGCACACAATGGTTGCACGACAAGTCCCACAAGTTGGTCATATACGTATTGTTCAACAGCCTATTCCCAATGTCAAAAATCCAAATAGAGGAAATAACAATGGGTCTCAAGGAAATCGATGACAATTTCATTTTCGTTTTTCAACGTCCAGGCGAAGAGTGCTCCGAAGTCTCATCCATGCTGCCAGATGATTTTATGAAAAAAACAAAGCAACGAGGACCGGTTGTTCCTTGGTGTTCATAGGTGAAAGTGCTCTCTCATCCATCCATTAGTGGGTTTTTCAGTCACTTTGTGTGGAACTCCACTTTAGAGAGCATCTCCTTAGGCCTCCCCATGCTGGGATTCCCTTTGGGTGGGGAGAAATTTTTAACTGCAAGTTCATAGCCGATGAATGGAAGATTGGGCTGACACTAAGGACCGAGGATGATACAGAGAAGGTTATTGGTAGGGCTGAAATAACGGAAAATATGAGGAGATTGATCCAAGGGGAGGAGATGAGAAGGGCGGCCGAGAGACTAAGAGATGCTTTCAAAATGGAAGGAAGGAAAGGAGGAACTCCTGAGAGTAATTTGGAAAGCGTTGCAAAGGGGTTAATAACCAAACTCTTTGAAAACAAGATATAATCTTCATGTTCTCCCAGTGGATTCATGTGAGGGAAGACTCGGAAAATCGGAAAATGAATGCTGGTGAATGTAAAATTCAACGGTATAATAAATTAAGCAAGGTCTGAGTATTCTGTGGAGCAGCATTTGATGTTGTATATATATTGGTGGATCCTATTATAATGATCTAACCACAGTATTAGCCCTATAAAAGAGATATGTCAATCATATTGTCGTTTTTTCCCTACTAGGTTTAGTTCTTGTGGCGTTACTTTTAATGAAAAAATGATTTGTTTATTTGTTGGATGTTATGATCAGGTAGTCATGAGGGAAGGCTATCTTTTTCCGCTAGGTCGAGTTTACGTGACATTATGTTTGGAGAAAAAAATTATTATGTTTGATGCTATTATTAGGTATTTAAATATGAGAGTTATTTTCGTTGGAATAGATTTTAGAATACTTTGAAATTCAAAGCACAACAACAATGTTAATAGTTTCGAGTATTTGTAGAATTCATAATTGAGATAAGTTTAGTTGTTTTCACAATTTTACCAAGTTATACCAATAATTTTTTATTAATAGGTAAATTTACATTGTTATTTACAACATAAGCACCTAATGCTAGTATTATAGAGTTTTTGGAGTTGTCTTTAGTATGATTTTTTTGAAGCTTTTCTGGTGGGTTTTTCCGGTCAAATTTCTCTAAAATCCGGCAACAATTTATTGAAATCACAAGTTTGATGGGTAATCCCTTCACAATTTTAGTATGACTTTTTTGAGGCTTTTCCGGTCAAATTTCTCTAAAATATGGCAACAATTTATTGAAATCACAAGCTTGATAGGTAATCCCTTCACAATCAAAGTGTCTTAGGAGGGTGTTGAATCCAAATATGCAGTTAAAAAACCAGTTTGAATAACACAAAACAAGATTTCACCTCAAATTTTTCCGCGGATTCTGAAATCTTCAAAAAATCGCACTAAAAACAACTCCATTTTTTTTAGCACCAATAAAGTGTACATAAATTAGTTTGTGTAAAAAAGATTGAGAATAAAATTAATTAAATTATTTCAAAAAGTATCTACACTCTATTAAACCGTATTTTAATAAAATCATTTCACTTTAAAATAAATATTCCTTACTATTTATAAAACTAAATCCAGAGATGGCTGTCCTCACTGTTGGTTTGACACCTGAGTTGATAGGTTTTACCACCTTCGGAGAAAACTAAATCCACACTTAATTTGTTCAAACTTATTAAATAATTTTCCAATATTTAATAAAATAAATTTGTAAATTTTATTTATTTATATTCGCTATAATTTTAAACATCTTCTATACCCAAACCTAATAATAATTCGTGGTATAATTCATGGTACGATGGTATAAGGCTAGAATATTAATGATTACTGCACACTGATCGCCGAATCCTGTCAAATATGATCTGACGCATCGACTGCAGTGATCATACTGCAATTACGTCTTTGTATATGACGTACTTTGGTAACACAATAAGTGTTTCCTTAATAAATTGTTATTGATTTTCTTGAACACAGCTAACACCATAGCCATAAACCTTTCAGTTTTGTTCTCATGAAATGGAGATATCTTCAACCACATTAATAACGAATAAATTTTTCCATGTTTTCTTTGGACCATTTTAGTAGTGCCTTCATCGTTGGTTTACTTTATCGTGCTTGTATTGATTGAATGCTACATGGATTTAATGACTGGTCCATGCATTGATTAAATATATGTTAATTTAAATTTTAGGTATTAGTTTGCACAAAATTTTTATATTTGTTTTCACATATCTGTTTCAGGTAGAGTCAATGTTCGTAATTTATTGATTTTTATATTTTGTTGGTATTATTTTGGTTGATGGAGATGTTTTTGGTTTAGTATGTAAGAGTTGTTCATGTGAATCCATGGTATTATCCATCGTATTCATGTGGAATATATCCTATTTAAATAGAGTAATTAAACTAGCCTAGATTTATCTTAACTCCATATCTACCAAGGGTTGAGAGGGACCAAATCTCTTGAGATGAAAATATATTAATATGTAAAAAATCTTGGAGTTAAAATAGTTATTTTTGAATCGTTTAGTCCCTATTCTACATAAACAATATATATTATATATATTATGACTTTGATATATGGCTTTTAAATAAAATTATGGTAAATTTAACAACATTTTGTTTTTACAAATTAGACAATGATTATGAACCAGATATTAAATTTTACTTTAATTAATTAATTTAAATTTAAAAAAAAACATATAGTAATATGTAGTGCTCGCAAAAAAAAATGGCATACCCATCAAATTGATTGCCCTATTCCATCACTAATTTTCAAAGTTTATATAATGATATTGCGTAACTTATACCTTCACTGCAATCGCATGAATTGCCTCAAACATTTCACCATGAGATCATGATATATATTATTATTTATATTTTACTATTTTTAATTAAATATATTTTATTATATCTTCTACCATACTCAATATAAATGGTTATATAAATATAAAAAAAATATTAAAAATTAATATAAATATATAATAGTATTTAAAGTTAATATAAAAAACAATAATATTTGTAATAATCATATGAATTTATATTATATATAATATTTTTTAAATATTATTATAGTTAACATTATAATTGTAAAAAAAATATAAATTTATTTTTACATTATTGTATTAAATATAAATTGTTTCATTTATTTTATTTTCAACAAATGTTTTATTTTTTTAATATCAATTTAGGGTTAATTTTGTTACAAACTTTATTATATATTTTAAAAATTATGTGTAATAAGTATTTTACATGTAATTTTGATTATTTTATATCTTGCACAATAATAAAGAGTACTATCATCTTTATTTTTTTTATTTAGCTATATTTAAGGTAAGCGCACGTACTAGCTATTATGTAACACTTGTATTGTAATTGTTTTTAAATGGAAATATTTTGATATATATATTTACGCAGATAAGCATTTTCTTTGCTGGCTTGGGGTGGGCAAACATTGTTCACCCCAACCAATAGGAAAGGTTGAATTTCACCCTTCCAACCAATAAAATTTTTCCATGTGTTTGTCCCCCTAACCAATGGAAATTTGCCATCTATCCAGATTGATTTCCGCTTGTTTTCCCATAGCTACCTGTTTCTGCAGCGCTCTACTAACAGAAATCCTCCACCCTGTTTTCAACCCTTCTACTCCTCTCTGGCAGGTTGTACCATTCTCCTTCTACTCCTCTCTAGCACACTACCCTTATTCCCGTTGATCAATCGAGCCCCATTCACCATACCTCCAGCATTGAATTGCACTAAGGATAGGGTATTCGTTGCAGGTGTGATAGGAAACACTGGAAAAGGGATTGTAACCCAACTCTTATCCAAAGGATTCAATGTCAAGGCCGGTGTCTGTGATGTGGACTGTGCCAACAACAATTTCCCCTCTAATGACGACAAAATTCAATTTGTCAAGGAAAATGTGACAGAGGGTGCTGCTAAATTGAGTGAAGCAATAGGCAATGTTGAAGCTGTCATCTGTGCAACAGGGTTCCGCCCTTCTTTGGATTTACGGCTCCATGGAAGGTTGATAACTTTGGTACGGTGAATCTATTTTATGCATGTCAGAGTTTACAACTCTAACGTGTTTACAGATTTTACCTAACGAAGCAAGGATGTGTAAGCACTGCACAACATTGAAAGACCTAAGTTCCTCTTCTCCCCATTGATTACCTCCATCTTCACTTTTCCAGAGCTCTGAACGTTAGGTTTAGATTATTTTCATCATAAGCTTGGATTCCCAATTTCCCATTACTCTTTTTCAAAATTGTGACTGATAGGCTTAGCAATCTCAGTGTTTTGGGATCTAGGTCCTCAACAAACTATTGATTTGTTGTGTGCAAAGGAAGTGGGTCTAATCAAGCATGTCTTCTGCGGGATAGAATTTGGCAGCCTTTTCATCATATTTGGGCACCTGCGGTTGTTTGGCATGCTGGGGAAAATTGCCCTCATTCTTTTCCTTGAGGGCCCAAATACCTCTTTTGTGATACATTTTTGATCTGGAAAAACGACCTAGTCCCCTTATCAATTCTTTGTTTCTTGAAACCCTCTACTTCCTTGTTATGGTCATCTCTCCTGTTGCTGCATCAATCTCTTCCTCTGATATCAGTTATAGCAATCTCTTCCTGTGATACATTTTCAATCTGGAAAAACGACCTACTCCCCTTATTAGTTCTTTGTTTCTTGAAATCCTCTACTTCCCTGCCATGGTCATCTCTCCTCCTACTATTGCAACAATCTCTTCCTTTGATGTTAGCTACAGAGGACTATGAAATGCTACAATTTTACTGCTAGGGTTCGAGCTTTAACAAAGGTTTGGTGCACTTGGTTTGGTAATAAAAACATGTGTAGACCGCAGTGCTTTTTATTATACACCAATTCTAGTCCCTTGGATACTAATTTAACATGCGTTGAGTTTTATGGAGAAAATGACCTTGCCTCCAAAGAAAAAAGAAGACAAAAAAGTCCTAGATGTTGAAGTCCTAAAGGCCTTATAATTTGTTCCTGAGATGAAGCAGTATTTGACTGCGAGGTTTAGTTTGAGATCAGGAGTGAAGACACATGAGCTTGCTTCCTGAAAGATGAGCAACTCCAGATATTCCTTTTTCATGATTGAAACTATTGTTAATGAGTTTAGAATTTTTAATATAAGCCTTTCTCCAATTAAGGCTTGAAATGTTTTGCGTCAATTTTATGCAATTGTTTTTGGTATCCATATTTAGAAATTATTAAATTTTAGGAAACAATGTTTCACTTGAACCCTGTGGGTAGGCTTGGTAAAATATATGGTTTATATTACTTGATGTTGTTAGTTGATATGAGAGAGGGCATGCTGGGGAATATTGTCCCCGTTATTTTCCTTGAGGGCCCAAATACCTCTTTTGTGATATATTTCGATATGGAAAAACGAAGGCTACACCCCTTATCAGTTCTTTGTTTCTTGAAACCCTCTACCTCCCTGCCATGGTCATCTCTTCTCCTGCAGCTGCAACAATCTCTTCCTCTGATATCAGCTGCAACAATCTATTCTTGTGATACATTTTCGATCTGGAAAAATGACCGACTCCCCTTATCAGTTCTTTATTTTTTGAAACCCTCTGCTTCCCTGCCATTGTCATCTCTATTTCTGCTGTTGCAACAATCTCTTCCTCTGATATCAGCTACAAAGGACTTAGAGGCTTACTATGAAATGCTACAGTTTTACTGCTAGGGTTTGAGGTTTAACAAATGTTTGGTGCACTTGGTTTGGTAATAAAAACATGTATATAACGTAGTGTTTTTTTTATACGCCACGTTTATTCCCTTGGATACTAATATAAAATGCCTTGAGTTTTCTGGAGAAAATGACCTTGCCTCTAGAGAAAAAAGAAGATAAAAGTCCTCGATGTTGAAGTCCTAGAGGCCTTAGAATCTGTTCCTGAGATGAAGCCGTATTTGGTTGTGAGATGCAAAAGCCCATTGGTAATATTGAACTTGCAAGTCAAAAAGGCAAAGGGAAATGAACCAGTAGAATCATTGATGTCACTGTTAATTTCAATTGAGAAATGAGAGAATTCTATGGATCCTGACTTCTCTCCCAAGGACTCAATGACAATGCGAACAAGTTTTTTTGGGTATCAATAATGCTCACAAAATTCGTAATATGCATTCTTTCACATGTGATGCATAAAGATAAATATATTGTAGATATTATGACTACTAAATAATTGCCTATAGTGGTTCTGGTGACTCCAAGCTCTCTCAGAATCATGCTCTCCAAAAAAATCAAACAAAACTGCATGATGGGAGAGGGATTGTTGAACATAAAAAGTTAAAATCCATTGGTCTGCCTCTGCGTCACTATCCAAATTATGTTATCCAAAAGGATCAAACAAAACTGCCTGAGGGGAGAGGGAGGGTTAAACATAAAACCCAGTTGGTTTGCCTCTGTGGGCTTTGAAGAGAGAGCAGGGCCTCCTCATATGTGCGTTAACTCATGAGTCCTTGGTTGGCAAAAGTCATTCCAATTGTAAACTGTCACAAACATTTGAAAAAAAAAAGCAAATATGTGATGGAGGTGTTTGGTTAACCTAACTTGATAAGTCAGTCTAGTTGTAAACTCTCACAGACATTTGAAAAAGGAAAATGAAAAAAAAACAAACAAATACGTAGTGGAGGTGTTTGGTTAAGTAATTTCATGCTCATTAGGCATCCATGTTCAGACTATGGTTTAGGAAGACCACACCTATCACTCACATATTTTCAATTATTTTGGTTTTCTCCATTTATGATGATTTCTCTTATAGTGGTTTTGGTGACCCCAAACACTCTCTAAATCATTCTCCCCAAAAGTATCCAACAAAACTGCATGAGGGGAGATGAGCGTTGAATGTAAACCCCATTAGCTTGTCTCTGTGTGCTTTGAAGGGAGTGCTTTCTCATTGGTTGACAAGAGGAAATCCAACTTTTAACCCTCACAAACATCCAATAAAGGAAAAGGAAATAAAAACCACAAAGGATATGTGGTTTGTGGCATTGGGCTACAACTCATATGTGCACCAAATGTCTCCTCAGTTTTGAAATAGTGAGGACTCGTGCCTAGTTTTTGTAGAGGAGAAAGTGGGGCACATTAATTGATGTGTATAAACAAGTGGGAAGGCAGTAAAATGGAAAGAGTAGGGTTCAAGAATTCATGCCCACACAGCTCCCACATTCCACATCTATGCTTGGGAATGGAAAAATTACTTTCTTTTGGCTAGGTAGATGAGTGTTATGGCTTTCGACTGGCCTTGACACAATGCCACAGTGATTTCATTTTGGTCACTTGCAAGTGTTTTGAAATTTTGTTTCTCTAAATGCTCATCTTTACATATGATTCATAAGTAGAGTGTAGGGTTTGTAATTTTGTACCTTCTTCAATAAGATTTAGGAATTCATAGACTTCGTGAAGTTGGGGACAAAAGAGAACCCTTTGAATATCTCCTTTGTTTATTCTATATATTTTTTTTAATCCTGATTGATTCTCATGCCATGCAGGAACTGACAGAGAGATGTATGTGCCAATGTGCTAAGCAATTTATTCTTTCTATTTTAATTGTGCCAATGTGCTGAGCAATGTATGTGTTTGTGTTGTGTGTGTAGGAAAGACAGAGAGAGGGAAGGTAGAGGAAGAGGGAGAGAGAGAGGTATTTAATCTAAAATTATGATATCTTTGTGGCATTGGCAGAATTGGATAGAGATGTCGGCAAAGAGGAAATTAAATCTGCTCATAAATGTTTAGCCAAACGGTATCATCCCGATGTTATGCATTTTTTTCTTCTAGTTTTCAACTACTGAGGAGCTTAATAATATGCATTTAAGTTGGTCAGTCTATCTATTATTTTTTCTTTGATGTTTGAATCTATGAGTTCATCTTCCAAGTTTCTAAACAGTAATAGATTGACATAATATCACCAAAGTGAAGTAGTAAGAAGCTGCAGGTATTTAGTGATTACTTATGCTCTAAAAGAATTGAAATTTGTTGTGTTGCATTGCATATCTATTTAAATAACAAATTCTCTTGGATTCTTAGTAAAGGCACCCACCATAAATTTTATAATTGCCAAGAAAGGCACAATAAATTCCTTATTTTAACAAGTTCTTCCTAAAGCACTCTTAGAACAATAAAAGATAGTCCTTCATGTGGTCACTAGTTAGTGAATCTTCTTTGTAATCCCAAATTATAATATCTGGAATTTCCCTCAGAAAACACTGGCAAGCTGGCTTGGGTTGTCATGCATTGATCTATTTCATGAACCATAGAAGTGAACTTTCATGTTGTAGGCCCTGCACCATGTGTGCCCTGCCTATATAATGAAAATTCACAAATAATTTTTGGTTCTTCAATTCGTTTCACCCACTAAATTTTATCTACTTGGTTTACTTACAAATCCATGTTGTTTGCTGCTGAACGATTCGGTATGGCTTGTTGAGCAGCCAACCCAAAGAATGCGTACATCAAGCTGAAACCTATCTGGTTGATCCGGATTTAAGCAGGAACGCAATAGATTACAGAGATAACCATAAATACAGAGATGCGATAACCATAAAAACAGAGATGCAGCGGAAATAATACTTCATTTCATTAATGGAGAATACTAAAATATGCTTACAAATAGAAATAACCCAGCTAGGGCGATGGTAGCTTATCTCTGAGAAGAGATGTGTCGGCTACATGCCTCTGAACTGTTTCGAACTGTGTTTACGATGAGGCTCGAAGGCATATTTATTATTGAGAAACAATGGAAAACCCTTCACATTCCAAAACCTAACCCTAGAAGATGAAACGCCAAATTGTGGGCCCCGTTTTGGGGTGAGTTGGACAGCCAACTTCCCGGGGTCACGAATTGGTCGTATTATCTCCGTTTGACGCGCATGATAGCCCGTTGGAAAGATCTCTCCGAGGACTACGACGGAAAATACGATTTTTATTAGAAAAATCGCTGGCGGTGGATTTCCCAAAAAAAAGTCGTTTAGGGCCTCAAAATAGCTCCGGAAGTTTAGGACCGGAAAAACTGCTAAAAATAGTAAACTGTGGTATAATTAAGGAAACTGAAAAACTGAAAGAGACAGTTGTGGGGGTCCAAATGGGATAGGTGGGTGGCCACCAACATCCACCTGGATCACTGGTAATGATGTGACTAAGCTCATTCCCAGCACATGATTCCCATATATAGTGTGGCTTGGAGGATGTGTAGTAGTCAATTCTCTATTTAGCCCTACCATACACAATCATTATTCTAAGAAACTGTTTAGTGATCTATTTGATTGAACTGGAGGCCTGGTAAAATATATGGTTTATATTACCTGATGTCGTTAGTTGATGTGAGAGAGCAACTAACGCCTTTTCAAAAGCGGCATAAACAAAGAAAATAAATTTGTTTTCTAGATGGGTTAATAAAACTATAAAAGGCATCAATTTGATTCCAATTTGTGTTGTGAAGATATGTTTTATACATATTAAATTGTAAACTACTAAATTTTAAATCTTCTAGTTTGCTCAAAGTTGTTTCTTATGTATACATTTATTTGGTTGATATATAGATTTTCCTCATTTTGGGGACAATTATACAAATTTATGGCAAAGCAAAACTGATTTAACTCTATTTGATGATACAAGAATTGGAGTTGTTGGTTTAATCTGTTGAAAAACCCTTTTGTTGAATATATTTAGTTTATCGTAATTTGTAAATTATGAATGGAACCTGAAATTGTTCTCTTATTTCATCTGTTACTTTAAACAATTGTAAATGCTTTTTGGTTGCTTATTCAAGTTTCTTGAACAATTGTGTGTATCCATTGAATTTTGTCTACTACTTTGGAAAAGTTAAGATGTAGATTGGGTAGGGAAATTGATTGAATTCAAATAAAAATGATTGTCAATGTTATGGGAACCACCTTAAAAATAACCCCTAAAAAACTGTTAATTTCATATATTACTAGTTACAACTGATATTAGTTACAACCTATATCAATAGACATAAGAGTTGCATGAAGATCTTCTTTGTATTCAAGTTCTAGACATGAATATATATGGTCTTGAACAATACCCCAAGCAATAAGGAGTTTTCATGCTTTGAAGCATATTAATCTGAATTTTGACATGGAGTGTTTGTTGATCTTTGAACACTTTGAATTCTCCTTATTAGAAGTGTGAATTGAAAGTGCATTCCTCGAGCGACAGTTGTGCATATCTTTTATTAAGGAAATGCAATAACAAAAAGTTATGTGGTTTATCATATCTCTTTGCAGCAAACCTTTGATCAGTTAAGTTTGATAATAATATATAAGTAATTGTATTATGGTTGAAACTTTCCCACCAAAAAAGTT
This sequence comes from Pinus tabuliformis, assembly GCA_031772625.1. Classification (NCBI taxonomy): domain Eukaryota; kingdom Viridiplantae; phylum Streptophyta; class Pinopsida; order Pinales; family Pinaceae; genus Pinus; species Pinus tabuliformis. The sequence continues at coordinate 489,242,426 of CM062808.1, read as the reverse complement.
ATCTTTGCAGATAAACATGGACACAAAGCAGGGCATGCTTCACTATTTCTCATTTTCAAATCTCTTTGCAACAAACCTTGATCATTTATGTTTAAAAGTTGTATACACATAATTGTATTTTGGATGAGTCATACCCAACAAGATTTGCAAATAAGCATGGCCACAAAACAAGACATTGTCCACTATTTCTTCTTTTTAAATATGAAACACTGAACATTGAAAACTGCAGAGATGTTTTCTTTATAATAAGGTTAAGGGTTTATAATTTTTTAAAAATTTCAAGATAGAATTCCTAGAATTGAAATCAACAGAAATCTAAAATTTACTAAGATATAGTTATCTATTAAGTTTGATATTTACATATTGACTGGTTTTGTTAGGAATTAAACAAAAGCAGGTACCCGACAATCATAAGAACTTATTATAGAGAAGCTCTAGGGTCACTAATAGTGTACGATATCTCCACATGGTACTCGTTTGAGCGCGTACCTTGGTGGCTTAAAGAGCTGAGAATGCATGCAAACAACAACATTGTGATCATGCTTGTTGGCAATAAATCTGATTTAGGGAACTTGAGGGAAGTCCCAACATACGATGTTAAACAATATGCAGAGAAGGAGGGCATGTTTTTTCTTGAGACTTCCGCTCTTGATGCCACCAATGTTGAGAATGCATTTCTCACTGTTCTTCGTGAGGTCTACAAGGTGGTGAGTAAAAAGGACTTCACTACAAGCCAGGATGATGGGCCTAGGCTTAGGTGCATTATGTCAGGAAGAAGACTGGCTTTAACTCCATATGATGATAATAAGGCTAATAGGGTAGGATCTTATTATTCATAAAGATATTCATGTTCATAATTGGGCCTATGGCCATTCAGATTCCAGAGGAGAGGCCGATATTGGATGTATCTGAAGTATAAATATCATGACAGATATGTGATACATATGAGGAATAAGATCAAGGGTTATTGATCCATGGCCTATAATGTTCACTTTCTTGTAAAGGTATACCTTTTTTTTTAATTAATTGTTCTTTCACGGTAAAACTGATGAATACGTCATACCAAACTACTTTTTTAGTTAAATTCAAGTTACAATTTAATACAAAAGTTGAAAGAAAAAAGCACAAAAGCAATAATTCTTATAAATGAACATGAGTTAGGAGTTGATTTATGCAACTGCAATTGCTTTTTATTGTTTTTAGTAGTATTTACAATTGATTTACTGTGTATTTACATCTAGATTTCAAGAACTTGGGCGTAAGTTAAGTCTCGTTTATCTTGGTCATCAACTTGTTTCAGGTTTTGCCATTGAGCGAAATGCCATACTTAATGAAGGTCCTCCCATTTAAATGGTAAACTTTTCATTTATATCCCTGTAAGAATGTCATACTTAATGAAGGTCCTCCCTTTTAAATGGTAAGCTTTTCATTTATATTTCTGTAAGCCTATTGTCGTATATTTATATCAAATTAAGTTGTTGCAAGAGCCTTAACAAAAGCTAGAGCGCTGGTCTTGAGAAAGCATTCAGTGAATGATATTTCCACAAAAACCTAATTCCTTAGGTATACATCCATCTAATCAGTATTCATCTAAACTAATGGCGATCAAAGTGCTTAAATTACCTAAGTGTACTTGATCATTGTATTATGTTTCAATGAAGAAAAATAGACTACTATATTCATGATCAACCATAATATGACCATAATTAACCATATTCAAACATAGTTACTGAACATAATCATCATCAAATTTATCCATAATCAATCTTAAGATGTTGTAACTTAATATATGGCGCCAAAATTTCCTTCCATATTTCCCCACTCCTTGTAGTGAGGTACGATACTATTGTGCAATTGCTAATTATATGTGTTTTCACAAAATTAAAAAAAAATTAAAAAATAGCTTAAATTTCAGAGATATGAGGAAGCCATTAATTAATTAATGTGATTTCAGCCCACACGAACATTTCTCGTCAACAGTTAATACTAAGGTTTTATTTTGAAGTATGGAGTTTGGAGGCGCAGCAATTATGGAGAGGCCATTACTTTGATATCTTGGGAGCCGCAGCAATTAATGAAAATCCATTACTGTGATATCTTGGGAGGCGCAGCAAGTACGAAGAAGCCATTAAAACACTAAGATCTCCATTGGCTGCGCAAGAAAACGAATACGAACATTAATGGTGGCTCCGCAATAAAACGAATAACTGGCATGCCAATTCACAGAAAATGCCGAGCCCATTGTTAGATTACTGGCTTGTCCTGATCTGACCCGACAAATCGTTTCGTTCGGCTTTGAGTTTATTCTATTCCTGACAATTTAAAGCTTCACGTGAAATTCCCTCCTGTGATCAAGGGTTAGTTTGGCCGTTCTACAGGGAGTAGTCTTTAACGCGACTTTTTGAAAGCCTTTCCGGCGATTTTTTCCGGTGAAAATCCGGCAGTAATTTATTGGAATCCAAGTTTGATAGCTAATTTCTGCACAATGAAACCGTCCCAGGGGTTTTTCAGGATGCTGAATCCGAATATGCAGTTAAAAAACCATTTTAACTGCAACAAATCATGATTTCATCTCAATTTCTTCCGCCGGATTCCGTCACCGGAATCTCAAAAAGTCGCATTATAGACAACTCCGTTCTACAGAGGGAATCGTGATTTACTGTGTTGTAATTGAAGTTAAGTGTCTCTGGGGGTTTTACTATGTTTTGGGACTTTTACAGTGGAGTGGACGTTTAGTATGTTTGGGGAATTTTACAGTGGAGTGGTCGTTTAGTATGTTTGGGGATTTTTACAGTGGAGTGGCCGTTTAGTATGTTTGGGGATTTTTACAGGAGTTGGAATTAAAGTTGTCTGTGTTTGGAGATATTTATGGCGACCCCCAAGGAACACATTGAAAAGATCAGGAAACAATTATCTGATGAATTATACAGCAAGGATGTGCGTTTTCTTATGGATCTCATCCAGGTAATTAATGAGTTTCAAAGTTCTAGTCGTTCTTAATTTTATATGTTTTCTCTGTTTTCACGGTAAGATTAGTGTTTTGATTTGGGTGCAGAATGCGGAGGATAATGACTATGCACCAGATGTGCAACCTTCGTTGGAGTTAGTCTTTACAACTGAAGATGTCGCTGGCGTAGGCGCTCCTGCGACATTGCTGGTTTTTAACAATGAAAAGGGATTCCAGAAACAGAATATTGATTCCATATGCAGCGTGGGACGATCTACCAAAACGAATGACAGGGGAGATGGTTATATTGGAGAAAAAGGTATTACACATATGTTTCAGTCACTCTGTTCCTGCAATGAAATAGACACCTGCCTTGTTTCTAAATTAGACATCAGTGCAATTAGATGATTGTGTGATTTTTATTTTTTATTTTTTCGTTTTTGAAAGGAAAATTATTATTTTGTATTTCAGGTATTGGATTTAAGAGCGTTTTCTTGGTCACAAGTCAGCCTTGCATTTTCAGTAATGGATATAAGATCAGATTCAATGAAATCCCTCCATCCGATGTTAATATTGGATATATTATCCCCGAATGGATAGAAGATAAGCCGTGCATTGCACAACTCAAAGAAATTTATGGTTGCCAACTTCCCAATACTGTTATAGTTCTACCCCTGCGTCCTGAGAAGGTTGAAGCTGTAAAGCAACAGCTCTTGAGTATTCATCCTGAAGTTCTCTTGTTTTTATCTAAGATAAAGAAGCTCTCAGTTCGTGAGCTGAAACACGGTGATCTTAACAGAACTAATAAAATCTCTGTTTTTCGAGAAAATTACATTCGAAGGTCTGGGACCAATGACACGGAATCCTTCGTTCTGCATTTGGTCGCAGAAGAAGATCACTTTTTGACGAGACAATGCAGTTATTACATGTGGAGGCAATGGTTTCCCGTGGAAAATGAGTATTGGGTTGAGCAGAGGAAAGATGTTGCAGAATGGGCCATTACATTAGCTTTTCCATTGGGCAAACGCTTTATAGGAGAAAATATGATAGCTGCGGGTATCTATGCCTTGCATCCCACCGAAATGGTCACTGGATTTCCATTTATTATACAAGCAGACTTTCTACTGGTTTCTTCGAGAGAAAGCATCATTTTCAACAACAATTGGAACCAGGGAATCCTTCACTGTATCCCGTTAGCATTTTGTTCAGCATTCCGTGCTCTGATAAGTGCTAAGTCACCCTTATCTTCAAAAGTCGGGGTTTTTGGGTACCTTCCACGTGATATTCCTTGCTATCCACAGCTAACACAAGTCAGAGATGCCATTCAGGCACAATTAAAAGCAGAAGATGTGATTTTATGCGACATCAGCTTTGGGGGTAAAATTTTATGTAAGCCAACAGAAGCTCGGACCATACTCCCAGCGTTTAAACACATTCTTGAGAGAGCAAGTAAACAAGGTCAGCAAAGCGAACAAGCCCATCTGTTTTGTCGTAATGTACACATAGTCCATCCTTCCCTTGATAAAGAAGAGTTTCACAATAGTTTAAACTTCTTGGGCGTAGTTCACGTCTCTTATAATTGGTATGCTCCCTGTATTCGGTCGTCTGGTTGGTTGCAAGGCCTTCCCGAAGATTTGTATGTTGAACTTCTTTGTTTTATTGCTGAAAATTGGGAGGGACTTTCAAGTCACCTGCAAGACGCTCCTTTGTTGAAGTATATAAGTTCCTCCAAAACCACAGATTTGGCTAGTGTATTAGATGCTACAGGCCAAACCAGAATTTATCTCTCGTCGAAGGAATCGCATATATCATGGCTTACAAAATGGTCTGGAGAACTTGCAAGTGCCGTCGAATATTACTTAATGCCCGAATCTACTCAGAAAGCAATTACAAATCTGGATCCCAAGGAAAGTAAGAAACTGTGTGAGTGGTTGAAACAGCATCCTGAAATTACAGAACTTTCTACGTTAAAGTTTGCTGAGCAGCTACTGGATGCTGTATCAAAATCGAAAGACAGTCAGCATGCCATCACCACTGCACATTTTTTGCACTATTCCTATACAAATAACAAAATCTCGTACAAACAGCTTGTCAGCCTTTGCAAGAATATTCCCCTGGTTGTTGAAGATGGGTATCTAATCAGGGAACGACGGTCGCGAAAGTTTCTCGTGCCTGCATCAACGGGTAACTGGGCCAAGTTAATGGGGAATAATCCCTGGACTCTGGATTTTGAAACACTTTCTGAAGATTACCTTAAACTACCACCTTGTGCAGAAGATTTGATGTATTCGGGCAATGATTTGGTTTCTGAAGATTCCATTATGCTCCCACCTTGTGGAAGAGGTTCGATGTATTCATATATTGATTTGGTTACATTTTTTAGAAGAGACCTCGATGTTGTAGATATTCCGGAGCTATTTCCTCCGAATGCCAAGCTTCCTGCTGTTTCCCATGCTTTGACAAAGGAGAATGCATTTCTTCTGTTAGAGTGGATCCAATATTTGAAAAAAAAACGCAAGTTGCCTGATGCTTTTCTACGTAGTATTTCGGAAGGCAGATGGCTAGCAACATCCAGAGGCTTCGAATCTCCAGCCAGGTCTTTCGTCTTTGATTCCAAGGGGAAATCTCCCCTTCAATATGATGATATTCCCTTTATTGATGAGGACTACTATGGAGAAACTATTCATGAATTCAAGGACACTCTTAAAAAGGTGGGAGTGGTCACTGAATTTGGAAAAGGATGTGACATAATTGTGGGTCATCATATTCGAAAGCATAAAGATTTTAACGCTATAAAAAGGTTGTATAAGTATTTACAGGCTTCAAAATGGAAGCCTCACGAGAGCAAACTGTTAATCATTTGGATTCCAAATGATGGTTGGCATGAAGCAAGTTCATGTGTTGTGCATGATGTGGATGGCATTTTCAAATCAAGGCTAAAGGTGTTGGAAGGCTGGTATGATGAGCCATCGCTACTTGATTTCTTCTCGAAATCTCTGGGTGTACCTAGACATCCCCGAATGGAAGACTACTGCTCCCTGTGGCGGGAATGGGTAGCGAATTCCAGGCATCGTATAATATTGGAATCAGAATGTTGTTTGGTGTGGAAGCATATTGTACAAAACTGGTCATGTTCCCCCATTCGTATAAAGCAATATCTTAAAACTGACGGTGTCTGTAAAGTGCCAGTATGCACAGATAATGGAGATATTCGTGTTTGTATCAAAGACAAAGCATTTGTCCCTGATGACTTGCAGCTGAAAGAATTGTTCAAAGAATATTCAGGAAGATTAAATTTTACTTGGCAGCCGAATCCCTGTAATCCTGAAATACCTTTGGAAGTGTTGTTTTCAATTTATAATAATCTTGGAGTTAAAAATCTCTCACAATCGGTGAGAAGAATAGAGATCTCTGCTCCAGACAATATGATGCCTTGGGAAAAGCTGACACCAGGGGAGGGGATATTAGGGATGGGATTGTACAAAATACTTATTGCATATCTTGCAAAGCCTGCCTTCAAAATTCCAGCTCATAAGAGACATCAGCTTGTGAAAGGGCTTCTGGATTGTCCAGTCTATGGAGTGAATGAACCACTCGTGATGCAATATTCTCTGTTGTTGGCGAGAGAAACTGGTGAAGCGGAGAATATTCAAGTGAACACAACGAGAATGGTGCGATGGGAAAAGGAAAAGAAGCGGTTACTGGTACAAACACCTGATCCTCACAATAAAAAGGAAACGATGTTGTTTGCCACTACTTTTGCTGAGGTGGTCTCCGATGGTCTGTTAGTAGAATTTCCTGATTTAGTGGCAAGACTATGTGAGATAATTAAAGATGGTTGTTTTGTAAATTTCGACTTGGAAGCAGTGGATGTCATGCTTCAGTGTATGAATTTTCAGTTGTTTATGGAGGACGAGCGCTTCCTTTCTTCTGTATTCCTGAAAAAGGAGGTTTCTGGCTCAGAATCATCTACATCTGCATGGTGGGTTGGTGACGCGATTACATCGCGCAAGAGGAAGGGTGGGCGCCGAGGAAGGGCAATCTCCAATGACTATGAAGCTGGCAAGGTATTCAGCATTCAGCGGCAGAAGGTCGTTTGACCCTTCAAGTTAAAGGATAACCCCTGTAATGTGAAAAGTGCTGGTCAACCATCTAATCAATGCATTGGAAATCAGATGAGTTAGACATTGTTAATGCTTTCATGTTTTGCCAACTACTGAAAACAGTGGGCCTGTTCCATTGCCGTGGAAATGAAGAAGCTGTTTTATAGACGCATGAAAAAACCAAAATAGTTTTGACTGGAAACCGCTATGAAAGCGTGTTATTATATGGATAGACAGCAGCACTGGCAGACTCTTTCATAGGCTTATTATCAATATTCTGTATCTTGTTTTTTAATTAGTATCGTTGTTGATTTTTGCTATCTCTTGGGGATGTTTTGACTTTATCAATTTTCTGTATCTTGTTTCAGAATCATTATCGTTGTTGTTCTTGCTTTTTCTTGCATAGGAATTGTGAAATGGCTGAAGAGATAATATTATTTATTAATCATTAATTTTATAATTAATTTAAATTTTTTTCTTATAATATATAAGCAAATATGAACTGTTTTTAAAAAATTATTATGAAAACCACATTGAAATCGACTTTAATGTAAAATAATATTTCTGCCTTTCAACACTAATACTGTGTAGTATCTGTCTTTTTCATTTTATATATATATATATATATATATAATTTTTTAAATTTATTTAGATAAATGTTATATAATTTGTATAATTATTATTTTTTAAACATATAATTATATATATATATTTTTCATTTTTATTATAATCATAAATTGTTTTTTATTCATCATTTATATAAATTTTAAATTTTATATATGTTTTCATTATTTGGTAAAACTTATATAATTCTAAATACTATTTTTCTTCACTATATAGTAGTATATTATTATTTAGTTATTTTTTAGGTTTATATATAAAATTATTTATGAATTATGAAGTATATATTTTTTCAATAAATTTTATTTTAGTATAATTTAATTTAATTTAATTATACTATTTCAAATTAAATTAATTAAACTATATAATTTAGTTTTTATCAAATATTAAATTCATGTATTAAAATAACAAGTCGAAGATGAAAATGGATTATAAATTATAAAAAACATTTTTAAATCATAAAATAAGTATTTTAATATCACTCTACATATACCAATTATTTGATTTATATAATTTTACTGATTTTTACAGCAATTTATAATAAATTTGATATATTCTCAACCATCGATCCTACTTATTTGAAACCGTCCACTACATTAATATTGGATTTACTTGGAATGAACCAGCAATCATATTTATACAGGTATCAAGTTCCAACACCCCTTTATGATTTAATATGGACTGTTAATAATTTATGTAAAATTTCTCATTTTAATCCTCCCATTTTTACCTAACTTATATTCCTTATATATGAGGTGCTCAGTATCATTGCTTTTTGAATTCTATGCTCTCAACTTATATTCCTTATATATGAGGTGCTCAGTATCATTGCTTTTTGAATTCTATGCTCTCTCCTAGTTGAATTTTTAATGGGAATTTTTATACTGCACTAATTATTATTTATTTTGGGTTGGGGGGGGGTAAATAAGCCTATTGATACGGGAGATCTTTCCAATGTTTGCTTCCAAATTTCAATATTAGATGAAGGTGGAAGCATTATAGGCAGCCTGGCTAAGTAAAGAATTTCATTATTGCATTAATGAGGAAGTGGGCCAAATTAATGGAATGGTACACCTCATCAGAAGTGATATGGGTCGTAAGTATTTAGTTGGCCTATGCATTAGACAACACCTCAGTGAGATGGATATTCGAAAGCAATATCTCAGCAATGTGCACTTTTCTTTTTTAGTTGTACCTCCTCCTTATACATAAACAATATTGGCATAGGTAATCTTTGGAAGGCTCGGCATACATAAAGTATGAATATATTCATCTTTGTTACGCTATTGGAATTATTTAATATTTGTTTAAAACAAATCTATAATATATATATATATACAAATAAAAATAATATATAAATGTATAAATAGAAATAATACAATGTCCTTATAAATGAATGAGGTTTGTATGGAGAATTTTTGTTAGTTATGATTAATTATTATTTAATATATTTATATTTGTTACTATTATATTAGTATTTTTATTAATAATAACATCTTTTAAGACATGTTATTGTGTTATTATTAATTATTTTTTTGTTTTAGATTAAGTGGTTGGATAATGGAGTGTTATCTCATTTATCTAATTTCCATTTCTATGAGGGAGGGAAATCTTTCAAGGAGTATTATACTTTTTGTCTAGGTAATTTTGACATTAATGATATGTCTATTTAGATTTGTTATGCTTGTATTGAGTTTCTTTTATCTTAATAAAGACTATCATATTGAGAGTTATTAGTATAAGTAATTATTAGCACTATTTAATTTTATTACATTTTGTTAAATAATGGTCAGATGTATATATTCCACCAAAGTTATTCAAGATTCATATTTATCCCTAAACATTATTAGCATTACGGGGAAGCCATTGGCACTATTTGTTGCAGTTATCTTTGGCTAAGCAACTACAAGTTAGATTTCCATTCTCATGAGGTCACCTAGAATTTGCACTTGGTTCCAAATATCCCATGTGGGTGTAATTGTGGTTGTGTATGGTGGTACACAAATCACAGGTGTAAGCAAAAGCATTACCATATCATTTGGGAAGACTTTAAACTTAATGGATGCTATATTAACTACCCACTTTCATCCCCCATTAATCCAACATTTATTTTCCGTCAACTCATAAACATCTCAAAGTTAAAAATGTTATCAGTAGTAAGCAAAATTGATATCTTTATGTTGCAAGAAAAGATTTCTTTGCAAAATCTTCAATTAAAAGGAATAGGGTGTTAGAGACATGCTTACAAAATACTTGTTGGATATATTGCAAATCCTTTCTTAAAATCCGTCTTTAATGACATACATTGAATTGTCAAAGTGCTTATAGTATGCCCAACCTATAGTGAATGCACCACCCATATTGGAATACCCTTTTATTAGTTAGAGAAACTAAAGTGAGAAATATTCGTGTAAAAACAACAAGAATGGTGTGATTGGAAATGAACTCCAAATGGCCATTGATAAAAACATGTGATCAAGACAATCCAAACCTAAATGTGTTGTTTTCCATTTCTTTTGTTGAGGTAATTTAAGAGTTAGTTTTGTTAACAAAATTTCTAGATTGAGTTGTAGGTTTATGTGAGATAATTAACTTTTGATGTGTTTTAGAGTTTAGCTTCAAAAAAATTGGATTTCATTCTCGAGTGAAGACATCTTTAGTTGTTTGATGATAAACACTTCCTTTCCTATATTATCAAGAAAAGTAGACATTGCGAAAATTGATGCATTTGTAAAAGAACATTGAAGTGGCAATGTGATTCCACTATTTAAAATAAATGTTGATTCCAAATTATTCAACTGCAAAGATTTTGATTTTGGATATTAATTTTTTTTAATCATGAATTAAGCGACACTGATCAAGTTTTAACGTAGACTTAAAAAAACAAATTTCGGTCTGTCCCCATCCACCAAAGTCAACAGGGTTTAAAAGTCGCTTGATTCACTGGGCATGATGGAGAGTACAAGTGGGGCCCACGGGTGGAGTAAACTCGATGACATTACATACCCGACGGTTAGCCCACCGAGTGCCTCCGTAAAAATTTTTGTAGATCTTTGCTGGGCACAGATCAATGGTGCATATGCGTTACGAGGGGACTCCATCACATTTCCTTCGTATAGGAGTGTGCCTACGTAATACATCGGCAAGCGAGTGTGGTTGTTATCTATTCGTTCTGTCACTGCATCATCATCATCCCATCATAAATGAAGATACAAATTTGCAATTTCCACTCTCTCTAGATGATGAAGAGATTGAAGAAAACTGTAAGAAGTTTACATATATTATGTAAGAAAAATTACATAAAAAATATGATCTTAGGTCAAGAAAGAGATCAAGAGTTCAAGATAGTGTAGAGGAGCAAACCAATCACATAGTTCAACAATAGTCACCAAAGCAGGTTGATAAAGGAAAACAACAGATGAGCACAGTCCCAACAGTGATAGATCAACAAGGGCAAAGTTCCAACAATAAACATGACTCAAGGGTGTTGTGCAAATGTGTTCAACAACCTCTTGTTAGTTCTCAGAATGTGTCAAATCAAAAGTTACATGAAAAGGAACAATTGAAAACAGTGAAAGAGGGTAATTCTTTTAATTTATTAAAAGAATTAGAAAAAAAAATAAAGTTCCAATTCATTTGACTGAGTTAGTAAAAACTCCTACTTATAAAAACCAAATCTCTTATTTTATTGGCTCAAATTTCAGCCATGAGTATTGTAATGGATGTGGTTGTTGTAGATATTCCAACACGTTTTGGAATGTTGCTTTCTAAATCTTGGGGAGCCACGCTGGGAGGAGTGTTCATATTGGATTTCACATATGCTATCATCCCAGTTTTTGGTGGAAAAGAAAGGAGGTTATATCAAGAGACGAGGTTTGTAAAGACTATCACAAAGGAGGTTTCAAGTAATTATCATGTTTACAGTCAGGAAAATGATGACTTTTCCTGTTTTATGTTATAAGAATCTCCTGAAATTGTTGAAAACATAGAAGTGAAACTCCCTTCAACAATTAAAAGCAAGGAGCTAGTAGCCAGTGGAGTCTGGAAGTTGTATTTTGATGGTGCATATTCGAAAGAAGGGAACGGAGTTGGAGTTCTTCTGCTTTCTCCAAGAGGTCATAGTATTCCCTCCTCTTATAAGTTAGAATTTGACTCTACTAATAATATCACTGAATATGAGGCCTTGGTTTTTGGCTTACAAGCTGCAAAAAAATTAGGAATACAATGTATTTCTATTTTTGGGGATTCAAAATTAGTGGTTAAACAAATCACGAATCAATTCCATACCAAACATCCGAGGCTTAAAGCATATAGGAATGAAGTATGGGATTTAGTGGATAATTTCTTTTCTGTTTTTAATATACAGTTCCTACCTAGGGAAGGAAAAATACTAGCTAATTCATTCACAGTTGCAACTACTTTTAAGCCTCCATTAAATCCTAGGCTTAGGTATAAAGTGGAAATCAGGGACATACCTTCTATTCCAGCCTCTAGATAACATAAAGTATTGGTAGGTGTTTGAAGATGAAAAACAAATTAAAAGATTTCTGGAAATGGTAGGTGAATTTTCAAATTTGGAGATTGACTAAGAGGATGAAACTGAAGAAGTTCAAGAAGATGAACCAAGCAGAAAATTGTTTTTAAAAGATTCTATAGGGGATCAAAAAATAATGCAGCTGAAGAACAATGTGATACCTAAAGGTTTGGTGACCTTGGAGATACTGTTTAATGCTAATGATGTTGTTCTCAATACAAAGTAAACAAACTTGGAAGATGATCTTGAATACTGCAACCTTGGAACAGAGCAACAACCAAAGATGGTGAGATTGGCAAAGGATATTCCAAAAGAATTCAAACAGAGGTATGTAGATCTTTTCAAGAGATATGTTGATATATTTGCATGGCCTTATGAAGACCTACAAACTTATGACACCAACATTATTCAACACAAAATTCCTTTAAAGCTAAGGGTTAAGCCATATAAACAGAAATTGAGGCCGATTAATCTTTTGTTGTTGCCATCAATCGAGAAATAAGTTAATAAATTATTACAAGCCAAAATAATTGTTCCTCTTAGATATTCTGATTGGGTGGCCAATTTAGTATGCGTGAGGAAGAAGAATGGGGAAATCCGGTTATGTATTGAATTTCAGAATTCGAATAGAGCATCATTGAAGGATAATTATCATCTCCCTAAAATGGATCACATTTTGCAAAAGCTAACAAGATCTTCTAGATTATCGATGATTGATGGCTTTTAAGGTTATAACCAAATTACAATGCAACCAGAAGATCATAAAAAGACAACATTTACAACCCCATGGGGCGCTTTCATGTATGCAAATATGCCTTTTGGATTGATGAATGTAGGTGCTACATTCGAGAGGGCTTTGGATATAACCTTTGTAGGTGAAAATAGAAGTTTATGGTAGTCTATTTGGATGATATTAAAATTTTATCCAACTTAGACAAAGAACATTTGAAACATTTACAACAAACTTTTGAAAAATGCAGAAGGTATGGTTTATCCTTGAACCCTAAGAAATCTCATTTTGTTTTGAAAGAAGAAAAAATACTTGGTCATATTGTATTTAAAGAAGGGGCTATGATTGATCCAAAAAGAGTTGAAACAATTAAAAACATACCTATTCCAAGGAGAAAAAAGGAGATCCAAAGTTTTTTGGGAAAGATAAATTTTCTCAGAAGGTTTGTCCCAAATTATGCGGAAATTATAAAAGAAATCACTCGCATGTTGAAAAAGGATGCAGAATTCAAGTAGACTACAGTTTCCAGAGAATCTTTCTTGAGGATAAAAGAATATTTTCAAGAAGCCCCTATATTGGTGAGTCCTGATTATGAAAAACCTTTTCAGATATTTCCATTTCTTCTCCTTTTACTCTTGCAGCGATACTTTTACAAAGAAATCAAGACAATAAGGAGCAACCTGTAGCATTCTTCAGCAGGGTGTTAAGGGATGTAGAGCTGAAGTATAATATTTTGGAAAAACAAGCTTATGCTTTGGTAAACACACTAAAGGATTTTAGAGTTTATGTTCCTGAGTCTCAAATCATTTCTTATGTTCCTAAAGCTAATGTCAAAGATGTGTTGGCTCTGAGTGATAGTGATGGAAAGAGAGAAAAGTGGATAGTGAAAATCCAAGAGTATGATATGGACATCAAACCAACTAAGCTGGTAAAAGGATAAGGATTAGCAAATTTTTTAATAAAAGTTAATTATCAAACTATGGGAATCAATTTGCTCACTGAAGTTGCTGAATCCAAAACTAAAGAAGAACAAGGTAACAATAAAGAACTTGATAACAAAATTCAATACAAGTATCTTTGTTCCCAATGGTATAAAGACATTGTCTATTATCTGTGTTTCTTAGTTTTCCTGCTTCTTTAGATCAAACGAAATATAAAGCTCTCAGAGTCAAAGTTCAGAAGTATGTCATAGTAGATAGAAAGTTGTATTGGAGAGATCCAACTCGTATTTTACTGCTTTATTTGATAGAAGGAGAGACTATAGAAATTGTCAATGAATATCATGGATGTCTTTGTGGTGGCTATTGCAGTTGGAAGGTCACATCACATAAGATCTTGGAGGCTGGTTTCTTTTGGCCCTCTTTGTTTTCTGATGTTTACAGACTTGTGAGAAGTTTTGAAAAGTGCCAAATGTTTGCTGAAAAGAAGACATTAGTTCCATTACCATCGATTCATGTGTTTGTTGAAGAACCTTTTAGACAATGGGGTCTAGATTTTATAGGGGAAAAAAATCCACCTTCTAGTAGACAACATAAATGTATTTTGACAGTTACAAATTATTTTACTAAATGGGTGGAAGTTGTTCCAACCAGGAGAGCTAATGTTTCAATGGTAATTAAATTTCTGGAAAAAAATATTTTCACCAGGGTTGGCTCTCCGAAAAAATTAGTAGCAGATAATGCACAGGGGTTTAGGTCTGCAAAGTTAATTGATTTTTGTCAGAAATATAATGTGATACTCTCATTCTAATACCTATCACCCCTTAGGGAATGGGCTGGCAGAGTTTTCAATTAAAGCTCTAGTGAAGATACTTAAGAAAACTATTACACCGAATAAGAAAAGTTGGGATTCAAAAATGAAATTTTCTTTGTGGGCAGACAAGGTGTTGGGTAATTTAATTGATTGTTATATTACTTGCATTTATATGTCAATCCGGGTACGTGAGCTTGCAAAGTAGACTACACCATATGTGCTAGGAGATTTACTTTCAATATTTATGCATAACTGAAATGAATTGGAAACTTCAAAAGGAAAATAGATTCTTTAATATAAACTATGAAAGTACAATGTTTTTGAAATGGAAATTAATCTTAAATTAAAATAAATCATAAATATTATTGATGTAAGAAAACATGAGATTTTATCCTATGAAAGCATGGAGATTTTGTTCTAATATTTACAAACTATAATATAAAGGAAATTAATCTTAAATTAAAATAAATCATAAATATTATTGATCTAAGAAAACATGAGATTTTGTTCTAATATTTACAAACTATAATCTATGGAATCATGAACATTTTAATCTAAGAAAGAATAAACATTTAATTTGTGGAAAGCATGAGTTTTTAATGTATGATAAACATAAACAATTAATCAATGTAAAACAAACCATTCGTGAGAATATGAAAGAAATGGAAAGCATCTATATTATTCTCATAGATCTCCAGGGGGCTCTCCTAAGGACTGAAATGTGTTGAAAACTCAGATCAAGAGAAGATATTTCAATCACCAATTTCCTTCAGAGTTGCGCCATATTAAAAAAAAATTACATTTAATGAAAAAATAGAGTTCTTCTGCTTCAATAAGCAGCAACAATTACAAATTAAGATCATCCTTGACATCTCTGATCATCCATCCTCTCATCAAAGAGATTGCAATTTATAGAATTTTGAGACAATTAACAAACTCACAATTTTCTTACTTGAGTTTCGGTCATGATATCAAATAAAATAAAATTTCATGGATTTTTGGATCAACGATCAGCCCAAATATGATCAAACTTATCTCTATGCAATGAATTTTCTAAAGAACAACTCATTTAGGCCTTTTTGTTGACTGTGCATTAAATCAAAAATTGAAAAGTAGTATATCCATGTAATCTGCAAAATAAAGCTCCAAAGAACTTCAAAAATCTCTCAAATGGTAAAAAATTTGAGAAAAATTATCACTAACAACTTAATTGGGCCCATTTTGAATAAAACCCATGTTTTCAGTTTTCGAAATTCGCTTTCATTTTCTCTGAAAATGCATTTGAAGTTGATTGGTCAAAACTGCTACGTTTTTCCCTTGATCTTTTGCTGGAGGTCCACATGTGCGCGCTGGGTGAAATTTGACAAATAAAAATCCGTATTAGAGATTCTAAAAACCAAGTACAAGTGTCAGATTTTCTTCTAGAGTGGTGCTACTACCTCAACCATGGAAATAGCTATAAAAACTTGCTAAAACTGCAACAACTTGAACTTGCTAAACTGTAATTAGTAAAACCATGCAAAATTCTTCTTAATTCATTACAAATAATGGAAATAATAATAATAAACCATGTAAACATGTATGTAGGAATTTGGTGTGTTTATGAAGAAATATGGTTACAAATTTATGACAATGGGTGAATGGAATGATGTGAAAATGGATGGTTTCATCAACAAAATTAAGAAAAATTGGAGGCCCAACATTTCCCCACACCAGATATTTTGCATGTTCTCATTAAAACAAACCCATTGAAAAGTTTCATAATCCAACTGGTTCTTTGTGCTCCTTTATTGTGTCATTTCAACTAAATCCTTGACCAAAGCTCCAAGAGAGAAATATTAACCCTCTATTTCAATAAGATGCACTTTTCTCTCTTTGTTTTTCAAGATTACTAATCTAGTAGCATAACTCTTTGTTTCTACACTTGCTTGTTGTGTCATTGTAGTAAGAAAAAAGAGTTATCCATCCTCCTATTAAAGTCAAACAACTTGAAGTCTTCACATACGAGGTTAGTATGGATGCTATAGAGGTAGAAGTGATACCTACTAATTTGCTCTTTTCTTAATAAAAGCAACCCTTCATTATTATATGCAACTTGTGTGAAAGGAAAAGATGCCCACATAGTAGCATATCCAAGTACTTTTCACTATTTTAAGCCTTTGCAAATATAACACTTTCAATAATTTGGCAACAACTTACAAGTTTCTTGTCACTACTTAATTGTTCTCAAATTGTTCAAGCCTTGGTACAATACCGTATTGTGAAGAACACATCAAGATTTTTACTCCATCTATAAAATGTGCTTTCCATCCTTGTGAATCTCATCCCATTAGTATGGCTAGAAATGATCATAGATTGCAACCCATAATGATTGTCTTCTTATCATCCATGCATAACAACCAGTCCTATTTCAACAATGTTATCAAATAGTTTCTTCAAGAACTCACAAACTAATGACTGAAGAAGACTTCCCAATGTGAAGCTTTGACAAGATGAGCTGCACATAACACAAAATAAAAATTGTTGGTGAGGATTATACAACTTATCAAAGCCTAAAATATGCTTCCAAGTGATATCAAGAGTGTGTGAACAAAGTCTTGTTGCAACCTTCTTCTTCTTGTGGCTTTGTACTCATCATTTCTTGGCTTCTATTAAAAATTTGAAGATGAACAATATGACACATAATTTAAGTGTTCCATGTACCTTTTGATCATGTGCCATGAAGTCAAGTTTTTCTATTTGTAAAATAATCCTTTTTCTCAAGAACACCATGTTGATGGAACATTAAGGAAAAAATGGATTAACAAGAAGAGAGAGTTCAAACAAGAGAGTGGTGAAATCATAGAAGAACATCATTATGACCATGGAAAACAATGAGATGATTGCATGGGTGGATTTTTTTTTTTGATAAAGAATCAATCATAGCTTGTGGGATTGGTTGTTAAAGGGTATGACAAAACATAATGAGAGATAAATTGGAACTACATGTTTACAATAGCTTTTCATTAAAATTTCTAGAATTTTTAACAAATTAAAAAGTTTAAGGCTAGTTTTACCTCGAATTTGCCTTTTGGAATTGGAGAAGAGAACACGATCTGATTTCCGATTTGGTGTTGAATTGGCTTAGGTACTCTACTCCATGATGCATTGACTACCACCTTGACCTTGCTCCACAAAATGTATATTTTTCATGTAGCAGACTTGTTTTTCCAATTTATCTCAAATGGTAAATATGATTCTCCTGAAATTTTTTGATATTGTTACCATTACTATTATGCATCTTCCCACAAAATATCTCGTCCAATGGGTACACAGATCTTGAAAAAATTGAGAAATGGTTGTAGGTGAAAGTGACCAACTTCTTGAAAAATACAAACTGAAATTTCTTGAAATTTTGTGTATTTATTTACCGTAACTCAGTGCATTTACCATAAAAAATTCAGGACCAACAGATGCACGGTTTGCAATATATGGTCAAATCAATTTTTGCTCTGTTTCACCCTTCACGTTGCCCAATGTTGCAAAAAAAACATATGCCACGAACTAATTTTAAGGCCAAATTGAGTGTTTCAAAAGGAAAACAATTTTTTTTTACCTTTTTTATTGCTACATGCCTTCAAAATCCACTTTTGATGATGAAAAGGAGATGCTGTGCAAAAATACCAAATTCTGTGTTAATCTGTGCACAGTGATAAAAATTAAAAATCTGCCTTAAAAATCAACCGAAAAGTCCTGGAAAATTGCATTTTTTGGAATTCTCCCCACATCTTACTCAATTTATCATACTCTAAGAAAACCTGAAATCTCAATTTTTTTTTTAATATTTCTGCTCCAATCTCTTGCAATACTTGTGCCAAAACTACCTCTGGAACAAGTTGCTACAACAAAGAAAACGGGTTGTTAGAGAAATAGATGCAGAAACTGTAACTTTCCATAGTTGTTGTAGAAAATGTCAATTTTTGCAGAAAGTTGTTTTCTCCGAGTTTGAATTTCTAATTTGGATTTGTACGACATGATAAAGTAGAAACCATGAAACATAATGCATATTGTCTGAAATAGACCCAATTTTATTGTTTTCTTGAAAATGAAATGAATGAAAAAGCATTTAATGGTGTCATCATGCTGTCGTTTTTTTTTTCTAAGTTAAGACTAACCTAAGTACCCACGGGGGATTTGAACCGGTGACCTATCGCAAGGAGTGTCTTAACAGAACACCCATTCACCGTCAATGCAAAACCCCGTGGGCGTCATCATGCTGTCGTTGAATGACAAAAAGATGAACATTCTGCTACAAGAAACCAATAAAATATATCGCTGCAAGTTGTTGTTGATTCCATAAAACTATATAGTCTTCATCCAAAACCAAAATTCATGGTACACTTCTTACCATGCGAATGAATGTGCCGAAGTCAAGCATGGAAAGAAATCATATTGTCGTTTTTTCCCTGCTAGGTTTAGTTCTTGTGGCGTTACTTTTAATGAAAAAATGATTTGTTTATTTGTTTGATGTTATGATCAGGTAGTCATGAGGGAAGGCTATCTTTTTCCGCTAGGTCGAGTTTAGGTGACGTTATGTTTGGAGAAAAAAATTATTATGTTTGATGCTATTATTAGGTATTTAAATATGAGAGTTATTTTCGTTGGAATAGATTTTAGAATACTTTGAAATTCAAAGCACAACAACAATGTTAATAGTTTCGAGTATTTGTAGAATTCATAATTGAGATAAGTTTAGTTGTTTTCACAATTTTACCAATAACAACAATTTTCACAGTTATACCAATATTTTTTTATTAATAGGTAAATTTACATTGTTATTTACAACATAAGCACCTAATGCTAGTATTATAGAGTTTTTGGAGTTGTCTTTAGTATGACTTTTTTGAAGCTCTTCTGGTGGGTTTTTCCGGTCAAATTTTTCTAAAATCCGGCAACAATTTATTGAAATCACAAGTTTGATGGGTAATCCCTTCACAATTTTAGTATGACTTTTTTGAGGCTTTTCTGGTGGGTTTTTCTAGTCAAATTTCTCTAAAATCCGGCAACAATTTATTGAAATCACAAGCTTGATGGGTAATCCCTTCACAATCAAAGTGTCTTAGGGGTTTTTGAGGGTGTTGAATCCAAATATGCGGTTAAAAAACCAGTTTGAATAACACAAAACAAGATTTCACCTCAAATTTTTCCGCGGATTCTGAAATCTTCAAAAAATCGCACTAAATGGGCTTAAATCTGAAATCTTATTTATAAGCTCGAAGGGAATAAACATTCATGAATGGGCTTTGTACAGACTGATGACTCAAAAGAAAAAGTACTCAGGCAGATCTGGGCGGATCGCTGAAAGAAAGATTCGGGCATAGGACAATATCGTCCTATGTTATCTCGTCCCTACTCTTTATCAGAGAGCCTGAGGCATGTGGGGACCGAATCTTTAGTACAAACTGTATTTACACAGAGGAAATTCATAAGTGAACCCTCGAAATACTGAAATGACATAAGGGATGAGATTTGCAAATCTCAAAATGTACAAAGTGGAGATTCCAGAGCGAGGGAATCCACGAAAGCTCGTTCAGCACCATAGTCGGCTGAAAAGACATCAATCAAAGGTATAGTAATCAATCTGTGGATAAGTATAGTACTGATAATTCCATCTTTCAATCAAGTAATTGGAATAATATTGTACCCATACTTCTTTTTCAGTTTCCCAAGTTGAATTATCATGAGGATCTGGAAGATCTAATTCATTTAGATTCAGGAAATGATTTAGTTCAGGATCAGCTTGTCGATGAAAATCTTCGTAACCGGTACTTGGGTTTATTCTTCTGCACTTGTAGTGATTCATTACAAACCATCTCACATGGCCACATCTTCTGACACCATTCAGGAAATCTGTACTGTTGATATTTACCAAATCTCTTATTGATTTATCCAACACTAAAACCATCAATGTACTATTAGGACTGAAGTTTGGTATTTTCATCATGCCCATGGAGTATGGTTTCATGAGTAATGGGGATAATCCATATTTCTCCCACCAATCCATGAACCATTCTGGTACAGGATCATCTTCTTCCATGTCTTCTACTGGAGTGTCTTCAAACAAAAATGAAAACTGCAAAGAATAAAACATATTAGTGGAATAATTCTGCATATTCATTGCTGTGTAAAAAGCTTCTTGCTGCCTGTCTGAATCATAATTGTCTCTGTGAAGATGATTGTCAAATCTTCTGAATGTTATATGACAACTGGTGATTCTGTTATCATCTTCATGATCTCTTTCAATCACATAAGCAATGCTCCCAATTTGTCTTAAATAATCTAAAGCTTCAAGAGCTTCATCATTCGCTTCATCTTGATGAGGATCTGTCCAAAGAAAATCAATCCCTGTTCTGTACCTGACTTCTTTTATTGGTCGCCAATCTTCATCATGATCTAGAAGGAGTGTGTCTAGATTATATGAAATCCATCCAGAAGAGGTCTCAATTTCCACAGTATTTTCATGTCTTCTGATGAAATTACATTGCAGACTCATTATTGAATGTTCAGATAAAAATTCTCTGCTTAACATATCTGCAAAGTTGTTCTTATTTCCTTTGACAAATTCAATATCAAAATTATACTGGCTGAGGTGCATGATCCATCTTACTATAGCAGCATCTTCAAAATCACATTTATGAATATCATATTTTAATGCTTGGAAATCTGTTTTAATGGTGAATCTGGTATAAATAACAAAATCTCTGAATTTTTCTATCCCTAAACAGACTGCTCTAAGTTCTTTCTTTAAGCTTGACCAATTTAATTGATTCTTGGCCCACAAACCTGATGCATACTGACATATTTCAATCTCATTTTTGCTGCTAGGATTCTTCTGGCATAGTACTGCTCCCCATCCTTCATAACTGGCATCTGTCATGATTATTTTCTCCCATTCTTCTCTAATAGGAGAGAGAGGTTGGATTTTTCTGACTTTTTCTTTTATTGTTCTGACTGCCTGGGTGCAGTCATTATTCCAAGGTATTGGATCCTTCTGAAGCCTTTTATTCAACAATTTCCTTTCTTGTGCGCAATGCTTCAGAAATTTAGAAATGTAATTCAAACTTCCCAAAAACCTTTGTAATTGTGTTTTATCTTTAATCTCATCAGGGAAGTGATCAATGAAATTCAAACTTCTTTGGATTACAGTATATGATCCATACTGTATATTGTAACCCAAGAAATCTATTATTGGCCGAAATAATTTCATCTTGGATTCTGATAATACTATGCCCATCTCTTTGACCCTGCGAAGAAAGATTTTCAAATGTTTGATATGGTCAGCAATATTATCAGAATGAATCAATAAATCATCAATATATTTTTTCAGGAAATCTTCCATTCCTTCAAATGTTTCATCCATTATTCTCTGGAAAGCTGAAGGAGCATTGATCAGGCCGAATGGCATGATATTCCACTCATAATGTCCTTCCGGTACAGAGAATGTTGTCTTCCATTTATCTTCTTCTTTAATTCCTACTTGCCAAAAACCAGATTTGAGATCAAACTTGGAAAATATCTTGGACTTTGATATCTGAGCAAGTATGGAAGATGGCTTTGGCAAAGGATATGCATCATAATCCAGAATATTATTCAGAGGTTTATAATTCACGACTAACCTTGGTTTTCCTCTGGCAATTTCAGCATGCTTATTAACATAGAATGCAAAACATGCTATGGGACTTTTACTTTTCCTGATAAGCCCTTTCTTTAAGAGATCCTTTATTTCTTCTTTGCAAAGCTTCATCTGTTCTTCATTCATTGCTACTGCTTTGGATCTCCTTAACTTTCCACTGAAATCTTTTTTGAGAGGAAGTTCTACTTCCTGTTTCTTAATATGCCAAAAAGCATTTGGATCATCTGAACAACATTCTTTAAACTGAGCAGTGAGATTTGCTATTTCTGAAGCAAATTTTCCATTATCCAAATGTTCTTCTGTTTTTAGTACTTCTCTCTTTATTTCCATTTTTGCCAGCAGATTTTCCATTCTTTCTATTCTCTTAATTCTAATTGGAGAATTAGAATTGATAAATGGAAAAAAGACTTCTTTATTATCAAAATTGACAAAGTATCCATACCTCTGGGTTTTTATATCAAATTTTGCTCCATGCATGTTAAAATTCTGAAAAAATGGCGTCCCGAGGTACATTGCACAATCCAGTCCCGGAACAACAGGACAAACTAAATGAACTCCAATTTTTTCTGTAAGCAGAACATCAATTTCTGCTTCATGCTTTGTGGGGATATCACCACTTGCAGTGATTACCCTTGGACATGTTGTTGGCCTTCGGTGATGCATACCAACCACTGTATCACTTACAATGTTTAACCTGGAACCAGTATCCATAAGAACTTTCCAGAATTCATACTGGTTTCCAATTTTTACCTTCATTTTGACACAATACATGACATCTCTATTCATGCTATTGCATCCAAAATCTGTTCTTGCTATCTCTTCTTCTTCTCCTTCTTCTTTGCTATACTGCTGGTGAACTGGTCCTGAATGGTAAGTCCAATTTTCTGTTTTTCCTGAAACAGGACCTTGTGATGAAGAGGCAGAAGGTGCTTGTGCATTTAATATCTTTAGACTTAGCTCATTGTGCCTTTCAACACACAATCTTCTATTTTCCTTGATTGTTTTTCGCAATTCCTTGATAGCTTGGTGTACTGCGGGCAAAGTCTGTGGTAGATCTTCTCCAAAATCTTCATTTCTGAATTGTCTTGTCAAAGCTTCAACAGAGAAAAGAGTAGCAGGAGGCACATACCCTTTATTTGGAGAATTCTTTGAACTAGAAGGTGACTTCTTCAAATGTTCTGTCAGCAAAGATCTGTACATTTCTTTCATTTGCGGATCTGTAGCAGCCATCATTTGTGCAAAAATATTTTTACTGATTTCATCATAATCAGTCTTCATCATCCTGACTGCATTACAAGTACAAATATCAGGGTCATCACAATCAC
The DNA here is from genome assembly GCA_031772625.1 of Pinus tabuliformis. Classification (NCBI taxonomy): domain Eukaryota; kingdom Viridiplantae; phylum Streptophyta; class Pinopsida; order Pinales; family Pinaceae; genus Pinus; species Pinus tabuliformis. The sequence goes on along the minus strand of CM062808.1, from coordinate 489,218,742 downwards.
AGTATTTACATTCTGTACAATGGGGATCATTACAGAATTCTTCATCAGATGATTCTTCTGATTCAACAAAATTAAAGTCATTCTCAGAATCAGAAGATACAAGTTCATCACAGCTGCTAGGAAGATCAAATGAATTTATCTTTCCTTTCTTATTTCTGTACTGGACTTTCTTTTTAGAAGAGTCTTTCTTTTTATTTGGACAATTTGGAGCTGTGTGACCTTTTTTGTTACAGTTGTAACAAATTATTTCTTTATCCTTAGAAAACATCTTTGTATGCTTGTAAGGTTTTGCTTTGTAATGTTTTCTTTTTGGCTTTTCTTGGGAGATCTGGGAATTCTTTTTGAAATGTCTTTTTCTCCTCTTATGCCCCTCAGAATTTCCAGCTTTACCAAGATGCCATTGCTTGCAGAGCTGTTGATATCCATGTGGCTTTTTAGGATTAGTAGCTGCTCTTGCAATCTTCATTTGTGAACATAATTCTACAATAATTGCTTTCACAGCTTGTCTGATTATGCCAAATTTATAATCACCAACCTTCCCGGGTAATTTGTTGACAATAGCTGAAGAAACCCATTGAGGAAGTGATGCAACAAAAATTTCCTTCCATTTTGGCTCAAGAATAAGATCTGGAGTCAATGTATGCAATCTATGAAGGAATTCATTAAAGTATTCATCAAAATGTTGCATATTATGCAATTTCATGGCTAGCAAAGTAATGGTAGTAATGTCATTGGTTATCTGTGGAAAACCAATAAAGTTGACAGTAATAGCATAGAGAAGTTTTCCTATCATATTACTGACAGGCAAATTGGTAACAGGATCTATGTGAGTAGATCCATCTTCATTTAAGACAACAGCTTGTTCCCATCCTGCAAGGAGACTTGGATCTTTTAAAGTCTCAGCTTTTAGCCAAGAATCTAATGTTCCTTCAAATCCTCCTATTATTCTTCTTGTAGCATTAATAGGACCTATATCATCTGCAAGATAAGTCCTATAACATACAAGCATGGAATGCAAAACAGACATAATTTCAGCCTCTGTACAATTATCAATATTCCATGAATAAGTAGAATTTGCAGACCAATCCTTATGGTATTCTGATTTCATAAGATCTCTTCTATCAGGAGCAGGGTTCCAAGTAGTCTCCCATCTTGACCTTGATGATGTAGCATTGACTTGATCTTGATCATTATCAGATTGGTCTTGGTCTGTAATAGAGAAGTTATTGATGCAGATCTCAAGATCTTCAATTTGTGGATCTGCTTCTATTTTGTGGAGAGTCATGTCAGATAGTGATGTTTCTATCTTATGAAAACTTGTATCATAACTCTCTTCTTCATCTTTAGTGTATGAATCTTCAGATCTGAAATTAGAAGATTCTGGTTTGCTTGACTCTTCAGTTTCTTTAAATTGCTTTATGGCAGGATGTGGGCTAAAGAAACTGGGATTTGCAAACAGGGAATATGGATGAGAGGAAGTAGGCGGTGGAAAAGTTATAGAGCTGGGTGTTCTGATAAGGCTTTCCACAGAAGGAGTAATAGAATATGGAACAGAAGTCTTGGGTTCTGAGAATATGGTTGCAGATTTATAGGCCTCGACCCTAGGCTTCTTTTTCAAGGATTCTATCCCCTGAGTTACTTCCCAAACTTGTTTCTTTACAATATCTAGAGAATTACTGATCTTTACAATTTCTTTTCCATGAGCTGAGGTAGCATCATGGGTTTTCTTATCTATCTGTCCTGTTTGTAAAGATAATCTATCAAGACTCTTAGCTAGAGCCTTATCATTTTCTGCCAAAGTTGTAACACTACTATTCAAACATACTGTATTGTAATCTTGTTTTCTAAGAACACTTTCCAGCATGGTCTTCATCTCGGAGTTAGCAGTTTCAATGTTTTCAAACTTAGAGCTGACAAATTTCTCAAGGCTAGACAAAGCTAAATCTGTCTAATTAGTAGCAGCCACAGCATCTCTTGCTCCTAGATTAGAATCATCAACATGAGATGGAAGTAGTTTGTACAGCTTTCCATCTTGGCTTCTTATCACAAAATTTTTCCAAGGGGGAAACTCTGTATCTGTTTCTAAAAGGCTTCCATCAAGGAGTTCCCACTTGTGTTTATTTGGGATCCCAGTCCACATCATATTTACTTGGAACTGAGAACAAATCTTTCTTAGTAGTTTTTCTCCTTCAATTTGAACAGCAATCAGAGATCTGGGAATATTAGGCTTATTCAACATGCTCTGAATTTTTTACTGAAAGACATGTGCTTTCAAAGGCGGAGGAATAACTACTGGATTTTCCTTCAACTTTTCTTCTACAAATTTTTCTGGATCCTTGATTCTTTTCTGTTTAGCCTGGTTCCTGAATTGTTTCATCAAGGACTGTTCTATTATATTTGCAGAAGGATAATACCATTCATAGAATGATATCCATTGATTTTCTACCTTCATCCATTCTTTCCAATTTTTAACATTCTCTCTGTTGAAGGCAGGACGATCATCTCTTGGAAGAAGCATTACTTCTTCAAAATAAAAATGTTCCTTTTCATGTGTGAACATATCCCAATTGAACATTTTCTTTTTCCACTGATCATCAGGATCATATGGACTGATTCCTTTAAAAATCTTTAAGAATGCAATTATCTCTGAATCAGAAGGAATTTCTACAAGCTTGGGAATTTTATCAATGGGATTCCTTCTGTATTCAGGAATAGGTGAAGAATCAACATAACCTAAACCATAAGTAGAAGAACTGGATACAGTATGTACAAGTAGTTCTTCTTGTGGATTAAAAAATACAACTTTTTTGTAACTTTCTTCAGATGAATCAGACGGAGGTGTAAATCTGATCATGTTTATTTTATGACGGTCTGATGACTCCCCATGTGGAGTTGGTGGTTCTGAAGAAAACTGACAAAAGGTTTTGGAGCAGTGTGGATGGTCACAGACTGAACTGAAAGGGTGAGATGGGCCTGGCTGTGAAAATAATCTTCTGATAGAATCATACACTGCTTGGTCAATTACAAACTGAGGAGGTGTAGAAGTCTGACCAGGATGTAACTGACTAATTGTAGTAGGGATTGCAGAGACAGAAGTAGAAGGTCCATTATGCTGAACTGTGTTGACTCTTGGAAATCGGGTGGTAACCTTTCCATCTATCTCTGTTATTATTGACTGTGCAGCAGCAACAGGTTTCTTTGTGGGTTTTCCCCAATTGGTTACCCAGTCATCAGGAGGACATAGGTCATTTCGGGAAACATAGACTGGTGCTACAGGATTGCAAGATGAATCATACTGGATAAGAGTGACTCGGCCTTCATCTTTATCAGGAGTATGTAATACAGCAGGGATTGTAGTATTATAAAATCGGACACAAGTAATATAAAAAATGGCCAAATTTTTTGATTTTCTTTTGAAATTTTCATACCCAGCGGTCTGGATACCTAAGGTTAGGCATTGCAAGACATTAGGGTCATCAAGTGCAACAGAGAAATCTGGAAAAACATCATACTGTACAGGGCCTTCAGCAAGGCTTGTTTCAATACCACCTATCATGGCTTGTGTAAAAGTGGTCCATCGATTATCAAATAGGGCTGAGAATACATAGGCTTTTTGTCCTTTTCTATGGAGTGCATTCAGTCCTATTCTCACCATCCCCAGATGGACATACTGGTAACCTGCTTTAATTGTTGCTTTTATATGTTTGTCTTCTAGGAGAGATAAAGTCAGCATAGCATTCAAAGTTAAGTCTGCTTTGATGGATTTCTCTTTGATTTTGATTTGACTAAGGGCACGGAAATTAAAAGAGGATAAATTTCTATACACATCATGTGGCGAAACTGGTGGAAGTTTCCAATTAACAGAGGGATCTGTTTCTTCTTGTTCTAAGATAGCTGAATTACCAGAAGTAGATTCAGATCTACATAAGCCTTCCAATCCAGATTTTAATTTTTCTTCATCCTTCATAGTTTTAAAGTGCTTAGATCCAAAAATAGATTCAGAAGATTCAGCTGAAGAATTTCTAGAAGCATCCATTTTAAAGTAGGTAAATACCCGTTCAAAGTCTTGCAGAAAATGATGAGAAGAATTGCGGTCTTCTTCTGAGGGAGAAATTGCGGCAAATTCTCGTCCAACGTCTTCAACGCTCTTCAACGCCAACACCAGCAACAATGAGCTCGAACGCTATTCAGGACTCAAACGAATTTTTTCACTCAAACAATATCTCACGACAAAATATCAACTCAAACAATACTTGGCTCTGATACCATCTCACAACAAGATCGCGGAAATTTTGAACTGGAATTTTATTATATGGATGCAGATTTTACATATGAGATATCTCCTTACAGAGATAGACTGTCTATGCTTTTACCGGACTTTATACCGTTCGCAAGGAACAAGTATTACCAGAGGCTACCTGGCAATAGACAGACTCTACCTAAGAGATCAGACAAATTCTCAAACTTCCCTACTTTGGGTGAGACCTCAGTCTGCGCTCTGCAGATTGTTGCCGAAAGGGCCAGTAGTACAGGGATTTGTTTGGCTAATTAACTCCGAACCTGGGTTAGGCCCCAACAAGCCAACAATTGTTTTGCATGCCTCAGCCCACAAGTGTAGTGGTAGGCCCTGATCATGCAACATCGCCCTTGCTACCCCTATTATGCTCTTGTTCTTCCTCTCGGCAGCCCTATTCTACTGAGGGTCAGGAGGTGTCGTCAACACTCATTTAATCCCTTCTGGTGCACATAATTTATTAAACTCATTGGAATCATATTCTCCACCATTATCACTAAGTAGAGCTTTAACCTTCTTGCCTAACTCTTTCTCGACCAATGCTTTGAATTCACAAAACTTTGTGAATATCTGATCCTTTCTCTGCATGAAAAATATCCAACATTTACAAGAATAGTCATCCACAAATATAACATAATACTTGTGTTTGATAATGGATACCCTCGAGAATGGTCCATTTATAGTTACTTTATTAATTGAATAGTGAATTTATGAAATTAATATAGTTTAAAACTCTTTTTCATCATTCATCTTAGATTATATAAAAATAATTTTTAATTTGATTAAAGCTCTTATAGCACTTTTATCTCTGAATATTCACATTTCCATAAAAATTTCTTAAGAATTCTTCACCTCATTATCTTTTCGATATCCCAATTACTTACAATGCTCTATTTGGTCCCTGATGATGGATGGAGTCACCATCTGAAATGTTGGACAAATCAACTACATTACAAAGTGAATCTAGAAACATCAAACAATATATTAAAATATATCATTTAAAAATATTTGAGATATTAAAATTTGTGTAAAAGAATCATGTAAAATAAATAAATAAAGTTATAGTAAAATTTTAACTAATTATATAATAATTATTATTTATAAATTTTTTTAATAAATATAATTATTAAATTTATAAAAAATTGTTTTTATTAACCATTAGTAATTAAAACAAAATATGTTTTGTCAAATTAAAAAAATAAAAAATAAAAAATAAAAACAAACAAACAAATTTCTTTACCTCATAATAAATATACAATCACAATACTCATTATAACATTATGAATTCATAATATTCAATATTCTAAAATACAAATATAAAGATAATGTGTCAATCTCCTAACTAAAATATAATAGGTAATAATCCATATAATTGAAATCCTAAATCATCCACTAATAATAACATTATAAATATTAGAAATTTTATACGCATAATGATGATGAGATTGATTCTACTTTTCTCTAATGCTTTTTCCATTATAAATTGATCTATACACAAATTGATATAGTATTGTATTGATTTGTACAAATTGTTTGCAATATAAAACTTTACATCATGGAAAACATAAGAACATAACCATATTAAATTATATTATCTTACAATTAAATGTTTTTTTATAATTAAATTTTTTATAATATTTTATTAAATTTTATATTTACAATTATCAAATTATTAAAATAAATTTAGCTTAAAAATATATATATTTTATGTTTATATTTTTTGTAAACCAATTATAAAAATTATAGATGTGTGATAAGTTTTAGATATTTTATTTTTTTAGTTTTAGAAAAATAAATAATGTAATTTTTATATATAATAAAAAAGTTTAAAGTAAAGATATATTCATTATGAATAGAATCTGGGCATTAGACTTCTAAACAGTGTTAATTTGTTAAACAATATTAGATTCATATTTTAAAATAATTTAGTAATAAAAAAAATCAGAACTTAAATGATTCATTTGCACTTTAAATGAGTGAAGAACATTAAATAATGTGACGTATTAAACATTATGAAATATATGTTTTATTAAGATAAGTATCTGATTAGCAATTAGTGAACATTGATAGGTATAAGTGATTATGCTCCATGTTTATCTTATCAATATTTTGTTGTTAATGACATATTTTATAATGTTGAAAATTATATTTGAAATTAAATATTTAAATTAAGCAATTAAATCTACATTAACAATTTAATGGAGATTAACAAGACAATTAAACAATTAACTTGAAAGAAAATATTCTTTAAATAATAAAGATAAAAAATTATTGTACCCCATTTTCAATAAAATATCTAAAAGCAATTTAAATAATTAAAAAATACTACTTAATAAATTATGTATTTTAAAATATCTAAATATAAATCATTTTTATAATTCAAAATTATATCTTATTTATTCAAATTATTGAATAAAATATATATATATATATAAAAGAGTAAATAATTAATTTTTTTTATTAAATTTAAAACTTTAATTATATTTAAATTTAATTAAAATTTGTTTATGAGTACTTCAATTGGTTATCATGAATTTGTGAAAACGGAAAGATCCAAAATTCTAATCTCTTGTTTGGGACCTTAAGAAAACAAGTTGTAAACCCCAAAAATTTATGTCAAACTAGATATTAAAAATTATATATCAGTTTCTCTAAAATACAAAAAAAAATTCAAATTAAAATCTTTAATTATTTATTTATTTTTTACATTTTAATATATATAATTTAAGAAAAATTAATATAATTCTCTCACATTCAAATCATAATGTTTCTTTAGTAAGTACTACTATCTTCTCCTCATCTCCGCCATTTTATTATTCATTTGGTCCTTAAAATACGCCTAATGTATTTATTTAAATTTATAAATTATTACACAAGATTATTAAAATTATATATATTATGTATTTAGTTTATAAAATATAACAAATTTTATATGGTTTAATGGTTATTATGTTTCAAACATGGTTCCTAATTAAAGAAATAGACTATACATATATTTTATTTATTTATTTGTTTGCTTTTCACATATAAACTTATGTTATTTCTACATATTAAATATAAAAGAAAAAAAAGGTGAAAATGTCATTACTACATGGTTTTTGTATAATTATGTCTAGTTAGAAATAATTAATTCTTACTTGTGTATGGTTGTAATTCTTCATTTGAGGAATTTGTTCCTACATATTAGGAATTTAGTTTCTCCTAGTTTAGTGTGTGGTTGAAAGAATCTCTCAATCACACTAGTGTACGTCCAATGTAGAATTCTTATCTTGAAACTATTAATTGTATAAATATGTGTGTAATTTTCTCATTCATGAATAATAAATAATATATTGCTGTATGTAATTTTATCTTGTGGGTTGAGTGGGTAAACATTGTTCACCCTAACAAAACGAAAACTTGGATTTCGCCCTTCCTTTATTGATGTATGTTTGTCCCTCCACCAATAAAATCTTTCCATTTGTCCAAATAGTTTTATGCCCACGTTTCGGCCACCTGATGCATATCTCTACGACACGCCATGGCTCCATACCTGTGCTCTCCCTTCCGCCTTTCGTTTTGACACCCTTCTCCTTCCCATTGTTCAATCGAGCCTGTTTGCCATACCTCCTGCATTGAATTGCACTGTCTGCCATCTCCCTTACATGGCGTTACCTGTGTCAACATGGAGTTACCTGTGTTAAAGAGGCATGTACCCTTCTCCTTGTTGTTCAGTCGATCCACATCCACCATACCTGTGCTCTCCCTTCAACCTTCAATTTCTACGCCCTCCTCTCTGGCACGTTGTACCCTTCTCCTTCTAGCTGGTCAATCAAGCCTCTGCTCGCTGGTTAATCAAGCCTGTTCGCCATACCTCCCGCGTTGGATTGCATTGTCCGCCATCTCCCTCACATGGCCTTACCTGTGTTAAAGAGGCTTGTACCCTTCTTAGCACAACTCTATGAGACATTATAAAACGATGAACATTTAAACAAAATGAAAGGGAAAATTTTCGGATCAGTGTGAAGGCAAAACTAGTATTCATGTCGTAGTCATTCCGATTCCTGGGCAAGGCCACATCAACCCCATGATGCAGCTCACAAAGAAGCTCGCCTCTAAGGGCATTGCCATCACATTTGTCCTCACACAATCATGGCACAACATCATCACTCACGGTCATATCGACAACGGTCTGGATGCATTTGCCCAACCTCGAATTCTTGGCCTCGACATTCGGCTGGTGGCAATACCCGATTTCCTGCCTGGCGAGTTCGAGAGATGGAACAAGATCCAGGAGTTTGCTCAGTCTCTGGATAATATGGAAAGCCATTTGGAGGAGCTCATAAATAATCTCAATCAATCCAGTGCAACCCCCGTCTCCTGCATTTTCGTCAATACTTACCTTGGTTGGGCAGTGCCTCTCGCCAAGAAGTTGCGCTTGTTGTCCGTTTCCTTCTCAACGCAGAATGTGTCGATCTTTTCCATAACTTACCATTCATATTTAGGTGATTTCCGCCATTCATATTTACCATTCATATTCATGTATATTTCCCACTTTTTCTCAATGTTCTAGTAATTTGTTCTTCAAGTTGTTTTGCAGCGAAACATCCGCAGGAATCGACAATCCACATTCCTAGCGCGACCCCTTTATAGATCGCTGATCTTCCCTGGGAGTTAAAATGAATCCCAGCTGATGTAATATCTAGAGTGGTTGCTCGTTGTTTTCAAACAGTCAGAGAGGCAGACTGGGTTGTAGCCAATTCCTTCCATGCTTTAGAAAGTCATGTGGTAGAGGCTTTGTGGGAGAAAATGCGAGTGTATTGAGTTGGCCCATTGCTCCCTTCGACGTACCTCGACCTCTCAAATTCTCGTGAGTACGTTATGGGAACTAGTTATCGGGTAGAGATGGACTGCACACAATGGTTGCACGACAAGTCCCCCAAGTTGGTCATATATGTATTGTCCAACAGCCTATTCCCTATGTCAAAAAGCCAAATAGAGGAAATAACAATGGGTCTCAAGGAAATCGATTACAATTTCATTTTGGTTTTTCAACGTCCAGGCGAAGAGTGCTCCGAAGTCTCATCCATGCTGCCAGATGATTTTATGAACAAAACAAAGCGACAAGGACCGGTTGTTCCTTGGTGTTCATAGGTGAAAGTGCTCTCTCATCCATCCATCGGTGGGTTTTTCAGTCACTGTGGGTGGAACTCCACTTTAGAGAGCATCTCCTTAGGCCTCCCCATGCTGGGATTCCCTCTCGGTGGGGAGCAATTTACCAACTGCAAGTTCATAGCCGATGAATGGAAGATTGGGCTGAGACTAAGGACCGAGGATGATACAGAGAAGGTTATTGGTAGGGCTGAAATAACGGAAAATATGAGGAGATTGATGGAAGGGGAGGAGATGAGAAGGGCGGCCGAGAGACTGAGAGATGCTTCCAAAATGGAAGTAAGGAAAGGAGGAACTTCTGACAGTAATTTGGAAAGCGTTGCAAAGGGGTTAATGACCAAACTCTTTGAAAACAAGATATTATCTTCATCTTCTCCCAGTGGAGTCATGTGAGGGAAGAGACGGAAAATGAATGCTGGTGGAATTTAAATTTCAACGGTATAATAAATTAAGCAAGGTCTGAGTATTCTGTGGAGCAGCATTTGATGTTGTATATATGGGTGGATCCTATTATAATGATCTAACCACAGTATTAGCCCTATAAAAGAGATATGTCAATCATATTGTCGTTTTTTCCCTGCTAGGTTTAGTTCGTGTGGCGTTACTTTTAATGAAAAAATGATTTGTTTATTTGTTGGATGTTATGAAAAAATTATTATGTTTGATGCTATTATTAGGTATTTAAATATGAGTTATTTTCAGTTGGAATAGATTTTAGAATACTTTGAAATTCAAATCACAACAACAATGTTAATAGAAAACAATGATAATAGTTTCGAGTATTTGTAGAATTCATAATTGAGATAAGTTTAGTTGTTTTCACAATTTTACCAATAGCAACGATTTTCGCAGTTATATCAATAATTTTTTATTAATAGGTAAATTTACATTGTTATTTACAACATAAGCACCTAATGCTAGTATTATAGAGTTTTTGGAGTTGTTTTTAGTATGACTTTTTTGAGGTTTTTTCGATGGGTTTTTCCAGTCAAATTTCTCTAAAATCCGGCAACAATTTATTGAAATCACAAGCTTGATGGGTAATCCCTTCACAATTTTAGTATGACTTTTTTGAGGCTTTTCTGGTGGGTTTTTCCAGTGAAATTTCTCTAAAATCCGGCAACAATTTATTGAAATCACAAGCTTGATGGGTAATCCCTTCACAATCAAAGTGTCCTAGGGGTTTTTGAGGGTGTTGAATCCAAATATGCAGTTAAAAAACCAGTTTGAATAACACAAAACAAGATTTCACCTCAAATTTTTCCACAGATTTCGAAATCTTCAAAAAATCGCACTAAAAACAACTCATTTTTTTTAACACAAATAAAATGTACATAAATTAATTTGTGTGAAAGGAAATTAAGAATAAAATTAATTAAATTATTTCAAAAAGTGTCTACACTCTATTTTAATAAAATCATTTCACTTTAAAATAAATATTCCTTACTATTTATAAAACTAAATCCACACTTAATTTGTTCACACTTATTAAATAATTTTCCATTATTTAATAAAATAAATTTGTAAATTTTATTTATTTATATTCGCTATAATTTTAAACATCGTCTATACCCAAACCTAATAATAATTCGTGTATAATTCATGGTACGATGGTATAAGGTTAGAATATTAATGATTACTGCACACTGATCGCCGAATCCTGTCAAATATGATCTGACGCATCGACTGCAGTGATCATACTGCAATTACGTCTTTGTATATGACGTACTTTGGTAACACGATAAGTGTTTCCTTAATAAATTGTTATTGATTTTCTTGAACACAGCTAACACCATAGCCATAAACCTTTCAGTTCTGTTCTCATGAAATGGAGATATCTTCAACCACATTAATAACGAATAAATTTTTCCATGTTTTCTTTGGACCATTTTAGTAGTGCCTTCATCGTTGGTTTACTTTATCGTGCTTGTATTCATTGAATGCTACATGGATTAAATGAGTGGTCCATGCATTGATTAAATATATGTTAATTTAAATTTTAGGTATTAGTTTGCACAAAATTTTTATATTTGTTTTCACATATGTGTTTCAGAACTTTGTTATAATGTAGGTAGAGTCAATGTTCGTAATTTATTGATTTTTATATTTTGTTGGTATTATTTTGGTTGATGGAGATGTTTTTGGTTTAGTATGTAAGAGATGTTCATGTGAATCCATGGTATTATCTATCATATTCATGTGGAATATAGCCTATTTAAAAAGAGAAATTAAATTAGTCTAGATTTATCTTAACTCTATATCTACTGAAGGTTGAGAGGGAACAAATCTCTTGAGATGAAAATATATTAATATGCAAAAAAATTAATCCTTTCAAATCTTGGAGTTAAGATAGTTATTTTTGAATCATTCAATCCCTATTCTACATAAACAATATATTATATATATATTATGACTTTGATATATGACTTTTAAATAAAATTATGGTAAATTTAACAACATTTTGTTTTTACAAATTAAACAATGATTATGAACCAGATATTAAATTTTACTTTAATTAATTAATTTAAATTTAAAAAAAAAAACATATAGTAATATGTAGTGCTCGCAAAAAAAAAATGGCATACCCATCAAATTGATTGCCCTACTCCATCACTAATTTTCAAAGTTTATATAATGATATTGCGTAACTTATACCTTCACTGCAATCGCATGAATTGCCTCAAACATTTCACCATGAGATCATGATATATATTATTATTTATATTTTACTATTTTTAATTAAATATATTTTATTATATCTTTTACCATACTCCATATAAATAGTTATATAAATATAAAAAAATATTAAAAATTAATATAAATATATAATAGTATTTAAAGTTAATATAAAAAACAATAATATTTGTAATAATCATATGAATTTATATTATATATAATATTTTTTAAATATTATTATAGTTAACATTATAATTGTAAAAAAGAATATAAATTTATTTTTACATTATTGTATTAAATATTAATTGTTTCATTTATTTTATTTTCAACAAATGTTTTATTTTTTTAATATCAATTTAGGGTTAATTTTGTTATAAACTTTATTATATATTTTAAAAATTATGTGTAATAAGTATTTTATATGTAATTTTGATTATTTTATATCTTGCACAATAATAAAGAGTACTATTATCTTTATTTTTCTTATTTAGCTATATTTAAGGTAAGCGCAGGTACTAGCTATTATGTAACACTTGTATTGTAATCGTTTGTAAATGGAAATATTTTGATATATATATTTAGGCAGATAAGCATTTTCTTTGTTGACTTGGGGTGGGCAAACATTGTTCACCCCAACCAATAGGAAAGGTTGAATTTCACCCTTCCAACCAATAAAATTTTTCCATGTGTTTGTCCCCCTAACCAATGGAAATTTGCCATCTATCCAGATTGATTTCCGCTTGTTTTCCCATAGCTACCTGTTTCTGCAGCGCTCTACTAACAGAAATCCTCCACCCTGTTTTCAACCCTTCTACTCCTCTCTGGCAGGTTGTACCATTCTCCTTCTACTCCTCTCTAGCACACTACCCTTATTCCCGTTGATCAATCGAGCCCCATTCACCATACCTCCAGCATTGAATTGCACTAAGGATAGGGTATTCGTTACAGGTGTGATAGGAAACACTGGAAAAGGGATTGTAACCCAACTCTTATCCAAAGGATTCAATGTCAAGGCCGGTGTCTGTGATGTGGACTGTGCCAACAACAATTTCCCCTCTAATGACGACAAAATTCAATTTGTCAAGGAAAATGTGACAGAGGGTGCTGCTAAATTGAGTGAAGCAATAGGCAATGTTGAAGCTGTCATTTGTGCAACAGGGTTCCGCCCTTCTTTGGATTTTATGGCTCCATGGAAGGTTGATAACTTTGGTACGGTGAATCTATTTTATGCATGTCAGAGTTTCCAGCTCTAACGTGTTTACAGATTTTACCTAACGAAGCAAGGATGTGTAAGAACTGCACAACATTGAAAGACCTAAGTTCCTCTTCTCCCCATCGATTACCTCCATCTTCACTATTCCAGAGCTCTGAACGTTAGGTTTAGATTATTTTCATCATAAGCTTGGATTCCCAATTTCCCATTACTCTTTTTCAAAATTGTGACTGATAGGCTTAGCAATCTCAGTGTTTGGGGATCTAGGTCCTCAACAAACTATTGATTTGTTGTGTGCAAAGGAAGTGGGTCTAATCAAGCATGTCTTCTGCGGGATAGAATTTGGCAGCCTTTTCATCATATTTGGGCACCCGCGGTTGTTTGGCATACTGGGGAAAATTTCCCCCATTCTTTTCCTTGAGGGCCCAAATACCTCTTTTGTGATACATTTTTGATCTGGAAAAACGACCTAGTCCCCTTATCAATTCTTTGTTTCTTGAAACCCTCTACTTCCTTGTTATGGTCATCTCTCCTGTTGCTGCATCAATCTCTTCCTCTGATATCAGTTGTAGCAATCTCTTCCTGTGATACATTTTCAATCTGGAAAAATGACCTACTCCCCTTATTGGTTCTTTGTTTCTTGAAATACTCTACTTCCCTGCCATGGTCATCTCTCCTCCTACTATTGCAACAATCTCTTCCTTTGATATTAGCTACAAAGGACTATGAAATGCTACAATTTTACTGCTAGGGTTCGGGCTTTAACAAAGGTTTGGTGCACTTGGTTTGGTAATAAAAACATGTGTAGACCGCAGTGCTTTTTATTATACACCAATTCTAGTCCCTTGGATACTAATTTAACATGCGTTGAGTTTTATGGAGAAAATGACCTTGCCTCCAAAGAAAAAAGAAGACAAAAAAGTCCTAGATGTTGAAGTCCTAAAGGCCTTATAATATGTTCCTGAGATGAAGCAGTATTTGGCTGCGAGGTTTAGTTTGAGATCAGGAGTGAAGACACATGAGCTTGTTTCCTGAAAGATGAGCAACTCCAGATATTCCTTTTTCATGATTGAAACTATTGTTAATAAGTTTAGAATTTTTAATATAAGCCTTTCTCCAATTAAGGCTTGAAATGTTTTGCGTCAATTTTATGCAGTTGTTTTTGGTATCCATATTTAGAAATTATTAAATTTTAGGAAACAATGTTTCACTTGAACCCTGTGGGTGGGCTTGGTAAAATATATGGTTTATATTACTTGATGTTGTTAGTTGATATGAGAGAGGGCATGCTGGGGAATATTGTCCCCGTTATTTTCCTTGAGGGCCCAAATACCTCTTTTGTGATATATTTCGATATGGAAAAACGAAGGCTACACCCCTTATCAGTTCTTTGTTTCTTGAAACCCTCTGCCTCCCTACCATGGTCATCTCTTCTCCTGCAGCTGCAACAATCTCTTCCTCTGATATCAGCTGCAACAATCTATTCTTGTGATACATTTTCGATCTGGGAAAATGACAGACTCCCCTTATCAATTCTTTATTTTTTGAAACCCTCTGCTTCCCTGCCATTGTCATCTCTCTTTCTGCTGCTGCAACAATCTCTTCCTCTGATATCAGCTACAAAGGACTTAGAGGCTTACTATGAAATGCTACAGTTTTACTGCTAGGGTTCGAGGTTTAACAAATGTTTGGTGCACTTGGTTTGGTAATAAAAACATGTGTAGAACGTAGTGCTTTTTTTATACGCCACGTTTATTCCCTTGGATACTAATATAACATGCCTTGAGTTTTCTGGAGAAAATGACCTTGCCTCTAGAGAAAAAAGAAGATAAAAGTCCTCGATGTTGAAGTCTTAGAGGCCTTAGAATCTGTTCCTGAGATGAAGCCGTATTTGGTTGTGAGATGAAAAAGCCCATTGGTAATATTGAACTTGCAAGTCAAAAGGGCAAAGGGAAATGAACCAGTAGAATCATTGATGTCACTGTTAATTTCAATTGAGAAATGAGAGAATTCTATGGATCCTGACTTCTCTCCCAAGGACTCAATGAGAATGCGAACAAGTTTTTTTGGGTATCAATAATGCTCACAAAATTCGTAATATGCATTCTTTCACATGTGATGCATAAATATAAATATATTGTAGATATTATGACTACTAAATAATTGCCTATAGTGGTTCTGGTGACTCCAAGCTCTCTCATAATCATGCTCTCCAAAAAAATCAAACAAAACTGCATGATGGGAGAGGTATTGTTGAATATAAAAAGTTAAAATCCATTGGTCTGCCTCTGCGTCATTATCCAAATTATGTTATCCAAAAGGATCAAACAAAACTACCTGAGGGGAGAGGGAGGGTTAAACATAAAACCCAGTTGGTTTGCCTCTGTGGGCTTTGAAGAGAGAGCAAGCCCTCCTCATATGTGCGTTAACTCATGAGTCCTTGGTTGGCAAAAGTCATTCCAACTGTAAACTGTCACAAACATTTGAAAAAAAAAAACAAATATGTGATGGATGTTTTTGGTTCACCTAACTTTATAAGTCAGTCTAGTTGTAAACTCTCACAGACATTTGAAAAAGGAAAATGGAAAAAAACAAACAAATATGTAGTGGAGGTGTTTGGATAAGTAATTTCATGCTCATTAGGCATCCATGTTCAGACTATGGTTTGGGAAGACCACACCTATCACTCACATATTTTCAATTATTTTGGTTTTCTCCATTTATGATGATTTCTCTTATAGTGGTTTTGGTGACCCCAAACACTCTCTAAATCATTCTCCCCAAAAGTATCCAACAAAACTGCATGAGGGGAGATGAGCGTTGAATGTAAACCCCAATAGCTTGTCTCTGTGTGCTTTGAAGGGAGTGCTTTCTCATTGGTTGACAAGAGGAAATCCAACTTTTAACCCTCACAAACATCCAATAAAGGAAAAGGAAATAAAAACCACAAAGAAATATGTGGTTTGTGGCATTGGGCTACAACTCATATGTGCACCAAATGTCTCCTTAGTTTTGAAATAGTGAGGACTCGTGCCTAGTTTTTGTAGAGGAGAAATTGGGGCACATTAATTGATGTGTATAAACAAGTGGGAAGGCAGTAAAATGGAAAGAGTAGGGTTCAAGAATTCATGCCCACACAGCTCCCACATTCCACATCTATGCTTGGGAATGGAAAAATTACTTTCTTTTGGCTAGGTAGATGAGTGTTATGGCTTTCGACTAGCCTTGACACAATGCCACAATGATTTCATTTTGGTCACTTGCAAGTGTTTTGAAATTTTGTTTCTCTAAATGCTCATATTTCCATATGATTCATAAGTAGAGTGCAGGGTTTGTAATTTTGTACCTTCTTCAATAAGATTTAGGAATTCATAGACTTCGTGAAGTTGGGGACAAAAGAGAACCCTTTGAATATCTCCTTTGTTTATTCTATATATTTTTTTTAATCCTGACTGATTCTCATGCCATGCAGGAACTGACAAAGAGATGTATGTGCCAATGTGCTAAGCAATTTATTCTTTCTATTTTAATTGTGCCAATGTGCTGAGCAATGTATGTGTTTGTGTTGTGTCTGTAGGAAAGACAGAGAGAGGGAAGGTAGAGGAAGAGGGAGAGAGAGAGGTATTTAATCTAAAATTATGATATCTTTGTGGCATTGGCAGAATTGGATAGAGATGTTGGCAAAGAGGAAATTAAATCTGCTCATAAATGTTTAGCCAAACAGTATCATCCCGATGTTATGCATTTTTTTCTTCTAGTTTTCAACTACTGAGGAGCTTAATAATATGCATTTAAGTTGGCCAGTCTATCTATTATTTGTTCTTTGATGTTTGAATCTACGAGTTCATATTCCAAGTTTCTAAACAGTAATAGATTGACATAATATCACCAAAGTGAAGTAGTAAGAAGCTGCAGGTATTTAGTGATTACTTATGCTCTAAAAGAATTGAAATTTGTTGTGTCGCATTGCATATCTATTTAAATAACAAATTCTCTTGGATTCTTAGTAAAGGCACCCACCATAAATTTTATAATTGCCAAGAAAGGCACAATAAATTTCTTATTTTAACAAGTTCTTCCTAAAGCACTCTTAGAACAATAAAAGATAGTCCTTCATGTGGTCACTAGTTAGTGAATCTTCTTTGTAATCCCAAATTATAATATCTGGAATTTCCCTCAGAAAACAATGGCAAGCTGGCTTGGGTTGTCATGCATTGATCTATTTCATGAACCATAGAAGTGAACTTTCATGTTGTAGGCCCTGCACCATGTGTGCCCTGCTTATATAATGAAAATTCAAAAATAATTTTTGGTTCTTCAATTCGTTTCACCCACTAAATTTTATCTACTTGGTTTACTTACAAATCCATGTTGTTTGCTGCTGAACGATTCGGTATGGCTTGTTGAGCAGCCGACCCAAAGAATGCGTACATCAAGCTGAAACCTATCTGGTTGATCCGGATTTAAGCAGGAACGCAATAGATTACAGAGATAACCATAAATACAGAGATGCGATAACCATAAAAACAGAGATGCAGCGGAAATAATACTTCATTTCATTAATGGAGAATACTAAAATATGCTTACAAATAGAAATAACCCAGCTAGGGCGATGGTAGCTTATCTCTGAGAAGAGATGTGTCGGCTACATGCCTCTGAACTGTTTCGAACTGTGTTTACAATGAGGATCGAAGGCCTATTTATTATTGAGAAACAATGGAAAACCCTTCACATTCCAAAACCTAACCCTAGAAGATGAAACGCCAAATTGTGGACCCCGTTTTGGGGTGAGTTGGACAGCCAACTTACCGGGGTCACAAATTAGTCGTATTATCTCCGTTTGACGCGCATGATAGCCCGTTGGAAAGATCTCTCCGAGGACTACGACGGAAAAGACGATTTTTATCAAAAATATCGCTAGCGGTGGATTTCCCAAAAAACTTCGTTTAGGGCCTCAAAACAGCTCCGGAAGTTTAGGACCGGAAAAACTGCTAAAAATAGTAAACTGTGGTATAATTAAGGAAACTGAAAAACTAAAAGAGACAGTTGTGGGGGTCCAAATGGGATAGGTGGGTGGCCACCAACATCCACCTGGATCACTGGTAATGATGTGACTAAGCTCATTCCCAGCACATGATTCCCATATATAGTGTGGCTTGGAGGATGTGTAGTAGTCAATTCTCTATTTAGCCCTACCATACACAATCATTATTCTAAGAAACTGTTTAGTGATCTATTTGATTGAACTGGAGGCCTGGTAAAATATATGGTTTATATTACCTGATGTCGTTAGTTGATGTGAGAGAGGAACTAACAACTTTTCAAAAGCGGCATAAACAAAGAAAATAAATTTGTTTTTTAGATGGGTTAATAAAACTATAAAAGGCATCAATTTGATTCCAATTTGTGTTGTGAAGATATGTTTTATACATGTTAAATTGTAAACTACTAAATTTTAAATCTTCTAGTTTGCTCAAAGTTGTTTCTTATGTATACATTTATTTGGTTGATATATATATTTTCCTCATTTTGGGGACAATTATACAAATTTATGGCAAAGCAAAACTGATTTAACTCTATTTGATGATACAAGAATTGGAGTTGTTGGTTTAATCTGTTGAAAAACCCTTTTGTTGAATATATTTAGTTTATCGTAATTTGTAAATTATGAATGGAACCT
This sequence comes from Pinus tabuliformis, assembly GCA_031772625.1. NCBI lineage: Eukaryota > Viridiplantae > Streptophyta > Pinopsida > Pinales > Pinaceae > Pinus > Pinus tabuliformis. Next base: position 489,199,728 of record CM062808.1, on the reverse strand, counting down.
GAAATTGTTCTCTTATTTCATCTATCTTACTTTAAACAATTGTAAATGCTTTTTGGTTGCCTATTCAAGTTTCTTGAACAATTGTGTGTATCCATTGAATTTTGTCTACTACTTTGGAAAAGTTAAGATGTAGATTGGGTAGGGAAATTGATTGAATTCAAATAAAAATGATTGTCAATGTTATGGGAACCACCTTAAAAATAACCCCTAAAAAACTGTTAATTTCATATATTACTAGTTACAACTGATATTAGTTACAACCTATATCAATAGACATAAGAGTTGCATGAAGATCTTCTTTGTAAGTTCTAGACATGAATATATATGGTCTTAAACAATACCCCAAGCAATAAGGAGTTTTCATGCTTTGAAGCATATTAATCTGAATTTTGACATGGAGTGTTTGTTGATCTTTGAACACTCTGAATTCTCCTTATTAGAAGTGTGAATTGAAAGTGGATTCCTCGAGCGACAGTTGTGCATATCTTTTATTAAGGAAATGCAATAACAAAAAGTTATGTGGTTTATCATATCTCTTTGCAGCAAACCTTTGATCAGTTAAGTTTGATAATAATATATAAGTAATTGTATTACGGTTGAAACTTTGCCCACCAAAAAAGTTATCTTTGCAGATAAACATGGACACAAAGCAGGGCATGCTTCACTATTTCTCATTTTCAAATCTCTTTGCAACAAACCTTGATCATTTATGTTTAAAAGTTGTATACACATAATTGTATTTTGGATGAGTCATACCCAACAAGATTTGCAAATAAGCATGGCCACAAAACAAGACATTGTCCACTATTTCTTCTTTTTAAATATGAAACACTGAACATTGAAAATTGCAGAGATGTTTTCTTTATAATAAGGTTAAGGTTTTATAATTTTTTAAAAATTTCAAGATAGAATTCCTAGAACTGAAATCAACAGAAATCTAAAATTTACTAAGATATAGTTATCTATTAAGTTTGATATTCACATATTGACTGGTTTTGTTAGGAATTAAACAAAAGCAGGTACCCGACAATCATAAGAACTTATTATAGAGAAGCTCTAGGGTCACTAATAGTGTACGATATCTCCACATGGTACTCGTTTGAGCATGTACCTTGGTGGCTTAAAGAGCTGAGAATGCATGCAAACAACAACATTGTGATCATGCTTGTTGGCAATAAATCTGATTTAGGGAACTTGAGGGAAGTCCCAACATACGATGTTAAACAATATGCAGAGAAGGAGGGCATGTTTTTTCTTGAGACTTCCGCTCTTGATGCCACCAATGTTGAGAATGCATTTCTCACTGTTCTTCGTGAGGTCTACAAGGTGGTGAGTAAAAAGGACTTCACTACAAGCCAGGATGATGGGCCTGGGCTTAGGTGCATTATGTCAGGAAGAAGACTGGCTTTAACTCCATATGATGATAATAAGGCTAATAGGGTAGGATCTTGTTATTCATAAAGATATTCATGTTCATAATTGGGCCTATGGCCATTCAAATTCCAGAGGAGAGGCCGACATTGGATGTATCTGAAGCATAAATATCATGACAGATATGTGATACATATGAGGAATAAGATCAAGGGTTATTGATCCATGGCCTATAATGTTCACTTTCTTGTAAAGGTATACCTTTTTTTTTAATTAATTGTTCTTTCACGGTAAAACTGATGAATACGTCATACCAAACTACTTTTTCAGTTAAATTCAAGTTACAATTTAATACAAAAGTTGAAAGAAAAAAGCACAAAAGTAATAATTCTTATAAATGAACATGAGTTAGGAGTTGATTTATGCAATTGCAATTGCTTTTTATTGTTTTTAGTAGTATTTACAATTGATTTACTGCGTATTTACATCTAGATTTCAAGAACTTGGGCGTAAGTTAAGTCTCGTTTATCCTGGTCATCAACTTGTTTCAGGTTTTGCCATTGAGCAGAATGCCATACTTAATGAAGGTCCTCCCATTTAAATGGTAAACTTTTCATTTATATCCCTCTAAGAATGTCATACTTAATGAAGGTCCTCCCTTTTAAATGGTAAGCTTTTCATTTATATTTCTGTAAGCCTATTGTCGTATATTTATATCAAATTAAGTTGTTGCAAGAGCCTTAACAAAAGCTAGAGCGCTGGTCTTGAGAAAGCGTTCACTGAGTGATATTTCCACAAAAACCTAATTCCCTAGGTATACATCCATCTAATCGGTATTCATCTAAACTAATGGCGATCAAAGTGCTTAGATTACCTAAGTGTACTTGATCATTGTATTATGTTTCAATGAAGAAAAATAGACTACTATATTCATGATCAACCATAATGTGACCATAATTAACCATGTTCAAACATAATTACGGAACATAATCATCATCAAATTTATCCATAATCAATCTTAAGATGTTGTAACTTAATATATGGCGCCAAAATTTCCTTCCATATTTCCCCACTCCTTGTAGTGAGGTACGATACTATGTTGCAATTGCTAATTATATGTGTTTTCACAAAATTAAAAAAAATTAAAAAATAGCTTAAATTTCAGATATATGAGGAAGCCATTAATTAATGTGTTAACAGCCCACACGAACATTTCTCGTCAACAGTTAATACTAAGGTTTTATTTTGAAGTATGGAGTTTGGAGGCGCAGCAATTATGGAGAGGCCATTACTTTGATATCTTGGGAGGCGCAGCAAGTACGAAGAAGCCATTAAAACACTAAGATCTCCATTGGCTGCGCAAGAAAACGAATACGAACATTAATGGTCACAAATACTTCGGTGGCTCCGCAATAAAACGAATAACTGGCATGCCAATTCACAGAAAATGCCGAGCCCATTGTTAGATTACTGGCTTGTCAATATCTAACGGTATTAATTATTTATTTTCGTTGGATTTTGGCAGAACAGTGATCCCACTACGAACATACACAGACTCCCAATGCCAGCTACTTGTTGCCTTGCGGAGCCACCGAGGTATTTATGACAATATTATTGTTCGTATTCCCCAAATTTGACCTGATCTGACCCGACAAATCGTTTCGTTCGGCTTTGAGTTTATTCTATTCCTGACAATTTAGAGCTTCACGTGAAATTCCCTCCTGTGATCAAGGGTTAGTTTGGCCGTTCTACAGAGGGAATCGTGATTTACTGTGTTGTAATTGAAGTTAAGTGTCTCTGGGGGTTTTAGTATGTTTTGGGACTTTTACAGTGGAGTGGACGTTTAATATGTTTGGGGAATTTTACAGTGGAGTGGTCGTTTAGTATGTTTGGGGATTTTTACAGTGGAGTGGTCGTTTAGTATGTTTGGGGATTTTTACAGGAGTTGGAATTAAAGTTGTCTGTGTTTGGAGATATTTATGGCGACCCCCAAGGAACACATTGAAAAGATCAGGAAACAATTATCTGATGAATTATACAGCAAGGATGTGCGTTTTCTTATGGATCTCATCCAGGTAATTAATGAGTTTCAAAGTTCTAGTCGTTCTTAATTTTATATGTTTTCTCTGTTTTCACGGTAAGATTAGTGTTTTGATTTGGGTGCAGAATGCGGAGGATAATGACTATGCACCAGATGTGCAACCTTCGTTGGAGTTGGTCTTTACAACCGAAGATGTCGCTGGCGTAGGCGCTCCTGCGACATTGCTGGTTTTTAACAATGAAAAGGGATTCCAGAAACAGAATATTGATTCCATATGCAGCGTGGGACGATCTACCAAAACGAATGACAGGGGAGATGGTTATATTGGAGAAAAAGGTATTAAACATATGTTTCAGTCACTCTGTTCCTGCAATGAAATAGACACCTGCCTTGTTTCTAAATTAGACATTAGTGCAATTAGATGATTGTGTGATTTTTATTTTTTATTTTTTCGTTTTTGAAAGGAAAATTATTATTTTGCATTTCAGGTATTGGATTTAAGAGCGTTTTCTTGGTCACAAGTCAGCCTTGCATTTTCAGTAATGGATATAAGATCAGATTCAATGAAATCCCTCCATCTGATGTTAATATTGGATATATTATCCCCGAATGGATAGAAGATAAGCCGTGCATTGCACAACTCAAAGAAATTTATGGTTGCCAACTTCCCAATACTGTTTTAGTTCTACCCCTGCGTCCTGAGAAGGTTGAAGCTGTAAAGCAACAGCTCTTGAGTATTCATCCTGAAGTTCTCTTGTTTTTATCTAAGATAAAGAAGCTCTCAGTTCGTGAGCTGAAACACGGTGATCTTAACAGAACTAATAAAATCTCTGTTTTTCGAGAAAATTACATTCGAAGGTCTGGGACCAATGACACGGAATCCTTCGTTCTGCATTTGGTCGCAGAAGAAGATCACTTTTTGACGAGACAATGCAGTTATTACATGTGGAGGCAATGGTTTCCCGTGGAAAATGAGTATTGGGTTGAGCAGAGGAAAGATGTTGCAAAATGGGCCATTACATTAGCTTTTCCATTGGGCAAACGCTTTACAGGAGAAAATATGATAGCTGCGGGTATCTATGCCTTACATCCCACCGAAATGGTCACTGGATTTTCATTTATTATACAAGCAGACTTTCTACTGGTTTCATCCAGAGAAAGCATCATTTTCAATAACAGTTGGAACCAGGGAATCCTTCACTGTATCCCGTTAGCATTTTGTTCAGCATTCCGTACTCTGATAAGTGCTAAGTCACCCTTATCTTCAAAAGTTCGGGTTTTTTGCTACCTTCCATGTGATATTCCTTGCTATCCACAGCTAACACAAGTCAGAGATGCCATTCAGGCACAATTAAAAGCAGAGGATGTGATTTTATGCGACGTCAGCTTTGGGGGTAAAATTTTAAGTAAGCCAACAGAAGCTCGGACAATACTCCCAGCGTTTAAACGGATTCTTGAGAGAGCAAGTAAACAAGGTCAGCAAAGCGAACAAGCCCATCTGTTTTGTCGTAATGTACACATAGTCCATCCTTCCCTTGATAACGAAGAGTTTTATAATAGTTTAAACTTCTTGGGCGTAGTTCATGTCTCTTATAATTGGTATGCTCCCTGTATTCGGTCGTCTGGTTGGTTGGAAGGCCTTCCCGAAGATTTGTATGTTGAACTTCTTTGTTTTATTGCTGAAAATTGGGAGGGACTTTCAAGTCACCTGCAAGACGCTCCTTTGTTGAAGTATATAAGTTCCTCCAAAACCACAGATTTGGCTAGTGTATTAGATGCTACAGGCCAAACCAGAATTTATCTCTCGTCGAAGGAATCGCATATATCATGGCTTACAAAATGGTCTGGAGAACTTGCAAGTGCCGTCGAATATTACTTAATGCCCGAATCTACTCAGAAAGCAATTACAAATCTGGATCCCAAGGAAAGTAAGAAACTGTGTGAGTGGTTGAAACAGCATCCTGAAATTACAGAACTTTCTACGTTAAAGTTTGCTGAGCAGCTACTGGATGCTGTATCAAAATCGAAAGACAGTCAGCATGCCATCACCACTGCACATTTTTTGCACTATTCCTATACAAATAACAAAATCTCGTACAAACAGCTTGTCAGCCTTTGCAAGAATATTCCCCTGGTTGTTGAAGATGGGTATCTAATCAGGGAACGACGGTCGCGAAAGTTTCTCGTGCCTGCATCAACAGGTAACTGGGCCAAGTTAATGGGGAATAATCCCTGGACTCTGGATTTTGAAACACTTTCTGAAGATTACCTTAAACTACCACCTTGTGCAGAAGATTTGATGTATTCGGGCAATGATTTGGTTTCTGAAGATTCCATTATGCTCCCACCTTGTGGAAGAGGTTCGATGTATTCAGATATTGATTTGGTTACATTTTTTAGAAGAGACCTCGATGTTGTAGATATTCCGGAGCTATTTCCTCCGAATGCCAAGCTTCCTGCTGTTTCCCATGCTTTGACAAAGGAGAATGCATTTCTTCTGTTAGAGTGGATCCGATATTTGAAAAAAAAACGCAAGTTGCCTGATGCTTTTCTACGTAGTATTTCGGAAGGCAGATGGCTAGCAACATCCAGAGGCTTCGAATCTCCAGCCAGGTCTTTCCTCTTTGATTCCAAGGGGAAATCTTCTCCCCTTGAATATGATGATATTCCTTTTATTGATGAGGACTACTATGGAGAAACTATTCATGAATTCAAGGACACTCTTAAAAAGGTGGGAGTGGTCACTGAATTTGGAAAAGGATGTGACATAATTGTGGGTCATCATATTCGAAAGCATAAAGATTTTAACGCTATAAAAAGGTTGTATAAGTATTTACAGGCTTCAAAATGGAAGCCTCACGAGAGCAAACTGTTAATCATTTGGATTCCAAATGATGGTTGGCATGAAGCAAGTTCATGTGTTGTGCATGATGTGGATGGCATTTTCAAATCAAGGCTAAAGGTGTTGGAAGGCTGGTATGATGAGCCATCGCTACTTGATTTCTTCTCGAAATCTCTGGGTGTACCTAGACATCCCCGAATGGAAGACTACTGCTCCCTGTGGCGGGAATGGGTAGCGAATTCCAGGCATCGTATAATATTGGAATCAGAATGTTGTTTGGTGTGGAAGCATATTGTACAAAACTGGTCATGTTCCCCCATTCGTATAAAGCAATATCTTAAAACTGACGGTGTCTGTAAAGTGCCAGTATGCACAGATAATGGAGATATTCGTGTTTGTATCAAAGACAAAGCATTTGTCCCTGATGACTTGCAGCTGAAAGAATTGTTCAAAGAATATTCAGGAAGATTAAATTTTACTTGGCAGCCGAATCCCTGTAATTCTGAAATACCTTTGGAAGTGTTGTTTTCAATTTATAATAATCTTGGAGTTAAAAATCTCTCACAATCGGTGAGAAGAATAGAGATCTCTGCTCCAGACAATATGATGCCTTGGGAAAAGCTGACACCAGGGGAGGGGATATTGGGGATGGGATTGTACAAAATACTTATTGCATATCTTGCAAATCCTGCCTTCAAAATTCCAGCTAATAAGAGACATCAGCTTGTGAAAGGGCTTCTGGATTGTCCAGTCTATGGAGTGAGAGAACCACTCGTGATGCAATATTCTCTGTTATTGGCAAGAGAAACTGGTGAAGCGGAGAATATTCAAGTGAACACAACGAGAATGGTGCGATGGGAAAAGGAAAAGAAGCGTTTACTGGTACAAACACCTGATCCTCACAATAGAAAGGAAACGATGTTGTTTGCCACTACTTTTGCTGAGGTAGTCTCGGATGGTCTGTTAGTAGAATTTCCTGATTTAGTGGCAGGACTATATGAGATCATTAAAGATGGTTGTTTTGTAAATTTCAACTTGGAAGCAGTGGATGTCATGCTTCAGGGTATGAATTTTCAGTTGTTTATGGAGGACGAGCGCTTCCTTTCTTCTGTATTTCTGAAAAAGGAGGTTTCTGGCTCAGAATCATCTACATCTGCACTGTGGGTTCGTGACGCGATTACATATCGCAAGAGGAAGGGTGGGCGCCGAGGAAGGGCAATTTCCAATGACTATGAAGCTGGCAAGGTATTCAGCATTCAGCGGCAGAAGGTCGTTTGACCCTTCAAGTTAAAGGATAACCCCTGTAATGTGAAAAGTGGAGGTCAACCATCTAATCAATGCATTGGAAATCAGATGAGTTAGACATGGTGAATGTTTTCATGTTTTGCCAACTACTGCAAACAGTGGGCCTGTTCCATTGCCGTGGACATGAAGAAGCTGTTTTACTGACACATGAAAAAACCAAAATAGTTTTGACTGGAAACCGCTATGAAAGCGTGTTATATGGATAGATAGCAGCACTGGCAGACTCTTTCATAGGCTTATTATCAATATTGCGTATCTTGTTTTTTAATTAGTATCGTTGTTGTTTTTGCTATCTCTGTGTGATGTTTTGACTTTTTCAATTTTCTGTATCTTGTTTCTGAATCATTATCGTTGTTGTTCTTGTTTTTTCTTGCATAGGAATTGTGAAATGACTGAAGAGATCAATATTATTTTTATCCGTTTATATGAAAGTTTAACTATAAAATTAATGATTAATTTTATAATTAATTTTAAAATTTTCCTTATAATACATAAGAAGTAAATATGAACTGTTTTTAAAAAATTATTATGAAAACCACATATTGAAATCGACTCTAATGTAAAATAATATTTCTGCCTTTCAACACTAATACTGTGTAGTATCTGTCTTTTTCATTTATATATATATAAGTAATTTTTTAAATTTATTTAGATAAATGTTATATAATTTGTATAATTGTTATTTTTTAAACATATGATTATATATATATTTTTTCCATTTCTATTACAATTATAAATTATTTTTTATTCATTATTTATATAAATTTAAAATTTTATATATGTTTTTATTATTGGTAAAATTTATATAATTCTGAATACTATTTTTCTTCAATATATATAGTAGTATATATTATTATTTAGTTATTATTTTAGGTTTATATATATATATATATATATATAATTATTTATGAATTATGAAGTATATATTTTTCAAATAAATTTTATTTTAGTATAATTTAATTTAATTATACTATTTCAAATTAAATTAATTAAACTATATAATTTAATTTTTATTAAATATTAAATTCATGTATTAAAATAACAAGTTGAGGATGAAAATTGATTATAAATTATAAAAAATATCATAATAAGAACATTACACAATGATTTTTCTATTTAGTATATAAGCTAACCCTAATTTAAATTCAAGCTAAAATTTCAAAAAGAAACAATCCAAGAAAATAATAAATTTAACTTTTAAAAAAAAAAAAACAATCTAAAAAAATAATAAATTTAAATAAATTTATATGAAAAGCAAAACACAATATTTTTTTGGATATAAAAAATATAAATATTGAAAAAATACTTTTCAAATGCTATTATTGTTTGATAAAAAATAAAATTCCACATTTCAAGATTATTAATGTTCAAAATTTTAATCATTTTATAACTGTGCATTTGTTCGATTCATCATCTCAACTCTAGCTAGAGATTGATTTGGTGGGACTAATTTTCGAATATGGAGTTCACTTTTGTGTACTGGTCACCATTTTGGAATATAGAATTCTATTCAAGATAATTTTATTTGTTTTGATTTTTTTTATTATTAATATTTAGAAGTTATGATATAATAATATCATTTTTTTTTATATTATTTAGTCTTAATTTTTGAGAAGAAATTTAAATTTAAATTAATTTGATAGATGCTAATAGCAATATAGTTAATTTTAGGTTAAATATTTTGTATTTTTTTATTATGCTCTAAAAGGGTTTATTTTAAATTAAGTTTTCTAGAATTTAATTTAATTGTCAATAATTTATTAGGGGATGATATGTTTTAATTTCTATACATTACTAATATTCTAAAATGTTCTAATAGTAACTATAAATTAAAAGTTAAGAATTATCTTAAAATTAATTGTATTATTTTTTCCTTTTAATTAAATAAATATAGTTTTTTTTGAAAATATAATATTAATAAATTATAATATTTTAACGAAACTTATTTACATATTAACAATATCAATGCATTTTATCTTTATATATATGTATATCTATTTTTAAATCATAAAATAAGTATTTTAATATCACTCTACATATACCAATTATTTGATTTATATAAATCGTTGAAACCGTCCTGTACACTAATATTGGATTTGCTTGGAATGAACCAGCAATCATTTATATAAGGTATCAAGTTCCAACACCCCTATATGATTTAATATGGATTGGCTTGGAATGAACAATCAAGCATTTATATAAGGTATCAAGTTCCAACACCCCTTTATGATTTGACATGAACTGTTAATAATTTTTTTTTATGATTGTTATAGAAAAAATTATATGTAAAATTTCTCATTTTAATCTTCCCATTTTTAACTAACTTATATTCCTTATATATGATATATGAGGTGCTCAGTGTCATTGTTTTTTGAATTCTATGCTCTCTCCTAGTTGAATTTTTAATGGAAACTTTTATACTCCCGATTTTTTTTTATTTTTTTTAAAATAAGAATATTGATACGGGAGATCTTTCCAATGTTTGCTTCCAAATTTCAATATTAGATGAAGGTGGAAGCATTATCAGGCAACCTGGCTAAGTAAAGAATTTCATTATTGCATTAATGAGGAAGTGGGCCAAATTAATGGAATGGTACACCTCAGTGAGATGGATATTCGAAAGCAATTTCTTTGCAATGTGCACTTTTCCTTTTTAGTTGTACCTCCTCCTTATACATGAACAATATTGGCATAGGTAGTCTTTGGAAGGCTCGGCATACATCAAGAATGAGTATATTCATCTTTGTTACGCTATTGGAATTATTTAATATTTGTTTAAAATAAATTAATAATATATATAAATGTACAGATAAACAAGTAAAAATAATACAATGTCCTTATAAATGAATGAGGTTTGTAGGGAGAATTTTTGTTGGTTATGATTAATTATTATTTAATATATTTGTATTTTTATAATAATAATATTTTTAAGACATGTTAAGTGGTTGGATAATGGAATGTTATTTCATTTATCTAGTTTCTATTTCCATGAGGGAGGGAAACCTTTAAAAAAGTATTATACTTTTTTCGTGGGTAATTTTGACATTAATGATATGTTTATTTAGATTTGTTATGCTTGTATTAAGTTTTTTTTATCTTAATAAAGACTAACATATTGAGATTTATTATTATAAGTAATTATTAGCACTATTTAATTTTATTACATTTTGTTGAATATCGGTTAGATGTATATATTCCATCAAAGTTATTCAAGATTCATATTTATTCCTAAAAATTATTAGCATGAAGCCATTGGCACTATTTGTTGCAGTGATCTTAACTACAAGTTAGATTTCCATTCTCACGTGGTTACCTAGAATTTGCACTTGGTTCCAGATATCCCATGTGCGTGTAATTGTGGTTGTGTATGGTGGTACAGAAATCACAGGTGTAAGCAAAAGCATTACCATATCATTTGGGAAGACTTTAAACTTATGGATGCTATATTCACTGCCCACTTTCATCCCCCGTTAATCCAACATTTATTTTCCATCAATTCATAAACATCTCAAAGTTAAAAATGTTATCAGTGGTAAGCAAAATCGATATCTTTATGTTGCAAGAAAAGATTTCTTTGCAAAATCTTCAATTAAAAGGAATAGGGTGTTAGAGACATGCTTACAAAATACTTGTTGCATATATTGCAAATCCTTTCTTAAAATCCGTCTTTGATGACATACATTGAATTGTAGAGTGCTTATAGTATGCCCAACCTATAGTGAATGCACCACCCATATTGGAACACCCTTTTATTAGTTAGAGAAACTAAAGTGAGAAATATTCGTGTAAAAACAATAAGAATGGTGTGATTGGAAATGAACTCCAAATGGCTATTGATAAAAACATGTGATCAAGACAATCCAAACCAAAATGTGTTGTTTTCCTTTTCTTTTGTTGAGGTAATTTAAGAGTTGGTTTTGTTAACAAAATTTCTAGATTGGGTTGTAGGTTTATGTGAGATAATTAACTTTTGATGTGTTTTAGAGTTTAACTTATGTGAGATAATTAAATTTTGATGTGTTTTAGAGTTTAACTTCGAAGAAATTGGATTTCATTCTCGAGTGAAGACATTTTTAGTTGTTTGATGATAAACACTTCCTTTCCTATATTCTCAAGAAAAGTAGACATTGCGAAAATTGATGCATTTGTAAAAGAACATTGAAGTGGCAATGTGATTCCATTATGTAAAATAAATGTTGATTCCAAATGATTCAACTGCAAAGATTTTTATTTTGGATATTAATTTTTTTCAATAATGAATTAAGAGACACTGATCAAGTTTTAATGTAGACTTAAAAAAATAGATTTCAGTCGGTCCCCATCCACCAAAGTCGACAGGGTTTAAAAGTCGTTTGATCCGCGGGGCATGATGGAGAGTACAAGTGGGGCCCATTGGATGGAGTAAACACGACAGTTAGTCCACCAAGTGCCTCCGTAAACATTTTTGCAGATCTTTGTTGGGCACAGATCAATGGTGCATATGCGTTACGGGGGGACTCCATCGCATTTCCTCCGTACAGGAGTGTGCCCCCGTAATACGTCGGCAAGCGAGTGTGGTTGTTATCTATCTGTTCTGTCACTGCATCATCATCATCCCATCATAAATGAAGATACAAATTTGCAATTTCCGGTCTCTCTAGATGATGAAGAGATTGAAGAAAACTGTAAGAAGTTTACATATATTATGTAAGAAAAATTACATAAAAAATATGATCTTAGGTCAAGAAAGAGATCAAGAGTTCAAGACAGTGTAGAGGAGCAAACCAATCACACAGTTCAACAAAAGTCACCAAAGCAGGTTGATAAAGGAAAACAACAGATGAATATAGTCCCAACAGTGACAAAAAAACAAGGGCAAAGTTCCAACAATAAGCATGACTCAAGGGTGTTGCACAAATGTGTTCAACAACCTATTGTTAGTTCTCAGAATGTGTCAAATCAAAAGTTACATGAAAAGGAACAATTGAAAACAGTGAAAGAGGGTAATTCTTTTAATAAATTAAAAGAATTAGAAAAAAAATTAAAGTTCCAATTCATTTGGCTGAGTTAGTAAAAACTCCTACTTATAAAAAAAAAGTCTCTCATTTTATAAATCTCTCGCAGGATAATCATTTAGCAGATGCAACCAATTTGTAGGAGGAAAGGCCAGTGGTGATGTTTGGCCCTCATATGGAAGAACAAGATTCTTTTACACCTCCTTTTTATATTTCACTTCTTATGAATACTTTCATTCTCCATAACTGTGTGTTGGATTAAGGAGCTTCTCACAATTTAATTCTTCTTTTAGTTATGAAGCAACGAAACTTGAAAATTACAAAAGCTTATAAAGAACTTTATTCTTTTGATCCAAAAAGAGTCAAATGTGTGGGATTAATTAAATATTTGGTGGTTTCATTGGCTCAAATTTCATCCATGAGTATGTAATGGATGTGTTTGTTGCAAGTATTCCAACACGTTTTGGAATGTTGCTTTCTAGATCTTGGGGAGCCACGCTGGGAGGAGTGCTCATATTGGATTTCACATATGCTATTATTCTAGTTTTTGGTGGAAAAGAAAGGAGGTTATATCAAGAAACTAGGTTTATAAAGTCTATCACAAAGGAGGTTTCAAGTAATTATCATGTTTACAGTCAGGAAAATGATGACTTTTCCCGTTTTATGTTATAAAACTCTCCTGAAATTGTTGAAAACATAGAAGTGAAACTCCCTTCAACAATTAAAAGCAAGGAGCTAGTAGTCAGTGGAGTCTGGAAGTTGTATTTTGATGGTGCATATTCGAAAGAAGGGAATGGAGTTGGAGTTCTTTTGCTTTCTCCAAGAGGTCATATTATTTCCTTCTCTTATAAGTTAGAATTTGACTCTACTAATAATATCACTGAATATGAGGCCTTGGTTTTTGGTTTACAAGCTGCAAAAAAATTAGGAATACAATGTATTTCTATTTTTGGGGATTCAAAATTAGTGGTTAAACAAATCACGAATCAATTCCATACCAAACATTCGAGGCTTAAAGCATATAGGAATGACGTATGGGATTTAGTGGATAATTTCTTTTCTGCTTTTAATATACAATTCCTACCTAGGGAAGGAAAAATACTAGCTATTTCATTCACATTTGCAGCTAATACTTTCAAGCCTCCATTAAATCCTAAGCTTAGGTATGAAGTGGAAATCAGGGACATAGCTTCTATTCCAGTCTCCAGATAACATAAAGTATTGGTAGGTGTTTGAAGATGAAAAACAAATTAATTTTTTTTTGGAAATAATAGGTGAATTTTCAAATTTGGAGATTGACCAAGAGGATGAAACTGAAGAAGTTCAAGAAGATGAACCAAGTAGAAAATTTTCTTTAAAAGATTCTATAGGGGATCAAAAGATAATGGAGCTGAAGAACAATGTGATACCTAAAGGTTGGTGACCTTGGAGATACTATTTAATGTTAATGATGTTGTTCTCAATATAAAGTAAACAAACTTGGAAGATGATCTTGAATACTGCAACTTTGGAATAGAGAAACAACCAAAGATGGTGAGATTGGCAAAGGATATTCCAAAAGAATTCAAACAGAGGTATGTAGATATTTTCAAGAGATATGTTGATATATTTGCATGGCCTTATGAAGACCTACAAACTTATGACACCAACATTATTCAACATAAAATTCCTTTAAAGCTAAGGGTTAAGCCATATAAACATAAATTGAGGCAGAGTAATCCTTTGTTGTTGCCATTAATCGAGAAAGAAGTTAATAAATTATTACAAGCCAAAATAATTGTTCCTCTTAGATATTCTGATTGGGTGGCCAATTTAGTATGTGTGAGGAAGAAGAATGGGGAAATCCAGTTATGTATTGAATTTTGGAATTCGAATAGAGCATCATTGAAGGATAATTATCATCTCCCTAAAATGGATCACATTTTGCAAAAACCAACAAGATCTTCTAGATTATTGATGATTGATGGCTTTTTAGGTTATAACCAAATTTCAGTGCAACTAGAAGATCATAAAAAGACAACATTTAGAACCCCATGGGGAGCTTTCATATATGCAAATATGCCTTTTGGATTGATGAATGTAGGTGCTACATTCCAGAGGGCTTTGGATATAACCTTTGTAGGTGAAAATAGAAGCTTATGGTAATCTATTTGGATGATATTAAAATTTTCTCCAACTCAGACGAAGAGCATTTGAAACATTTACAACAGACTTTTGAAAAATGCAGAAGGTATGGTTTATCCTTAAACCCTAAGAAATCTCATTTTGTTTTGACAGAAGAAAAAATACTTGGTCATATTGTATCTAAAGAAGGGGTTATGATTGATCCAAAAAAAGTCGAAGCAATTAAAAACATACCTATTCCAAGGAGCAAAAAGGAGATCCAAACTTTTTTTGGGAAAGATAAATTTTCTCAGAAGGTTTGTCCCAAATTATGCGGAAATTGTAAAAGAAATCACTCACATGTTGAAAAAGGATGCAGAAGTCAAGTGGACCACAGTTTCCAGGGAATCTTTCTCGAGGATCAAAGAATATTTTCAAGAAGCCCCTGTATTGGTGAGTCCTGATTATGAAAAACCTTTTCAGATATTTCCATTTTCTTCTCCTTTTACTCTTGTAGCGATACTTTTACAAAGAATGAAGACAATAAGGAGCAACTAGTAGCATTCTTCAGCAGGGTGTTAAGGGATGTAGAGCTAAAGTATAATATTTTGGAAAAACAAGCCTATGTTTTGGTAAACACACTAAAGGATTTTAGAGTTTATGTTCTTGAGTCTCAAATCATTTCTTATGTTTCTAAAGCTATTGTCAAAGATGTGATGGCTCTGAGTGATAGTGATGGAAAGAGAGAAAAGTGGATAGTGAAAATCCAAGAGTATGATATGGACATCAAACCAACTAAGCTGCTAAAGGGATAAGGATTAGCAAAATTTTTGACAGAAGCTAATTATCAAACTATGGGAATCAATTTGCTCGCTGAAGTTGTTGAATCCAAAGCTAAAGAAGAACAAGGTAATAATAAAGAACCTGCTAACAAAATTCAAAACAAGTATCTTTGTTCCCAATGATATAAAGACATTTTCTATTATCTATGTTTCTTAGTTGTCCTGCTTCTTTAGATAAAACAAAATATAAAGCTCTCAGAGTCAAAGTTCAAAAGTATGTCATGGTAGATAGAAAGTTGTATTGGAGAGATTCAGCTTGTATTTTACTGCTTTATTTGATAGAAGGAGAGACTATGGAAGTTGTCGATGAATATTATGGATGTGTTTGTGGTGGCTATTGCAGTTGGAAGGTCACATCACATAAGGTCTTGAACGTTGGTTTCTTTTGGCCCTCTTTGTTTTCTGATGTTTACAAACTTGTGAGAAGTTTTGAAAAGTGCCAAACGTTTGTTGAAAAGAAGACATTAGCGCCATTACCATTGATTCATGTGTTTGGTGAAGAACCTTTTAGACAATGGGGTCTAGATTTTATAGGGGAAAAAATCTACCTTTTAGTAGACAACATAAATGTATTTTGACAGGTACAAATTATTTTACTAAATGGGTGGAAGTTGTTCCAACTAGGAGAGCTAATATTTCAATGGTAATTAAATTTCTGGAAAAAAAAAATTTCACCAGGTTTGGCTCTCCGAAAAAATTAGTAGCAGATAATGCACATGTGTTTAGGTCTGCAAAGTTAATTGATTTCTGTCAGAAATATAATGTGATACTCTCTCATTCTAATACCTATCACCCCTTAGGGAATGGGCTGACAGAGTCTTCAACTAAAGCTCTAGTGAAGATACTTAAGAAAACTACTGCACAGAATAAGAAAAACTAGGATTCAAAGCTAAAATTTTCCTTGTGGGCAAACAAGGTGTTGGGTAATTTAATTGGCTGTTATATTACTTGCATTTATATGTCAATCCGGGTACGTGAGCTTGCAAAGTAGATTACACCGTATGTGCTAGGAGATTAACTTTCAATATTTATGCATAACTGAAATGAATTGGAAACTTCAAAAGGAAAATAGATTCTTTAATATAAACTATGAAATACATTGTTTTTGTAAAGGAAATTAATCTTAAACTAAAATAAATCATAAATATTATTGATCTAAGAAAACATGAGATTTTATCCTATGAAAGCATGGAGATTTTGTTCTAAAATTTACAAAGTGTAATCTATGGAATCATGAACATTTTAATCTAATAAAGAATAAACATTTAATTTGTGGAAAGTATGAGTTTTTAATCTATGATAAACATAAACAATTAATCTATGTAAAATAAACCATTCGTGAGAATATGAAAGAAATGGAAAGCATTTATACTACTCTCACAGATCTCCAGGGGGCTCTCCTGAAGACTACAAGGTGTTGAAAACTCAGATCAAGAGAAGATATTTCAGTAACCAATTTCATTCAGAGTTGTGCCATATTAAAAAAAATTACATTTAATGAAAAAAATAGAGTTCTTCTCCTTCAATAAGCAGCAACAATTACAAATTAAGGTCATCCTTGACATCTCTGATCATCCCTCCTCTCATCAAAGAGACTGCAATTTATAGAATTCTGAGACAATTAACAAACTCACAATTTTCTTGCTCGAGTTTTGGTCATGAGATCAAATCAAATAAAATTTCATGGATTTTTGGATCAAAGATCAGCCCAAATATGATCAAACTTATCTCTATGCAATGAATTTGCTAAAGAACAACTTGTTTAGGCATTTTTGTTGACCGTGCATTAAATCAAAAATTGAAAAGCAGTATCCTTGTAATCTGCAAAATAAAGCTCCAAAGAACTTCAAAAATCTCTCAAATGGTAACAAATTTGAGAAAAATGATCACTAACAACTTAATTGGGCCCATTTTTAATAAAACCCATGCTTTTAGTTTTCTAAATTCGTTTTCATTTTCTCTGAAAATACATTTGAAGTTGATTGGTAAAAACTGCTACGTTTTTCCCTTGATCTTTTGCTGGAGGTCCACATGTGCGCGCTGGGTGAAATTTGACAAATAAAAATCCATATTAGAGATTTTAGAAACCAAGTCCAAGTGTCAGATTTCCTTTTAGAGTGGTGCTACTACCTCAACCATGGAAATAGCTACAGAAACTTGCCAAAACTGCAACAAATTGAACTTGCTAAACTGTAATTAGTAAAACCATACAAAATTCTTCTTAATTCATTAAAAATAATGGAAATAATAATAATAAACCATGTAAACATGTATGTGGGAATTTCGTGCGTTTATGAAGAAATATGGTTAAAAATTATGACAATGGGTGAATGGAATGATGTGAAAATGGATGGTTTCATCAACAAAATTATGAAAAATTGGAGGCCCAACATTCCCCCACACCAAATATTTTGCATGTTCTCATGAAAACAAACCACTGAAAAGTTTCATAATCCAACCGGTTCCTTGTGCTCCTTTATTGTGTCATTTCAACTAAATCCTTGACCAAAGCTCCAAGAGAGAAATATTAACCCTCTATTTCAATAAGATGCACTTTTCTCTCTTTGTTTTTCAAGATTATCAATCTAGTAGCATAACTCTTTGTTTCTACACTTGCTTGTTGTGTCATTGTAGTAAGAAAAAAGAGTTATCCATCCTCCTGTGAAAGTCAAACAACTTGAAGTCTTCACATACGAGGTTACTAATGGATGCTAAAGAGGTAGAAGTGATACCTACTGATTTGCTCTTTTCTTAATAAAAGCAACCCTTCATTATTTATTATATGCAACTTGTGTGAAAGGAAAGGATGCCCACATAGTAGCATATCCAAATACTTGTCACTATTTTAAGCCTTTGCAAATATAACTCTTTCAATAACTTGGCAACAACTTACAAGTTTCTTGTCACTACTTAATTGTTCTCAAATTGTTCAAGCCTTGGTACAATACCGTATTGTGATGAACACATCAAGTTTTTTGCCTCATCTATAAAATGTGCTTTCCATCCTTGTGAATCTCATCTCAATATTATGGCTGGAAATGATCATAGATTGCAGCCCATAATGATTGTCTTCTTATCATCCATGCATAACAACCAGTCCTATTTCAACAATGTTATCAAATAGTTTCTTCAAGAACTCACAAACTAATGAATGAAGAAGACTTCCCAATGTGAAGCTTTGACAAGATGAGTTGCACATAACACAAAATAAGAATTGTTGGTGAGGGTTATACAACTTATCAAAGCCTAAAATATGCTTCCAAGTGATTTCAAGAGTGTGTGAACAAAGTCTTGTTGCAACCTTCTTCTTCTTGTGGCTTTGTACTCATCATTTCTTGGCTTCCATTAAAAATTTGAAGATGAACAATATGACACATAATTTAAGTGCTCCATGTACCTTTTGATCATGTGCTACAAACATGTACCATGAAGTCAAGTTTTTCTATTTGTAAAATAATTCTTTTTCTCAAGAACATCATGTTGATGGAACATTAAGGAAAACATGGATTAACAAGAAGAGAGAGTTCCAACAAGAGAGTGGTGAAATCATAGAAGAACATCATTATGACCATGGAAAACAATGAGATGATTGCATGGGTGGATTTTTTTTTTTGATAAAGAATCAATCATAGCTTGTGGGATTGGTTGTTAAAGGGTATGACAAAAAATAGTGAGAGATAAATTGGAACTACATGTTTACAATAGCTTTTGATCAAAATTTCTAGAATTTTTAACAAATTAAAAAGTTTAAGGCTAGTTCTACCTAAAATTTACCTTTTGGAATTGGAGAAGAGAATACGATGTGATTTCCGATTTGGTGTTGACTTGGCTCAAGTACTCTACTTCATGATGCATTGACTACCACCTTGACCTTGCTCCACAAAATGTATATTTTTCATGTAGGAGACTTGTTTTTCCAATTTATCTCAAATGGTAAATCTGATTCTCCTGAAATTATATATATGAATTAGGTTTATAATTATATGAATTAGGTTTATAAATCTGATTAGCTTTATAATTATATATATAAATTATGAAATATATATTTTTTCAATAAATTTTATTTTAGTATAATTTAATTTAATTATACTATTTCAAATTAAATTAATTAATTTAGTTTTTATCAAATATTAAATTTATGTATTAAAATAACAAGTTGAGAATGAAAATTGATTATAAATTATAAAAAATATCACAATAACAACATTACACAATGATTTTTCTATTTAAAATATAAGCTAACCCTAATTTAAGTTCAAGCAAAAAAACAATCCCAAAAAAATAATAATTTTAACTTAAAAAACAAAACAAAAACAAACAAAGCATCCTTAAACAAAATAATAAATTTAAATAAATTTATATGAAAAACAAAACACTATTTTTATATAAAAAATATAATTAAAAAATACTTTTCAACTACTATTATTGTTTGATAAAAAATAAAATTCCACATTTCAAGATTATTAATGTTCAAAATTTTAATCATTTTATAACTGTGCATTTGTTCGATTAAATCCTCTCAACTCTAGCTAGAGATTGATTTCGTGGGACTAATCACAATTTTCGAATATGGAGCTGACTTTTGTGTACTGGTCACCATTTTGGAATATAGAATTCCATTCGAGATAGTTTTATTTGTTTTAAATTTTTTTTATTAATATTTATAAGTTATTTTTAAATAATACAATTTCTTTTTATAGAATTTAGTCTTAATTTTTTTGAGAAGAATTTGAATTTGAATTTGAAATTAATTTGATAGATGTTAATAGTAATATAGTTAATTCTAAGTTAAATATTTTGTATTTTTTTATTAAGTTTTGAAAAAATGTATTTTGAATTAAATTTTCTAAAATTTTAATTTCTATATAATATTAATATTCGAAAATGTTCTAATAGTAATTATAAATTAAAGATTAAGAATTATTTTAAAATTAATTATATCATTATTTTTTTTTTAATTAAATTAATTAACTAAAAAAATTGCCATATAATAATAGTTCTTTTTAAACATATAATATTAATAAATTCTAATATTTTAACAAAAACTTATTTACATATTAACAATATCAACACATTTAAAAAAATTTGATACATATCTTTATATATGTATTTTTATAAATATTTTTAAATCATAAAATAAGTATTTTAATATCACTCTACATATATCAATTATTTGATTTATATAATTTTACTGATTCTAACAGCAATTTATAATAAATTTGATATATTCTCAACCATCGATCCTACTTATTTGAAACCGTCCTGTACACTAATATTGGATTTTCTTGGAATGAACCAGCAATCATTTGTATAAGGTATCAAGTTCCAACATCCCTTTATGATTTAATATGGATTTGCTTGGAATGAACAATCAATCATTTATATAAGGTATCAAGTTTCAACACCCCTTTATGATTTAATATGTACTGTTAATAATTTTTTTTTATGATTGTTATAGAAAAAATTATATGTAAAATTTCTCATTTTAATCGGCCCATTTTTACCCCACTTATATTCCTTATATATATATGATATATAAGGTGCTCAGTGTCATTGCTTTTTGAATTCTATGCCCTTTCCTAGTTGAATTTTTAATGGAAACTTTTATACTGCACGATTTTTTTTTGGTAAATAGGAATATTGATACGGGAGATCTTTCCAATTTTTGCTTCCAAATTTCAATATTAGATGAAGGTGGAAGCATTATAAGGCAACCTGCCTAAGTAAAGAATTTCATTATTGCATTAATATGGAAGTGGGCCAAATTAATGGAATGGTACACCTCATCAGAGGTGATATGGGTCCTAAGTATTTAGTTGGCCTATGCATTAGACAACACCTCAGTGGGATGGATATTCGAAAGCAATTTCTCAGCAATGTGCACTTATCCTTTTTAGTTGTACCTCCTCCTTATACATAAACAATATTGGCATAGGTAGTCTTTGGAAGGCTCGGCATACATAAAGAATGAATATATTCATCTTTGTTACGCTATTGGAATTAATTAATATTTGTTTAAAATAAATTAATAGTATATATAAATGTACAGATAAACAAGTAAAAATAATACAATGTCCTTATAAATGAATGAAGTTTGTATGGAGAATTTTTTTAGTTACGATTAATTATTATTTAATATATTTATATTTATTAGAATTATATTGGTATTTTTATTAATAATAACATTGGTTAAGACATGTTATTGTGTTATTATTAATTATTTTATTGTTTTAGATTAAGTGGTTGGATAATGGAATGTTATTCCATCTATTTAGTTTTTGTTTTTATTTTCACGAGGGAGGGAAACCTTTGAAGGAGTATTATACTTTTTGCTTGGGTAATTTTGACATTAATGATATGTCTATTTAGATTTGTTATGCTTGTATTGAGTTTATCTTATCATAGAAAAGACTATCATATTGAGATTTATTATTATAAGTAATTATTAGCCCCATTTAATTTTATTACATTTTGTTAAATAATAGTCAGACGTATATATTCCACCAAAGTTATTCAAGATTCATATTTATCCCTAAACATCATTACGGGGAAGTTTGTTGCAGTGATATTTGGCTAAGCAACTACAAGTTAGATTTCCATTCTCATGAGGTCACCTAGGATTTGCACTTGTTTCCAGATATCCCTTGTGGGTGTAATTGTGGTTGTGTATGGTGGTACACAAATCACAGGGGTAAGCAAAAGCATTACCATATCACTTGGGAAGACTTTAAACTTAATGGATGCTATATTAACTACCCACTTTCATCCCCCATTCATCCAACATTTATTTTCCATCCACTCATAAACATCTCAAAGTTAAAAATGTTATTAGTGGTAAGCAAAATCTATATCTTTATGTTGCAAGAAAAGGTTTCTTTGCAAAATCTTCAATTAAAAGGAATAGGGTGTTAGAGACATGCTTACAAAATACTTGATGCATATATTGCAAATCCTTTCTTAAAATCCGTCTTTGATGACATACATTGAATTGTCAGAGTGCTTATAGTATGCCCAACCTATAGTGAATGCACCACCCATATTGGAATACCCTTTTATTAGTTAAAGAAACTAAAGTGAGAAATATTCGTGTAAAAACAACAAGAATGGTGTGATTGGAAATGAACTCCAAATGGATATTGATAAAAACATGTGATCAAGAAAATCCAAACATAAATGTGTTGTTTTCCATTTCTTTTGTTGAGGTAATTTATGAGTTGGTTTTGTTAACAAAATTTCTAGATTCAGTTGTAGGTTTATGTGAGATAATTAACTTTTGATGTGTTTTAGAGTTTAACTTCGAAGAAATGGGATTTCATTCTCGAGTGAAGACATCTTTAGTTGTTTGATGATAAACACTTCCTTTCCTATATTCTCAAGAAAAGTAGACATTGCGAAAATTGATGCATGTGTAAAGGAACATTGAAGAGGCAACGTGGTTCCATTATGTAAAATAAATGTTGATTCCAAATTATTCAACTGCAAAGATTTTGATTTTGGATATTAATTTTTTTTTAATCATGAATTAAGCGAAACTGATCAAGTTTTAATGTAGACTTAAAAAATAGATTTCGGTCAGTCCCCATCAACCAAAGCCGACAGGGTTTAAAAGTCGTTTGATTTGCTGGGTATGATGGAGAGTACAAGTGGGGCCCATTAGATGGAGTAAAACCGATGGTACTACATACCCGATGGTTAGCCCACTGAGTGCCTCCGTAAACATTTTTGCAGATCTTTGCTGGGCACAGATCAATGGTGCATATGTGTTATGAGGGGACTCCATTGGATTTCTTTCGTACAGGAGTGTGCCCCCATAATACGTCAACAAGTGAGTGTGGTCGTTATCTATTTGTTCTGTCACTACATCATCATCATCCTGTCATAAATGAAAATACAAATTTGCAATTTCCGGTCTCTCTAGATGATAAAGAAATAGAAGAAAATTGTAAGAAGTTTACATATATTATGTAAGAAAAATTACATAAAAAATATGATCTTAGGTCAAGAAAGAGATCAAGAGTTCAAGACAACATAGAAGAGAAAACCAATCACACAGTGCAACAATAGTCACCAAAGCAAGTTGATAAAGGAAAACAACAGATGAATACAGTCCCAACAGTGATAGATCAATAAGGGAAAGTTCCAACAATAAGCATGACTCAAGGGTGTTGCACAAATCTGTTCAACAACCTGTTGTTAGTTCTTAGAATATGTCAAATCAAAAGTTAAATGAAAAGGAACAATTGAAAACAATGAAAGAGGGTAATTCTTTTAATTTATTAAAATAATTAGAAAAAAATAAAGTTCCAATTCCTTTGGCCGAGTTAGTAAAAACTCTTACTTATAAAAAAACAAAATCTCTTATTTTATAAATCTCTCATAGGATAATAATTTAGCAGATGCAACCAATTTGTAGGAGGAAAGGCCAGTGGTGATGTTTGGCCCTCATGTGGAAGAACAAGATTCTTCTAGAGCTCCTTTTTATATTTCACTTCTTATGAATACTTTCATTCTTCATAACTGTGTGTTGGATTAAGGAGCTTCTCACAATTTAATTCTTCTTTTAGTTATGAAGCAACGAAACTTGAAAATTACAAAAGCTTACAAAGAACTTTATTCTTTTGATCCAAAAAGAGTCAAATGTGCGGCATTAATTAAATATTTGGTGGTTTCATTGGCTCAAATTTCAGCCATGAGTAGTGTAATGGATGTGGTTGTTGCAGATATTCCAACACATTTTGGAATGTTGCTTTCTATATCCTGGGAAGCCACGTTGGGAGGAGTGCTCAAATTGGATTTCACATATGTTATTATTCCAATTTTTGGTGGAAAAGAAAGGAGGTTATATCAAGAGACCAGGTTTTTAAAGACTATCACAAATGAGGGTTCAAGTAATTATCATGTTTACAGTCAGGAAAATGATGAATTTTCCTATTTTATGTTATAAGAATCTCCTGAAATTGTTGAAGACATAGAAGTGCAAATCCCTTCAACAATTAAAAGCAAAGAGCTAGTAGTCAGTGGAGTCTGGAAGTTGTATTTTGATGGTGCATATTCAAAAGAAGGGAATGGAGCTGGAGTTGTTTTGCTTTCTCCAAGAGGTCATATTATTCCCTTCTCTTATAAGTTAGAATTTGACTCTATTAATAATATCACTGAATATGAGGCCTTGGTTTTTGGTTTACAAGCTGCAAAAAAATTAGGAATACAATGTATTTATATTTTTGGGGATTCAAAATTAGTGGTTAAACAAATCACGAATCAATGCCATACCAAACATCCGAGGCATAAAGCATATAAGAATGAAGTATGGGATTTAGTGGATAATTTATTTTCTACTTTTAATATATAGTTCCTACCTAGGGAAGGCAAAATACTAGCTAATTCATTCGCAGTTGCAGCTAGTACTTTTAAGCCTCCATTAAATCCTAGGC
Source organism: Pinus tabuliformis (assembly GCA_031772625.1). Taxonomy (NCBI): domain Eukaryota; kingdom Viridiplantae; phylum Streptophyta; class Pinopsida; order Pinales; family Pinaceae; genus Pinus; species Pinus tabuliformis. The sequence goes on along the minus strand of CM062808.1, from coordinate 489,174,799 downwards.
TCAGGTATGAAGTGGAAATCAGGGACATACCTTCTATTCCAGTCTCCAGATAACATAAAGTATTGACAGGTATTTGAAGATGAAAAACACGTTAAAAGATTTCTGGAAATGGTAGGTGAATTTTCAAATCTGGAGATTGACCAAGAGGATGAAACAAAATAAGTTCAAGAAGATGAACCAAGCAAAAAATTGTCTTTAAAAGATTCTATAGGGGATCAAAAGATAATGCAGCTGAAAAACAATGTGATACCTAAAGGTTTGGTGACCTTGGAGATATTGTTTAATGCTAATGATGTTGTTCTCAATACAAAGTAAAAAAAACTTGGAAGATTATCTTGAACACTGCAACCTTGGAACAGAGAAACAACCAAAGATGGTGAGATTAACAACGGATATTCCAAAAGAATTCAAACAGAGGTATGTAGATCTTTTCAAGAGATATGTTGATATATTTGCATGGCCTTATGAAGACCTATAGACTTATGACACCAACATTATTCAACATAAAATTCCTTTAAAGCCAGGGGTTACGCCATATAAATAGAAATGGAGGAAGATTAATCCTTTGTTGTTGCCATCAATCGAGAAAGACGTTAATAAATTGTTACAAGCCAAAATAATTGTTCCTCTTAAATATTCTGATTGGGTAGCCAATTTAGTACATGTGAGGAAGAAGAATGGGGAAATCCGATTATGTATTGAATTTCGGAATTCGAACAGAGCATCATTGAAGGATAATTATCATCTCCCTAAAATGGATAACATTTTGCAAAAACTAACAAGATCTTATAGATTATCGATGATTGATGGCTTTTCAGGTTATAACCAAATTTCAATGCAACCAGAAGATCATAAAAAGACAACATTTTTCAACCCGATGGGGTGCTTTAATGTATACGAATATGCCTTTTGGATTGATGAATGTAGGTGCTACATTCCAAAGGGCTTTGGATATAACTTTTGTAGGTGAAAATGAGAAGTTTATGGTAATATATTTGGATGATATTAAAATTTTCTCCAGCTCAGACGAAGAGCATTTGAAACGTTTACAACAGACTTTTGAAAAATGCAGAAGGTATGGCTTATCCTTAAACCCTAAGAAATCTCATTTTGTTTTGAAAGAAGAAAAATTACTTGGTCATATTGTATCTAAAGAAGGGGTTAGGATTGATCCAAAAAGAGTAGAAGCAATTAAAAACATACCTATTCCAAGGAGCAAAAAGGAGATCCAAAGTTTTTTGGGAAAGATAAATTTTCTCAGAAGGTTTGTCCCAAATTATGCAGAAATTGTAAAAGAAATCACTCGCATGTTGAAAAAGGATACAGAAGTAAGGTGGATCATAGTTTCCAAGGATTTCTCGAGGATCAAAGAATATTTTCAAGAAGCCCTTGTATTGGTGAGTCTTGAGTATGAAAAACATTTTCAGATATTTCCATTTTCTTCTCCTTTTACTCTTGCAACAATACTTTTATAAAGAAATCAAGACAAGAAGGAGCAACCTGTAGCATTCTTCAACAGGGTGTTAAGGGATGCAAAGATGAAGTATAGTATTATGGAAAAACAAGCCTATGCTTTGGTAAACGCACTAAAGGATTTTAGATTTTATGTTCTTGAGTCTCAAATCATTTCTTATGTTCCTAATGCTATTGTCAAATATGTGCTGGCTCTGAGTGATAGTGACGGAAAGAGAGAAAAGTGGATAGTGAAAATCCAAGAGTATGATATGGACATCCAAACAACTAAGCTGGTAAATGTAGGTTTTAACCCTGTATAGAAATTACTTGCATATGAATTTTAAAACACAGAAAATAAACAATTCGAGAGCATAACACATAAAACACATATACACAGAGATTTTCCCCTGGATCCCAAAACCGGGACTACCAGCTTGATTTTTTATTATATTCCTTTCAATGTTACAATACATATATATACATGCTGAAACATCCAATACCACGGACCGAAAACCATCACGTCCAAAACCATGGACTCAAAACCATAGGTAGGTTCGCCTAACCTAACATAGGGTCCAAATGTTTTTTTCCCAGGGCACTGCCCCTGACACCGTAGAGGGGGGCTACCCGCCCCTCTCAAACCCCCCGGACAGGGGGGGTTTCCGCTCCCCCTGTGTCGTAGGTTAGTCGTGGAAAGAATATAACACAACCCAACATTCTCCCACTTGTTGTTTTCTTTCCATAAGGGGCCACAGGAGAGCTTAGTCATTTTTCCAGCCCTGAAATGCCCATTGTTTCTCTACACCAGGAGAACTTCTCAGAGCTCACAGATTTTGTCAATGCATCCGCAGTACTCTTCAAAATGTCCACCTTTACCAGCAACACTTTTTTGTCTTCTATCATATCTCTCACAAAGTGATACTGAACATCAATGTGCTTTGCCTTTGAATGATAAGTAGGGTTCTTTGATAAGAAAATTGCACTTTGGTTGTCACAGTCTATCCTTATAGCTCCCTGTATTAACCCCATACTTGAACACAATCTCTGCAACCAAACTGCTTCCTTGCTTGCATGAGTGGCTACCATGTATTCTTCCTCTGTAGTTGATAGTGCCACTACAAATTATTTCTTACTCATCCAACTGATTGCACCTCCAAATAGGTTAAACACATACCCACTTTTAGATCTTCTCTGATCCAGACCTCTAGCCAAGTTTGCATCAACAAAGCCATGAATATCCAACACTCTATCCAATCCTAGTCTTCCTTGGTAGCACAAACCATAATCACTAGTGCCACGCAAATACCTGAAAACCCGCTTCACTGTTGTCCAGTGCTCCTTCCCTGGTTTTGACATAAACGTGCTTAATACTCCCACTACATGTGCAATTTCTGGTCTAGTACAGACCATTGCATACATCAGGCTACCAACTGCACTTGCATATGGAACACAGGACATATCCTCTTCCTCTTCTTGTTTCTTGGGATATTGTTCAGCATATAACTTTACACCTATAGGAATAGGAACCTTCACCAGTTCACTATCCTGCATATTAAACCTCTGTAGTATTGTCTCGACATACTTCCTTTGGTTTAACCAGAGCTTCCTCTTTGCCCTATCTCTTTTAATTTCCATGACCAAAATATAGTTTGCAGCACCAAGATCTTTCATGTCAAATTTGGAGGACAATTGGGTCTTCAAATCTTGGATAATTTATTTGTCATTTCCAACCAGAAACATATCATCCACATACAAGACCAGATAAATAACACAAACACCAATTAATTTAAAATACACACAATGATCTGCTTTGCTTCTGGTGAAGCCAAGTCCCCGTATACATGTATCAAATTTTTGATACCACATCCTTGGTGACTGTTTTAACCCATACAGAGACTTCTTTAACTTGCATACCAGTTCTTTCTTACCCTTCACTGCAAAGCCTTCAGGTTGCTTTATGTAGATCTCCTCTTCTATATCCCTGTGAAGAAATGTTGTCTTCACATCCATCTGTTCTACCTCAAAATCAAAAGCAGCAGCAACATATAAAAGTAATCTAATAGAAGTTAACTTGGCAGCAGGAGAAAAACATATCACCAAAATCAACTCCCAGCAACTCCACCAGATCCCAAGCCTCATTTTTGTGCAAAGATGCCATTTCATCAACCATGGCCTCTTTCCAGAGTTTTCCATCCTTTGAATCTACCGCTTCCTTCATAGTTCTGGGATCATCATCAGTAATCTATAAAGCAAAATTTGAATAGAAAGCAGATGGACTATACCTTTCTGGCTGCCTTCTTTCTCGAACTGATCTTCTTACACTCGGAGTTTGTGGCTCTTCATCTTTTGATTCCTCCTCTGCTGTAGAGTCTGATTCTTTTTCCTTTAGCTCAAACTCTATTTTCTCAGGTTCCTTTCGTTGGACTTCATGTTTAATAACGTCTTTCACCTCTCTGAACACCACATTTCGGCTGTACACAACCTTCCTTGTTGCTGGGTTCCAAAGCTTATAACCCTTTAAACCATCCTTATACCCAATAAAGATACACTTTTTAGATTTACTATCCAACTTGGTTCGTTTCTCCTTTGGAACATGTACATATGCATCACATCCAAATACCCTGAGATGTGAAAGAGAGGGTTTCTTACCAGTCCATACCTCTTGTGGAGTCTTATCCTCCAACGCTGATGAAGGTGATCTGTTGACCAGGTAACCAGCTGTCTCTACCACCTCTTCCCATAATTTCTGTCCTAACCCGACACCACTAAGCATGCTTCTTACGCTTTCCATCAAAATCTTGTTCATTCTTTCTGCAACTCCATTTTGCTGAGGTGTATATGGAGTAGTCTTCTGCTGTGCTATACCACACTTCTTACAAAATTCTTCAAATTCCTTACTGCAAAACTCTCCACCGTTATCTGTCATCAACACCTTTATCTTCTTCTCTGTCTAGTTTTCCACCAGAGCCTTAAATTCTTTAAACCTATCAAAGACTTCAGCTTTCTTCTGTGAGACTGTTGCCAACCTTGTTGCCAAGATTGGTTTTGAGATTGGATCTCAATCCCAATTTGGGATTGAGATGGCCAAGGTTGCTAAGGAAAGGGTGTTTGCTAATTAATTTGAGATTGTTGTGCATAACACGAATTAATATATTGCATTCCGGATTGATGAGCCTGTCATGGTCTTCTTGGAGCTACATAATACGATTGTTCCAGTGTTTGATTTTCTCCTTGGTAAACTGCCTTTAACCCTGGTAATGATGGACAATCTTTAGTAGTATGTGACTATGCACAAATTTCACAAATTTTAATGTTATCAAGTGGACATTCATGCAAAGCATGTTTCTTTCTACATTTAGGGAAAAATATAAATGAAGCAACAATCTCAACTTTTTGCTTATTTTGCATTCTTAGCATATCAATTTGTTCATTTAAATTACCAAGAATGTCTAGCAAATTGTTAACTTCAATTTGACTTACCAATCCTTATGTCAATTTACTTACTCTTGCCATAAATGGATCTTGAGGGGATGTTACATTCTTTTCTTTTCCTCTTGATATGTTCTTGCACATTTCACAAATCTCTTGAATTTACAATTGAGAGACATCTCCTTTTCCCACCAGGTTAAGAAGATCAATCCATTCATCCCTTATAGCATTTAATAGGAAAGTTTTTAATGTGTATGATCCTAAATTATGCAATTTAGATCTTTTGATATTATAAGTAAATCTGTCCACTAAATCTTCTAGGTTTTCATCATTTTTTTGGTTCATCTTAAAGACTTCATTTCTAAGGTAATGGTGTATGCAATAATGATATTTATATTTTTCCAAAAATACTCTTTTCATATCAACCCATGTCCTTATGGAATTTGTTCCTAAAGTCATGAACCATTTAAGATATCTATCCTTCAATGTTGTTGGAAACAAATTCGATTTTTGAATATGTAATGAGTAGCCATAAGATCTACAAAGCATTTCAAATTCAAAAAGAAAGGTTTCTGGGTCTTCTGATCTCATACCTTTGAAGTTAGGAAGTACAGATGGAGGAATTTTATTCATATGAACATTGATATCAGTTTCTTGAATGGGAAATCCAAAATGATCTTATTCTTTTTTTGGTAGGTAAGTACCCACGAGGATTTGAACTAGTGACCTATCGCAAGAAGTGCCTTAACAATACACCCATTCACCGGCAATCCAAAACCCCGTGGGTGAAAATGATCTTCTTCATTGTCATCATCTCCATCCATTTCTTCAACCTCTTTTTTTCACATCTTCTTCTACTTGCAAAAATAAAAATTCATGATGTGGCTCTTACTGCACCACATGATAAGACTAAAATGAAATTATTCTTATGCAACTAAATGGATGCAACTGAAAGATAACCCCTATGTATACTTCCTTAGAAACGACACCAAAATGTTGGGTAATTTAATTGACTGTTAAATTAATTGCATTTATATGTCAATCCACGTACGTGAGATTGCGAAGTCGACTACACCATATGTGCTAAGAAATTAGATTTCAATATTTATTTATAACTAAAATGAATTGAAAACTTCAAAAGGAAATTAAATTCTTTAATATAAACTATGAAAGTGCTAAGTGTTTGGAAAGGAAATTAATACTAAATTAAAATAAAACATAACTATTATTGATCTAAGAAAACATGAGATTTTATCCTATGAAAGCATGGAGATTTTGTTCTGAAATTTACAAACTTTAATCTACAGAATCATGAACATTTTAATCTAAGAAAGTATAAACATTTAATTTGTGGAAAACATGAATTTTTAATCTATGATAAACATAAAAAATTAATCTATGTAAAGAAAACCATTGGTGAGAATATGAAAGGAATGGAAAGCATCTATACTATTCTCACAGATCTCTAGGGGGCTCTCCTGAGGACTGTAAGGTGTTGAAAACTCAGCTCAAGAGAAGAGATTTCAATCACCAATTTCATTCAGAGCTGCGCCATATTAAAAAAAATTACAGTCAATGAAAAAATAGAGTTCTTCTCCTTCAATAAGTAGCAACAATTACAAATTAAGATCATCCTTAAATATCTGATCATCCCTCCTCTCATCAAAGAGACTACAATTTATAGAATTTTGAGGCAATTAACAAACTCACAATTTTCTTGCTTGAGTTTTCGTCATGAGATCAAATCAAATAAAATTTCATGGAAATTTGGATCAAATATCAACCAAGGGCTGATAGAACTTATCTCTATGCATGAATTTGCTAAAGAACATCTTGTTTAGACCGTTTTGTTGACTGCGAATTAGAAAATTTCAAAAAACCATATATCCACGTAATCTACAAAATAAGGCTCCAAAGAACTTCGAAATCTCTCAAATGGTAACGAATTTGAGAAAGCTGCTTGCACAAAATTAATTGGGTTTGTTCTGAACAAAACCCATGTTTTCGTTTTCAGAAATTTGCTTTCATTTGCTCGAAAAATGTGTTTGAAGTTGACTGGTCAAAACTGCTGCGTTTTTCCCTTGATCTTTTGCAAGAGGTCCACACGTGCACATTGGGTGGAATTTGACCAATACAAATCCATATTGGAGCTTCTAGAAACCAATTCAAAGTGTCAGATTTCCTTCTAGAATGGTGCTACTACCTCAACCATGGAGATAGTGACATGAACTTGACAAAACTGCAGCAACTTGAACTTGCTAAACTAACATTAGTAAAACCATGCAAAATTCTTCTTAATTCATTAAAAATAATGGAAATAATAATAATAAACAATCTAAACATGTATGTGGGAATTTGGTGCATTCATGAAGAAATATGGTTAAAAAATATGACAATGGGTGAACGGAATGATGCGGAAATGGATGGTTTCATCATCAAAATTATGATAAATTGAAGGCCCAACTTAGGGTTACTACTAGGAGGTCGACTGGAAAATTACCTTTTGAGTTGGTATATGGAGTCTTGCTTTATTTACCAGACAGTTAGAAAAACATGTTGTGGCACTTATCCAAGATGCTCAACAAAAGCCAAATCCACCAATAAGAAGGATGAATCAGTTAGTGGAGTTAAATGAAAATAGAGAGAAGGTAATGGAGAATCTGACCAGTTACCAAGAAAAGATGAAGCTGATATTTGACAGAAAGGCCAGAAATATTCTGTTTCAACCTGGAGATTTGGTTCTTTGGTTGGATGTAAGGAGAGAAGATAAAGTCAAACATGGCAAGTTTAATCCTCTATGGTTTGGTCCTTTTAAAATAGCAGAAGTCAGAGCCAATAACACTTTCATTCTAGAAAATTTGGATGGTGAACTATTGGATTTGTTAGTCAATGGGCAATATTTGAAACACTACTTTCAACATTGACTTCATTTATACATACCAGTTTGATCACTGTGAATATTCAGTGAGCTCTTCATTGCAATGTTTCAAGCTATAATTTTGACTCCATGCCCGAGGTGAACACACTAATCTACGGTTCTTAGTGTTTTGTTTAAAAACACCATCCCCAGGTGGAGCCAGATGTTGTAGCTCGTTTTAATTGTCTCCATGTATTCCAAAAAATAATATATGTATATATATATATATACTCAAACAAAAAAACAAAACAAAAAGAAAGGAAATGAAAGGCAAAGGTTTGATTTTTGATATTAATTAATTTTTAATCATGGATTAAGCAACACTGATCAAGTTTTAATGCATAATTAAAAAACAAATTATGGTAGGTCCCCATCCACCAAAGTCGACAAGGTTTACAAGTCGTTTGTTTTGTTGGGGGCGATGCAGAGTACAAGAGAGGCCCACTAGATGGAGAAAACTCAACGACTCTACACGCCCGACGATTAGCCCACCGAGTGCCTTCGTAAAAATTTTCATAGATCTCCACTGGGAAGATATCAACGGTGCATATGAGTTACGGGGGGACTCCATCGCATTTCCTTCGTACAGGAGTGTACCCTCGTAATACGTCGACAAGTAGGCACGGTTGTTATCTATCCGTTCTGTCACTACATCGTTATCATCTTGTCCCCTTGTCCACCTCATCCATCTTGTCACCTGTCACCTTATCCATATTGTCAACATGTCATCAATTCAAACACCCACGTTTGCATTTATTATTGTTTTCCCTCCCGTTTTTCTGTTCCTTCCATAAATCTCGTTACTCCTGCTCATCCAATTTATCATTGTTCATTGCTCCTACTTCTGTGGATTGAGACAATACAAATCATAGCTCCAGTCAGCATCACTCATCGCTAATCATGTATTTTCCCGACATATTTTGCATCCTAGTTGTCAAAATGTCCAATAAAGCCATTCCAACTGGTTCTTCTTCTCATAATCCATTAATGGACATGGAAAGGTATGCATTTTACCCAATTTTCTCCATTAACTTCATAGAATTTCACCAGCATGTCCTACTCAACCAAGTAGAGTCTCTTGTATATGCTTCTATTGTTAGGTTTGGTGTTTTTGCTGCTATGATTCCTCAAACATATGTTTTCCTAGAATTCATCTATTGACTAGTGTTTGCCCCGTATCCACATAAATGTTTTGTCATAAACAAATTGGGGGGAAATATTTTCTAAGTTTCTTCCCTTTTGATTCAGCAAGCATTGTGCTTTCCTTCTTCAAATTCATATACTTCTTTCCCAGAGGAAAATCCGTTGTTTTCCTTCTAAAATCTGTTTGGGTCAAATTGTGCTCAATTAACTTTCTTTTTAATGCCCAATCGGGAGTATTTGCCTTCGGAACCCACTTATTTCCATTTATATACTTTTGCTAAGGATATCAGAGTTGTTCTTCAAATTTTGGCCAAGATTTTGGGAAGAGAAGATACAACTACTATTGGCAGAGATATCGTGGGAATGTTTAGTTTAGGCCTCAAAACAACTCCGGAAGTTTAGGACCGGAAAAACTGCTAAAAATAGTAAACTGTGGTATAATTAAGGAAACTGAAAAACTGAAAGAGACAGTTGTGGGGGTCCAAATGGGATAGGTGGGTGGCCACCAACATCCACCTGGATCACTGGTAATGATGTGACTAATCTCATTCCCAGCACATGATTCCCATATATAGTGTGGCTTGGAGGATGTGTAGTAGTCAATTCTCTATTTACCCTACCATACACAATCATTATTCTAAGAAACTGTTTAATGATCTATTTGATTGAACTGGAGGCCTGGTAAAATATATGGTTTATATTACCTGATGTCGTTAGTTGATGTGAGAGAGCAACTAACGCCTTTTCAAAAGCGGCATAAACAAAGAAAATAAATTTGTTTTCTAGATGGGTTAATAAAACTATAAAAGGCATCAATTTGATTCCAATTTGTGTTGTGAAGATATGTTTTATACATATTAAATTGTAAACTACTAAATTTTAAATCTTCTAGTTTGCTCAAAGTTGTTTCTTATGTATACATTTATTTGGTTGATATATATATTTTCCTCATTTTGGGGACAATTATACAAATTTATGGCAAAGCAAAACTGATTTAACTCTATTTGATGATACAAGAATTGGAGTTGTTGGTTTAATCTGTTGAAAAACCCTTTTGTTGAATATATTTAGTTTATCGTAATTTGTAAATTATGAATGGAACCTGAAATTGTTCTCTTATTTCATCTATGTTACTTTAAACAATTGTAAATGCTTTTTGGTTGCTTATTCAAGTTTCTTGAACAATTGTGTGTATCCATTGAATTTTGTCTACTACTTTGGAAAAGTTAAGATGTAGATTGGGTAGGGAAATTGATTGAATTCAAATAAAAATGATTGTCAATGTTATGGGAACCACCTTAAAAATAACCCCTAAAAAACTGTTAATTTCATATATTACTAGTTACAACTGATATTAGTTACAACCTATATCAATAGACATAAGAGTTGCATGAAGATCTTCTTTGTATTCAAGTTCTAGACATGAATATATATGGTCTTGAACAAGACCCCAAGCAATAAGGAGTTTTCATGCTTTGAAGCATATTAATCTGAATTTTGACATGGAGTGTTTGTTGATCTTTGAACACTCTGAATTCTCCTTATTAGAAGTGTGAATTGAAAGTGGATTCCTCGAGCGACAGTTGTGCATATCTTTTATTAAGGAAATGCAATAACAAAAAGTTATGTGGTTTATCATATCTCTTTGCAGCAAACCTTTGATCAGTTAAGTTTGATAATAATATATAAGTAATTGTATTATGGTTGAAACTTTGCCCACCAAAAAAGTTATCTTTGCAGATAAACATGGACACAAAGTAGGGCATGCTTCACTATTTCTCATTTTCAAATCTCTTTGCAACAAACCTTGATCATTTATGTTTAAAAGTTGTATACACATAATTGTATTTTGGATGAGTCATACCCAACAAGATTTGCAAATAAGCATGGCCACAAAACAAGACATTGTCCACTATTTCTTCTTTTTAAATATGAAACACTGAACATTGAAAATTGCAGAGATGTTTTCTTTATAATAAGGTTAAGGTTTTATAATTTTTTAAAAATTTCAAGATAGAATTCCTAGAACTGAAATCAACAGAAATCTAAAATTTACTAAGATATAGTTATCTATTAAGTTTGATATTCACATATTGACTGGTTGTGTTAGGAATTAAACAAAAGTAGGTACCCGACAATCATAAGAACTTATTATAGAGAAGCTCTAGGGTCACTAATAGTGTACGATATCTCCACATGGTACTCGTTTGAGCACGTACCTTGGTGGCTTGAAGAGCTGAGAATGCATGCAAACAACAACATTGTGATCATGCTTGTTGGCAACAAATCTGATTTAGGGAACTTGAGGGAAGTCCCAACATAGGATGCTAAACAATATGCAGAGAAGGAGGGCTTGTTTTTTCTTGAGACTTCTGCTCTTGATGCCACCAATGTTGAGAATGCATTTCTCACTGTCCTTCGTGAGGTCTACAAGGTGGTGAGTAAAAAGGCCTTCACTACAAGCCAGGATGATGGGCCTGGGCTCAGGTCCATTATGTCAGGAAGAAGACTGGCTTTAACTCCATATGATGATAATAAGGCTAATAGGGTAGGATCTTGTTATTCATAAAGATATTCATGTTCATAATTGGGCCTATGGCCATTCAGATTCCAAAGGAGAGGCCGACATTGGATGTATCTAAAGTATAAATATCATGACAGATATGTGATACATATGAGGAATAAGATCAAAGGGTTATTGATCCATGGCCTATAATGTTCACTTTCTTGTAAAGGTATACCTTTTTTTTTAATTAATTGTTCTTTCACGGTAAAACTGATGAATACGTCACACCAAACTACTTTTTCAGTTAAATTCAAGTTACAATTTAATACAAAAGTTGAAAGAAAAAAGCACAAAAGCAATAATTCTTATAAATGAACATGAGTTAGGAGTTGATTTATGCAATTGCAATTGCTTTTTATTGTTTTTAGTAGTATTTACAATTGATTTACTGCGTATTTACATCTAGATTTCAAGAACTTGGGCATAAGTTAAGTCTCGTTTATCCTGGTCATCAACTTGTTTCAGGTTTTGCCATTGAGCAGAATGCCATACTTAATGAAGGTCCTCCCATTTAAATGGTAAACTTTTCATTTATATCCCTGTAAGAATGTCATACTTAATGAAGGTCCTCCCTTTTAAATGGTAAGCTTTTCATTTATATTTCTGTAAGCCTATTGTCGTATATTTATATCAAATTAAGTTGTTGCAAGAGCCTTAACAAAAGCTAGAGCGCTGGTCTTGAGAAAGCGTTCAGTGAGTGATATTTCCACAAAAACCTAATTCTTTAGGTATACATCCATCTAATCGATATTCATCTAAACTAATGGCGATCAAAGTGCTTAGATTACCTAAGTGTACTTGATCATTGTATTATGTTTCAATGAAGAAAAATAGACTACTATATTCATGATCAACCAGAATGTGACCATAATTAACCATGTTCAAACATAGTTACTGAACATAATCATCATCAAATTTATCCATAATCAATCTTAAGATGTTGTAACTTAATATATGGCGCCAAAATTTCCTTCCATATTTCCCCACTCCTTGTAGTGAGGTACGATACTATGGTGCAATTGCTAATTATATGTGTTTTCACAAAATTAAAAAAAAAATAAAAATAGCTTAAATTTCAGAGATATGAGGAAGCCATTAATTAATTAATGTGATAACAGCCCACACGAACATTTCTCGTCAACAGTTAATACTAAGGTTTTATTTTGAAGTATGGAGTTTGGAGGCGCAGCAATTATGAAGAGGCCATTACTTTGATATCTTGGGAGCCGCAGCAATTAATGAAAATCCATTACTGTGATATCTTGGGAGGCGCAGCAAGTACGAAGAAGCCATTAAAACACTAAGATCTCCATTGGCTGCGCAAGAAAACGAATACGAACATTAAGGCAATTCCTATTTGGCAATTCCTATTTCCACCCCCATAGCAAAGTTAATGCTATGGGGGTACCTGTGTCAGAGCCCGGCGACAGCAATCGACGGCATCGATCATACCCCTCCGACCTGCCCGCAAAAAGCCCTCTCCGACCTGCCCGCCGCATTGGAGGGCGATGTGACATTCCAGGGCGATGTGACATTCCTATGGATGTTCATACATCCATAACATTGAAATTCCGGCAACGACGTAGTTTCTGATAATGCTTCGACGTCCGCACCTTGTCGCCATTTCCGGCCTACTTTCTATCCAATCTCGTCCCTCATCCCGTCCTGTGTACGTCTAACGCCGGCAGCTGTAAACAGACTCAACCAATGCACCTGTAAGCCGTAAATTTTAAAAAAATTCAACCTGCAGTTTACCGCTCAAAATTTCAAAATTTAAAATGTGCAATGGGCGGTCTCAATTTTGATATTTCTCCGCGCCCATTTGAATTTTGCAGCTGATGCCTCGACCAAAGCAAGTGGAGCTATCCATGGAACTGGAAGGGTCTTTCATCCTGGAATTCAAACGGATTACAATGACAGCATGTTCCTTCATCAAGGGGTCTTTCACGCGCTATGTGAGAATGGCCAATGCTGCAGGTGCAATTGTCGTTTCTATCAATTACAGGTTGCTATCAAACATAACCTCCGGCTGCCTGCCAATGATTACCCACTGTTAAATTATTTTGAGAAAATATTCCCGTGGAATCACAAAGGCAATCTTAAGGTAGATACTAGAATGGAGGATCCATATTATTGAAGGATAAGTTAATGGAATGGGTTCAACAAGTTGTAGCTTATGTTTGTTGCAGATATAACCTAAAGATAGCCAGAAATATATGAAACGAACGCCCAAACTTGGGAGCAAGAAACTTTGTTGAAGAAATAAAAAACTGCAATCCTGGCATATTTCAGAAGAGCGAAGAGGAAGGACGCTGAAGAAACTAAAAGACAGTGAGTGAATTAGACAAGAATTTTGTCCAGTTGATACATATCCATTTTACACAAGGAACATGGGGTCTCCATGACCGACGGTGGAGGTGAGACAAAGGCAGTGGTTTGGTTTCTATTTGGTTTATGGATTTGTGCATAAGTTCAATAAAACTTCACTTCACGGTGAAGTTGAGATATTCGGGCATTTAATCAATAAAATCTGTGCAATAAACATGATGCATTTTGCGTGCATGTCTTGGAATATCATATGTTGCATGCCTGTACTCTATTTCATAGATTTATGGATTTGTGATTTGTGCATTTGCCCAATGGTTTGTCGGTGAGCGTGAATGTAAGACTTGCGCCATATTGTAATATGTTTCTGGATGATTTTGCCAATGTGTTGGAATATCATATTTGGCCTTGTCTGCGTGTCTTATTTTGTAAAACCATCAGGTAAAATTCAATAACAATTCAATTATTCTTATTTTATTATTAAGAAGTAATATACAATGGGAGATTATTCATATTTGACCATTTGAGATTATTCATATTTGACATTTTAGTGGCCAACGAAATGGAAGCTTTTATGGTTTTCCTTGCGGAGGAGAGGGAATTTCACAATTTTACTTATGGAAAACTTAATGGGGTTAGTAAGAGGTTATATGGAAAGTTTAATGTTTAGTTAATGTTACTAGGAGGTTATATATCTAATTTCAAGGAAATTTGAAACAATGTTATATAAATATTTTTAATTTTAATAGTAAAAAGATAGAATTTTGTTTTTAAATTTAATTGTTATTTTAAGATTAAATTATTATTATAATAAAATAATAAGTTTTTTTATATTTAATTATTATGTAAAAAGTATGGAGTGAGCTTTTAGGTAAAAAAGTATTTGAGAAAACTCTATCTGTAAGAATATGTGTTTCTCTATAGAAGATTAGTTGTTTAAATTTTCCATGAACTTTACCAATAAAATTCTTGTGTGGAGGGGATCCTTTTTCCTAAAAGCAAGAGACTATCACTCATGAATTTGGTAGTAGAAAAATTAATATTTGATTATGATGATTAATATCCATTGTGGTCAAACTCGTGTACTAAGGACATTATTTCAATTATTAGATTTTCTTTTGGAAATCAATTTGGTTTATTAGATTAAATGTTCAATTAGAATTTTTTAGAATTTTATTTTTATGTTGTTTAAATTCTCCATAAACTTTACCAATAAAATTCTTGTGTGGAGGGTATCCCTTTTCCTATAAGCAAGGGAGTCTCACTCATGAATTTGGTAGTAGAAAAATTTAATATTTGATTATGATGATTAATATCCATTGAGGTCAAACTCGTGCACTAAGGAAATTATTTCAATTATTATATTTTCTTTTGGAAATCAATTTGGTTTATTAGATTAAATGTTCAATTAGAATTTTTAGAATTTTATTTTTATGTTACAAAAATATTAAGGGTAGTGTTTCAAAATTCCCATAATTTTGTTGACTTAAAAGGTTAGGAGGATTGGCCATGTGACCAATCTTTTGAAAATGAGATATAACCTCTATATACTTAGGAGATTTGAAGAGAATTTGTTTATTTATCTTCAATCTTTTTTTGGTGAGAATTTGTTTTTCATTTTAAATCTTTTTAGTGTCACAAAAGCAACAAGCTCTTTCAAAATAATTTTGAGAAATGAGCAATACTCTATTTCACTTTAAAACTCATAAGAATTTTTTTATTTTTTATTTTTTACAAAAAAAATCATAGAAATATAATTATTTCTATAAATTTAAAAAAATATATAACTATTTATAATTTAATTAAAAAATTATTCATATACATTTACTTTAATCTTAGATTCATTAAAAATATAAAAATATCTCCAAAAAACAAATTCAATTTGAAATCATTAGCAAACATGTTTATTTGTCTTATGGTTTATGAAATTAATGTTAAAATGTATTTGTATTAAAAATATATATTTATTTAATAAAAAAACATTATTGTTTATCATTTAAGAGTTGATATTATAAAATATTGGCGTGAAAAAGTTGTTTTAGGCGTAATCTAACGAGGCGGAGGAGTTGCCCGGGAAGTTAAGGAAATTCCAGTCATATTTAGAGAAAATCCGGCAAGGATTTTTGTAAATCCAAGTTATAGTTGTTAAACTTCAAAATTTTAGGTGTCCTAGACGTTTTTGATGGTGCTGAATCCATTTCCACAATCAAAAACATGATTCAAACACCACCTCTACAAGATTTTTTGAATTTTTTTGCTCGGATTTTGACCACATTTGGCCGTCCGGGCAATTCCTTCGCCTCGTTAGACGACTCCGTTGTTTTATTATGATTATGTGTTTTTTATAATTTAATATGAAATAGATGTGCAATTTCTTCCATGATCAACATGAAGTTGACACATGAGATTTAAAAGAATATTAATAAAACAACTCACTCCTTTGAGACCAAGGTAATAGAAAGTAGGTTAGATTGGGTTGATGAGAATGGGAGTGTAAGTCAAAGGGACATCCCTAGGACAGTCAAAGGCAATACGCAAATCCATCAATCATGAGAGGAATAAGTTGGGAAGGCATAGAAAATCCTCCTTTGCAAATCTTGTAACACCAACAAGCTTGGATGAAATCACTGAACATCCTACTACAAAGTGTCATATTTATCATCTTTGTCCATCTTCAGATGGAAAAGTCAAGACGACACTTAGTAGATGCCCAATCATGTTTCCAATGCCATAGGTAAGGCTAGAATTTGGACAAATTCGCAAGCACTTTTGGAAGCTTTCAACACAACACTGATTTTGGCACAAGTCTTTGCACTTCAAATTTGCACACTTTATGGATACATGAGAGGATGACCTTCTTGGAAAAAAGACGACGTTGTTTTCAGGGTATCAGTTAAATGTATAATTTTTGGTACAGGGTACCCACAACACATCATTATTCGTGTGCATGGTGAGCAATACATCGTGTGCAAGAGTACCCACCAATGATTTGATGTGATACTTGATGAAGTGGTTGGAATACATTCAATTATTTTTATTATTAATATTTTTTTATCATTGAGATTCACCCCTATTTTAATATGAATATTTTTCAATTCACCCTCATTTTAATATGGAGATTTTTTACTTATCAATAGGAATCTTTATAATACCATGATTCAATACCATAAATCCATTTTAACTCTGGATCTAGTAAGCATCGATCAATTCTCTCAAAATGCAAACCTCTTTTTATGTGCAAAACATGAAAATAAGTTCACATGTCGAGATTTGATTCCTCTTAACTCTTGGTAGATATGGAGAATTTATGTTGATAAAATGTTTTAATTATAAGACTTTTTATTTTATTTTATATATAGAATGTTGGCATTCAAATATTTTATTTATGATTCACAATTTTCACATTAAAATGTTAATACATGCTCGTGCATATTCGGAAGTAGAAACCATCTCTCTATATATATGAAAATAAATATAAATGTTACATGTCAAACTCCATATTAAACATTGAACAATTACAAATATCCCTCATACCTTAAATGAGGAAGAAACTTCTAACTTCATCTTCCTCTATGTGATGGACACCAAAATAAACTTCTAACTACTGCAAGTGGTGATTTAATTTCAAAGGCATCAATCTCACCTTGATATGTCTTGATGCCCTTCACTTCCATCTTGAACAAGGAACGTGAATGGTTCGTGGCACTTGAACTAGGTTGTTATAGTTAAGGTTCTTTCCTAGGGTCCTTCTCTAGTTCTTCTTGATCCCGTGATGTTCCCTCTATGTTGTAGCGGCTACAACCATCCTCCAAAATTTTGCCTTGGCTTCGTTTTGGAGCATCCCTACCAACCATCCTTAGCAACATGTCTTGCACTACCCAAGTACTTATGCTTTCAGTTGAGTTTCTTTGGCTTATCGTCTTGTGTTCGCTAACTTGTTTGCCTTTCCCCCGCAAACTAACTTCTCGTGACTTGGTCTTCGACCGGTTCTTGTGCTAACATGGAGAATTGTGCAGAACTGGAGGGAAACCAACCTTGCTCTCCAGAATTTCACAGTGCATCATGGCAGCTAGCTACTCTCCAAAATTGTGCAGAGCATATGACTGCCTTCCCCATGAAAATTGCGCAGAGCATGCGACCGCCTTCCCCAAGAAAATTGCACAAAGCAGCCCATCATTGGGCTTGCTCTCAGAATTTGCGCAGTTCTGGCTGGCAGCCTTGGCTTTAGTCTAGAAATTGCGTAGAGCTTAAGGGGAAGCTAGAGCCACTCAGCCTAGAAACTGCGTAGAATTCATCCCAAGGCTTGTTATCTGTTGCATGTGCTCACAAGTTGACTGGTTCCCTCTAGGACTGTGCAATCTTGCCTTGCATGCATGGGCGACTTTTTCCTCAAAAAGTAAAAGGAAAAAAGAAAAAAGAAAAAAACATCCCTAGATTTTAGGGATCTATTTTTAGCAACTGGGGGTTACATGCAAAAGCCTTTTTAGAAACCTCTTGCCAAGTGTCACTTTTTCCTAGAATTGTGGCATACACGTCATAAGCCTCGATCTTGTCAAAAGTATTTATTCGATGCTTCAGAGCTATTCTTCACTTCGATCTTGGAGCTATGACATTCCCAACGCATCTAGGAACCTTCGGCACACTCGTTGCAGCTTTTCCAGGAAAGTCTGCTTTTCATGTCCTTTGCTTCTTTTATATCACTTTTTGTATTTCACTTTGTGTGAGTGTTGTTTGCTTGGTTTTATTGAACGCTTGCTTTAGTTTTAATGCATGTTATCTTGTAGGAGCATCCTTTCAAGTTTTGCATTGTATTTCCTTGTTGTCGCATGCAGGTCATTTTCTCATGTGTCCATAAAGTGTGCAGATTCAAAGTGCAAAGACTTGTGCCAGTATCAAGGTTGTGTCAAAAGCTTCAATAAGTGTTTACGGATTTGCCAAATTTTAGCCTTACCTATGGGATTGGAAACACAATTAGGCATCTACTAAGTATCACCTTGACTTCTCCATCTCAATAGGATGAAGATGAGAAATACGACAATTTGTAGTAGGATGTTCAATGATTTCATCCAAGCCTATCGATGTGACAGGATTTGCAAAGTAGGATTTTCTATGCCTTAACTTAGTCCTCTCATTGGTGATGAATTTACATATTGCCTTTGACTATCTAAACAAAAACAATAAGATAGTGCTTGGTAACAAGGCGGATCCTAGGGATTTCTCTTTGACTTAAACGCCCCTTCTCATCAACCCAATAGGTTTCCCCACCTTGCAGCTGATTTCAAAAATTATCATTTGCCTTGATGACTTCCTCATGTTGTATCTTTAGATCAATGATTTTCATGTCATTACTCTTATGGCTACTCTCACTATCTTCTTGAGCTAAAATTGGATCCTCTACTGCTATGAATGTGGAGTCCTTTTTATCATTCTCTTTCTCTTCAATAATGCAATGGGGTTTTCCAAAAATTTATAAATCATGAACCCTTTCTCTTCCATAAAAACTATGTAGCTTGTCTGTCCATGATTTCTTTTGTAGTCACACAATGTCTCACTTTAGCGACATCATGATATGATAGTCCTTTTAATATTATATTCCTGTCTTCCTCATTAAATTCATCCTACATACCATATTCAAATGAGAGAGAAAATATTCACATCAAGAGTTAAAAGATATGCTTCAAATTTCATCTTCCAAAGCATATAATTTGGTCGATGTGTTAGTGTCCTATTTTATAGTAATCAAAGTAAAGCTTAGTATTTTATATTATTTTGGTCAATTTGTAAAGTGCTACTATGATCCGATAGAGATCAAGACTTAGTGTCAATAGGGTATACTAAATTTTGATTGGTAAATAAATTCAAGTTATCAAAATTTTAAAAGGATTTAGGTTTAATAAGTCTAGGGTAATGCATAATCCAAGCCATGAGTGAAATTTAGTTGTGGGTCATTATTCTCTCAGCATTCAAGAAAATTAGTGGTGTATTTTTTAGTTAGTTTCTAGGTCAAATTAAAGATTTCAATCATAATATTACCATTGTAAGTTAATGTTGTGCTTTCCTTTTTTGTTGTGCATCTCTTTTTTTCTATGCTTCAACATTCCAAATTTGAAAAAGAAATCATTTCAATTAAAGGATAGCTTCTTGGCTTCAAAAAAAAGTGAGAACTAGTTGAAGGAAATTTTCAGTGTGTTGTCGAAGTAGGGGAGGCTAACTATGATGACATTCTTCCCATGTTTTGTTGAACAGGCCAGCAAACCCAATGTTTGTGCCTTGATTCTAAGCATTGGGATTGCCTAGAATAAGCTAAGGGGAAAACAGAGTGACTAGGGGGCTAAGGGGAAAACAGAGTGATTGGAAGTTATTAAGACATTATGGGGTAATGAGTTCGACAACTTAACAAATTCTTTGAAGGAAGAAATAAAAAAATGGTTAGTTACATATAATAATGAGAATGAAGACCAACTATCAGTCATCAATCAATTATGTTCAAATACAAAAGAAACATATGAGCATACTTTTGCATTAGATGTAAGACACGACATAATCGTCCTTCCTATGGATTATATTAAAGAATGGCTTAGAAAATATTTAAATGAAATTGTTAATCCTGAATAACTTCCCCATTGGTTAGATTAACAAATATGCAAAGACTAATGTATACTCCAACATTTGATGCTATAAGGGATAGATAATTCATTAAGTCGGTCATCCTTCTGCAATTTTGTGAGTGTTCTATATTTTATTTGGAGCAATTCCCATTTATTTCTCCCTAGTCTTAAATCATCCAACTTTGTAAAGTTTGTTATACATTTGTAATTCTGTCTGCATTCCTTTTGCTTTCTTCTAGCTTAATATATACCATTTATTGTTCCTCAAGAGTCCCATTCGAGTTCCATTCTAGTCCCTTAAGGATGAATGCATTCAATTTACATTTAAGTATTAGGAATTTTGTAGAGTACTTTACACACCTGCTCTATTTGAACTTAAAGTTTGTAATGTCTTTTTGACTCTTATAGAGAGCTATTTCCAAGAGCGCATGGAATTTGTGGTTTCGTATACTTTTAATTAAGCATTGAAATCTCATGAATGTTCTCCTATGATTGTTTATGATATTGAATGAAATCATTTTAGAGCTCTTTAAAATATTTGGACCATTTCTTTATTTTTTGTCTATGTATTTGTTTCAAATGTGTCTCCCTCATGATATGTGAATGGATATGTGCCATGGAATGACTTAATTAGATAGTATTTACTTCTTTTTGTTTTTATTTATTTTCTTTAAAATCACATGGTCCACTCAAAGGTGAATATGTTGAATGTTTAATTCCACATTTTTGAGTTAATCAGAAAATGTGAGTGTGTGAAAGAGGAGTATCACCTCTATAAAAACACCATAGAATATATAAAAGTCCCTAGGATGTTGACTTTTATCGTTGACGGGAAACGAGATCAACAACATTGTGTCTTTTGATATGAGGCTTATAGGTATTCTTCAAACAAGTTTTCATAATTTTGTGAAAGAGCCAAATCCTAGTGAGTTGCCCAATAAGTCTATGATCAACAAGGGCCAAGATTTTGTATCTTCACATGGTAGGATATGTGGGCATATACGGAATGTGGGCATATACGGAAGATGTAGGCATATATGGAAACTCGGCATATACGGAAGATGTGTGCATATACGGAAACTGGGCATATAGGGAAGATGTGCGCATATACGGAAGATGTAGGCATATACGGAAACTGGGCATATACGGAAGATGTGCGCATATACGGAAAATGTGGGCATATACGGAAACTGGGCATATACGGAAACTGGGCATATACGGAAGATGTGCGCATATGCCCAAACTGGGCATATACGGAAGATGTGCGCATATACGGAAGATGTGGGCATATACGGAAACTGGGCATATACGGAAGATGTGGGCATATACGGAAACTGGGCATATACGGAAGATGTGCGCATATACGGAAGATGTGGGCATATACGGAAGATGTGCGCATATACGGAAGATGTGGGCATATACGGAAACTGGGCATATACGGAAGATGTGGGCATATACGGAAGATGTGGGCATATACGGAAACTGGGCATATACGGAAGATGTGGGCATATACGGAAACTGGGCATATACGGAAGATGTGGGCATATACGGAAACTGGGCATATACGGAAGATGTGGGCATATACGGAAGATGTAGGCATATACGGAAACTGGGCATATACGGAAGATGTGTGCATATACGGAAACTGGGCATATAGGGAAGATGTGCGCATATACGGAAGATGTAGGCATATACGGAAACTGGGCATATACGGAAGATGTGCGCATATGCGGAAGATGTGGGCATATACGGAAACTGGGCATATACGGAAGATGTGGGCATATACGGAAACTGGGCATATACGGAAGATGTAGGCATATACGGAAACTGGGCATATACGGAAGATGTGCGCATATACGGAAGATGTGGGCATATACGGAAACTGGGCATATACGGAAGATGTGGGCATATACGGAAACTGGGCATATACGGAAGATGTGCGCATATATGGAAGATGTGGGCATATACGGAAACTGGGCATATACGGAAGATGTGGGCATATACGGAAACTGGGCATATACGGAAGATGTAGGCATATACGGAAACTGGGCATATACGGAAGATGTGGACATATACGGAAGATGTAGGCATATACGGAAACTGGGCATATACGGAAGATGTGGGCATATACGGAAGACGTAGGCATATACGGAAACTGGGCATATACGGAAGATGTGTGCATATACGGAAACTGGGCATATAGGGAAGATGTGCGCATATACGGAAGATGTAGGCATATACGGAAACTGGGCATATACGGAAGATGTGCGCATATACGGAAAATGGGCATATACGGAAACTGGGCATATACGGAAGATGTGCGCATATGCCCAAACTGGGCATATACGGAAGATGTGCGCATATACGGAAGATGTGGGCATATACGGAAACTGGGCATATACGGAAGATGTGGGCATATACGGAAACTGGGCATATACGGAAGATGTAGGCATATACGGAAACTGGGCATATACGGAAGATGTGCGCATATACGGAAGATGTGGGCATATACGGAAACTGGGTATATACGGAAGATGTGGGCATATACGGAAACTGGGCATATACGGAAGATGTATGCATATACGGAAACTGGGCATATACGGAAGATGTAGGCATATACGGAAACTGGGCATATACGGAAGATGTGGGCATATACGGAAGATGTAGGCATATACGGAAACTGGGCATATACGGAAGATGTGGGCATATACGGAAGATGTGTGCATATACGGAAACTGGGCATATAGGGAAGATGTGCGCATATACGGAAGATGTAGGCATATACGGAAACTGGGCATATACGGAAGATGTGCGCATATACGGAAAATGTGGGCATATACGGAAACTGGGCATATACGGAAACTGGGCATATACGGAAGATGTGCGCATATGCCCAAACTGGGCATATACGGAAGATGTGCGCATATACGGAAGATGTGGGCATATACGGAAACTGGGCATATACGGAAGATGTGGGCATATACGGAAACTGGGCATATACGGAAGATGTAGGCATATACGGAAACTGGGCATATACGGAAGATGTGCGCATATACGGAAGATGTGGGCATATACGGAAACTGGGCATATACGGAAGATGTGGGCATATACGGAAGATGTAGGCATATACGGAAACTGGGCATATACGGAAGATGTGTGCATATACGGAAACTGGGCATATAGGGAAGATGTGCGCATATACGGAAGAAGTAGGCATATACGGAAACTGGGCATATACGGAAGATGTGCGCATATGCGGAAGATGTGGGCATATACGGAAACTGGGCATATACGGAAGATGTGGGTATATACGGAAACTGGGCATATACGGAAGATGTAGGCATATACGGAAACTGGGCATATACGGAAGATGTGCGCATATACGGAAGATGTGGGCATATACGGAAACTGGGCATATACGGAAGATGTGGGCATATACGGAAACTGGGCGTATAGGGAAGATGTGTGCATATACGGAAGATGTAGGCATATACGGAAACTGGGCATATACGGAAGATGTGCGCATATGCGGAAGATGTGGGCATATACGGAAACTGGGCATATACGGAAGATGTGGGCATATACGGAAACTGGGCATATACGGAAGATGTAGGCATATACGGAAACTGGGCATATACGGAAGATGTGCGCATATACGGAAGATGTGGGCATATACGGAAACTGGGCATGCCCACATCTTCCGTATATGCCCAGTTTCCGTATATGCCCACATCTTCCGTATATGCGCACATCTTCCGTATATGCCCAGTTTCCGTATATGTCTACATCTTCCGTATATGCCCAGTTTCCGTATATGCCCACATCTTCCGTATATGCCCAGCTTCCGTATATGCCCACATCTTCCGCATATGCGCACATCTTCCGTATATGCCCAGTTTCCGTATATGCCTACATCTTCCGTATATGCGCACATCTTCCCTATATGCCCAGTTTCCGTATATGCACACATCTTCCGTATATGCCCAGTTTCCGTATATGCCTACATCTTCCGTATATGCCCACATCTTCCGTATATGCCTACATCTTCCGTATATGCCCAGTTTCCATATATGCCCACATCTTCCGTATATGCCCAGTTTCCGTATATGCCCACATCTTCCGTATATGCGCACATCTTCCGTATATGCCCAGTTTCCGTATATGCCTACATCTTCCGTATATGCCCAGTTTCCGTATATGCCCACATCTTCCGTATATGCCCAGTTTCCGTATATGCGCACATCTTCCGTATATGCCCAGTTTCCGTATATGCCTACATCTTCCGTATATGCCCAGTTTCCGTATATGCCCACATCTTCCGTATATGCCCAGTTTCCGTATATGCCCACATCTTCCGTATATGCGCACATCTTCCGTATATGCCCAGTTTGGGCATATGCGCACATCTTCCGTATATGCCCAGTTTCCGTATATGCCCAGTTTCCGTATATGCCCACATTTTCCGTATATGCGCACATCTTCCGTATATGCCCAGTTTCCGTATATGCCTACATCTTCCGTATATGCGCACATCTTCCCTATATGCCCAGTTTCCGTATATGCACACATCTTCCGTATATGCCCAGTTTCCGTATATGCCTACATCTTCCGTATATGCCCACATCTTCCGTATATGCCCAGTTTCCGTATATGCCTACATCTTCCGTATATGCCCACATCTTCCGTATATGCCCAGTTTCCGTATATGCCTACATCTTCCGTATATGCCCAGTTTCCGTATATGCCCACATCTTCCGTATATACCCAGTTTCCGTATATGCCCACATCTTCCGTATATGCGCACATCTTCTGTATATGCCCAGTTTCCGTATATGCCCACATCTTCCGTATATGCCCAGTTTCCGTATATGCCCACATCTTCCGTATATGCGCACATCTTCCGTATATGCCCAGTTTTCGTATATGCCCACATCTTCCGTATATGCCCAGTTTCCGTATTTGCCCACATCTTCCGTATATGCCCAGTTTCCGTATATGCCCACATCTTCCGTATATGCGCACATCTTCCGTATATGCCCAGTTTGGGCATATGCGCACATCTTCCGTATATGCCCAGTTTCCGTATATGCCCACATTTTCCGTATATGCGCACATCTTCCGTATATGCCCAGTTTCCGTATATGCCTACATCTTCCGTATATGCGCACATCTTCCCTATATGCCCAGTTTCCGTATATGCACACATCTTCCGTATATGCCCAGTTTCCGTATATGCCTACATCTTCCGTATATGCCCACATCTTCCGTATATGCCCAGTTTCCGTATATGCCTACATCTTCCGTATATGCCCAGTTTCCGTATATGCCCACATCTTCCGTATATGCCCAGTTTCCGTATATGCCCACATCTTCCGTATATGCGCACATCTTCCGTATATGCCCAGTTTCCGTATATGCCCACATCTTCCGTATATGCCCAGTTTCCGTATATGCCCACATCTTCCGTATATGCGCACATCTTCCGTATATGCCCAGTTTCCGTATATGCCTACATCTTCCGTATATGCCCAGTTTCCGTATATGCCCACATCTTCCGTATATGCCCAGTTTCCGTATATGCCCACATCTTCCGCATATGCGCACATCTTCCGTATATGCCCAGTTTCCGTATATGCCTACATCTTCCGTATATGCGCACATCTTCCCTATATGCCCAGTTTCCGTATATGCACACATCTTCCGTATATGCCCAGTTTCCGTATATGCCTACATCTTCCGTATATGCCCACATCTTCCGTATATGCCCAGTTTCCGTATATGCCCACATCTTCCGTATATGCCCAGTTTCCGTATATGCCCACATCTTCCGTATATGCCCACATCTTCCGTATATGCCCAGTTTCCGTATATGCCCACATCTTCCGTATATGCGCACATCTTCCGTATATGCCCACATCTTCTGTATATGCGCACATCTTCCGTATATGCCCAGTTTCCGTATATGCCCACATCTTCCGTATATGCCCAGTTTCCGTATATGCCCACATCTTCCGTATATGCGCACATCTTCCGTATATGCCCAGTTTGGGCATATGCGCACATCTTCCGTATATGCCCAGTTTCCGTATATGCCCACATTTTCCGTATATGCGCACATCTTCCGTATATGCCCAGTTTCCGTATATGCCTACATCTTCCGTATATGCGCACATCTTCCCTATATGCCCAGTTTCCGTATATGCACACATCTTTCGTATATGCCCAGTTTCCGTATATGCCTACATCTTCTGTATATGCCCACATTTCGTATATGCCCACATATCCTACCATGTGAAAATACAAAATCTTGGCCCTTGTTGATCATAGACTTATTGGGCAACTCACTAGGATTTGGCTGTTTCACAAAATTATGAAAACTTGTTTGAAGAATACCTATAAGCCTCATATCAAAAGACACAATGTTGTTGATCTCGTTTCCCGTCAACGATAAAAGTCAACATCCTAGGGACTTTTATATATTCTATGGTGTTTTTATAGAGGTGATACTCCTCTTTCACACACTCACATTTTCTGATTAACTCAAAAATGTGGAATTAAACATTCAACATATTCACCTTTGAGTGGACCATGTGATTTTAAAGAAAATAAATAAAAACAAAAAGAAGTAAATACTATCTAATTAAGTCATTCCATGGCACATATCCATTCACATATCATGAGGGAGACACATTTGAAACAAATACATAGACAAAAAATAAAGAAATGGTCCAAATATTTTAAAGAGCTCTAAAATGATTTCATTCAATATCATAAACAATCATAGGAGAACATTCATGAGATTTCAATGCTTAATTAAAAGTATACGAAACCACAAATTCCATGCGCTCTTGGAAATAGCTCTCTATAAGAGTCAAAAAGACATTACAAACTTTAAGTTCAAATAGAGCAGGTGTGTAAAGTACTCTACAAAATTCCTAATACTTAAATGTAAATTGAATGCATTCATCCTTAAGGGACTAGAATGGAACTCGAATGGGACTCTTGAGGAACAATAAATGGTATATATTAAGCTAGAAGAAAGCAAAAGGAATGCAGACAGAATTACAAATGTATAACAAACTTTACAAAGTTGGATGATTTAAGACTAGGGAGAAATAAATGGGAATTGCTTCAAATAAAATATAGAACACTCACAAAATTGCAGAAGGATGACCGACTTAATGAATTATCTATCCCTTATAGCATCAAATGTTGGAGTATACATTAGTCTTTGCATATTTGTTAATCTAACCAATGGGGAAGTTATTCAGGATTAACAATTTCATTTAAATATTTTCTAAGCCATTCTTTAATATAATCCATAGGAAGGACGATTATGTCGTGTCTTACATCTAATGCAAAAGTATGCTCATATGTTTCTTTTGTATTTGAACATAATTGATTGATGACTGATAGTTGGTCTTCATTCTCATTATTATATGTAACTAACCATTTTTTTATTTCTTCCTTCAAAGAATTTGTTAAGTTGTCGAACTCATTACCCCATAATGTCTTAATAACTTCCAATCACTCTGTTTTCCCCTTAGCCCCCTAATCACTCTGTTTTCCCCTTAGCTTATTCTAGGCAATCCCAATGCTTAGAATCAAGGCACAAACATTGGGTTTGCTGGCCTGTTCAACAAAACATGGGAAGAATGTCATCATAGTTAGCCTCCCCTACTTCGACAACACACTGAAAATTTCCTTCAACTAGTTCTCACTTTTTTTGAAGCCAAGAAGCTATCCTTTAATTGAAATGATTTCTTTTTCAAATTTGGAATGTTGAAGCATAGAAAAAAAGAGATGCACAACAAAAAAGGAAAGCACAACATTAACTTACAATGGTAATATTATGATTGAAATCTTTAATTTGACCTAGAAACTAACTAAAAAATACACCACTAATTTTCTTGAATGCTGAGAGAATAATGACCCACAACTAAATTTCACTCATGGCTTGGATTATGCATTACCCTAGACTTATTAAACCTAAATCCTTTTAAAATTTTGATAACTTGAATTTATTTACCAATCAAAATTTAGTATACCCTATTGACACTAAGTCTTGATCTCTATCGGATCATAGTAGCACTTTACAAATTGACCAAAATAATATAAAATACTAAGCTTTACTTTGATTACTTTAAAATAGGACACTAACACATCGACCAAATTATATGCTTTGGAAGATGAAATTTGAAGCTTATCTTTTAACTCTTGATGTGAATATTTTCTCTCTCATTTGAATATGGTATGTAGGATGAATTTAATGAGGAAGACAGGAATATAATATTAAAAGGACTATCATATCATGATGTCGCTAAAGTGAGACATTGTGTGACTACAAAAGAAATCATGGACAGACAAGCTACATAGTTTTTATGGAAGAGAAAGGGTTCATGATTTATAAATTTTTGGAAAACCCCATTGCATTATTGAAGAGAAAGAGAATGATAAAAAGGACCCCACATTCATAGCAGTAGAGGATCCAATTTTAGCTCAAGAAGATAGTGAGAGTAGCCATAAGAGTAATGACATGAAAATCATTGATCTAAAGATACAACACGAGGAAGTCATCAAGGCAAATGATAATTTTTGAAATCAGCTGCAAGGTGGGGAAACCTATTGGGTTGATGAGAAGGGGCGTTTAAGTCAAAAGAGAAATCCCTAGGATCCGCCTTGTTACCAAGCACTATCTTATTGTTTTTGTTTAGATAGTCAAAGGCAATATGTAAATTCATCACCAATGAGAGGACTAAGTTAAGGCATAGAAAATCCTCCTTTGCAAATCCTGTCACATCGACAGGCTTGGATGAAATCATTGAACATCCTACTACAAATTGTCGTATTTCTCATCTTCATCCTATTGAGATGGAGAAGTCAAGGTGATACTTAGTAGATGCCTGATTGTGTTTCCAATCCCATAGGTAAGGCTAAAATTTGGCAAATCCGTAAACACTTATTGAAGCTTTTGACACAACCTTGATACTGGCACAAGTCTTTGCACTTTGAATCTGCACACTTTATGGACACATGAGAAAATGACCTGCATGCGACAACAAGGAAATACAATGCAAAACTTGAAAGGATGCTCCTACAAGATAACATGCATTAAAACTAAAGCAAGCGTTCAATAAAACCAAGCAAACAACACTCACACAAAGTGAAATACAAAAAGTGATATAAAAGAAGCAAAGGACATGAAAAGCAGACTTTCCTGGAAAAGCTGCAACGAGTGTGCCGAAGGTTCCTAGATGCGTTGGGAATGTCATAGCTCCAAGATCGAAGTGAAGAATGAGCTCTGAAGCATCGAATAAATACTTTTGACAAGATCGAGGCTTATGACGTGTATGCCACAATTCTAGGAAAAAGTGACACTTGGCAAGAGGTTTCTAAAAAGGCTTTTGCATGTAACCCCCAGTTGCTAAAAATAGATCCCTAAAATCTAGGGATGTTTTTTTCTTTTTTCTTTTTTCCTTTTACTTTTTGAGGAAAAAGTCGCCCATGCATGCAAGGCAAGATTGCACAGTCCTAGAGGGAACCAGTCAACTTGTGAGCACATGCAACAGATAACAAGCCTTGGGATGAATTCTACGCAGTTTCTAGGCTGAGTGGCTCTAGCTTCCCCTTAAGCTCTACGCAATTTCTAGACTAAAGCCAAGGCTGCCAGCCAGAACTGCGCAAATTCTGAGAGCAAGCCCAATGATGGGCTGCTTTGTGCAATTTTCTTGGGGAAGGCGGTCGCATGCTCTGCGCAATTTTCACGGGGAAGGCAGTCATATGCTCTGCACAATTTTGGAGAGTAGCTAGCTGCCATGATGCACTGTGAAATTCTGGAGAGCAAGGTTGGTTTCCCTCCAGTTCTGCACAATTCTCCATGTTAGCACAAGAACCGGTCGAAGACCAAGTCACGAGAAGTTAGTTTGCGGGGGAAAGGCAAACAAGTTAGCGAACACAAGACGATAAGCCAAAGAAACTCAACTGAAAGCATAAGTACTTGGGTAGTGCAAGACATGTTGCTAAGGATGGTTGGTAGGGATGCTCCAAGACGAAGCCAAGGCAAAATTTTGGAGGATGGTTGTAGCCGCTACAACATAGAGGGAACATCACGGGATCAAGAAGAACTAGAGAAGGACCCTAGGAAAGAACCTTAACTATAACAACCTAGTTCAAGTGCCACGAACCATTCACGTTCCTTGTTCAAGATGGAAGTGAAGGGCATCAAGACATATCAAGGTGAGATTGATGCCTTTGAAATTAAATCACCACTTGCAGTAGTTAGAAGTTTATTTTGGTGTCCATCACATAGAGGAAGATGAAGTTAGAAGTTTCTTCCTCATTTAAGGTATGAGGGATATTTGTAATTGTTCAATGTTTAATATGGAGTTTGACATGTAACATTTATATTTATTTTCATATATATAGAGAGATGGTTTCTACTTCCGAATATGCGCGAGCATGTATTAACATTTTAATGTGAAAATTGTGAATCATAAATAAAATATTTGAATGCCAACATTCTATATATAAAATAAAATAAAAAGTCTTATAATTAAAACATTTTATCAACATAAATTCTCCATATCTACCAAGAGTTAAGAGGAATCAAATCTCGAGATGTGAACTTTTTTTCATGTTTTGCACATAAAAAGAGGTTTGCATATTGAGAGAATTGATCGATGCTTACTA
The DNA here is from genome assembly GCA_031772625.1 of Pinus tabuliformis. Taxonomy (NCBI): domain Eukaryota; kingdom Viridiplantae; phylum Streptophyta; class Pinopsida; order Pinales; family Pinaceae; genus Pinus; species Pinus tabuliformis. The sequence goes on along the minus strand of CM062808.1, from coordinate 489,143,667 downwards.
GATCCAGAGTTAAGATGGATTTATGGTATTGAATCATGGTATTATAAAGATTCCTATTGATAAGTTAAAAATCTCCATATTAAAATGAGGGTGAATTGAAAAATATTCATATTAAAATAGGGGTGAATCTCAATGATAAAAAAATATTAATAATAAAAATAATTGAATGTATTCCAACCACTTCATCAAGTATCACATCAAATCATTGGTGGGTACTCTTGCACACGATGTATTGCTCACCATGCACACGAATAATGATGTGTTGTGGGTACCCTGTACCAAAAATTATACATTTAACTGATACCCTGAAAACAACGTCGTCTTTTTTCCAAGAAGGTCATCCTCTCATGTATCCATAAAGTGTGCAAATTTGAAGTGCAAATACTTGTGCGAAAATCAATGTTGTGTTGAAAGCTTCCAAAAGTGCTTGCGAATTTGTCCAAATTCTAGCCTTACCTATGGCATTGGAAACATGATTGGGCATCTACTAACTGTCGTCTTGACTTTTCCATCTAAAGATGGACAAAGATGATAAATATGACACTTTGTAGTAGGATGTTCAGTGATTTCATCCAAGCTTGTTGGTGTTACAAGATTTGCAAAGGAGGATTTTCTATGCCTTCCCAACTTATTCCTCTCATGATTGATGGATTTGCGTATTGTCTTTGACTGTCCTAGGGATGTCCCTTTGACTTACACTCCCATTCTCATCAACCCAATCTAACCTACTTTCTATTACCTTGGTCTCAAAGGAGTGAGTTGTTTTATTAATATTCTTTTAAATCTCATGTGTCAACTTCATGTTGATCATGGAAGAAATTGCACATCTATTTCATATTAAATTATAAAAAACACATAATCATAATAAAACAACGGAGTCGTCTAACGAGGCGAAGGAATTGCCCGGACGGCCAAAAGTGGTCAAAATCCGAGCAAAAAAATTTCAAAAAATCTTGTAGAGGTAGTGTTTGAATCATGTTTTTGATTGTGGAAATGGATTCAGCACCATCAAAAACGTCTAGGACACCTAAAATTTTGAAGTTTAACAACTATAACTTGGATTTACAAAAATCCTTGCCGGATTTTCTCTAAATATGACTGGAATTTCCTTAACTTCCCGGGCAACTCCTCCGCCTCGTTAGACTACGCCTAAAACAACTTTTTCACGCCAATATTTTATAAAATTAACTCTTAAATGATAAACAATAATGTTTTTTTATTAAATAAATATATATTTTTAATACAAATACATTTTAACATTAATTTCATAAACCATAAGACAAATAAACATGTTTGCTAATGATTTCAAATTGAATTTGTTTTTTGGAGATATTTTTATATTTTTAATAAATCTAAGATTAAAGTAAATGTATATGAATAATTTTTTAATTAAATTATAAATAGTTATATATTTTTTTAAATTTATAGAAATAATTATATTTCTATGATTTTTATTGTAAAAAATAAAAAATAAAAAATTCTTATGAGTTTTAAAGTGAAATAGAGTATTGCTCATTTCTCAAAATTATTTTGAAAGAGCTTGTTGCTTTTGTGACACTAAAAAGATTTAAAATGAAAAACAAATTCTCACCAAAAAAAGATTGAAGATAAATAAACAAATTCTCTTCAAATCTCCTAAGTATATAGAGGTTATATCTCATTTTCAAAAGATTGGTCACATGGCCAATCCTCCTAACCTTTTAAGTCAACAAAATTATGGGAATTTTGAAACACTACCCTTAATATTTTTGTAACATAAAAATAAAATTCTAAAAATTCTAATTGAACATTTAATCTAATAAACCAAATTGATTTCCAAAAGAAAATATAATAATTGAAATAATTTCCTTAGTGCACGAGTTTGACCTCAATGGATATTAATCATCATAATCAAATATTAAATTTTTCTACTACCAAATTCATGAGTGAGACTCCCTTGCTTATAGGAAAAGGGATACACTCCACACAAGAATTTTATTGGTAAAGTTTATGGAGAATTTAAACAACATAAAAATAAAATTCTAAAAAATTCTAATTGAACATTTAATCTAATAAACCAAATTGATTTCCAAAAGAAAATCTAATAATTGAAATAATGTCCTTAGTACACGAGTTTGACCAAAATGGATATTAATCATCATAATCAAATATTAATTTTTCTACTACCAAATTCATGAGTGATAGTCTCTTGCTTTTAGGAAAAAGGATCCCCTCCACACAAGAATTTTATTGGTAAAGTTCATGGAAAATTTAAACAACTAATCTTCTATAGAGAAACACATATTCTTACAGATAGAGTTTTCTCAAATACTTTTTTACCTAAAAGCTCACTCCATACTTTTTACATAATAATTAAATATAAAAAAACTTATTATTTTATTATAATAATAATTTAATCTTAAAATAACAATTAAATTTAAAAACAAAATTCTATCTTTTTACTATTAAAATTAAAAATATTTATATAACATTGTTTCAAATTTCCTTGAAATTAGATATATAACCTCCTAGTAACATTAACTAAACATTAAACTTTCCATATAACCTCTTACTAACCCCATTAAGTTTTCCATAAGTAAAATTGTGAAATTCCCTCTCCTCCCCAAGGAAAACCATAAAAGCTTCCATTTCGTTGGCCACTAAAATGTCAAATATGAATAATCTCAAATGGTCAAATATGAATAATCTCCCATTGTATATTACTTCTTAATAATAAAATAAGAATAATTGAATTGTTATTGAATTTTACCTGATGGTTTTACAAAATAAGACACGCAGACAAGGCCAAATATGATATTCCAACACATTGGCAAAATCATCCAGAAACATATTACAATATGGCGCAAGTCTTACATTCACGCTCACCGACAAACCATTGGGCAAATGCACAAATCACAAATCCATAAATCTATGAAATAAAGTACAGGGATGCAACATATGATATTCCAAGACATGCACGCAAAAATGCATCATGTTTATTGCACAGATTTTATTGATTAAATGCCCGAATATCTCAACTTCACCGTCAAGTGAAGTTTTATTGAACTTATACACAAATCCATAAACCAAATAGAAACCAAACCACTGCCTTTGTCTCACCTCCACCGTTGATCATGGAGACCCCATGTTCCTTGTGTAAAATGGATATGTATCAACTGGACAAAATTCTTGTCTAATTCACTCACTGTCTTTTAGTTTCTTCAGCGTCCTTCCTCTTCGCTCTTCTGAAATATGCCAGGATTGCAGTTTTTTATTTCTTCAACAAAGTTTCTTGCTCCCAAGTTTGGGCGTTCGTTTCATATATTTCTGGCTATCTTTAGGTTATATCTGCAACAAACATAAGCTACAACTTGTTGAGCCCATTCCATTAACTTATCCTTCAATAATATGGATCCTCCATTCTAGTATCTACCTTAAGATTGCCTTTGTGATTCCACGGGAATATTTTCTCAAAATAATTTAACAGTGGGTAATCATTGGCAGGCAGCCGGAGGTTATGTTTGATAGCAACCTGTAATTGATAGAAACGACAATTGCACCTGCAGCATTGGCCATTCTCACATAGCGCGTGAAAGACCCCTTGATGAAGGAACATGCTGTCATTGTAATCCGTTTGAATTCCAGGATGAAAGACCCTTCCAGTTCCATGGATAGCTCCACTTGCTTTGGTCGAGGCATCAGCAGCAAAATTCAAATGGGCGCGGAGAAATATCAAAATTGAGACCGCCCATTGCACATTTTAAATTTTGAAATTTTGAGCGGTAAACTGCAGGTTGAAATTTTTTAAAATTTACCGCTTACAGGTGCATTGGTTGAGTCTGTTTACAGCTGCCGGCGTTAGACGTACACAGGACGGGATGAGGGACGAGATTGGATAGAAAGTAGGCCGGAAATGGCGACAAGGTGCGGACGTCGAAGCATTATCAGAAACTACGTCATTGCCGGAATTTCAATGTTATGGATGTATGAACATCCATAGGAATGTCACATCGCCCTGGAATGTCACATCGCCCTCCAATGCGGCGGGCAGGTCGGAGAGGGCTTTTTGCGGGCAGGTCGGAGGGGTATGATCGATGCCGTCGATTGCTGTCGCCGGGCTCTGACACAGGTACCCCCATAGCATTAACTTTGCTATGGGGGTGGAAATAGGAATTGCCCGAACATTAATGGTGGCTCCGCAATAAAACGAATAACTGGCATGCCAATTCACAGAAAATGCCGAGCCCATTGTTAGATTACTGGCTTGTCAATATCTAACGGTATTAATTATTTATTTTCGTTGGATTTTGTCAGAACAGTGATCCCACTACGAACATACACAGACTCCCAATGCCGGCTACTTGTTGCCTTGCGGAGCCACCGATGTATTTATGACAATATTAGTGTTCGTATTCCCCAAATTTGACCTGATCTGACCCGACAAATCGTTTCGTTCGGCTTTGAGTTTATTCTATTCCTGACAATTTAAAGCTTCACGTGAAATTCCCTCCTGTGATCAAGGGTTAGTTTGGCCGTTCTACAGAGGGAATCGTGATTTACTGTGTTGTAATTGAAGTTAAGTGTCTCTGGGGGTTTTACTATGTTTTGGGACTTTTACAGTGGAGTGGACGTTTAGTATGTTTGGGGAATTTTACAGTGGAGTGGTCGTTTAGTATGTTTGGGGATTTTTACAGTGGAGTGGCCGTTTAGTATGTTTGGGGATTTTTACAGGAGTTGGAATTAAAGTTGTCTGTGTTTGGAGATATTTATGGCGACCCCCAAGGAACACATTGAAAAGATCAGGAAACAATTATCTGATGAATTATACAGCAAGGATGTGCGTTTTCTTATGGATCTCATCCAGGTAATTAATGAGTTTCAAAGTTCTAGTCGTTCTTAATTTTATATGTTTTCTCTGTTTTCACGGTAAGATTAGTGTTTTGATTTGGGTGCAGAATGCGGAGGATAATGACTATGCACCAGATGTGCAACCTTCGTTGGAGTTGGTCTTTACAACTGAAGATGTCGCTGGCGTAGGCGCTCCTGCGACATTGCTGGTTTTTAACAATGAAAAGGGATTCCAGAAACAGAATATTGATTCCATATGCAGCGTGGGACGATCTACCAAAACGAATGACAGGGGAGATGGTTATATTGGAGAAAAAGGTATTACACATATGTTTCAGTCACTCTGTTCCTGCAATGAAATAGACACCTGCCTTGTTTCTAAATTAGACATCAGTGCAATTAGATGATTGTGTGATTTTTATTTTTTATTTTTGAAAGGAAAATTATTATTTTGTATTTCAGGTATTGGATTTAAGAGCGTTTTCTTGGTCACAAGTCAGCCTTGCATTTTCAGTAATGGATATAAGATCAGATTCAATGAAATCCCTCCATCCGATGTTAATATTGGATATATTATCCCCGAATGGATAGAAGATAAGCCGTGCATTGCACAACTCAAAGAAATTTATGGTTGCCAACTTCCCAATACTGTTATAGTTCTACCCCTGCGTCCTGAGAAGGTTGAAGCTGTAAAGCAACAGCTCTTGAGTATTCATCCTGAAGTTCTCTTGTTTTTATCTAAGATAAAGAAGCTCTCAGTTCGTGAGCTGAAACACGGTGATCTTAACAGAACTAATAAAATCTCTGTTTTTCGAGAAAATTACATTCGAAGGTCTGGGACCAATGACACGGAATCCTTCGTTCTGCATTTGGTCGCAGAAGAAGATCACTTTTTGACGAGACAATGCAGTTATTACATGTGGAGGCAATGGTTTCCCGTGGAAAATGAGTATTGGGTTGAGCAGAGGAAAGATGTTGCAGAATGGGCCATTACATTAGCTTTTCCATTGGGCAAACGCTTTATAGGAGAAAATATGATAGCTGCGGGTATCTATGCCTTGCATCCCACCGAAATGGTCACTGGATTTCCATTTATTATACAAGCAGACTTTCTACTGGTTTCATCCAGAGAAAGCATCATTTTCAATAACAATTGGAACCAGGGAATCCTTCACTGTATCCCGTTAGCATTTTGTTCAGCATTCCGTGCTCTGATAAGTGCTAAGTCACCCTTATCTTCAAAAGTCGGGGTTTTTGGGTACCTTCCACGTGATATTCCTTGCTATCCACAGCTAACACAAGTCAGAGATGCCATTCAGGCACAATTAAAAGCAGAAGATGTGATTTTATGCGACATCAGCTTTGGGGGTAAAATTTTATGTAAGCCAACAGAAGCTCGGACCATACTCCCAGCGTTTAAACACATTCTTGAGAGAGCAAGTAAACAAGGTCAGCAAAGCGAACAAGCCCATCTGTTTTGTCGTAATGTACACATAGTCCATCCTTCCCTTGATAAAGAAGAGTTTCACAATAGTTTAAACTTCTTGGGCGTAGTTCACGTCTCTTATAATTGGTATGCTCCCTGTATTCGGTCGTCTGGTTGGTTGCAAGGCCTTCCCGAAGATTTGTATGTTGAACTTCTTTGTTTTATTGCTGAAAATTGGGAGGGACTTTCAAGTCACCTGCAAGACGCTCCTTTGTTGAAGTATATAAGTTCCTCCAAAACCACAGATTTGGCTAGTGTATTAGATGCTACAGGCCAAACCAGAATTTATCTCTCGTCGAAGGAATCGCATATATCATGGCTTACAAAATGGTCTGGAGAACTTGCAAGTGCCGTCGAATATTACTTAATGCCCGAATCTACTCAGAAAGCAATTACAAATCTGGATCCCAAGGAAAGTAAGAAACTGTGTGAGTGGTTGAAACAGCATCCTGAAATTACAGAACTTTCTACGTTAAAGTTTGCTGAGCAGCTACTGGATGCTGTATCAAAATCGAAAGACAGTCAGCATGCTATCACCACTGCACATTTTTTGCACTATTCCTATACAAATAACAAAATCTCGTACAAACAGCTTGTCAGCCTTTGCAAGAATATTCCCCTGGTTGTTGAAGATGGGTATCTAATCAGGGAACGACGGTCGGGAAAGTTTCTCGTGCCTGCATCAACGGGTAACTGGGCCAAGTTAATGGGGAATAATCCCTGGACTCTGGATTTTGAAACACTTTCTGAAGATTACCTTAAACTACCACCTTGTGCAGAAGATTTGATGTATTCGGGCAATGATTCGGTTTCTGAAGATTCCATTATGCTCCCACCTTGTGGAAGAGGTTCGATGTATTCAGATATTGATTTGGTTACATTTTTTAGAAGAGACCTCGATGTTGTAGATATTCCGGAGCTATTTCCTCCGAATGCCAAGCTTCCTGCTGTTTCCCATGCTTTGACAAAGGAGAATGCATTTCTTCTGTTAGAGTGGATCCGATATTTGACAAAAAAACGCAAGTTGCCTGATGCTTTTCTACGTAGTATTTCGGAAGGCAGATGGCTAGCAACATCCAGAGGCTTCGAATCTCCAGCCAGGTCTTTCCTCTTTGATTCCAAGGGGAAATCTTCTCCCCTTCAATATGATGATATTCCCTTTATTGATGAGGACTACTATGGAGAAACTATTCATGAATTCAAGGACACTCTTAAAAAGGTGGGAGTGGTCACTGAATTTGGAAAAGGATGTGACATAATTGTGGGTCATCATATTCGAAAGCATAAAGATTTTAACGCGATAAAAAGGCTGTATAAGTATCTACAGGCTTCAAAATGGAAGCCTCACGAGAGCAAACTGTTAATAATTTGGATTCCAAATGATGGTTGGCATGATGCAAGTTCATGTGTTGTGCATGATGTGGATGGCATTTTCAAATCAAGGCTAAAGGTGTTGGAAGGCTGGTATGATGAGCCATCGCTACTTGATTTCTTCTCGAAATCTCTGGGTGTGCCTAGACATCCACGAATGGAAGACTACTGCTCCCTGTGGCGGGAATGGGTAGCGAATTCCAGACATCGTATATTGGAATCAGAATGTTGTTTGGTGTGGAAGCATATTGTACAAAACTGGTCATGTTCCTCCTTTCGTATAAAGCAATATCTTAAAACCGACGGCGTCTGTAAAGTGCCAGTATGCCCAGATAATGGAGATATTCGTGTTTGTATCAAAGACAAAGCATTTGTCCCTGATGACTTGCAGCTGAAAGAATTGTTCAAAGAATATTCAGGAAGATTAAATTTTACTTGGCAGCCGAATCCCTGTAATCCTGAAATACCTTTGGAAGTGTTGTTTTCAATTTATAATAATCTTGGAGTTAAAAATCTATCACAAGCGGTGAGAAGAATAGAGATCTCTGCTCCAGACAATATGATGCCTTGGGAAAAGCTGACACCAGGGGAGGGGATATTGGGGATGGGATTGTACAAAATACTTATTGCATATCTTGCAAATCCTGCCTTCAAAATTCCAGCTAATAAGAGACATCAGCTTGTGAAAGGGCTTCTGGATTGTCCGGTCTATGGAGTGAGAGAACCACTCGTGATGCAATATTCTCTGTTATTGGCCAGAGAAACTAGTGAAGCGGAGAATATTCAAGTGAACACAACGAGAATGGTGCGATGGGAAAAGGAAAAGAAGCGGTTACTGGTACAAACACCTGATCCTCACAATAGAAAGGAAACGATGTTGTTTGCCACTACTTTTGCTGAGGTAGTCTCGGATGGTCTGTTAGTAGAATTTCCTGATTTAGTGGCAGGACTATATGAGATCATTAAAGATGGTTGTTTTGTAAATTTCAACTTGGAAGCAGTGGATGTCATGCTTCAGGGTATGAATTTTCAGTTGTTTATGGAGGACGAGCGCTTCCTTTCTTCTGTATTTCTGAAAAAGGAGGTTTCTGGCTCAGAATCATCTACATCTGCACGGTGGGTTCGTGACGCGATTACATATCGCAAGAGGAAGGGTGGGCGCCGAGGAAGGGCAATCTCCAGTGACTATGAAGCTGGCAAGGTATTCAGCAGTCAGCGGCAGAAGGTCGTTTGACCCATCAAGTTAAAGGATAACCCCTGTAATGTGAAAAGTGGAGGTCAACCATCTAATCAATGCATTGGAAATCAGATGAGTTAGACATTGTGAATGTTTTCATGTTTTGCCAACTACTGCAAACAGTGGGCCTGTTCCATTGCCGTGGAAATGAAGAAGCTGTTTTATTGACACATGAAAAAACCAAAATAGTTTTGACTGGAAACCGCTATGAAAGCGTGTTATATGGATAGATAGCAGCACTGGCAGACTCTTTCATAGGCTTATTATCAATATTCTGTATCTTGTTTTTTAATCAGTATCGTTGTTGTTTTCGCTATCTCTTGGTGATGTTTTGACTTTTTCAATTTTCTGTATCTTGTTTCTGAATCATTATCGTTGTTGTTCTTGCTTTTTCTTGCATAGGAATTGTGAAATGCCTGAAGAGATCAATATTATTTTTATCCGTTTATAGGAAAGTTTAACTATAAAATTAATGATTAATTTTAAAATCTTTTTTATAAAACATACGAAGTAAATATGAACTGTTTTTAAAAAATTATTATAAAAACCATGATGAAATTGACTCTTATGTAAAATAATATTTCTGCCTTTCAACACTAATACTGTGTAGTATCTTTTTCATTTTTTCATATATATATATATATAATTTTTTAAAATTTATTTAAATAAATGTTATATAATTTGTATAATTATTATTTTTTAGACTTATAATTATATATATATATATATATATTTTTTTCATTTCTATTATAATCAGAAATTATTTTTTATTCATCGTTTATATAAATTTAAAATTTTATACACGTTTTCATTATTTGGTAAAATTTATATAATTCTGAATACTATTTTTCTTCAATATCTAGTAGTATATATTATTATTTAGTTATTATTTTAGGTTTATATATATATTTATAAATTATGAAGTATATATTTTTTCAATAAATATTATACTATTTCAAATTAAATTAATTAAACTATATAATTTAGTTTTTTATCAAATATTAAATTCATGTATTAAAATAACAAGTTGAGGATGAAAATTAATTATAAATTATAAAAAATATCATAATAACAACATTACACAATGATTTTTCTATTTAATATATAAGCTAACCCTAATTTAAATTCAAGCTAAAATTTCAAAAGCAAACAATCCAAAAAAATAATAATTTTAATTTAAAATTAAAAAAAAAAATAATAATTCTAAATAAATTTATATGAAAAACAAAACACGATATTTTTGATATAAAAAATATAAATATTTAAAAAATAATTTTCAAATACTATTATTGTTTGATAAAAAAATAAAATTCCACATTTGAAGATTATTAATGTTCAAAATTTTAATCATTTTATAGCTGTGCATTTGTTCGATTAATCATCTCAACTGTAGCTAGAGATTGATTTGGTGGGACTAATCACAATTTTCGAATATGAAGCTGACTTTTGTGTACTGGTCACCATTTTCGAATATAGAATTCCGTTCGAGATAATTTTATTTGTTTTAAATTTTTTTATTAATATTTATAAGTCATGATATAATAATACAATTTCTTTTTATAGTATTTAGTTTTAATTTTTTAAGAAGATTTTAAAATTAAATTGCAATCGAAATTTGTTAGATGCTAATAGCAATATAGTTAATTCTAGGTTGAATATTTTGTATTTTTTATTAAGTTTTGAAAGGGTGTATTTTGAATTAAATTTTCTAGAATTTTAATTTAATTGTCAATAATTTATTAGGAGATAATATGTTTTAATTTCTATAGAATATTAATATTCTAAAATGTTCTAATAGTAATTATAAATTATAAATTATAAATTATTTTAAAATTAATTATATCATTTTTTTTCCTTTTTAATTAAATTAATTAATTAAAAAATTACCATATGATAATAATTTTTTTTAACATATAATACTAATAAATTATAATATTTTAATAAAAACTTATTTACATATTAACAATATCACCCCATTTAAAAAATTTGATACATATCTTTATATATATGTTTTTATAAATATTTTTAAGTTATAAAATAAGTATTTTAATATAACTCTACACATACCAATTATTTAATTTATATAATTTTACTGATTTTTACCGCAATTTATAATAAATTTGATATATTCTCAACCATCGATCCTACTTATTTGAAACCGTCCTGTACACTAATATTGGATTTGCTGGGAATGAACCAGCAATCATTTATACGAGGTATCAAGTTGCAACACCCTTTTACGATTTAATATGGATTTGCTTGGAACGAACAATCAATCATTTATATAAGGTATCAAGTTCCAACACCCCTTTATGATTTAATATGGACTGTTAATAATTTTTTTTTACAGACTTTTACAGGGCCATTTGTGTTATATTTCAGCTATGGATTATTGGACTCCATGTTTCAAACTCTGTGTTATTGGATGATCAGAGATTTGGTAGATGAATCTTATACTCTGAGCATATATTTTGGCATATTTCAAACTTTATTATTGTTTAAAATTAGATTATGATTGTTATAGAAAAAATTACATGTAAAATTTCTCATTTTGATCTTCCCATTTTTACCTAACTTATATTCCTTATATATATATATGATATATGAGGTGCTTTCAGTGTCATTGCTTTTTGAATTCTATGCTCTCTCCTAGTTGAATTTTTAATGGAAACCTTAATGCTGCACGATTTTTTTTGTTTGGTTTTTTTGTAAATAAGAATATTGATACGGGAGATCTTTCCAATGTTTGCTTTCAAATTTCAATATTAGATGAAGGTGGAAGCATTATCAGGGAACTTGGCTAAGTAAAGAATTTGGCCAAATTAATGGAATGGTACACTTCATCAGAGGTGATATGGGTCCTAAGTATTTAGTTGGCTTATGCATTAGACAACACCTCAGTGAGATGGATATTCGAAAGCAATTTCTCAGCAATGTGCACTTCTCCTTTTCAGTTGTACCTCCTCCTTATACATAAACAATATTACCATAGGTAGTCTTTGGAAGGCTCGGCATACATAAAGAATGAATGTATTCATCTTTGTTACGCTATTGGAATTATTTAATATTTGTTTAAAATAAATTAATAATATATATAAATGTACAGATAAACAAGTAAAAATAATACAATGTCCTTATAAATGAATGAGGTTTGAGGTTTGTAGGGAGAATTTTTTTGTTAGTTATGATTAATTATTAGTTAATATATTTATATTTGTTACAATATATTTTTATTAATAATAATATTTTTTTAAGAAATGTTATTGCGTTATTATTAATTATTTTGTTGTTTTAGATTAAGTGGTTGGATAATGGAATGTTATCTTATCTATCTAGTTTCCATTTCCATGAGGGAGGGAAACCTTTCAAGGAGTATTATACTTTTTTTTCTAGGTAATTTTGACATTAATGATATGTCTATTTAGATTGTTATGCTTGTATTGAGTTTCTTTTATCTTAATAAAGACTATCATATTGAGATTTATTATTATAAGTAATTATTATCACCATTTAATTTTATTACATTTTGTTAAATAATGGTCAGACGTATGTATTCCACCAAAGTTATTCAAGATTCATATTTATCCCTAAACATTATTAGCATCACAGGGAAGCTATTGGCACTATTTGTTGCAGTTATCTTTGGCTAAGCAACTACAAGTTAGACTTCCATTCTCATGAGGTCACCTAAAATTTGCACTTGGTTCCAAATATCCCATGTGGGTGTAATTGTGGTTGTGTATGGTGGTACACAAATCACAGGTGTAAGCAAAAGAATTACCATATCATTTAGGAAGACTTTAAACTTAATGGATGCTATATTAACTACCCACTTTCATCCCCCGTTAATCCAACATTTATTTTCCTTCAACTCATAAACATCTCAAAGTTAAAAATGTTATCAGTAGTAAGCAAAATCGATATCTTTATGTTGCAAGAAAAGATTTCTTTGCAAAATCTTCAATTAAGGAATAGGGTGTTAGAGACATGCTTACAAAATACTTGTTGCATATATTGCAAATCCTTTCTTAAAATTCATCTTTGATGACATACATTTAATTGTCAGAGTGCTTATAGTATGCCCAACCTATGGTGAATGCACCACCCATATTGGAATACCCTTTTATTAGTTAGAGAAACTGAAGTGAGAAATATTCGTGTAAAAACAACAAGAATGGTGCGATTGGAAATGAACTCCAAATGGCTATTGATAAAAACATGTGATCAAGACAATCCAAACCTAAATGTGTTGTTTTCTATTTCTTTTGTTGAGGTAATTTAAGAGTTGGTTTTGTAAACAAAATTTCTAGAATGAGTTGTAGGTTTATGTGAGATAATTAACTCTTGATGTATTTTAGAGTTTAACTCCAAAGCAATGGGATTTCATTCTCAAGTGAAGACATCTTTAGTTGTTTGATGATAAACACTTCCTTTCCTATATTCCCAAGAAAAGTAGACATTGCGAAAATTGATGCATTTGTAAAAGAACATTGAAGTGGCAATGTGATCCCATTATGTAAAATAAATGTTGATTCCAAATTATTCAACTGCAAAGATTTTGATTTTGGATATTAATTTTTTTTAATCATGAATTAAGCGACACTGATCAAGTTTTCATGTAGACTTAAAAAATAGATTTCGGTCGGTCCCCATCCACCAAAGTCGACAGGGTTTAAAAGTCGTTTGATTTGCTAGGCATGATGGAGAGTACAAGTGGGGCCCATCGGATGGAGTAAAACCGATTGCATTACATACCCGACGGTTAGCCCACCGAGTGCCTCTGTAAACATTTTTGCAGATGTTTGCTAGGCACTAATCAATGGTGCATATGCGTTACGGGGGCGCTCCATCGCATTTCCTTCATATAGGAGTGTGCCCTCGTAATACGGCAAGCGAGTGTGGTTTTTATCTATCCATTATATCACTGCATCATCATCATCATCCCGTCATAAATGAAGATACAAATTTGCAATTTCCGGTCTCTCTAGATGATGAAGAAATTGAAGAAAACTGTAAGAAGTTTACAGATATTATGTAAGAAAAATTACATAAAAATATGATCTTAGGTCAAGAAAGAGATCAAGAGTTCAAGACACTGTAGAGGAGCAAACCAATCACATAGTGCAACAACAGTCACCAAAGCAGGTTGATAAAGGAAAACAACATATGAATACAGTCCCAACAATGACAGATCAATAAGGGGAAAGTTCCAACAATAAGCATGACTCAAGGGTGTTGCACAAATCTTTTCAACAACCTGTTGTTAGTTCTCAGAATGTGTCAAATCAAAAGTTAAATGAAAAGGAACAATTGAAAACAATGAAAGAGGGTAATTCTTTTAATTTATTAAAAGAATTAGAAAAAAATAAAGTTCCAATTCCTTTCGTTGAGTTAGTAAAAACTCCTACTTATAAAAAACAAGGTCTCTTATTTTATAAATCTCTCACAGGATAATCATTTAGCATATGCAACCAATTTGTAGGAGGAAAGGCCAGTGGTGATGTTTGGCCCTCATGTGGAAGAACAAGATTCTTCTACACCTCCTTTTTATATTTCACTTCTTATGAATACTTTCATTCTTCATAACTATATGTTGGATTAAGGAGCTTCTCACAATTTAATGCTTCTTTTAGTTAGGAAGCAGCGAAACTTGAAAATTACAAAAGTTTATAAAGAACTTTATTTTTTTGATCCAAAAAGAGTCAAATGTGTGGGATTAATCAAATATTTGGTGGTTTCATTGGCTCAAATTTCAGCCATGAGTAGTGTAATGGATGTGGTTGTTGCAGATATTCCAACACGTTTTGGAATGTTGCTTTCTAGATCCTGGGGAGCCACGCTGGGAGGAGTGCTCAAATTGGATTTCACATATGCTATTATTCCAGTTTTTGGTGGAAAAGAAAGGAGGTTATATCAAGAGACCAGGGTTGTAAAGTAATTATCATGTTTACAGTCAGGAAAATGATGAATTTTCCTGTTTTATGTTATAAGAATCTCTTGAAATTGTTGAAGACATAGAAGTGCAAATCCCTTCAACAATTAAAAGCAAGGAGCTAGTAGTCAATGGAGTCTAGAAGTTATATTTTGATGGTGCATATTCAAAAGAAGGGAATGGAGCTGGAGTTCTTTTGCTTTCTCCAAGAGGTCATTTATTCCCTTCTCTTATAAGTTAGAATTTGACTCTGCAAATAATATCACTGAATATGAGGCCTTGGTTTTTGGTTTACAAAGAAATGAAGACAATAAGGAGCAACTTGTAGCATTCTTCAGCAGGGTGTTAAGGGATGCAAAGCTGAAGTACAATATTCTGGAAAAACAAGCCTATGCTTTGGTAAACACACTAAAGGATTTTAGAGTTTATGTTCTTGAGTCTCAAATCATTTCTTATGTTCCTAATGTTATTTTCAAAGATGTGATGGCTTTGAGTGATAGTGATGGAAAGAGAGAAAAGTGGATAACGAAAATCCAAGAGTATGATATGGACATCGAAACAACTAAGCTGGTAAATGTAGGTTTTAACCCTATATAGAAATTACCTGCATACGAATTCTAAAACACAGAAAATAAACAATGCGAGAGCATAACACATAAAACACATATACACAGAGATTTTCCCTTGGATCCCAAAACTGAGACTACCAGCTTGATTTTTCAATATATTCCTTTCAATGTTACAATACATATATATACATGTCGAAGCATCCAATACCATGCCTGAAAACCAACACGTCTAAAACCATGGACTGAAAACCATAGGTAGGTTCGATCAAGCTAATATAGGGTCCAATTTTTTTTTTTTCTCGGGGCGCTACCCTAGACCTCGTAGAGGGGGGCTACCCGCCCCTCTCAAACCCCCCGGACAAGGAGGGCTGCTACTCCCCCTGTGACATAGATTAGTCGTGGAAAGAATATAACACAACCCAACATTCTCCCACTTGTTGTTTTCTTTCCACAAGGGGCCATAGGAGAGCTTAATCATTTTTCCAGCGCTGAAATGGCCATTGTTTCTTTACACCAGGAGAACTTCTCATAGCTCACAGATTTTTTCAATGCATCTGCAGTGTTCTTCAAAGTGTCCACCTTTACCAGCAACACCTTTTTGTCTTCTATCATATCTCTCACAAAGTGATACTGAACATCAATGTGCTTTGTCTTTGAATGATAAATAGGGTTCTTTGCCAAGAAAATTGCACTTTGGCTGTCACAGTGTATCCTTATAGCTCCCTGTACGAATTCCATATTTGAACACAATCTCTACACCCAAACTGCTTCCTTTCTTGCATGAGTGGCCGCCATGTATTCTGCCTCTGTAGTTGATAGTGCCACTATAGATTATTTCTTACTCATCCAACTCAGTGCACCTCCAAATAGGTTAAACACATACCCACTTGTAGATCTTCTCTGATCTAGATCTCCAGCTCAGTCTGCATCAACAAAGCCACGAATATCCAACACTCTGTCCAATCCTGATCGTCCTTAGTAGCACAAACCATAATTATTAGTGCCATGCAAATACTTGAAAACCCGCTTCACTGCTATCCAGTGCTCCTTCCCTGGTTTTGACATAAACCTGCTCAATACTCCCACTGCATGTGCAATGTCTGGTCTAGTACAGACCATTGCATACACCAGGCTACCGACTGCACTTGCATATGTAACATGTGACATATCTTCTTCCTTTTCTTGTGTCTTGGGACACTATTCAGCAGATAGCTTTACACCTACAGGAATAGGAACCTTCACCGGTTCACTATCTTGCATATTAAATCTCTGCAATATTGTCTCGACATACTTCCTCTGGTTTAACCAGAGCTTCCTCTTTGCCTGATCTCTTTTAATTTCCATGACCAAAATATAGTTTGTAGCACCAAGATCTTTCATGTTGAATTTAGAGGACAATTGGGTCTTCAAATCCTGGATAATTTTTATCATTTTCAACTAGCAACATATCATCCACATACAAGACCAGATAAATAACACAGTGATCTGCTTTGCTTCTGGTGAGGCCAAGTCCCCGTATAAATGTATCAAATTTCTGATACCACATCCTTGGTGATTGTTTTAACCCATACAGAGACTTCTTTAACTTTCATACCAGTTCTTTCTTACCCTTCACTGCAAAGCCTTCAGGTTGCTTCATGTAGATATCCTCTTTTATATCCCTGTGAAGAAAAGATGTCTTCACATCCATCTGTTCTACCTCAAAATCAAAAGCAGCAACAACAGATAAAAGTAATCTAATAGAAGTTACCTTGGCAATAGGAGAAAAAATATCACCAAAATCACTTCCAACACTTTCAAATAACCTTCTGCTACCAATCAAGTTTTGTATTTCTCCAACTTTCCTTCTACATTTGTCTTCTTCTTGAACACCGATTTGTTTCTAATGGGTTTCTTTCCAGCCGACAACTCCACCAGATCCCAAGCCTCATTTTTGTGCAAAGATTCCATTTCATCAACCATGGCCGCTTTCTAGAGTTTTCCATCCTCTGAATCTACCGCTTCCTTTACAGTTTTGGGATCATCATCAGTAATAGATAAAGCAAAATTTGAACAGAAAGCAGATGGACTATACCTTTCTGGCTACCTTCTTTCTCGAACTAATCTTTTTACACCAAGAGTTTGTGGTTCTTCATCTTATGATTCCTCCTCTGCTATAGAGTCTGATTCTTCCTCCTTTAGCTCAAACTCTATCTTCTTAGGTTCCCTTTCGTTGGACTTCATGTTTAATAACATCTTTCACTTCTCTGAACACCACATCTCGGCTATACATAACTTTCCTTGTTGTTGGGTTCCAAAGCTTATAACCCTTTAAACCATCCTTATACCCAATAAAGATGCACTTTTCAGATTTGTTATCCAAATTGGCTCGTTTCTCCTTTGGAACATGTACATATGCATCACATCCAAATACTCTCAGATGTGAAAGAGAGGGTTTCTTACCAGTCCATATCTCTTGTGGAGTCTTATCCTCTAACACTGATGAAGGTGATCTGTTAACCAAGTAACAAGCTGTCTCCACCACCTCTGACCAGAATTCCTATCCTATCCCGACACCACTGAGCATGCTTCTTGCCCTTTCCATCAATGTCTTGTTCATTCTTTCTGCAACTCCATTTTTCTGAGGTGTATATGGAGTAGTCTTCTGCCATGCTATATCACACTTCTTACAGAATTCTTCAAATTCCTTACTGCAAAACTCTCCATTGTTATCTGTCCTCGACACCTTAATCTCCTTCTCTGTCTGGTTTTCCACCAGAGCCTTAAATTATTTAAACCTGTCAAAAGACTTTAGATTTCTTCTTAAATAAATATATCCATGTATTCCTTGAGAATTCATCTATAAATGATACATAGTATCCAGACTTACCCAGTGATAGAACCTTCACAGGTCCAAACACATCACTATGCACAAGCTCTAATATCCGTTTCGCCCTCTTACCACCAGAGGGGAAACTCACCCGATTCTGCTTCCCATATACACAGTTTTAACAGAAATCAAAGTCCAGAGAGATATTACTCATATCTTCTACCATACCTTTATCATGAAGTATTCGAAGGCCCTTCTTTCCAATATGTCCAAGTCTTTGATGCCACAACATGGTCTTCTCTCCAGAGACCACTAGATTTTCTGCTCCACTTTCAGGAACCACAGAACTATTGCACCCATCAACAACAGTGCTACCTTGCAGCGTGTACAAAGTTCCAGTGCGAACTCCCCGCATCAATACTAGTGCTCCCCGAACCATCTTGTAGGTATCCTTCTCGAACACTGTTTTTACACCTGCATCATCCAACTTGCTTACAGAAATCAGATTTTTGGCCACTGTAGGAATATGCAGAACACCCGGAAGTGTTTTAACCCTTCCACCTTGCATCTTCAACTTTACTTTTCCATGACCAACGATTCTAGCCTTCTTGTCATCCCCAAAAAAGACATCACCACCATCTTATTTCTCATACTCGCAGAACCACTCTCTATGGGGAGTGAAGTGAAAGGATGCACCTGAGTCGATCAACCATGCCTCATAATCTACATGTGTACTTGAAGAAGCCAAGTACACATCCCCATCCTCATCTGAGGTGGTTTTTGCCTCTACAGAAGGAGCATCATCAGATCCTTTTCCTTTATCAGGGGCTTTAGATTTACAGTCCCTTTTGAAGTTCCCCTCCTTTCCGCATTTCCAACACACCACCTTTACAGGTTTTCTTGGAGATTTATATCTCCCTCTAGATTTACATCTCCCACTCAATGGCTTATTTTTGTTTCTATTCTGGAACTGTTCTCGTACAGACAAGGCATCACCATTCTGGCTCTCCATATTTTTCAGTCTCATCTCCTCCGTCAGCCAGGATGAGACTATTTCATCAAAATGCAAGGCAGTTGCATTGCTACCTATTGTAATAACCAGACTATCCCACGAATTTGGTAGAGAACACAACAAACTGATGCACTTATCTTCATCTAAAATTTTAATATCAATAGATGCTAACTACCTTACCACAGTATTAAATGCGTTTAGATGCTCTGTCACCGAGTCTCCATCTTTCATCCTTAGGTTATACAGCTTTTTCCGCAAGAACAGTTTATTTACCAAAGACTTAGATTGGTACAAAGTCCTTAACCACCTATACCAACTGCTAATTTTGCGACACCAATTTGTCACGCTGCAATCTGAGTTGTTCCATGTTTATTTTTTGTTCGTTGAAGACTTGGATCGTGCGGCTCTATTGTTATCCCATCTTATAATAAATATAATGTCTCACCCGGAAGGGCAACAAGATTAAGGTCAAGGCCTTTCATCATGCTAACTGAAAATCGATCGGCCTCATTCGATGTCACTAGGGCCCCTTCCGGCAACACTATTGTGTTTTCCATCCGTGCGCGTATCATCTGCTCTACTGCCGAGGATCCTGCTGCGAGGTGGGTTGAAAGGGTACCCACTTGAGGGGGGCACACTTGTAACTCCTGCAACCGTGCTCTGAAGCCCCCCTGTGTGACGCGCAACTTGGCGTCGTCCTTTTTCTTCTATGATGCCTCCCTCTCGAGTTCTGCAAGATCTAGGATGTGCCATTCCGGAGGCTATGTCTCCAGGACAGTGAAAATGGCGTCGTTAGTGGCTACAAAAGGTAGCTTTGTCCATTACTTTGTTGGGTTCTTTCGCGCCCTGATAAAGATGTTGTACATGTCTGCCTTAAATTCTGCAAAACTCTGGAGGCTGTTGTACACCGTGGGTGACAAGCGTGGCTTCCGGTTGATCCACATTTGGATGTTCATCTCCATGAACACCTAGAAGATCTTGCTAGCACGTATCCTTTTCACATCCTTCGTGGCCTAGAGCGAAGCGTACTTCGCGGCCTCTGGTAAATCTTTGTCAATTGTGGGGAATTGATTGTCCTCCGATAGTTCCCCCACTACGAGAACTATGGATAGCAATAGCCACACATAGTGGAAGGTTTTACCTTGCTCCTGGGCTTCGCGATAATTCTCCAAGAATTTCGTGCAAAGGAATTCAACCCAGTTAAACTGGAGCTCCTTCGTGCACTACTCTGCCAGTGCGATTACCGATGTCGGTACTTCATCTCCGCGACACTTTCACATAAATTTGCCTGCCAGGAATTGGGTTGCTACGCGTATCGCTTTTTTCTTGATGCTGGAGATGGCATAGCCCTAATTCTTCTTCTCCAGCCTGTACTTCATCTTCATGGCCTCTGCGAGGGCCAAATCACTACCCTTCCCTTCCAATATATTTGTGGCGTCCTTTCCTTTGTATGGTAGCCTGTAAATGCGATGAATTAGGTCTGTCGTGATGGGGATAGGCTCCTCCATCCATAGATACCCATCATGCACCAGGGAGAGTCGTTACCTGATGACGAAAATGGTTATTGGGGCGCGGTGGAAATGTGACACCCATAGCAGGTTCAGTAGCCCGCCCTTCTTCACTCCGCGCAACCATTTCCGTGACTCTGATGTTGTCACCACCCCCGCGGTGCTCTACTTCATGAGGTTCCTGGTCTCCAGGTGAGGGAACTTCTCATGGTCAGCGAAGTCCCAATCTTCAAACTTCATGGTTGCCACGCGGCCCAAGTGCGTGCCTTGAAACACAATGCCGCCTGGGAGGAACGGGTTCTGGAGTGAACTCTTGCTTTCGTCTAGGTCCTTGGGCACTTTGGCCTTTCCTTTTCGCGGGGGGACATATGCGGGAAGTTTTGTCGCAGAGTGTGTAGGTTGAATATCCTCCTCCATGCCTTCGTCTTCTTCCTCTGCAATGATAAGGTTCTGCGAATCTTCTTCTTCCTCATTTGTTTTTATTGTGACAACTTTCTCCTTCTCTTCCATTGATAGTTTACTGCGCAGCGGGTTCCTTAGAGACATGCATACGACAACCATTGCTTTTGTATCCTTCTTGGGTCTTGGCATACGCGGTGATTTGGGGATCTCTGCCACAACCCCGGAACCTGCTGGAACATCCTCCACAGTTGGGGTTTGTGTGGCCTCGTTGGCGGTTACCTCTTCTATTCCCAAACCATCCTTAGTCGTTGTCATTGTACCTGGTGTTATCGGGAAAACTAGTGTCCATTCAGAGTTGTTAGTCTCACTAAGACGGGTAGCTATTTTAGAAACAAATAAACTAAAGTTACTTGTGTTTTCCTTTATGAGAGATAGATGAGAGAGAAGTAGAGAGTACCAACCTCAGTGTTTCGCTTGGTTCCTTGCTTGTTTCCTCCCTCCTTTGACAGAGCTTCACCACTCCTTCCTCACTTGTCCCGCTTCAAGAACATCTGTAGAGTCAAAGCAGCGTAATACCATCAAAGCATAGAGATCTATAACCATAAACAATATAGGACTAGATGTATATTAACCATACAAATGCATACACTAATACAGGATTTAGAAATATACAAGTATATGGAGGAAAACTCAAATAGATTTATTGATAGAAGTAGTAGAAAAGAGGATTACAACCCAACGATCTGATCCAGCACCATCCTCCCAGCATGAAAGCCCTGTTCACCTCATGAAAAGTTAGATCACCCAACACTATAATGTTTCACAAAGAAACCAATAGCACTTCCTTCCCAAATACAAAATTCCAGCCTTTGGATCTCTAGGATGAGGGATCCATATATAGATATTTGCAGGGGGGTGAGTCGGCTTCTGGGATTTTGATTAGTGTCATTTATATGATAGTTCTTGATTCCGCTTGGATATTTCATGATCTCTTACTCATCCCTGGGCGAATTCAGAGAGGCAAGTGTCAAATGAGCAGTTTCTAGAAGATTCTTTGGGTTTCCATCTAGAAAATTGCCTCTGCCATTTGTCTACTCTTGCCCATCACACCCTATAGAAGGGATTTTCAGTATGCATCGCACTCCTCGCGTGCAATAGGTGAGATGCATCACACCCTCACCATGTAGCAGGTGAGATGGTCCAGTTTTGACCAGTTTTAAGCAGTTTTTCAGGGAGAACTTCTGGGAAATGATGTAATCAGTTGACCTTGTTCCTTTAGGGTATGGAACAACACTTTTATGGGTTTAGAAGCCCTTGGTTTATGGACATATGTGATTGGGGTTGCAGTGCCCAAATATGTCTATAAGACCTGGGCTGTAATTTGTCACTCACAAGTTCAGGGGCTCAATTAATGCTCAGCTCACAATGCTCAGGGCTTTGTTCAATCGCTCAATTTTCAAATGACTAAGTGTTGTTTGTTGGGCAACCCTTTGTGTTTTATAACGCGTTTTGAATTCGAATTCAATCGTTCCCCCCAATTTCGGTTCATTAATGCTTTCTTGGCAGCAGATTTTCCCAAATCTTGCCCATAAATCACGTCTTAAATGTCCGCCGCCCGCTCCATTTGGCCTCAAGTTGATCATTCCATTGTGAACAGTGACTTCAACGGTCACTTTCTGACCAATCTGCATGGTAGTGCAGTCCCCGTGTGCGGTCACAGACCTTCTGATTCTCTGCTTTTGCGCGCATCTCCAACATCGCGCAGCTCCCAAGCAGGATAGTTTATAGTTCCGTGCTCCTTTCCAACTGCCTGGAGCGCTAAGACCGTCCTTCCCCTCACTAGTTAGGGGGTCGCACCACCCATGTGGGCCTCCATCTTTTCTTCCATCACGGTTCTTGGAGAATCCCCACCCTCTTTGGTTGCTCACTTCCTCATTTGCAATGTGCTACCCTGGTCCCTACGTTTAGAAATATGCGGTCCAAGCCAAGGCATCAGACTAACCAATTCATGGTGATAGTTCTCAAACTTGTCAGTATGATCATACGCACCTTATCTTACCATCCTAGTTTTTTCGGTGAGAAACTCTTCCCTTATCTCATCTTCTAGCTTATTGACCTCCGCGTCCATCAAAGCCCTTTTATCTCTCAACCGTACCCTTTCTTTTTCAAGTTCGTGAAGTCTAATGTTTCCCTATTGGATTTCTTCCTCAAGTCTCATGTGTTTTGTCTCTGGTGGTTGTGTGATTCCTTCTTTTCGGGCTTCACGAACCGTCTTATCTATGGGTGCTGCCATGCGTGGACCAGGTGTTACATGCTTGTTATAGACATATTTGGGCACTGTAACCCCAATCATATATATCCATAAACCAAGGGCTTATGAGTCCCTAAAAGTGTTGTTTCATACCCTAAAGGAACAAGGTCAGCTGATTACATCATCTCTCAGAATTTCTCCATGGAAAACTGCTCAGAACTGGTCAAAACTGGACCATACAGACTGCTCAGTGCTAAGGGTGCGATGCATCTCACCTGCCACATGCAAAAAGTGCGATGCATACTGAAAAGCCCTTCTGTAGGGTGCGATGGGTGAGAGTAGACAAATGGCAGAGACAGTTTGCAAGGTGGATGATCATGGAATCTTCCAGAAACTTCTCCTGTGACACTTGCCTCTCTGAATTCGCCCAGGGATGAGTAAGAGATCATGAATCTCCAAGTGGAACCAAGAACTATCAGAGAGAGGACACTAATCAAAATCCCAGAAGCTGACTCACCCCCCTGCAAACATCTATATATGGATCCCTCATCCCAGAGATCCAAAGGCTGGAATCTTGTATTTTGTAAGGAAGTGTTGTTGGTTTCTTGGTGGAATATCATAATGTTGGGTGATCTAAGCTTTTCATGAGGTGAAGAAGGGCTTTCATGCTGGGAGGATGACGCTGGGTCAGATCAATGGGTTGTAATCCTCTCTTCTACTCTTTCTATCAATAAAGCTATTTAAGTTTTCCTCCACATTCTTGTATGTTTGATGATATATGCATTTGTGTGGTCAATATATATCTGGTCCTATATTGTTTATGATTGTAGATCTCTGTACTTTGAAGGTATTATGTTGCTTTGACTTTACAGGTGCTCTTTGAAACGGGGTAAGCAAGGAAGGAGCGGCAAAGATCTGTCAAAGGGGAGAAGAAACAAGCAAGGAGCCAAGCGAAAGACTGAGGTTGGTACTCTATGCTTCTCTCCCATCTACTTCTCATAAAGGAAAACGAAAGTAACTTTAGTTTGTTTGTTTCTAAGATAGCTACCCGTCTTAGTGGGACTAGCAGCTCTGAATGGACACTAGATTTCCTGATAACAATGCTCCATAGGAATTACAACATCTGCTTCATACTTCAGTGTTGGAAGTGCCCGCACAGTTAGGGTTTTGCACATGGTCCTATAAGCCCATAGAACCGTTGGTACACATACGTCCCAATCATCGCTTCTCATATGGTGGACCGTGTTTAGTACTTTGCACACTTTGTCAAAGGCTTCCACGCGGATAATCTTTGGCGTGCTTGGTCTTATCATACTTCGTCATTCGTGCCATCGTCTTGCCTGCTCCTGCTTGTCGGTCCCATTTCCTATCATGAGGACGATATGCGTTCGTGCAAGTTGCGTACCATACGCCTGTACCCATCTGGAGAGGTGGGCGTGCAGGTTGTTTCGTCCATCATACCCGACTTTCATCTGCATCTGAGGCTTTCTAAACCACATGAGCATCATCCTTCTGCATTCCCGATAGTCCTTAAAATTTATGAGAGATTTTCGGTGTAAATCACATGATATTTCATTTGTCGACGCATTTTGAACCAACTAGTGTGCTTCATTGTCAGGACAAGTTGAAGAATCAGATCTAGGTTGCATGTTAAATAGTCAGAGCAGAACATCCAATGGCTATAATTTTTTACCAGGCAATGACTATATTGACTAGCTAACGACTATATTTGACTAGAAAATGGCTAGTTGGACCGGACCCAGGGAAAATGGAGCATAACTATATTTAATTAAAATTTAAAAATTAAAATAAGTTAAAGTTATGGATTTAAATAATTATTAAATTAGTAGTTAGTTATACTATTATTAAATTAAAAAGTATTAACTATTCTCTATATATATATATATTAAAAATATTAAAATAAATTAATTTAAGTATTATATAATGAGAATAAATCTTTAATATTTTAAATTTTAAATTTATTTAATTGTTAAATTGTTAACTTATTTTAATTATAAATTAATAAAAACATATTATCATAGATCTATTTCAATAACAAAGTAATTATTTTTCCTTTATTAATTAAGTTAAAATTTTTAGTATATAATTAATAGCTTAAACTAAATGCTATTAAAATATATTATACTATATAAACGACCCACCAAAGAGGATCAAAGAACAAAGGCAAAAGAGAGAAGGTTAAAGGATAACAAGGGGAAACAAACTTCTTAAAAAAAAAAAAAAAAACCAACCAGCTAGAACAAGCTATAAAAAGAGGGAGGGGAGGAAGTGAAGAACACGACTAGGAAGTGAGGGCTAGGACCCAACAACTACTGATCTTCCAGCCGTCTTCTTTATTGAGATTGCTCGACCTTTTTTCAATCTCAAGGGCTTCCCTAAATTTTCAGTGATGGAACTGTGAAACTCTAGCAATAACACTGGCCTCCTCGATACAAACATGATGTTTGGTTTTCTCCGCATGCTCTGCTAAAGTGAAAGACTTGGTTCTCCTATGTTTAAGGTCAACTGCGTGCTCATTAATCCTCTGATTAATGGAGCGTCCAATCTCACCAATATAGGGGGTCCCACAGGAACAAGGAATAATATAGACCCCCTTCATGTCCTTAGGGTCGATAGGATCCTTCACTGATCTAAGGGACTTACGAATGGTGTTAAGGGGTCTAAAGGTCGAGGGAACATTATGTTTCTTAAGAATCCTCGCAATCTTATCAGTGGTCCCCTGCACAAATGGAAGATGGACACCTGGGACCCACTCTTTAGGCTCTCTTTTAGCTAACAAATTTTTGGAAACTTTGAGGAAAGCTTTCTAACCTAGGTATCTACTATAACCATTTTCATCAAAGACATTAAGGAGATGGGATTTCCTTTTCTCAAAGCTCTTTTCATCGGAGATCCTTAGGGCACGAGTAGCGAGGGTGTTGAGAACACCCAACTTCTGAGTTGGGGAATGGTGGGAACTGGCATGAAGGTATTGTTTCATATGTGTTTTCTTTCGAAACACTTGGTGGGAGAGGTAACAATCACTATTCTTTGAAATAAGAATATCAAGGAAAGGGAGGCAACCATCGATTTCTTCTTCCCTGGTGAACTTAATGGCTGAGGATTGATTGTTGAGATGATTGAAGAAGAGATCTAACTCCTCTTGGCCATGAGACCATATGACATTAGAGTCATCTACATATCTTTTCCAAAGTTTAGGTAGGAAGTGGGCCGAGTTTAGAGCCTTGGATTCAAAATCTTCCATAAAAATATTAGCAACGATAGGGGATAGGGGTGAGCCCATGGAAACACCATAGGTTTGCTCAAAGAACTCCCCTTCAAAACTGAAAAAGGTGGAAGTGAGGCAGATCTCAACTAACTGAGCGGTATCAGGATCCGTTAGGCGGTTGATCACCTCCATGGCCTCATTTATAGGGATGCAAGTGTACAGGGAAACAACATCAAAACTAACAAGAATGTCCTCAAGGTCAAGCTTAATATCCTTGAGCTCTTCAATAAAGGAAGCAGAACCTTTGACGAAGGACTTTGTATGGCCAACTAAGGGCTTAAGATTTAAGGCAAGGAATTTAGCAAGAAGGTAGGTAGGACCTCGAATGGTGTTGATAATGGGCCGTAGGGGAGCTCCTTCCTTGTGAATTTTAGGGAGCCCATAAATCCTAGGAGTGATGGGATTGCTCTCAATGAGTTTATGGTGCAGGGAACTCACTGAACTACTGGATTTGATGGCAAGAGCCACAGTGCTAGAAATATTCTTTAACGGGTTTTTAAGAAGCTTCTTATAGATTCCACTATTATGAATACGATCCAACATCTTATTGCGGTAATCTACTTTGTTAAGAATGACAACAACCCCACCTTTGTCGTCTTTCAGAGCAATGATACCTTTGTTTTGGTTTAAGGATATGAGGGCTACAAATTCTTCCCTGCTAAGGTTGCTCTTAGGGGGCTTTGCCTTCCTCAGGACAATGGCACAATCCTGTCTAATAGTGTTCTTAATACTATCAGGTAAACCTCTAATCCAAAACTCTATGTCACAAATAATGTCATCTACTGGGATCTTCTTAGGGGGCAAGGAAAAATTTAAACCTCTACCCAAAAGCTTAAAAACCGAAGGGGGAAAGGAGAAACTAGATAAATTGATAACATTATTATTTATATGAGATGGAGGGGGAAGATAAATCCCAGTACTACTGGCCCTTTCGGCAACAGTCCGCGAAGCGCGGACTGAGGTCTCACCCGAAGTAGTATGGGAGGGTGCTAGAATTAGGTTTCCGCACCTTGGAGATGTCTGATGAGTTCAAGTGGTCAGCAGTTTGACTTTGCGCGCATGTCGCTATGCGCACTTTCCCATACCTCGCAACCTGAGATTCTGCCTTTGCACAACCCTACTTGGGGGTTGAACGTTGTTATTACCCAATTCCTTATTGATATTCCAATGTTAGTTGATTATCTTAATATACTTGCATGCTTTAAGTTATACTTAACAATATAAACCATTCATACAGGTGCGCGCAGTAAATAAACAATATATTTGCAATTTATATCAAACATGAAATAACCCAAGAACAGATACATAGAATTAAGATAAAAATTCTCTTTATTATTTTCTTCCTCGGTTACAGACTCGACTCCGCCCTACGCACTCAGCTGCAGGGGTCCGCGCACTTAGCTGTGGACTACTAGGCCTCTGCGCACTCAGTTGCAGAGCCTTCTCCTACCCTACGACCCAAGACACCCTTAGACACTTAGACTCTTGCTCTTTGCTTCCACTTCTCTATGCTTAGTTCTATTTTACACTTAGAGCCTCGCTCTATTTATACAATCCCATGGTCCGCAGACCATGGGTAGGCCGACATTACATTACAAAACTAGGGTGGACAACCCTGTGACTCTATCATACATTTTGCGCTCTGCGCCTGCAATTCGCGGAGTCTTTATAACAATATCATGTCAAAAATTGGGCTTTGAGCCCCAAAACATGCCCTGGGGGGATTCCATGCCTAACAGTAAACAACAGAATTAAGTGTAGGGACGTCATACTTATCTGAGAATCACTATGAACCATTTTTTCCTTATGTCATTTTCTTCATTATCATCTATTAGGTCATAAACACATTATCCATTCATATACAAGTAAAAACATGTTGAGAGCCATACATAACTATTGTCATAAAATACACATATAACCAACATAATAGGAACAATAATACCATAAACATGTCAACCATCAAAATCCACATATACATTAGTATATTTATACATGAAAATCATGGGAATGAATTTCTCATTAATAAATGTAATAAACCAACCGGAGATGGGACTACCACGTTCCACTCGACCATATATTGATTGAGCCAAATATCTCTTCAGTCAATTACCCCCGTGCCATATGCCAAGCATGAATATGGGACTCATAGAACACATAAAAAACACCAAGAAACATGGATGCCATCGGAGTCGTCTGCCTACATCGTGAGGAATTTGAGTGCCTCCTAGTCTTTCAGGCTTTACAGTGCATCCATTTTCTAATATAGGGATCACTAGGCCCTACACCGAGACATACTCTCTAGGATTTATCGTGCATCCCATCCCGGGATCACAAGGCCCAATGGAGAGAAAATCCACCTCTTGGCTTTACCGTATATCCTACCATTCACCGGCAAGGATGCCTAGGCCCACTGAGGCACACAATATGGCTTTACCACAACCCACAATCATGTTCAGGGGTTACTAGGCCAATGGCTTTGTGATCCATAGTTCGGTTTAGGGACCACTCATACCATGTGTTTGTCAATTCGGAGATCCACCTCACTCATCTTCAAATCCAATCCGTCCATCCCACATAAACCATATGAGAGAACCCATCTCATTAAAGCTCTCATGAAATGGCAAGGCCAAGCTAAAAATACTGTCACACCTGGAAAAACCCATGTCATGGTAGAAAAGAAATACATGCAATCCAATGCTTGCCAAATCTAGCAAGGAAAATATACATGCAATCCCCTGCATGACAAATATAGCAAGGAAAATACACATGCAAGTCAATACCTGCAATGAAGCCTGTCGTAGCTACTTGATCCTACCTTTCCCTACTTGATCTTTACTTCCTCTTTCTTTCTTTTCCTTTCTTGCTCCAATTCCAAATTGCTCCAAGAAACACTAAGTGCCCAAGAGTATGAGAGAGAGAGAGAATAATGAGAGAGCTCCAAAGCTAAAATTACAAAAGATTACCAACTGATCCTCATAAGCCTTTTTATGAATGAGGCCTCTATTTTTTTCATTTTCCATTATTTTCGTTCATTTTCCTCCTTGTATACAACATGTGACCTTTCCCCTTTTTTTTTCTCCTAATTTCCATTATTTTCATAAATAAAATGCCAATTAATGCCCCATTCCTTTCTAAAGCCTTAGCCATTTCCTTTGCCAATTCCCTTTAGCCATAAACAACCAAATGAACACCTCCTAGGATGTCTTTCCCACCATTCAACTTGGAATACGTGTCCCATCAACCGTTGTCTTATATATTTTTACATGAGTTTTTTTATCAGGGTTGTTACAATTTTGGACATTTGAAAGACAATTTGTGGACAACTTTTGGAGGGATAACTTGGTACTTGTTGGACACTTTTCTATCTCACATTAGGAGAGAGAAGAAATTTATGCATGCCTTGCATGTTATAGATTTGCATGCAACATCTTATTAAATGTTTCCAAATGTTTTGACACCCATAAAATGTAGATTTCTTATCATTCTCTTAGGATCAATCTGTGGAATCTCCTTCTGAAGCACTCTCTCCCCCACATGAAGCTCCATCCATTGATCAAGATGACACTTTGAGTGATGTGATTGACATAATATGGAGCCTAAATCTTGATTTATCCCTATCTCAATCAACTGTGCAGCCTGTGCCATCTTAGAAGGGTCCTCCAAAATGGCCGACAAATTCACTTGAAAGTGCTCATCCTGATGAGGTTGGAAAGACAAGAACAAGAAGTGCAACTAGAAAAAATGGAGGTGATGTATACAATCCTGATTCACTTATTGATATGGAAGTTTCTTATGATTGTGAACTAATTTTTTCACCAGATTTTGAACCAAATTCCCTCAAAGAAGTCGCTTCTCATGATGAATGGAAAGAAGTGATGCATAAATAATATGATGCTTTGATAAAGAATGGCACCTGGAAGATGGTTGATCCTCCAATATGGAACCAAACCAATAGCCTGCAAGTGGGTCTTCAAGGACGAGTATAAAGTAGATGGTTCACTTGACAAGCATAAAGCTAGGCTTGTGGCAAAAGGTTTTGCATATAAATAAGGGACCAATTATGAGGATAAATGTTCCCCTATAGAAAAATGGGCTACCATGTGGACACTCTTTTCCTTGGCAGCGTAGAATGGTTGGAAATTCCATCAAATGGATGTAAAATTTTCTTTCTTAAATGAAAACACTTCAAATCCTCTTTTGATTGAAAACGCTTCTATAATAGAGTTGGGAATGAATCCAAAGTTCTATGATTGAATGAATCACATTAATAAAAAAATACCATATGATTCGACATCATGTTGAGGCCAAAACAATCCACCTTTGGCATTGTTCCACAAATGAGAAAATTGCAGACATCTTCACCAAAGTGCTTGGAAGGGAAAAGTTTGAAAGATTCATAGCACCACCTATTTTTGGCATCTGATTGGTGCAATACTTAGGTAAAAAAATATTGGCATGACATAAAAAACTTTCTTAACATTCTTTTTTAACTCTTATGCCACCTTTTCACACCAAAATTTTACCTAGTTATACACTTAATCCCACTTTGCTTGTAATAAAAATCTTAACTGGTTTTCAAAAAAATTGACCCTTTTGTGAAAGTATAAACTTAGTGCTAACCACTGCCTCCAATGGGATTATTGCATTCCAAAGAGATAGTAAATAAAACACTAACCATGTGCCTGATCCATTGGAAAGCTCCCGACCAATAACTTTTTAACCTGTAAATTGTACCACACTGAAGTTCATATTGAAACTACAAACTGAGAATGCACAACTGAAAAACCAAAAACTAAAACTGGAAAGTTAAGATCCACAACTTTTGGTAGCATAATGGTAAAATATTTACAATATCTGAGAGTTTAATTTACAAAACATAATTAAAAACCTATCCTTATAGCTATTCAAATCTCTATTTGTTAATTAAACATTAGTCAAAGAATTTTAAAATTATTGTGTGCATCCTCTGTTATTCTTCTGGGAAAAGGATGAGTCATAGCTGAAGTGTAGGACTGAAACTGTTCACACCCTTGTAGGCTTTGTATCTAGAACTGTAACTTGTATTCCTCCTTTGTAGCAAAACTAATACATGAACCTATGAAATCTATTGAAACTGTGCAATTGTTTACACTCTTTAAGGCCCTTGTTTTTTGTGTTGACTCGTATTTTCTTCTCTCCTTTAGCTACAAAACCTTTATGACATATTACCATAACATATTGAAAATAAACTAACTATCAAAAAGATAAAACAGAGCATGCCAAAACGCTGAGGTAAAATTAGGGTTTTTTCAACAAAATTAGGGTTTCATATATTGCCTTGTCAATGAGGTAACTTTATCATTCTTCCATAACTTCTATAGCATGAGCAAGGATTTTTAACTTGTCTTGGCTTCTTGTCATCCTTTTATTACCCTTTTGTATAGTTCTGCTAGCTTTTAGAGCTCCTTTCCCCTTCCTACCCGCATACTCTATTTTCTCCTGTTTCATAGCCTTTTTCTTGCCCTTTGAAGACTTCATATTCTCTTCTTCATCAATTATCACTGGTTCCTTTAGCTTAGGATTAAGATTTGCCTTAAAAATCAGTCTTAATTTATTTGTAGGATGAGTATGGGGTTTCCTATGGTAAACCCTAGGCTCTGTTTCTGTGTCTTCATCCCCTATTTCCATACTCTGCTTTCCTTTCTCACTTTTTTTTGCTTGATGCTTTACTTCCTCTTTTTCTAACATTTGTGTTTGTTGTCTTCTTGTTCTCTTTTCATAGACCTTAATCTTTGGTTCCTTTACAAGGTTTTTCTCAACAGGCACATGATTGGATTCAACCTCTATTTCGAGGGCTAGGGTTTCAACATGAGTTTTAGCCTTACCCTTTCTTGGTCTTCTAGGTGCAAAGTTTCTCCATGTCCTCTGCCTCAAGGTTTGTATTTTCTTATCTAACTCATGTATATACAATATCTTAATCAAGCCATGGTGACATATATCATGAGGTAACAGTTTTGGTTTGGTTCTAGCCTTAGTGGACATTTTAAGCAAACTTTGATGTAAGGTAAGCTCATCTTTCCAAAACCAGCTAAATGACATAAAAACATCATGTGGTAAAGGTAGATTTTGGAATACCTACCTTCACATGTAAAAAAGAGTTTCACAATATTTAAAACGTTAGACCATTCGGGCTTCAACATATTTTGAGGGATTCCCATGCTCCAATTAGGGTTTTGATGTTCTCCTTTTAGGAAGAAGTTGAGATCCACATTTTGCATCATTCATTTCTTGAACCACTTCTCACCCTCAATAGGCAACCCCGTGGCTTCTACTATTAAATCTTCAGTGACTACAAACTCCATTCCTCTTACTTGAGCTCTGCTACCATCAAAAGAGTGAATAAAAGCATAGCACCAACTCAGGTTGTAACCATGAAACTGCTAAAAAATCGACTCCCATCCTGTATTTTTGAATAAAGGTGAAACTTCATCACATACCTTGAACGATACTCCATGTAGTTCAAAAAGTCTCACATGACCTAAATTTCTCATTGCTTAACTAAGCACTCTACCACGCGATGTCAAAAGTTGCTAGCAATTTCACTATCTGCTGCCATCCAGTCACCTAGGTTTGATGGAAATGGTCGATTTTTGCATAATTATGTTTTTAACCGTCCTCTCCAAACCCTTTTTAACGTTTTGAAACCACCTCAAACCATCACATAAAGTCATATCATAGGTTAAATTTCATCAGAAACTTTCAAAATGACCTAAGTGATAGCTATAAAACTTTATTTTTTCAAAATTTTGTAGGCAATATGAAAATATTTTGTAGTGTGACCTATAGGCGCTACGAAAATATTTCATAGCACCCTTTGTTTTTGACATCCAATTGGTGCAAGAATTGGCAAAAGAAAATTTGGCATGACATAAAAAACTTTCTTAACATGATTTTTCAATTCTTATGCCACCTTTTCAAACCAAAATTTTACCTAGTATTACACTTAAGCCTACTTTGCTTGTAATAAAGCTCTTAACTGATTTTCAAAACATTTTGACCCTTTTTTGAAAGTATAAAGTTAGTGCTAATAGAATCTCTACAAACTTACCAAATGCAATAACATACAAGTTGTCACTAATCATATCAGCAGAGATCGAGGGGACATAAGAGGAATTGATGTTCGAGAAATCTTCCCACGAAAAGCTATCGTGTTCTTCAGAGTTGGCTACCCCTGCAAAATGAAGAGCCAAACAAATCATTGTCTTTATATAAGATAACATCAATGGTAAGTGAAATAAAAGCCTCGATATAGGTGCGAGACAGTAGTAGCTGCAAGATGGTGGACTTGTGGACTTAGGGCACACTCTCAGAGTGAATTTTGCAGGGGTTAGATAATATTGTCTTAAATTGATATGGTTTTGTCTTAATTGTTAACTGTATTAAATGAGTTTAATTTTAATTGCCATTGTCTTAAGTGGTCATTGTCTTAAATATAAAGTTTTGTTTTAAAATATTTTTATCTTAAATTTTATATTTAAGACAATTCAATTGATATTAAATGTTAATATAAAATAACTAAAATAAAAGCCACTTTAAAAAAAAAAAAAAATTCTTTTGTCTTAAAAAAAAGTCTTAAAAGTGTCTCCTGTCTAATAATGATGCATTTTCAAATTTTGATGTGTTTTCAAGTTTTGTGAACTATTTCAAACATTAAGGTTGTTCCATTGCACTAGGAATGAATAAATTGTTCTATTGATACTGAAAAAAACCAAAATAGTTTTGATTGCGAAATGTTGTGAAAGCTTGTCTGAATATTTTGTATCTTGTTTTTTAATTCGTATCACTGTTGTTTTTGCTATTTCTTGGGGTTGTTTTGACCGATATTATCAATCGTTGTTGTTTTTACTTTTTCTTTTTCTTGCATAGGAATTGTCAATAAATTGTTCTATTGATACTGAAAAAAACCAAAATAGTTTTGATTGCGAAACGTTGTGAAAGAAAAAGAAAAAGAAAAAGTAAAAAGTAAAAGAAAAAGAAAAAGTAAAAACAACAACGATTGATAATATCGGTCAAAACAACCCCAAGAAATAGCAAAAACAACAGCGATACGAATTAAAAAACAAGATACAAAATATCCAGACAAGCTTTCACAACGTTTCGCAATCAAAACTATTTTGGTTTTTTTCAGTATCAATAGAACAATTTATTCATTCCTAGTGCAATGGAACAACCTTAATGTTTGAAATAGTTCACAAAACTTGAAAACACATCAAAATTTGAAAATGCATCATTATTAGACAGGAGACACTTTTAAGACATTTTTTTTAAGACAAAAGAATTTTTTTTTTTTAAAAGTCGCTTTTATTTTAGTTATTTTATATTAACATTTAATATCAATTGAATTGTCTTAAAAATTTTAGGTATAAATTAATGATTAATTTTTTGTAGTTATTTTCTAAAATTTTATATAATACATAGAAAATAAATATAGTTTACAAAAAAATATTATGAAAATAACATTGAAATTGACTTTATGTAAAATAATATGACAATACTGTGAATTATATATATATATATATATATTAATTTTTATATAGTTTTTATAATTATTATTTATTTTTTTAAATATATAATAGTATCTAATTTTTTTTATAATTTAAAATAATTTTTTAATCATCATTTATATAAATTTTGAATTTCATAATTTTTTTGTAATTATCGGATAAAATTATATAGTTTTGAATATTTTTTTTGCATACATAATTGTATATATTATTATTTAGTCATTATTATTTTAAGTTTATTATTATACATATATAATTGTTTATGATAAATATTTATGAATTATAAAATATATATTTAGTCAATAAATTTTCTGGCTATATTTTAATTTAATTATGATATTTAAAATTAAATTAGTTAGTCTATATAATTTAGTTTTTATCATGTTTTAAATTTATATATTAAAATAAGAAATTGAAAGTAAAAATTAATTATAAAATATAAAAATTATCCTAATAACAACATTACACCATGATTAGAAATGACTTTTCTATTTAATATATAAGCTAATCCCAATTTAAATTCAACCTAAATTAATATAAAAAACAATCATGAAAAATAATGAGTATAAATAGAATTATATGAAAAACAAAACACAATATTAATAATATAAAAAATATAAGTATTTAAAAAATATTTTTTCATATACTAGTATTGTTGAATAAAAAATGAAATTCCACCATTGCTAAAAGATTATTAATGTTCAAAATTTTAATCATTTTATAACCGTGTATTTGTTCGATTAATCATCTCAGTTCTAGCTAGAGATTGACTGGGTGGACTAGCCACTATTTTCGAATATGGAATTAACTTTGGTGTATTCTAAGTTAGAGATTGATTTTGTGTGGACTAGTTTTTCAAATAGTAGTATTCTTTAATAAAAATAAAATTCAACTCTTGCTACAAGATTATAAATGTTCAAAATTTTAATCATTTTATAACCCTGCATTTGTTCGATTAATCATCTCAATTCTAACTAGAGATTGATTTGATGGACTAGTCGCTATTTTTGAATATGGAATTGACTTTGGTGTATTCTAAGCTGGAGACTGATTTTTTTTCCAATATGGAAATGACTTTGGTGTAGTAGTCACTTTTTTTGGAATATGGAACTCACAATCTAGTCAAGATAATTTTAGTAGTTTATAAAAAAATATTGATATTTATAAATTTTGATATAATAATATAATTTTAAATTTTAAATTAATATATTTTTTTATCTTCTTTTTTTTCACAAAATTAATTAGTGGTAATTTAAATATAATTTGAAATTAATTTGACAGATGCCAAAAGCAATATAGGAAATTCTAGGTTAAATGTTTTGGGTTCTTTATTAAGTTGATAATAGTGTCTATTTTGGAATAAGTTTTCTAGAATTTTAATTTAATTATCAATAATTTATTAGATGAATGACATGATTTAATTTCCATAAAATATTAATATTCTAATAGCAACCCTAGATCAAATGTTTAGATTTATCTTAAAAGTAGTTACACTATTTTTTCCTTTTAATTAAATTGATTAATTAAAAAAATTGGCATATGATAATGTATTGTGTGAACATGAGTGGTAGTCTTTTGGGCATGTGGTATTAGTAAGTCATGGTATTGTAACAAAACCTATTTACATGCTAAGAATCTCCCTAATAAAACGGGGGTGAATCCCCATGTTCAAAAAAATTGATACATGTTTTACAGTTATATATATATATATATATATATATATATTGCTGAAGCAAGAGCCGATCCTTCTATTTCATTAAAACAAAAATAATGTTACAAAATGTACAAAAAAACCTTCCATCTTCATGGACTCAGGAAAACAAAGGGCAACCTACCATATACATGGCCTCCTCAAAAACAGTCATAATCAAACTCTCAAATTACATAAAAAATGGACTAAATGATTCTCCAGCCATGTGGAAAAATTCGGTTCCTACTATCCCCACTGCCCCTAAAATCACCAAACTTCGCGCGCCAACCACCGACGGAGGAAAAAGCGCCCCAAAAGACTCGTGGAGAAAAAGACCTGGGCCCACAGAAGCAGCACGACCATTTCTAACCGTAGATCTGGATGGCTAGATCCAACGGCCAGGAGCCATATCGCGCTGCCAAACTGACCTAACATTAGTGTGCGATGGGGGGCGGTATTCCTAACCACCCCCCTGCCACGTGTAGGAAGCCTAATGGAATCGCTACCAAAAATCCAAAACCATTTACCACTGAGGAGCCATGCGATCACCTGGAAACTGCTTTGTACCCTGTTTACCATTCCGAAGG
This sequence comes from Pinus tabuliformis, assembly GCA_031772625.1. Classification (NCBI taxonomy): domain Eukaryota; kingdom Viridiplantae; phylum Streptophyta; class Pinopsida; order Pinales; family Pinaceae; genus Pinus; species Pinus tabuliformis. The sequence goes on along the minus strand of CM062808.1, from coordinate 489,106,154 downwards.
CTGATTGAAGGGAGATTACCGTCGCCGGGAAACCCGCCAATCTAGACTGATGAACAGTACTATCAATCCCGGTCGTCGATTCGCCTCACCTGATCCGACGGTTGAGAAACATTTCGCACCGCCTAATATCACTGAACCTTAGCGCTTCCCGCCAACTAGACTGATAACCTGCACGATCAATCCCTGCCGTTGAAACACACCGCGTGATCTGACAACTGAGGATCATTTCGCTCCAACTAATTTCCCTGAACATTAGTATGCGATGACAGTGGTATTTTAGCCGACCCCACCGCCACGTGTGGCCCTCTGTATGGAATCGCTCCAAATTCGGCAAAACCATTTCCTGCTTGTGAGGGCCGCGATCACCTGAAAACCTCTCCCGGCCCGGTAAACTGATCCCAGACGGAAAACACCTGATTTTTCAGTTGCCGAGAGTTCCCGGGATCCTACCTATCGTTTCGCTTTCTCTGTCAAAAACCAGGAAGGACAAAACCTTCACCAACCGGTCTTTCCTAGACAAACCAGGGTCGCCCGCAAAAGAACTGCAACCCCCTGAAGACCTGAAAGTATACAAAATGAGAAACATTGAACACCTAAATCAGCTGGTTTCTGTCTCCGTGCCCCTGCTTCGAAACACAATCCTGTCTTCATCTACCTGGTCATAACATTTCGCTTTTAACCTGCTCTGAGGCATTTCTTGCCAGCCAAAAGCAATCCAGTTCTCTGTGCTGATCACCCCTTGATTGGTAAGAAGATCAACCAATTTATTTTCCGATCTTCTTACATGTTTAAAGCTAACAGTCCGAAGGTTCTGGAGGTGCTGCTAAATCCATTGAAAGCCCTAGATCAGATGCCAGTTCCTTGAGACTTTTTCCGGCCTTGTGCCCCAGCTGATCCTCTTGACTGATTCGATGATTAATTCCGAATCAGCTTCCACAATCACATTTTGCCGGTTATCTTGTTTCAGGTAATCTAAGCACTGCTCCATGGCCATCAATTCCGCCATGTTATTCGTGGCTTTTCCTAAATGACAGTAGAAGATGAAAAGTACTCCACCATGCTCATCCCTTAACACACCTCCGTAACCTGCAGAGCCCGGATTGCCCTTTGAAGCCCCATCAATGTTGAATTTCAAAAAGCCCTTGGGGGGAGGATGCCAGTAGTCTTGCTCAGAAACCAGGGAGATAATTTTCCTATCCCATCCCTGAGGAATAAGTCCCTGCAGACCCAGATCATTGAGAGTTTTCAAATCCGCAGCAGAAGGAGGGTTCTTGGGGAGATTTCGCACAATAGTGCCAACTGTTTCCTTGATTTGTTTTAAGATCTGCTCAAAAAGGCTTTGGGATGGCCTCTTTTCATTCTTGAAGATTCTGTTGTTCCTTTCTTTCTAGACATTCCAAATAATGAAACTTGGCATGATGGTCCATGCTGAGCTAATAATCTCATTGTCTGAAAAGGTTCTTCTCCATCTGTTTAGGGTATTAATGATGCTCCCTTTGTCCCTGTCAATCTGTTGGAAAATGGTGGCAAAAGAATCCCATAAACTGGAGGTAAAGATGCAGTTGTTGAGAAGGTGCTCCATAGTTTCCTCTTGGGCTTCACATAACTGACATCTGGAAGGCCCCAGGACACCCCTCTTCCTGATATTATCCCAAGTCAGGATTTTCTTGTGTTGAACCAGCCACATGAAGAGTTTAATCTTCATCCATCCTTGATGTCTCCATAGGTCTTGCCAAGTCTTATCTGGAGCTTGTGAGTTGAGGTCAAGGAGAATGAGTTTTACTTATTTGAGATTAAAGGTACCCTCACTTTTGTTACCCCATCTTAGCTGATCTTGCTCCTCTGATTTCAAAATCTTCCTTTGCTCTAACATATTTTTTAGAGTCTCTGCTTTAGCCTTCAGGGGGCTTTCATCCTTGAACTCAAAGTTTCTCCAGGTTCTCCATTTTCCACTACTGTTGGTTTGAGCCCAAAAGTCTTTTACTTTAGATAACCTTTTAGTATCTGTATCCTCCTTGAGATCCCTCAAGTCTTCTTTTAACAAAATAGGTTCTTGTTGCCATCTGTCCTCCCAGAAAAGGGCAAGGTTTCCATCTCTGATTTCCCAGAAGCTGTGTCCTTGGACTAAGCCCCTGTTGTCCCAGGCATTATTCCAGATGTGAGAGCCCTTGTTATGTCCTGACATTCTTATTAGATCATTGTTTTGCCACATGTGTGCATATTTTTCTTTCCATATCTTTGCCCATTGTGCCTCCGGCTCTTTAACCCATCTTGATGAGGAGGGGATTACTGCTGAGATGGATAGCCAAAGATCCCGAGCAGCCTTACATTCAACAAAGAGGTGGATTGCGGATTCATTGTTGCATTTACACAGATGACACCAGAAGGGGCCATGATGAGCTCGCTTTAACAGATTATCTCCTGTTGGGATTTTATTCTTCAGAATAGTCCACATTAGAAGTTTTCTCCTGGGGGGACTTTAGTTTCCATAAATGTTTCCACCACTGTTCCAGATTCGGTGGGCGCCGTTCCTCAGCAAGTACCAAATATCCCTCCTTTGGCCTATATCTTCCTACCTTCGAGAGCGCCCAGACTACTTCATCGTCCTCTTCCCTGATCCTGATCTGAGCTTCCAAGAGGGCCTGAGTATAGTCATTCCAAAGATGAGTCCATTGAGGGGGGATGTTAAGATCTCGATCAGTTTTCCAAGCTTGCTCAAAAGGGGTGGAGCGTTCCATATTTGCTATTTGACCAATATATGTAATGTTGTTGTCCTGAAGGAAAGATCGAAAGTCCTCTGGCAGCATGTGAAGGTTCCCACAACCTATCCAGGGATCATGACCAATTTTGACTCTCATGCCTGACTAGATTTTCCAAGTAAGACCTTCCCTGATGATGTTGAGGGATTTTAGCACTGCCTTCCATATAATGGAGACCCCTGGGGGACTGCTTGGAGGATGGAAGATCCAGTCCATCAGGGGTACAAGGCCGATGTATTTTGAGTAGCCCACCCTCGTCCATAAACTATTCGATGAGAGCAACTGCCATCCTAGCTTTGCTGCCAAGGCTAAGGAGAAATCTTCTAGCTTCTTTATGCCCCATCCGCCCCATTTCTTTCGAATAGAAATCGCCTCCCATTTTACCCATGCAAAAATTCTACCTGATTGTTTCCCTTTCCAAAGAAATCTGCAGCATAAGGCCTGTATCCTGGCTAGGATACCCCTAGGGATCCAAGCCAGTGACATCCAGTAGACTGGGGTAGCTTCCAAGACAACTTTGATGAGCATGAGTCTACCTGCCCTGGAAAGGTGTTGTGTGTGGAGCATGATTGTTCAGAGGTCTTTGCTTCAGCCGGATGTATACCCCAGGAAGTTTGATAGGTACTGTTCAGAGCATGGAATTCGCAGAGAGAAGATAGTTCCAAGAACACCACAAGAAAATGGTGTGCCAGAAAGGATGAACAGAACAATCATGGAGCGTGCAAGGTGCATGAGATTGCATGTAGGGTTGCCTTTACAGTTTTGGGCAGATGCTGTAGATACTGCTGTTTATCTAATAAACAGAGGGCCTTCAAGTTCCTTGGATGGTGGTGTTCCAGAGGAAGCATGGACAGGTAAAAAGGTAAACGTCTCCTTTTTAAAGCCTTTTGGTTGTGAGGCCTTTGTCCATATTGATAAAGAAAATAGAACAAAGCTTGAGGCAAAGTCAAAGAAATGTACCTTTATTGGATATGGTGTTAATGATTTTGGTTATCGCTTATATGATTACGAAAATCACAAAATCATTAGGAGCAAAGATGTAATATTCAATTAAAGGTCTTGTATAAGAATCAGTTGCAGGAAAAGAAGAAAGAAAAAGAAAACAAGGAATATGTAGTTCTTGACGAAATCACTGAAAAAGTAAAGGTGCCTAAAAATAATAATGATCAACAACCACAACAACAACAACAAGCACCCCAAACACCTGAAAGTGGTGTTAGAAGATCTACCAGGATAAGTAGACCCCCTGAACGATACTCTCCTTCATTATATTATTTATTGTTGACTGATTCTGGTGAAACCGAATGTTATGAAGAAGCAATGCAGGTTGAAAGCAGGAAGAAGTGGGAGGTAGCCATGGAAGAAGAGATGGACTCCTTAATGCATAACCAGACTTGGGACTTAGTCAGGTTGCATGCAGGAAAAACTACATTGAAGAATAAATGGGTTTACAGGCTGAAGGAAGAAGATAGAGGAAAACAAAGGTACAAAGCTAGACTTGTGGTGAAGGGGTTTGCACAGAAGAAAGGTATTGATTTTGATGAAATATTTTCTCCTGTTGTTAAAATGACTTCAATCAGAACTATTTTAAGTCTAGTAGCAGTTGAAGATTTGCATCTTGAGCAGTTAGATGTAAAGACAACCTTTCTCCATGGGGATTTGGAGGAAGAGATATATATGCAGCAGCCACAAGGATATGAGGTGAAAGGGAAGGAGAAACTAGTGTGCAAGTTGAAGAAGAGCTTGTATGGCTTAAAACAGGCTCCAAGGCAGTGGTATCTAAAATTTGACAAGTTTATGTCTGAACAAGGTTATACTAGATGTCACTCTGATCATTGTGTTTATCTGAAAAAGCAAAATGATGGCAGCTATATTATATTGTTATTTTATGTGGATGACATGCTTGTTGCAAGGTCTAACATGCAAGAAATAAATGTGCTGAAAAGAAAATTGGCAAATTCATTTGCAATGAAGGATTTGGGAGCTGCAAAAGAAATCCTTGGTATGAGAATCACTAGAGACAGGAAAACTCGCAAATTAACATTGTCTCAGAATGAGTACATACAAAAGGTGTTGAAAAGATTTAATATGCACAATGCAAAACCAGTTAGTACACCTTTTGCTAGCCATTTCAAACTTAGTAAGGAAATGTGCCCAAAGACCCAAGAAGACATGGATTATATGTCTAAAGTTCCATATGCATCAGCAGTTGGAAGCTTAATGTATGCAATGGTCCGCACAAGGCCTGATATTGCACATGCAGTGGGAGTTGTAAGCAGGTACATGAACAATCCAGGAAAGGAACATTGGATGGCAGTGAAATGGATTCTCAGATATTTGAAAGGTACCACAAATCAAGCATTATGCTTTGGTGGTTCAAACATTTCTCTACAGGGATATGTTGATGCAGATATGGCAGGTGACAAAGATAACAGGAGGAGCACTACAGGATATGTATTTACTGTTGGTGGAACAGCTGTCAGTTGGGTTTCAAAAATCTAAAGTGTTGTTGCACTTTCAACAATAGAAGCAGAGTATGTTGCTGCTACAGAGGCTAGTAAAGAAATGATTTGGTTACAAAGGTTTATGGGTGAATGGGGTAAGGAGCATGATATGGGCATGTTATACAGTGATAGCCAAAGTGCCATTCATCTTGCAAAGAACTCAACATTTCATTCCAGGACTAAACACATACAGCTCAAGTACCATTTCATACGATCAGTGTTGGAAGATGGAGAGTTGAAGCTGGAAAAGATACACACTAGCCAGAATCCTGCAGATATGCTAACAAAAGTTGTAACCAGTGAGAAACTGAGAACATGCTCAGTTTAAATTGGTCTTCAAGGATGACGATGAAGATGAGAAATAGCCAGGTCCAAAGAGGAGTCATTGTCCAGCAAATAAAGCAGCGGTGGAGTTGCTACAATCATTCTCCAAGTGGGAGATTGTTGTGTGTGGAGCATGATTGTTCAGAGGTCTTTGCTTCAGCCGGATGTATACCCCAGGAAGTTTGTACACGCCTCCACGCGGGGGGGTGCGGGGGGGACTTGTCCTCCCCACGGGTGTTCGGATCCAAGGGCCAGCGGTCCCCCAGCGGGGGCTCAGGAGCAGCGCCCCCGAGGCCAAAAATAGATGTAAATTTGCCTTGTAAAAGTATAGTAATTTCTAGTCAATCTGCGCCGTTCATTAAGCGGATGATCTAACGGTAGAACTTATGTTTAGTTTAGGGATTTTTTCCCTAGAAGGCAACCCCCTCTCTTTTTATGAGGGCATTGTATTTGAGGCTGTGAAATAGATGTGTATTTTCTGAGCGAGAAACAGAGAGGTGAGACTGTGAGAGAAAACAGAGGATATTACAGCGGATTTGCTGTAGGTTGTGTCTCTTCATTTTGCTGGATAATAGAAAGGAAGGACTGGCTGTTCGGGGTGGACGTAGCCCAAACTGGGTGAATCATGTATATCTGTGTCTCTCTTGTTTTATGTGTTTTCTGTGTTTATATTTCTACAATATTTTATGTGTTCCATTGCTCCGTAATATATAATTTTCTAACAACTGGTATCAGAGCCGAAGGTCTATTTGGCTGATAAACTCGTAGGAAAGAAGGGTTCCTCGTTCGAGTGGGAGCAATGGCAGAAGATGGTAAGTTTAGGGTCGAGAAATTTAATGGCCAAAACTTCTCGTTATGGAAGATGCAGATGGAAGATTATCTGTATCAGAAATATCTGTACCTACCATTGAGCGGAAAAACAAAGAAGCCGACAGCTATGACAGATGAAGAATGGAACCTTCTCGATAGAAAGGCACTCAGAACAATACGGTTGTGCCTCGCTGCGTCAGTCGCCTTCAACATTTCGAAGGAAACAACGACAGAGGGTTTGATTCAGGCGTTGTCGAAACTATATGAAAAACCCTCGGCCTCAAACAAGGTATTTCTTATGAAACAGTTATTTAATATGAAGATGTCGGAAGGTGGATCTGTTGCAGATCATTTAAATGATTTTAATACAGTTACAAGTCAGTTAAGTTTTGTAGGGGTAAACTTTGAAGATGAAGTTAGAGCTCTGTTATTCTTGTGCTCATTGCCAGAAAGTTGGAATGGTTTAGTAATGGCCATTAGTAACTCTATCTCTGGATCTAGTACTTTAAAGTTTGATGATGTTGTCGGTGCTATCCTTAGCGAGGAAATGCGACGGAAAAGCTCCGGTGAGACATCGGGTAATGCTTTGAGTGCAGAGTCTAGGGGAAGAAAAATGGAAAGAGGAAAGAGCTCAGGATATCGCAGTAAATCAAGGAAAGGCAGATCCAAGTCCAGATCGGGGATAGTGTGTTGGAAATGCGGAAAGAAAGGACACCTAAAGAAAGATTGTAGATCTCGGAAGGGAAAAGAAGGAGATGCACAACAAGAAAACAATCATGAAGCAAATGTGACAGGTGAGGTGTTACAAGATGCTTTGATTCTTTCTTTCGAAAATATTACTGATTCCTGGGTGGTAGATTCAGGGGCCTCATTCCATGCCACACCTGATAAGAAATACTTTCATGACTATGTTCAAGGAGATTTTGGACAAGTTCATTTGGGTGATGATAAACCCTGTAAAATTGTTGGAATGGGTAAGGTTCTTGTAAAACAGCAGAATGGAAACCAATGGCTACTAAAGGAGATAAGGCATGTTCCAGATCTGAAGAAAAATCTGATTTTAACAGGGCAGTTAGGCAGTGAAGGTTGTGTGACAACTTTCATAGATAAAGCTTGGAAGGTCACCAAAGGATCCCTGGTAATAGCAAAAGGCGAAAAGGTTGGTACATTGTATTTATGCAATGGTATTTCAAACTCTGTTAATGCTTTAACTTCCAAAGGAGCAGATGCAGCATTATGGCATCATAGGCTCGGACACATGAGTGAAAAGGGAATGAAGATTCTTCACTCAAGGAATTTGTTGCCGGGTTTGAAGAATGTTGATTTGGACTTCTGTGAGAATTGCATTTATGGAAAACAGAAGAGAGTCAAATTTCTCAGAGTTGGGAAAGAAAAGAAGAGCGAAAAATTAGAGCTTGTGCATACGGATGTATGGGGACCTGCTCAGGTATCATCTCTCGGTGGCTCTCGTTATTATGTTACTTTCATTGATGATGCAACTAGAAAAACTTGGATTTATTGTATTAAGAATAAATCTGATGTATTTGATACTTTCAAGAAATGGAAAGCTTTGGTTGATATTGAGACAGAAAAGAAATTGAAGTGTCTTAGATCAGACAATGGAGGTGAATATTGCAGCAAAGAGTTTGATAGGTACTGTTCAGAGCATGGAATTCGCAGAGAGAAGGCAGTTCCAAGAACACCATAAGAGAATGGTGTGTCAGAAAGGATGAACAGAACAATCATGGAGTGTGCAAGGTGCATGAGATTGCATGTAGGATTGCCTTTACAGTTTTGGGCAGATGTTGTAGATACTGTTGTTTATCTAATAAACAAAGGGCCTTCAAGTTCCTTGGATGGTGGTGTTCCAGAGGAAGCATGGACAGGTAAAAAGGTAAACTACTCCTTTTCAAAGCCTTTTGGTTGTGAGGCCTTTGTCCATATTGATAAAGAAAATAGAACAAAGCTTGAGGCAAAGTCAAAGAAATGTACCTTTATTGGATATGGTGTTAATGATTTTGGTTATCGCTTAAATGATTATGAATATCACAAAATCATTAGGAGCAGAGATGTAATATTCAATGAAAAGGTCTTGTATAAGAATCAGTTGCAGGAAAAGAAGCAAGAAAAAGAAAACAAGGAATATGGAGTTCTTGACGAAATCACTGAAAAAGTAAAGGTGCCTGAAAATAATAATAATCAACAACCACAACAACGACAACCACCACAACAGCAACAGGCACCCCAAACACCTGAAAGTGGTGTTAGAAGATCTACCAAGATAAGTAGATCCCTTGAACGATACTCTCCTTCATTATATTATTTATTGCTGACTGATTCTGGTGAACCCGAATGTTATGAAGAAGCAATGTAGGTTGAAAGCAGGAAGAAGTGGGAGGTAGCCATGGAAGAAGAGATGGACTCCTTAATGCATAACCAGACTTGGGACTTAGTCAGGTTGCCTGCAGGAAAAACTACATTGAAGAATAAATGGGTTTACAGGCTGAAGGAAGAAGATGGAGAAAAACAAAGGTACAAAGCTAGAATTGTGGTGAAGGGGTTTGCACAGAAGAAAGGTATTGATTTTGATGAAATATTTTCTCCTGTTGTTAAAATGACTTCAATCAGAACTATTTTAAGTCTAGTAGTAGTTGAAGATTTGCATATTGAGCAGTTAGATGTAAAGACAACCTTTCTCCATGGGGATTTGGAGGAAGAGATATATATGCAGCAGCCACAAGGATATGAGGTGAAAGGGAAGGAGAAACTGGGTGAACCACGTATATCTGTGTCTCTCTTGTTTTATGCGTTTTCTGTGTTTATATTTTTGCAATATTTTATGTGTTCCATTGCTCCGTAATATATAATTTTCTAGCAAGTGGTATTTGTGAAACCAAATGTTTAGTCTCTTTTCCAATTTGGATATTAACCAGGTCTAATCTACAATTTTGTACCCCAAAGGCTTCAGCGTGTAGCTGAGATATTTAAGCCCCTCTTCCAGCCTGAGCAGGGTGTATTGAAAGCGGTGCAGTGCATAATGAATTTCATGGGGGGAGCATCCATTTTCTGTGAGGGTCAACTTGTTACAATTGACAATCATCCTCGTAGCTTTTTGGAAGAGGGCGAAAATGTTCCTTAGGGAGGTTAAGTCACCTATACTGCCATTGAGAAAGATGAGCACATCGTCCACAAACAGCAGATGAGTTAAGATGCAGTCTGCTGTAATCTTGATTCCTTGAAGTCTACCCCTTCTGTGCTCATCTTTTATCAGCCTGCTGAGACCGTCCATAATCAGAAGGAACAATAGAGGAGATAAAGGACATCCTTGCCTGAGTCCTCTTTCTGAATAGAAAAAAGGGGAGGCAGCTCCATTGATAAGCACACTGAAAGGAATATTGGTTATGCAGCACATGATCCATTTAATAAACTCAAAAGGAAAACCCAAGTGGGTTAGGAGCATTCTGATATAAAGCCAATTTGCTCTATCGAAAGCTTTTGAAAGATCTACCTTTAGGATCATACCTTTTAGTTTTTTGGAGTGCAGCGAATGAAGTACCTCCTATGCAGTTCCTACTGCTTCATGAATTTGTCTCTCTTGTAGGAAAGCAAATTGTTCGGGCGAGATGAATTTGGAAAGGATGGGTCGCATTCTGTTTGCAATGATCTTGGCTAAAATTTTGTAAATGCAATTACACAGCGAGATAGGCTGAAAGTCATCGAATGAGGAGGGGTTGTCAGCCTTTGGAATGAGAGCAATGAAAGTAGAGGTGAGGGATTCAGGGAGCGATCCACAAGTTCTGGAGTGTTCCAAGACCTTTAGGAGGTCTCCTCCCAGTGTGTCAAAAAAAGCTGAATAGAATTCAATCGCCCAACCATCTGGACCTAGGCTCTTGTCCTTTTTGAAACCCTTAATCGTGGCTTCCAATTCCCCAATTGTGATTTCTCTCAGTAGATCCAATCTAGCCTCCTGGTCCACAAAATGAGGGAAGAGCTGGGCTACTTGCATGATTTCAACAATATTAACTTCAGGGGGGCCTTATAGATCTGTTTGAAGTGAGAGGTTGCTAGGGTGGCCAGCTGAGGAAAAGTGTTTGCTTGATGACCATGCTCATCCAAGAGATTCCAGATGGTGTTTATGTTTTTCCTTCCATTTGCGAACTTATGGAAGAATTTTGTATTTTCATCTCCCTCTAAGAGCTAGGTCGCCCTGCTCCTCAACCTCCATGCTTCTTCACGATCCATTAGAATTTTCTTCCTAGAGGTGTAGAGCTCCGCCAGTCTATCTTTCAGATCAGTCCTATTGTATGCTCGGATCAGATCATTTTCTAAGGCAGCTATATCCTTCTTGGCATTTAGTAAGGTTTGATAATCTTTGAGGTGCTTGTTATGAGCCCAGATTTTAGAAAGGTTCTTCAGCCCCCTAAGATTCTGTGCAAAACCCTCCATTATGTTGTCACATTAAGTCGGGGGCTAGGCTTTCCAGAACTCCTTGATCATCTGAATGTAAGAGGGGTCTTTTAGCCAGGATGAGTGTTATAGACATTTTTTGGCACTGCAACCCCAATCATATATGTACATAAACCAAGGGATCCTAAGTCCCTAAAAGTGTTGTTCCATCCCCTAAAAGACAAGGTCAGCTAATTACATCATCTCCCAGAAGTTCTCCATGAAAAACTACTCAGAACTAGTCAAAACTGGACCATCTCACCTGCTCCATGGTCAAAGTGCGATGCATCCCACCTAAATGCACACGGGAGGTGCGATGCATACTGAAAAGCCCTTCTATGGGGTGTGATGGGCGAGAGTGGACAAATGGCAGAGGCAGTATGCGAGGTGGATGATCATGGAATCTTCCAGAAACTTCTCCTGTGACACTTGCCTCTCTGAATTCGCCCAGGGATGAGTAAGAGATCATCATTCTCCAAGTGGAATCAAGAACTATCAGAGAGAGGACACTAATCAGATCCCAGAAGCTGACTCACCCCCCTTGCAAACATCTATATATGGATCCCTCATCCCAGAGATCCAGAGGCTGGAATTTTGTATCTTGTAAGGAAGTGTTGTTGGTTTCTTGTTGTAACATCATAGTGTTGGGTGATCTAAGCTTTTCATGAGGTGAAGAAGGGCTTCTTGCTGAGAGGATGACGCTGGGTCAGAACAATTGGTTGTAATCCTCTTTTCTATTCTTGATATTAATAAAGCTATTCAAGTTTTCCTCCACATTCTTGTATGTTTGATGATATATGCTTTTGTGTGGTCAATATATATCTGGTCCTATATTGTTTATGATTGTAGATCTTTGTTCTTCGATAGTGTTATGCTGCTTTCATTCCACAGGTGATCTTTGAAGCTGTGTTGACGAGAGAGGAGCGGCAAGGATCTGTCAGAAGAAGGGAGAGGAACCGAGCAAGGAACCAAGCGCAAGACTGAGGTTGGTGTCCTTCATTCCCCTCTTATCTACTTCTCATAAAGGAAAACAAAAGTAGTTTTAGTTTGTTTGTTTCTAAGATAGCTACTAGTCTTAGTGGGACTAGCAGCTCCGAGTGGACACTAGATTTCCCGATAACAAAATGGCAACTCCACTGGGGAGCGAATAGCTTGTTTACTTTTCTATATTTGTTCGTTTTATAAACTTACAGACGGAGCCTGAAGTCAAGCCAGCTAGCCTTCGAACTGCATTTGCTATGCAAGTGCAAAGTAGATCAATGCTGCTTCAGTCTATCTCCGGGTTTTGTTTATAAACTGAACAATTGATTTGTAAACATCCTAATTGCCCTTGTGGTGGCTCTAGTAACCTCCTTAGATCTACCCCTGTGATTTGTTTACTGATTATTACTTGCTCGGCCTAAATCCCTGAACTGTGCTGCAAACTGTGATCAAGAACTGGATCAAAAGTCTCGCACTGTACCATCGCACCCTCTCTTCAAGGATATCAGTATGCATCGCACTTCCCGTGTGCAGTAGGTGGGATGCATACTGGAATCCCTGTGTAACAGGTGCGATGGTCAGAGAAGGCTAATTTTGCCTCCAGACTTTGGTTTTTCTTCACTCTTTTCAGCTCTATTCAGGAGTTTTGTTGTCTGTAGTCAGTATACCTCTGTGTAAACCCCTTTCCTTTCCATTATTCCGCCTCCATTGTGCAAAGAACTGTAAATTTTTTTATGTATTGTGAGCCATTTTCAGTTCTCTTTTACAAAGAAGTAGCGTAATTGAACTGTCATTTCTTGATTTGGAAGTGTTGCAAGTGTCGTTTTCAGTCATAGAAGAGAATCTGATTGTTCTTGATAGTCGATTACACTGTTACTCTTGTATTTGATTTGAATTAGTAGTTTTTCAAGTGTCGAAAGCAAGTTTTCAATTCCAAATCACAAAGTGTCGTCATTGTCTTCATTTTGTCTTGAAAAGAAGCTTGTCAGTAATGTCGCTTTGAAAAATAATTCGGATTTGTGCTTAGCTTTCTTTTTATCATTCACACATTAAGAAGGCTGAAAACAAATACATGCATGTGCATTTGCATTTAGACTGTTTGTTGGTTTGATTTAGGACAGTGCATATAGTGTGTGCTCTCTGCTCTATGTTGAAAGAATATCATCCCTCTTTCTTTAGTAGCTAGGATTTTCATTGCAAAAAGAATATTAAACGATTGTTTATCATCTTAGACTGCATTTTAGGAATTGTATATCTACATCACGCGGTGAACCTGAAAGGCAAATTTCTTAAGCAAGATCAACTGTAAAATAAATTCAATGAATCTAAAAACGCTTTGGAACCTAACGCACAACATTTAGAAGTCTAGGATAGAGACGTATTCCGGCGTCGTAAAGCCTGGTAACTGTTGTTTTCATTGCTAGTTGGGTGATTCCTCCACTTTGAGACGACAAGTGCTAGTACGGACTTGTGCTCCCATGTACCGTCGAGTATATATTGGGAGACCACAATAGGCTATATGCTTTATCCATAGGAAGCCGTGTCTACCGCCCTATCGATCGCAATGCATTGAACACAGCATTCGGGAAGATTGACTGTCGTACCGTAAAAAGTATTCTGCAGTTTTGCGATTGGTTTGGTAATCCCTCTGTTTAGACTTCAAGAGTAGTCTCTTTCATTCCTTTTCAGACTCCTTAAAGGAAAAGATCCATCTGAGCACTTGTCACTTCAAGCTCATTAAAAATCGAAGGCGACTAGAGTCATCTTTTGTTTTTTCTCGACTCTTAACAATTGAAAAAACAAGTTGTGTCAAAGCGTCTAAAATTTATTTTAATCGGAATAAATATCACCTTTCCTACGTTGGTCTTAGGTTGAGGAAAATGGAGTCCACCAACCAAGGAGTTCCCCTTGGGGGAAATCCTAGTCCTTTCTCCTCTTGGGAGATGTTGGTGCACCTCATATGGCCACATTGTCACTTCCAGGATTGACGATTGGTTTGCCCGTATGGCTCTTCTCAACCTCCGTCGTTCAGAACACCGTGATTCCTGAACAATCAAGTCAGCAACTAGATGATACTAAAGTTACCCCCCAACCTTCTACTTCATCCGATTCTCCCTCTCCTCCTTCCTCTTCGCTTGATAAAGCTGATAAGGCCCAAAACCAAGTAACTAAGAAGAAGAAAGAGCCAAAGGCGAAAGGGGGCAACCATGCATCATCTAGTTAAAATCCACACACTGCACCGTCCAGGCCTAAATCGCCATGTGTCATTTGCAAAGGAGACCACTATCATCGAGATTGTCCTTGCATCCCTCGGATCTTAAGGGACTGGTCTCCTCGTTTGCACAATCCGGTGTCATCAACCTCTGACGATCATGTTGAGAATACACCATCAACTAGTGAAAATGAAGTCCGTGGACAAAAAGGAAAAAGTAAATTCCCTTGTAAACTGTGTGAAGGCGATCATGCCGTCCATCGTTGTCCCTTCTTGGACGAAGCTAAAAGAGTTTTGGATAACCGTCCTGCTTCACCGCTACGGCTCCCTCCTGGATATAAGAAACTCTTGCCGAGTCCATCGCTGGTTGAAAATCCGGCTGACACGCCATTGTGGTCGGCTGAAGCATCTATCATTGAAGATGAACCCTCTGAATCCATACCAGACGAAAGTCAAAAGGTTGAGATGGCAGTTGACCCGGTCTTGCCTTCAGAAAGTCCATCCTCAGATGATATAATCACCGAGGAGAATAAGAACGACACCGTTCAAATTCTCTTCGTAAACACAGACTCCGATGAACATGGGGGCAGTCTACCCGTTCCTTTACCGTAGGAAGGAATTTGTCAGAGTCATATCCGGCCGTCTATTTGGTCCCACCTCCAAGCAACCTAGTTGTTTCCTTCGATTGGAATCTACTACGCAGACCCCGTTTACCAGCTAGTGTACCATTTTGAATCCTTGCCCAAATATACAGAATGGTCATGGCCAGTACCATCATAGATGAAGGGGCTTCTGTGAGTATCCTTTCCTCAACTACTTGGAAAGCGCTTGGTTCGCCATCGCTTTTGCCTGAGATGAGAAATCTAACAGGCTTTGATAAAGGAACCAGTCGACCAAGGATAATTTTAGGGGCGAATGTTCGCCCTTTGGCGAAATTAAGGGGTTTTAAATTTTTAGTGGGCGAATATTTTGTATCATAGTACATTTTTACAAATCACCTCAAATAGCCCACCTTATTTTAAGGGAGAGGGTAAAAAAGGTAAATTTAGCCCTTGAAATTAAGACTTACAACCTTCCATTCGCCCATTTTCAAGAATAGGTTTTATTTAAGTGAATCCATTCGCCCATTTTCAAGAATAGGTTTTATTTAAGTGAATCCTATGGACCAAATACCATATTTATAAAAGAAGTATGGTAAATTAATAAAAATATAAATAAATGAGAGGTATGGTAAATAAATAAAACATTTTTTGTATTTATTCCATAAGTCACCTTATATACATGTAAGGGTGTAAACAAATAAAAATATAAGTAAAGTGGAGGTATGGTAAATAAATAAAACGTCTTTTTATACTTACTCAAAAGGTATGGTAAATAAATAAAAATATAAATAAACTAGACGTATCGTAAATAAATAAAACCTCTTTTTATATTTAGTCCATAAACCTCGTTCTATTTAGAAGGCTCAAGAAAGAGGTTTTATTTAAGTAAATCCTATGGGCCAAATACCATATTTGTAAAAGAGGTATGGTAAATTAATAAAAATAAATAAAACCTCTTTTTATATTTAGTCCATAAAGCTCGTTCTATTTAGAAGGCTCAAGAAAGAGGTTTTATTTAAGTAAATCCTATGGGTCAAATACCATATTTGTAAAAGAGGTATGGTAAATTAATAAAAATATAATTAAACGAGAGGTATGGTAAACAAATAAAACAATTTTTTATATTTACTCCATAAGTCACCTTATATTTACGAACACTCAAAAAATGGGTTATATTTATTAATACCATGCAAAAAAAACATTATTAACCCTAATATTAGAATTAATAAAAATAAAAATGGCACATGGTATTGACCCATGGTATTCACCAAAATGGCACATGGTATTGACCCATGGTATTCACCAAAATGGCACATGGTATTGACCCATGGTATTCACCTGGAATGTAGCCTATTTAAATGGGGGAATTAAACCAGCATGTAGCCTATGCTAAGATTCACTAGGACTTTACAAAGTTTTATTATTTAGTGAAAGACTCGCCAAGATCTTACAAGATTTTATAATTGAGTAAAATATTCGCCATGCCTGGTGAGAGATTCGCCAAAAAATTATATATACATATTATATTATTGATAAAATCGCCTTCCATTTTTCCTATATACCATGGAGATTCGCCCATTTATTATATTTATAAATTTAGGGGGGGGGGGGGGGGGGGGTTCTTAAAATTTTCCCTGCAGTCGACCGTTAGGGATCCTTCCCAATGTGCTGATAACATTGAGAAGGAAAACCGTTCACATGAACGTAACGGTAGTTCAAGGACCCCTAGATTATAATCTACTCCTTGGATGCAACTATATTTATTGCATGGGAGCCATTGTCTCCTCGCTCTTTAGAGTAATGTGTTTTCCGCATGAAGGAAGAGTGGTCAAGCTTGTAGACCAGCTTTCATTCCCTGGCTCACACATAGCAAATAGTCAAATACCATCCCTGAATGGTCTTTTCACGCAAGGAATGTCTCATCAATCCCCAGTCCGTCCACCTGATGAGCGCGAGTGATTCGGGAGGACATGACTGAAACCCAGGGGCATGCACCCTGGTCTGTTTCGGCAGGAAAACCTTGGGTATAGGGTAGGTTTCCGCGAAGGATATATGACTAGTTTATGAGATTAGACTGGAATAAGATTCCTCCGTCAAAGTTATGTGAGTGGAGGCAAGTTGCGCCACTCACCTTTGTCTATTTCGGTAGACATCGTCGAGGAAGTGTTTTGTTTGCAGTGTGGATAGAACAATCTTTGGTAACCTGGAAATTTTTCGCTATACCTGGGGGCATGCAAACCTTTTGGCGTGCAAGCGAAGAGCGACCATTTATTTTTTAAATTTGTAGGTCCTCTAACCCTTTAAACTCGTAGGATTGGTCGTTTCCTAACTTGCATAAAGAAAGGATGCGGGGCAAAGCTTTGTAAGGTGCAAGCTCTATAAAAAATGGCATTTTAGATGAGACATCCTTATTATATGACTGGATTGAGCAGTTTTTATGTGGAGTTCAAGCTCGTTAAAAATTAAACATAAGCAGTGAGCAAATGTTTCCCCCGGATTTTAAGCTCATTCATTAAAAAATGAACCAATTTCCGGTAAATAACCATCGTGAATGCATTATTATCAAACCTTGAACCTTGGTCGTGTTCTCATCATCACCTCCACTCTGTTTTGGCCGATCATTCACCTCCATTTGATTGTTTACCCTTTTTGAGGAACAGCTGCGAAGAGTGATCCTGTTAGCCATCCTTGTGACACTGTCGTGATTGGAAAATTCCAAACCTTACCTGGAATCAGCTGCTACCCGAATTTATCACTCGTTCCTCGAAAAGCGAGTCTCCTTTAAGCTCTTTTCATCTGACTCGTAAAATATGAAAATATTGTCGAGCAATTGGCCTCTCCAGCTCGTTAAAGTGACCGGAAGTGCTATCCCTCCTCTAGATTTTAATCTTTTTGAACCTAAGGGATTATTACACAAAAAGATCGAGCGCTTGTTTTGTTCGGCTCGTTAAAATTATCGAAAATTCATCCCTTTCGTATTATTTTATACTTTTTTCGGACCTAAGGGATTATATGACGAAAAAAGATTATTGGAGTTTTCTTTACGTCCCTTTCAGACTCTCTAAAATTGAAAAGGACCGAGTTGTCTTTGTCGTTAAGCTCGTTAAAACCTAATAGCGACAAACTTGTCCATACAGACAAGAACGAGTTTCACTATCGCTAGGCTCGTTAAAACATAGCGATGGGTTTGCCCAAAGGGAAAATTATAGAACAAGCATACGTTATCCTCCTCAAGCTTGACAAAAATAAAGAGGTACTAGTCAGCAATGACTGGGGAAAAATTGGGAAGAAAACTTGAAGAAACTTTATTGGTAGCAAGTCACTCTTGAACATGACACTTTCACTCCGCATCCGAGTCAGGTTGGGTTGTTTCGTTCACTGGTCATATCACCATTGGTCCATCACACCATCCACATTTGGGGTTAACGCTACCAATCCATCATGTCAGTGTCGCCGATATGTTCAAGAGAAGTCGCTCAGAGAATTCACCTGTGTCTCATCCACTACAATACATTCACGCTCCATTCTTTCATGACCGCCACCCTGAACCTTATATCATCAGATCGTTTTCACCTCCATTAAAATCATTTGCTCCGTTCCATGTCGTAGATGTGGGATTCATTAAGGCCCTCCTACGACAGATCGCTTCTTGTCGACATCAGCTCATTATCCAGGAAGTCGATCTAGGAACAACCCTTTCAGTACTTTGAAGCTTGCATGCCTCAATGGCAAGTTTCTCACTTCCGGCGACAGGTTTACATCATTGGCCTTCGACTGAAATATTTTGCATGGTGTTCGACG
The DNA here is from genome assembly GCA_031772625.1 of Pinus tabuliformis. NCBI lineage: Eukaryota > Viridiplantae > Streptophyta > Pinopsida > Pinales > Pinaceae > Pinus > Pinus tabuliformis. Next base: position 489,087,715 of record CM062808.1, on the reverse strand, counting down.
TCAAGTCCCTTTTCACACCATGCGAATTGTACTGTAGTACCTTGAGGGTCATCATCATTATCGGTGATTCCTCTCGTGCCTGTTAACGGCTTACATCATTGGCTGGTAATCAGGCGATGCCTTTCCATGTTCGACTCCAGAACATCTCTCACATGGATCGACTTGTACTTTGAGTGAAGATCGAACGATATTGAAGACCCCGAATCTAGTTTCATCCATCCGGGCTGCGATATATATTCAGGAAAATAAAGACATCAAATGTACATCATTGCTGCACAAATAATCATCCAAACTAAGGGATGATGGCTCTACCAGAATCATCAGTCTGAACACAGACGATTGTCTGTCCTATGTACATGAAAATGAATTTATAAAGCTGAGCATGGGAATTCCCGACTCAGCCAGATCATGAAAATATTATGAAGATAATGTATTGTATTGTATCTTATTACAGGTCACCTTCCAGCTCGAAAAAACTTCGGATCCTCATGATAAAGCATTTCACCTAACATTAAAAGATTAACGACCTCATGCTTTAGGGGGCAACTGTTATAGACATTTTTGGGCACTGCAACCCCAATCATATATGTCCATAAACCAAGGGATCCTAAGTCCCTAAAAGTGTTGTTCCATCCCCTAAAAGAACAAGGTCAGCTGATTACATCATCTCCCAGAAGTTCTCCATGAAAAACTACTCAGAACTGGTCAAAACTGGACCATCTCACCTGCTCCATGGTCAAAGTGCGATGCATCCCACCTAAATGCACATGGGAGGTGCGATTCATACTGAAAATCCCTTCTATGGGGTGCGATGGGCGAGAGTGGACAAATGGCAGAGGCAGTATGCGAGGTGGAGGATCATGGAATCTTCCAGAAACTTCTCCTGTGACACTTGCCTCTCTGAATTTTCCCAGGGATGAGTAAGAGATCATCATTCTCCAAGTGGAATCAAGAACTATCAGAGAGAGGACACTAATCAGATCCCAGAAGATGACTCACCCCCCTTGCAAACATCTATATATGGATCCCTCATCCCAGAGATCCAGAGGCTGGAATTTTGTATCTTGTAAGGAAGTGATGTTGGTTTCTTGTTGTAACATCATAGTGTTGGGTGATCTAAGCTTTTCATGAGGTGAAGAAGGGCTTCTTGCTGAGAGGATGACGCTGGGTCAGAACAATTGGTTGTAATCCTCTTTGCTATTCTTGATATTAATAAAGCTATTCAAGTTTTCCTCCACATTCTTGTATGTTTGATGATATATGCTTTTGTGTGGTCAATATATATCTGGTCCTATATTGTTTATGATTGTAGATCTCTGTTCTTCGATAGTGTTATGCTGCTTTCATTCCACAGGTGATCTTTGAAGCTATGTTGACGAGAGAGGAGCGGCAAGGATCTGTCAGAAGAAGGGAGAGGAACCGTGTAAGGAACCAAGCGCGAGACTGAGTTTGGTGTCCTTCATTCCCCTTTTATCTACTTCTCATAAAGGAAAACGAAAGTATTTTTAGTTTGTTTGTTTCTAAGATAGCTACCAGTCTTAGTGGGACTAGCAGCTCCGAGTGGACACTAGATTTCCCGATAACAATGAGCTAAACTTAAAAGGACCCTTGGGCTTCTGGGGGCCTCCTCAGATTTCCATAAAAATAGGGAGGTGATCAGAGATACCCCCTGAGCCTACCCATTGTCTGTGAAAAAGGCCCATAGATACCAACCCTTCCTTAATAAGAAAGCGGTCCAAGCGTCTCGCAAGACTGTCTTCTCCAGTTCTATTGTTCCTCCAGGTTGGCATAAGCTTGGCAGAAGGAATGTCCAGGAGATTATGGAGCTCCAACAGATTCTCGAAATAGGCAGATAAGGGATCTTGCTGTGCATGAAACCCCCAGGATTCTGAGAGACCTAAGGAGAAATTTAGATCCCCACCCAAAATAAGCAGGTCTGTCTGGAGAATATCAGAGGCAAGAAAATGGTCCCAAAAAGTAGGTCTTTGTTGGCAAGGCCCATAGATATTAAGGATGTGAAGCTCCAGGCCCAGCTCTGATGAGAAAAGGTCAGCTCCCAGGTGGCCATGGCCTCCCCAGCAGTTGTTAAGATGAAAGGAGCGGGAATTGAAACCCATTACTAAACCTCCTGATCTTCCATTGGCATCAATTCCAAAAAAGCTCCATCTGATGAACATGGCTTCTAGGAGAAGGGAGATGGAGTCAGCGGGTCCCAGAGTCTCTTGCAGGAGGATGATGTCGACCGGGGATGTTTGAAACAATCTGCGGAGGGCTAGTTTCTTGTCGAGCCTAGCCAGCCCTCTACAATTGAAGGAGGCTATCTTCATAAGGTGGGGCAGTCGAGGGGTTCATTGCTCTAAGTACCCCATTGATAGTAGCTTGCTTCCCTAAAGCTATTTCTCTGCCAGCTCGAAGCTGAGCCTTTGAGAGAGAGGAGGGTCGCCCCCTAGGGAGTTTGGGATGAATAGGAGTCTGAGAGGGATCCAAACCAGAGGGATCTTGAGGGACAGGTTTCTGCTTGGCCTTGGACCTGGTCTGGTAGCGAGGGGGAGGGGAGTCAACCCCAAGGTCCGGGGCATTCACAGAGGGGGGGGAAGGGGGGAAGAGGGGGCCTCAAGGCAAGGGAAGAGGGGGGGAGGGGGAGGAGGGGGGTCGACCAAGGGGGGACAAGAGGGAGCCTTCAGAGGGGAGGGGGAAGCCGACTTCTTCAAAGCATTTTCAAAAGGAAAATTGATTAAATCATCAGAAGCATGAAAGCAAGAGGGAGAAGGGGAATTATGCTGCTTACCCGAAGAAACCGCCGACCCTGCAGCCGCTCTTGCCCTGGTGAGAGGAGGGGAAGGAGGCCGAAACGAAGGTCTGCTGCATTTCTTCAGGGGTCCCTGCGAGTGAGTTTGATCATTTGGTGCCTGGTCACTCTGATTCCCTTCATCTGAGTTGCGATCCTGCTTCCCCTGGTTCTGATCAGACTTTGGGGATATTGTCTTTCCTGCTTCCCCACCATCCAAGTTCCTGGAGTTCTTATTAAGGGGGAAATCCTTAAAAAGATGCCCCACCTTGTGGCACCTCCTGCATCTAAAAGGAACCCCTTCATAATCTAGGTTCTGCCTGCGGGAGAAATTCCTCCATTGAATTGTAATATATTCCTGTAATCCTCCACTGGTGTCAATGTGAACCAGAATTCGAGCATACGCCATCTTCCCAGTCGAGAGATAGGACTTATCATATTCAAGATATGTTCCCAGGGAGTTCCCGATGCGTCTGAAGATGTCTTCAGACTAGAACTGCATGGGCAGACCAGGCAATCTAACCCAGAGAGGGCCGGCCCCTAACTGTTCTCTCTCTAGATCAAAAAGTGGAGTCCATCGCTGGAGGAGGACCGGAGCTTGTTCAATGTGCCATACCGCTGAGAGCACCCAATTGGTGTGCTCTGCCCTAGCAAACCTGAGCGCAAACCAACCTTTCACAAAGGTCTGAACCACCGGGAGTTCGGCAAGGTGGTTGCTCCAGACCTTTGAGACCCACTGCTTTAGCCTGTCAGCATTGTAGTGGCGACCCCGAATTCTTCCAACAAGCACCCTCTCGGTAGTTTCCATGGCCTCGCTCCACTAGAAGTCCTCTCCCAGCCTTAAGAAGACCTCCAAGTTTTTGGGTCTAAGGATCCTTTGCTTCTTTGATTTGCGAGGGCCTTCTTTAGGGGAGGGGTTTAGAGGGGGATCATGGGATGGACCATCAGAAGATCATCTAGGCCGAGTCCTCCATAGTTTTTGGGTTTGCATATTTTTTCCCATGCTACCAAGGCCCATTTCTTTCTTTCTTCCCCCTTGCCCCAAAGAAAGTCTCTTTGCACGTTTCTAAATTGCTACAGAACACCCTTGGGGGCTGGGAGATCTGATAGCATGAAGAATGGAATTGATTGAAGGACAGCCTTGGTTAGCACCAACCTTCCAGCCAAGTTTAAAGATCTGAAAGTCCATTTCCTAATCTTATCTTGCAGTTTGCTAATCACTGGCTCCCAGATGCTCTTGTGAAAAGGCTTGGCCGTTAGAGGGACTCCCAGATATTTTGAAGGGAGGATCTCCCTTTGAAAGCCCAAAATTCTTGAAATATTTCTCTGAATAGCAATATGAGTATTGAAGAAAAAAATCTTGGATTTGGAAAGATTAACTTCCATACCTGAAGCCATGGCAAAGTCTCTCAGGATTTGCTTATAAGCTAGAGCTTCTTTGACCGTGGGGATGCCCTGCAGCATGGTATCATCCACAAATTGTTGGTGTGTTAAAGCTTGGCCATCTTCAGTGAGTTGGAGACCTTTGACTTTACCAACTTCTTTAGCATGCCTGATAGTTCTGCCCAACCCTTCCATCATGAGAATGAAGAGAAAGGGAGAGAGAGGATCTCCTTGCCTGAGGCCTCTTGAAGGAATAAAAGTCTCTGAAGGGGAACCATTAACAAGAATTGAAAAACTAGGAGAAGTGACTAGAGCCATTACCCATCTGATCCAATTGTGATCAAACCCAAAGGCCCTGAGAACTTTTCTGATGTAGTTCCAATTTAGCTTATCATAAGCTTTGGCTATATCCAACTGCATGATCATTCCCGCTTTCCTCTTGCTTGTTAGTGAGTGCACCACCTCATGAGCTTGAATTATGTTGTCGAGGATTTTCCTACCTTCCACATATCCAGATTGTTCCCCCGACACCAAGGTGGGGAGAAGAGGTTTGAGTCTATTGGCCACAACCTTGGATATTATCTTGTAGACCACATTGCACAGGGCAATGGGTCTAAACCTATCAGGAGTAAGAGCTAAATCCTGTTTAGGGATCAGGGCAATAAAGGTAGTATTTAGTGCTTTCAGAATGGTTTTGTCCCTTCTAGAGTCTTCCACTACATTCAGAACATCCTGTTTTACTATATTCCAGCAAGCTTTGAAGAAATCCACATTGAAACCATCCGGACCTGGTGCTTTACCATTTTGCATTTCTTTTAGGACCTCACTGACCTCCTCTTCCGATACTGGTCTGTTAAGGTTGAAATTGTCCTCATTGGAAACCAGCTTTGGTATATGTCTTGATATATCCCTAATAGAATGTTCCCTATCTGAACAGGATTCCTGAGCAATACTACGAAAGTGCTGAACTAGCACTGCTGCTATTTCTTCATGAGAATGAAGAAGATTTCCTCCTTCATCTTTGATAGAAGAAATTCTGTTGTGAGCTCTGTTCGCCACAGTGGATCTGTGGAAAAACCTAGTATTGCGTTCTCCTTCTTTCAGCCATTGCACTCTGGATTTTTGCCTCCAAAAAATATCCTCTTGTTTACAGAAGTTCTCCCATTCTTGTTGATACTTGGTTTCTTGCGCATTTCTATCCTTATCAAAACCCTCCCTGATAAGGGTTTGGTTGAGTTCCTGCATTTTTCCCTCAACCAATTTCTTTCCTTCAAAAATATTACCAAACTCCTTCTTGTTCCACTCCTTGAGCCTGATTTTGATATGTTTTAGTCTTTTTTGGAGTAGGAACATGCTTGTGCCTTGAATGTTTAATTCTTCAGCCCACCATATGGCTATGTTGTTGGTGAAATCTGGGTGGGAAAGCCAGATGTTTTCAAATCTGAATGGTCTATTCCTGGGGGTCCCAATGCCCTGCATTTCCAGTTGCACAGGCCAGTGATCAGAGCCTCCAAAGGGGAGAACTCTTGCCACTATGTCCTTGTCCTTGAGCATGAGATCCTCTGAGATAATGAATCTATCTAATTTGGAAGCCACCTGAGACTCTCCTCCTCTCTTATTGTTCCAAGTAAAGGTACCATTACTCATAATAATGTCCACTAACTTCATATTGTCTATGAAAGATTGGAAAGCACAAGAATCTTTATTTAGAGTTCTGGTGCCCCCTTTTTTCTCCGACAAAGATCTGATCATATTGAAATCACCCCCCAATATCCAAGGGATATTGGCATGCCTTTCCCTAAGATCCTGCAGGGAATTTAAAAGCTTGAGTTTGCCATCCATTCTTTGGGGACCATACACATTCGTAACTAGGTAGACTTCCTTATCTCCCACTGGCTGAATGACCACTGATAGATAATCCCTAGCTGCCTCTGCATCTATAATGTTAAATTTCTGGGGGTTCCAAAGAGTGAGAATGCCACCTGCTGTATTCTCTGCTTTGACCTCCAGAAACTCAAATTTATTGAGCCATTTACTGTGAATCTCTTTTATTTTCTGAATGGAACATTTAGTCTCCTGGATGAAGATTACATCTGGTGCTGCTTGTTTCATTCTATTACTAAGTAATCTTTGTTTTCTTTTACTGCCTAGGCCTCTAATGTTCCAAGAAGTGAACTTCATTATTAAAGATTTGTAAAGGAGTAACTAGATAGGTCTTTCATCTTACCTGAGTCTATCATTAGCTTTCCACATTCCATCAAAAGCTCGTTCTGCTTTTTCCTGCCTCTTTTCTTTCCTGGGTATCTGTGTGCCAAACCCGGTGTGGTTTTCATGACTTTCACACCTTCGCTACTCTGCATTTCATGATTCCCTTGCTTTTCCAACCCTATGGTCTGAGTTTTCCATAAGAACAACTATTGAACTCTATTGAACTCCTCTGGGGGTAACGAATCCACTCCCTCCCTAGTTCCTTGTTTCGGAAATCCTTCTAGATCCATATTCTCTTTCTGAAGAATCTCTTGTAGCTTGTGGTCTTCCATTTCCATCTCACTTTGGGTCATTTCCAGATCCATATCCAAATCTGTGTCACCCATCATATCTTCTTTTTATTTATTAATGGTTTGTGTTTGCTCATCCTCTTCTTCTTTCTCCTCGTTCACTGGAGTGTCTTCCTTGGCCTGATCTGCTGTCGTTATCCCCTCTTCTTCTTCTAAGGCTTGAAACCTATTTTGACTAGCTTGTTGCCTTTCATTTTGATGTGTCTTTGAACCCCTTTTGCTCCCTTTTCCTTTCTGGACCACTTTGTGAAAGCTTTCAGTGTCTTTCATGGTGTTGGTTTTACTATTATTTTCAGTTTTGCTGAGAGGGAAATCTCTGAATAGATGCCCATGCTCATGACATTTACGGCATTTGAATGGGATGTGCTCATAATCCACTGTTTGAACCCATTCTTCATCAAATACTTCCAATATTACCTAATCCGGTAAAGCTCCAGAAAGATCCATCTCCACACATATTCTTGTAAAGGATGTGTATTTTCCTCTTCTGGTGGCCTCAGAAGCTTTGACAAAATGTCCTAGCTTATTTCCTATGGCAGATAGGGATTCCAGTTGCCAGTAATCTAGAGGTAGAGAGTAGAGTCTTACCCAGATCAGGACCGAAGTAAAAGTTTCACATTCTGGGACAAAATTCATGATCCAAGGTCTCATATACAGGCCTGCTACTACATAAAAGTAGGGCCCTCCTTCAAACACCCTGTCCTTATCTTCAATGTTTGCAAAGACTACAGTGAAGAATCCCTTTGACCTAAGATGTAGTTCTATGCTTCCTTTTGGTTTCCAGTGGTATTTAATCCAAGTTTGTAAAGCTTTTTCAGTGGGCCATAAACCCATGAACTTACAAATGATTGCATAAGTCTGCATGTGGTCCCTATGCGCCTGCAGAGCAGGATCATTCAAAACAACTCTGGGAGTGATAGTAGTCTTGGGTTTGCATGGTCCCCTTTGAGTTTTGTCTTTTGTGCCCTGTTCCTTGTACTACTCCTTGATTTATTTATTGTTGTTATTCTCCTTAGATTTAGAGCCCTCCTGCTCCTTTTCTCTATTTCTTTGCTTTTCCGCTGAAGGATCTCTATCCTCTTCTATTGGTTTTTTTCCTCTACTGGCCACTACCTGCTTGTAGGAGGGAGTGGAGCTCCCTCCTTTACGACCTTCCATGGAGAACGAACTCTGCTAAACTGTAACCCTAGCTTCAAAATCGCCCTCCTCAGTTTTCAAAGCCCCAACTTTCCATATATATATATATATATATATGTTTAACTCATATATTAATTTTTTATAATAATAATAATATTATAATTAAGTTATTTTTCATAATTTTTTTAAAATTATGAAATAAGTGTTTTAATCTCTACCTACATTTACCAATTATTTAATTTATATAATTTTATTAACTCTTAAAGCAATGTGTAACAAGCTTGATTTATCCTAAACCATCGATCCTACTAATTTGAAATCGCCACGTAAACTAATATTGGATTTGCGTGGAATGAACAATCACTCACTTATATAAGGTATCAAGTTTCAAAACCCTTTTATGATTTAATATTGATTGTTATAGAAAAAAATTATATGATTGTTGTAGAAAATTTATATGTATAATTTATCATTTTAATTTGTGCATTTTTTGCCAACTCAAGTGAATCCTTATATATGCTATATGGTGCTCATTTCCATTGATTTATGAATTCTATTCTATTTTTACACAACACAGGGTTCAGACCCTCCTTTGAATTGGTTTTTGTCCTCCCATAGACAACACGTTAGTCCCTCGACCCCTTTGGGATTTCATTTAACTATCTTCTACTAGTGTGTGGAGTATGTGTTAAAGGCCATTTTGTCACATCCGATCAATGAACCTCCTAATGGGATCAATCAACATCTTATTCCCCCTTATCACCATCTTTCACAAACCTCTAAGCATGTACCTTTCATTTCCCAGAGTTTCAGCCCTAAACTGCTTCATCTGAGCTAGTTTGAGGACCAATGCTCCTTGTAAGCCTATTGGGGTGTGTTCACCAGTAGGTTTCTCCACTATGGCCTGTGTTGGTCACCAACAGGTTGCTCCCCTTTGCACCTGCGTTGGTTCTAGAAATTCGGGAGAATGATTAGGATTATAGAAGCTTCCCCTTCTAGGAGTTTCCAAAATTTGTTACAACTACTTACCTTGGATAAAACATTTAGATCCTATCCTTCCATACATTGGAGTTTTCACCACTTATCCTTTGATCCTATCCCTCCATCAAAGGTGGATCTCTTACCCTATATTGGTAATTGGATAAGAAATCCCAACTTACCATACTTTTCTATATATTCCCAGCCTTCTATGTGGTTGGGGGTTGGCTTTTGGAGAGTGATTCTGCCCTTATGTTGTTGTAGTGAGTGGTCATCATCTCATGCATTTACGGTGATTGGAGGTGCATATTAAGACAAGGAAAGGACAAGTCAATGACTTGGAGGAGCTCTTCTACAAGATCAACTACTACTTATGGTTGTAATCTCCTTCCATTTATAGTAATGCAAATAATTCATTGTTTTCCTATATGTGATCTTGTTATTTCACTTATTTCAATACCATGTAGATCTATTGAATTAAGTACTTAGATGATACTCGATAGATCTCATATTTTCTTAGCTTGTGTTATCTGACTATGTAGGTTCTAATTTTGGCAACCAGAGCTGGGATTGGCGCTTTGAAGCTAAAGAAGGAGCGAAGTGTGTGAAGGATTCCAGGTAGGCTTCACTCCATCATTTATTTACTTTACGGAAAAGCATTGGGTTCCTTGTCTCTCTGTTGTTCTAAGTTAGCCACCAACTTAGGGGAGATATTTTTGTCTGCAATCGTAAATCTTGTATAACAAATTGGTGACCATACTGGGAAAGAGATTATTCCATTGGTGGTATCCTTGTCTGTTGTGTTTGATTACCTCCTTGAAAGACCTTTGTTGAATCATCCAACCAAGAAAAAACCTAGGAAGTGATTTCATTGAACCGTTTTTGCAATTTTTGTGTCAGAAACTTCATTCTCAGGCCCAACGCACCCCCTGTGCCTTTGACATAGCGTTGCACCTCACCCTAACCCACTTTGTACCAACGTTGGACCCTATTTTGGCATTAATTTTTCCTTGGTTCTTGAGTGTATTTTTGGTCAACCTACTTCCAGCTGAACGTCCCTGAGTCTTCAGTGACTTGTGGTCTCTCTAAAGCCTTTTTTTGGTTTTCATTTTTGTTGTTTGCCTTTGGTAAGAATTGGTTTTGAGTTTTCTTTGTTCTTATCACTTGGTCACTTGCAAATTGTTTTCGTTTTATTGTTGATCGCTTCGATTAATTGTTGTTTTAGTCCTCATTCTGAAAAGTGTAATTGAATCGATAATTGAACATTTTCATCTTAGTTTTCTCCATTTTGAAAATTAAGTGTGGTGAAAAGAAAAAAATTTCATCGACATTTAGGGTTTTGCATGTGCATTAACATAGGAATGGTTGCATTGCAAACGAAATTGCATCGTGCATCTTGTTTGCTGCATATTGTGTGCTGCATCTTGATTGTTTCTTCCCTTTCTTAGCTAGATTTTCATTGAAAGAGAAAGGATTTCTATTTTCTCATGCTAGATTTACATTTTAGGATATTCAGGTGACATTCGTGATGAGCCCTAAAACTAAAACACAATTGAAGATAAACAATAAAATTTATTGAATCAACCTAATGATCATTTGTAACATTAAAATTTTTTTTTAGAGGTATAGGATAAAGATGTGTTTCGGAGTTGTTAAACGTAGGAGCTGTAATTCTTTACCAGCATTGCATCCGGGGCTTAAATATCGTTCCATGTATGTGAGTGTATAGGACCATACTCCACGTACCTTCGGGTATATTGGTGGCGCTCCACACACGTAAAGTATATGGAAATGATCTCATCAAACGGTTACACATTAGATAACACTACTATGGACTACACTCCCACGTACCATCAGGTGTATTTCAGGAGTCCCTAATAGGTTGATATCATACATAAGTAACCGTGTTTTCCACCTTGTATACCATGATACACCAAACACAACATTCAGGGATATTGGCTACTGAACGTTAAGTCCTTAGTTCGCCAAGGTGTATATTGCAGTCCATGGTTTCTTGGTAATCCTTTATTCCTAGATTATCCTCTTTTTGTGTTAATAAAATTTATTGCCCAACGTGGAAGAAAAAAACCCCCCTCCTCGTCATTTGTGTAGAATGGAAAATAAGCCTCCACTTCCTCCAAAGGCTACTCCTAACCGCCGTCTTAGACATAGGAAAACGAAAACTACCGAATCAAGAACATTTGGAACTACTTCTGACCCTCCACCCGATATTGATTAGCCATAATCATTTATCCCTTTGAGTTATGAATCCGAGATTACATCTATTCCTATTGGTGACACTGACACAATTGAAACATAAATCCCTTAAACTCTTTTACTTGAGGTCATTTAATCTGATCTCCATGAGTCATAAACTTTATTTCCTAAGGTTATTGAACCTGAGGAGCCTCACTCATATTTACCTAAGTATTTGGGACCTTCCTCCTCTCTTCCTTTGTCTCAGACAAAACAAATACATCTTAGGCCTGACGGTAAACCCCTTCCATACAAACTTCTTAGTATGGAAGAGATCCCTCAAGAAGAGCCTCGTCCATCTACTCCTATTCATTAGGAAGGAATTTATTTTTATCAAACTGATCCTCTTTCGTCTCTTCAACCTCAAACGTAATCTCCTTTACCTGATTCTTTGGGCTTACCCATGGATTTCTCGTGGCAATATTCATTGGGATTGTTAACCATGACTGGAACTGATTCAAACTCCCAGCATGTGTCCACCACTATGGTTGAGACATCAAGTGTCGCATCCTCATATACGTTTGTAACATCACAAGAAGCTCATTTATATGGTGGTCCATCCATCCCACCTGGCTATCAGTCATTATCTGGTACATTTCTTGGTATGGCTTTCAGCCTTGGACCTCTCCCATGACATCCAATTCAGGAATAATGTCTGGCACCTCTCTTATGAATTCCACACATTCTTCTCCTCTTCCTCCATCTACACCTACAATGGAGCAGTAAGCTAGCTCTTCTATCAGTGGGAAAGACTACCCTCAACAGCAAAACCCTCTTTAGTTGGGTACCCTCCATATGGATCATCGTTGCCTCCATCATCTACTCCTCCCATGGCAGGGGGGAACATGTTGTTGGTATACCTCAATATGGTAATCCGCATAGTTATAGTCCTCCTCATCCTAGAATGGCTTCCAATGTTTGACAACCTACTTTACCTGTACAACCTGGTTCATATTGGGACCGATTATTGAATTCTCAAACTGTACCATCTTCTTCATAAATTCCTACCTATCCATCATCACCTCAATAAGCTAAAATACACGTGAGCCAACGTTTACAATCCATTCCAATGGTGTCTGGTTCTCCCGAGATTTTGATTCGTCAACCTATACACGATCCCTCGCCTTCTCAATCGCTTGCATAAGGTGCTCCTCAAGTTCCGGTAGGTCAAATTATTCAAAATGAAAACCCCAATCGAGAAATAGTATGAATCACATCAACTTCCTTTTTAAGTCCAACAAATCCAAACCCAAACATTCCAACAAATTTATCGCCATCTTGGGGTTGGGCAACAAACTCACTTATATTTTGGTTATCAGAACCCTCCATATTCTGGTAGCCATGTTCCTTATTATCAAAATCCTCTTTATCCAGGAATGCAAGTGCCTGTTTCCCACACTGTCCCTTCATATCCAGGTCATCCACCTTCAGACTTTAATAGGAAATTTCCTTTTGTGGCTACTCTCGAATTACCAGATTTAACTCAGTTTACTAAAGACCCCATTACTCATTGACCATGGTGGCTTATTATTCCTACTAAGTTGTCTTCTGATATCCCAAAATTCAATGGGAATCCTGGAGAAGACTTGTCAACACATGTCATGACGTATCATCTATGGTGTTCATCCAATTCACTCAATGATGATTCCATTCGACTCCGTCTTTTCCAATGAACGCTTACAGACACCGCGACTAAATGGTATATTGAATTACCTAGAGTGTTGTTTTATGAATTAAACACTTTATCCACTACCTTCCTCACACATTTCTAGTTTCCCATCAGATACGAAACTGGAACGGAAACATTGACTAACTTTAAATAATCAGACTCTACTCACATTTGGGATCACATTCGTGAGTGGAGATGTAATCGTCAATTGGTCAAGACTTATGTTCCCTATCAGTTGTTAGCAGAATGATTTGTCAAATATACGTTAGCTCCCGTAACAAAATATGTCCAAAGGTGGAGTCATGACCGAAGAGCAGGTTATTTCTTGTGCTCAATATTTAGATATGGTCTATACCCAATCGGGCATGCTCTATGATAAGATACCAAATGCTCTGAGACCTTCGAATATTGTTCCTCCTCCACCTGGTAAAGAATCTCATGTTGTCGATGGCATTATAGGTTCTTCCAATTCACAGTCGACGAGTAAACCATCTGGTATTTCTCTTTCTACTCCTGCACAAAACCCTCCATCTCATCCTCCTGCAGCCTTTTCTTCCGAGATTAATTTATTCTCATCTGATAAAGGTAAGTCTCAACAAAAACTTGGAAGAAAGAAGAAAGGTAAAGGTAAGAAAAATAAAGATTCCTCACCGCAGGATAAACAAACAAATTCGTCTTCTGATGAGAAACGAAAGCCTCAATACCCATGTTTGATTTGTAATGAGGATCACTTTACATGTGATTGTCCACATCACGTTGAAGTGAATCAGTTCCTTAAATCATCCACTTCTCCCGTTGTGCTGACCAACCCGTTTCCCAATCAGGAGACCCATATGGTTGTTCGGGATGCCTCTTCCTCTAACACAGTTTTGATGCTTTCCTCCTCAAAGCTGAAATCCGATGTCATGGTGGCCACTCGGAATAAGGACTATGGTAATGTGAATCCACCAAATGGTCAGGCTACTGATCAACCTACCAGTTCAGCACCACCTTCATCTAATCTTGTTCCACCTCTGGTTCCTATGGAATTGACTATCAATCCTATGAAGGGTGTTATCCATAAGTCTAATTTCAACCCTCGTTCGAGAGCCACTCAAAATTACAATTTAGTTGAAGACTTGGCTCAGTCCCCTTCAACTATGTCGACTCTTGAGGTGTTGTAAATCCACCCCACCCAAAAAAGGCCTTATTGTCAGCTATCAGATGTGTAAATCCGTTGGATTCCAACCTAGTGGTTTTCTCTCATGAAAACTATACCACTCGACTTCTGGCTCAGTTAGCTTTTATGATCCAGGTCATTATCCATTGTAAGAACATTTATCGTTCTAATATGGACGAGGGAGCCTCGACGTGCATCATGTATTTTTCTTGTTAGAAGGTGATCAGTTCACCCCAACTGAGTCAATTGAGCACCACATTAAAAGCCTTTGATGGAAGGACATACAAACCTTGCCGGATTCTAAACTCCCTCCAATTGGAATTAGGGGGAAAAACCATCTCTGTTGAAGTAGAATTTATTGATGAATCTTTGGATTATAATATTCTACTAGGACGTACATAGGTTTATGCTATGGTTGTTGTCATTTCAACTTACTTCTGTGTGATCACCTTTCATAAAAAAGGTGGGATCGTGGCCATAGATCAACTCACCTTTTTCGCCTTTGATTCCAATCTTACTAGAAGTGTCCCTCTTGTAGGGGAAGACCTACATTCCTATCAACATGTTGGAGTTGGTTTATTGAAGGATTCATATCTTATGGGAAAATTTTCATTCCCTCCCCCTTCCCTTCCCATCTCCTCCACTTCGGTTGCTTATATAAACATGATATCATCATCTATGATCCTGACCAATCCATGGATTGTTACTGATGAAGCTAGCATCAAATGTTTTGGCGACAAGACACTCCTTAGCCTAGTTAATTAAGATTACGAAGCCATGTTCTTAGCTTGTGTGACCCATATTTTTTCTTTGATCAACTGGGCATATCAATCATTGGATTATGGCATGCCCTCTGATCCTTTCTCGTGTACATTCCCTATTGACGAAATCATCATGGATATCATGATGTGAGACGACACGTCGTAGGACAAACATCATCATTGTTTCTCCTTCCCAAATACCATTGAAGATAATATCAGTGGTGTGTACCTACCTAATTTTTTCAAACCCTCTACGAATTTCATGTCCATTCTTGATATAGACTCTGAAAAGAACCTTTCGAATATTGAAGAAACAATTCCTCTCGATATTTTGATTAAACTAGGAATAAACGGAAATTTATACATCAGAGCATCTTTCACTTCATCTGAAGTCGATATTTATCGAGCCCTTTTTCGTGAGTTCAAAGGTGCCTTTGCCTAGCCATATAAGGACATGTCGGGTATCGACCCAAATATTATAGTGCACAAAATCAAGATGTATCCTGATGCCAAACCCGTCTAGCAGCACCTCTGTCTAGTCCATCCCAAGAAGGATTTTGGGATACAAATTTAAATCAAAAAGTTTCTTCAGGTTGGTTACATATACCTCATTCCTTTAACTGATTGGGTATTGAACCTTGTCCCTATCATGAATAAACAGGGCATGATCCGAGTATGTGTCGATTATCGGGACGTGAATCGAGCTTGTCCAAAGGACAACTACCCAACACCATTTATTGACCAAATTGTTGATGACTGTGCTGGCTATGAGATTTATTCATTCATGGATGGATTCTTGGGCTATAATAAAATCAACATTCTCCCGACAGACCAACCTAAAACCACATTTATTTGTCCCTCGGGTAATTTTGCTTATAATAAGCTCCCTTTCAATTTAAAGAACACAGGGGCCATGTTTCAACGTGCGATGGAATACACTTTCCATGATATCAAGAAGATCTTGCAACCCTATTTGGATGATATTCATGCTCACTCTTAAGCGTCCAACTGATCACCCCATGCATTTACAGGCCATCTTCCCCCATTGTAGACATTATCACATTCGACTCAACCCACATAAATGTGTTTTTTGTGTCAATTTTTGTCGACTCCTTGGTTTCATAGTTTTGAAACAAGGAATTCGTATTGATCCTTTAAAAGTCTAGGAAATCATTGACTTGTCTGCGCCTTCCTCTCTTGTTCAACTACAAAGACTCCAAGGGAAAGCCAACTTCCTAAGGAGGTTCATCCCTAAATACACTAAACTAACCAAAGGATTTACTTGTCTACTGAAAAAAATGGATTCCCTTCAATTGGGATGATGCTACACAGAAAGCGTTTGATGCCTTGAAAGATGTATTGGTTTGGGCATCTCTTTTATATCCTCCCGACTATCAGTGCAATTATTTACTGTACCTTGATGCTGTTATCTCTAATAGAGCTATGGTGTTGGTCCAATAATATGATATGGGGACTGAACATCCCATTTATTATCTGAGTTGCAACCTCAACAATATTGAGATTCGGTATACTCCTGTGGAAAAGTTAGCTTTGGTGGCTGTTCAAGTCGTCTAGAGATTTCACCATTACATCTTGCTTCGCAAAACTACAGTCGTTTCAGATTGCAACCCTATGACATACATATTGTCACGTCAATTGCTGGGGGGGAATTACTCTAAGTGAATCATTATTCTCCAATAGATTGACCTGGAATTCATCAAATCCAAGTCGAAGAAATCCTTAATATTTGCAGAGCTAATGTGTGATCTCCCTTCCCTTGATGATGAATCTACATCTGAAGATTCCATTCCAAATGAGTCATTGTTCCTAATCTTGTCATCTGACCCATGGTATGGATATTTTCTCATCTATCTCCAAAACCAAACTTTCCATCCTAATACCTCTCGCTTAGAGTAAATATGTATCCAGTACTAATCCCGAAAGTACGTAATTATCGGTGGCACCCTTTATAGTCGTGGTATCGATACGATTTTATGGAGGTGCCTCACTGTCGAGGAGGCCAAGAAAGTCTTGAATAAATGCCACTCAGGGGCATGCAGTGGACATTTATCTGGTTACGGTACCACACAAAAAAACTTATGCGTCGGTTACTTTTGGCCCACCATTTTCCGTGACTGTATCCTCGTAGTCCAAAAATGTCATGCATTCTAGATCTATGATCGAAAATTCCACACTCCACCTTCTCCTTTGCATCTCGTTGTCGTTGTTAGTCCCTTTGCGAAATGGGTCATAGATTTTATGACATGTAACCCTCACTTAGCTGGGGGTCATGTCTACATCATTGTCGTTGTTGACT
This sequence comes from Pinus tabuliformis, assembly GCA_031772625.1. NCBI lineage: Eukaryota > Viridiplantae > Streptophyta > Pinopsida > Pinales > Pinaceae > Pinus > Pinus tabuliformis. The sequence continues at coordinate 489,070,709 of CM062808.1, read as the reverse complement.
ACTTTACTAAGTGGGTTGAAGCAACGCCTTTATTCAATAATACCGGCGAAATGACTACATACTTTTTCTTCAACCACATGATTTCTAGGTTTGGTGTTCCGCAATCAATAGTAACGGATCAGGGGAAGCAATTTCAGAATCATATGACAATCGAATTAGCTACCAAATTTTGAATTTCACATGAAAATTCCACTCCCTATTATCCTTAGGTTAACGAACAAGTTGAGGTGATTAACAAAGTTCTTAAGACTATGCTTCAATGTATGGTATGGGTCCACAAATCGGACTAGAACTTGCTTCTCTTTGCTTCCTTATGGGCATATCGAACCTTAGTTAGGACTGCTATTGGATTCACACCCTTCCAGTTGGTGTATGGTCTGGAAGTGATCCTCCCTATCGAATGCGAAATTCCATCGCTAAAACTAGCTATTGGACTTGTTCCTACTAATTCCGCAGAGGATGAGTTTCTTTTACATCTAACTCATTTGGATGAAACCCGATGTGATGCCATGTTAGCTAATGAAGCCCATAAAATATGCATCAAAGAAGAATATGACAAAAGTGTCAAGCCTAGAAACTTCTCGGAAGGTTATTTGGTTCTCTTATATGATCAGAAGGCTGGCAAGTTAGGTTGAGGAAAGTTGCATCCTATGTGGCTGGGCCCATACATTGTTAAGTGAGTCCTTACAAAAGGGGCTTATGATAGTAGATGTCGATGGAGTTCCATTGGCGCAACCTATAAATGGGATGTACCTCAAAAGATACTATGCTTGATCCCATGCATGGCACACTGTGTACATATTGTCTATAGGTGTTGAGTTTGTTTGTAGTGTGTTTTTCAGAGTTTCCCATAGTTTATGCTGATTATGTTTACTTTTGGATTGCAGATGTCAACCTCTCTCGAACTGTATATTGGTCATGTCGATGGTACTAGCCGTAGTACTTAGAACCTATCCTCAACAGCGTTGGCTATCTCTGCTCCATATGATGAGCTAGTGAGTATGAAAGGTATTTGCATTGGCCTCTCGACTAAAAATATCGTTGAGTATAACGCAGTAGTTGAGCTACTTTATGATGATATTTCACACAGTATTCGTCATATAGTCATCAAGGTTGACTCACATCTCGTAGTAATACAACTCACAAACATATATTTAGTGAGAAATCCCATCCATCCTTCGCACAGTTTTGAGAGTGCGTCTTCTAGAAAGGAATTTTGATTTCATATGATACGAACATAATTCTAGAAATCTGAACACATTAGCAGGTGCCCTAGATAAATTTTTCTTAGATAGACATTTGCAAATAATGTAAATAACTTTAAATTCACACACACACACACATATATATATTAAGTTTAATTTTACAAAATATGTGCCCTGAGACAGATATGGCTCTATTGTCCATATAAAAAATACATGCAAAACATATAAGAAGACAAATCAATGGTGCTCATGATAAAACAAGATTGCACGAGCTACCTTGTGCAGTAATCAACCAACACAACTAGGCACTCCAAATGTGTGTCACTGAAGTCGCAATGGAAGTTAATCAACCATGGTCTCAGCAATCCCATGTGTCAATCCTTCCATGTGGCACTCCACCTCTGATAGGATCTCTGCTACATTTGGATCTCATAGTGCATCCCGTCCTACCACAACGACTTGTACTAGTCCCACTGCCTCCTCATGTGGATGTCTTTGTGCGAAGGAGATATGTAGCACCCACTGGTCGAACAGGTCCAATGTCTACATGAAAAATATCAAATAGTTTAGTGTTAGGAACATCAAAAAGCAAAAAACAAAAAATCGAAAAACTTTCGAAAAATTAATAGTCGAAGTATCTTACCTAAAGCACCCTGTTTCTCACCCTAAGGCATCTCAAGCTCGGGATCATCACAAAAATCCATCCCTACATAAGGATAATCATCAATGATGATGAAATACTTTCATAACCACCCAAAGACAACTAGTGAAAATTTGATCGCTGATGGGCTTGCATGTCGGCTGATATGTTCTATCCACCTCCTCATCCGTGGGGTCCTCAAATTAATGGGCTCAAGGACAATATGGTAAGGTTGCAATAGTGGCACCCACTCTAGAGAAAAAGAAACTAAGATCGCTATAACCGAAGTTCTTCAACTTCCCATCCTTTTCTTTAGTAAGTTTTTCCTTCTAATTGACCAAGACACCCTCACTCCATTTCAATACTATCGGTTCTAGACACTCTATCTCATACTGCATGTATGGTTTTCTTGCTACATGTAGTGTTGAGCTACCTGCCAATCTTGAAATAATGAACAAGGTCATTCTCAGAGGTAATTGGGTCACATCCTTTATGTTGATCTTCCCCTCCCTAGTAGGAAGGGCTTGAGGTCTGCAATAGGTAGCGATATAGTCTTTCACCATCTCACCACAACTTTTTTGACCTATAAGAGAGACCGGGGCACATCGCTTTGACAATTATGTCCGAAAGTAAATATCCTCTAAATGTATCTTGAGAATATTCTCCCCAAACCTAAATGTCTGTGCCTGAATATCCCATGAGCGGATAAGGTAATTAAGCAACTCCATTTTTTTGCCTCATACCAGGAAACCATAAGAACTTTAATAACCCACAATTTTTGAGCGCCTGGATGGTAGCAGGGTCGTTTACAGCATTCAAATCTTGTTCCTCGTGTTCTCATTCTCGCCACATGAATGCCATTTTGTGCTAATGAGTACCTCAAACATCAACAAGGGATCCATTAGGCTCTTTCCCGTTAAAAAAACTTGACAAAATTTGAGGCAAAACTGAGAAACAACTTAGGAAAATGCACCCAACGCACCCCAGCAGTGTCTACCAAAGTGTTGCACCTTTGCCTGCAGTGTACCCCTTCCTAGGTGTAATGCAATTTTCGACACATGTGGTTGTGCGTTGATCCCAAGGCATTTTTTATGAACCCTCAGGGGCCTCGAAACCTTAAATTTTTTGCATGAAATCACAAAATGGACTGTATAAAGACAAAGAAAGGTTTCAATTCGTACCTGCAAGCGACGACACTTGAAATGCTTCCCTAGATTGGCCGCAATCAACTGTAGAAGATCAAAAAAAAAAGGGCTCCAAATACTCACTGTTGAAGGTAAAATGTGAAATGGTCAAAATGACAAGTCATTTTGAATATTTATGGTCATTTTCACATTATTTTATTCATTTTTAGCGTTTTGACCTAGAAATGCTTCATTTTTACTATGAAACAGGTATGTTTAATCCTTCTTGTGGTGTTTTGAGTAGGTTGATAGTTGTTAGCAGCTTTCATTGTGTTTTGAGCATGTTACTTTGACCGCAAAGTATAATTTTATCTCTTTTTTTGGGATCTTTAAACCTACGAAAAAGGAACCCCCTTGGAGTCCTCTTCCAACTCTTTTCATACTCCCAAAATATGAAAATATTGTCGAGCACTTGTCTTTTCAAACTTGTAAAAGTAAATGAAAAGATGTCTACTCAGTATAAGTTTAACCCTTTTCCAGAATAAGATAAACTATTTATGAAAAAGGAATACCTTAGTCGAACATGACTAAGAGGTTCTCTTGGGTATTTTGTTCTACCTTTTAAGACCTAAGGGACTACTTACGAAAAGGGACATCTCGTGATCCAAATCAGATCCATAAACGACTGTCATAGAACCATGACTGTATCGGGACGAAACAAATCCTTGAAGAATCCAAAACAGCAATCGAAAACACCCTGAACCAGTGGCCATGGCAGCCGGCGTGGAACGACGAGGACCTCGGTCAAAGCGCGCTGACCGAGGCCCATGGAGACTGCACAGGAGGTCGATGTAGCCCCTGGGAGCCCTGGAACGGGAAAAGGAGCTGATTTTCGGCGCCTAGCGCTAATCGCACATCGTTGGGCAAACAAGGCCGAAATGGAGGGGCCTTAAGCCCTTGGTCACGTTGGGAGCCAGAGAACCACGGGCGAAGAAACGAAAAGCGCCAACGTACGAAGGTGGGACCCACGGCCTGGAAACCGGCGGTTTTGATCGGGGTGCCCTTGAGCGGTAAGAGGTTTTGGAGGAGAGCGGAGCAATCCCACTCAGCGATCGACGCGTGGCAGTGGAGGTGAGAGAAAAACCGCCGTGATCGCGCGTTATCGGTCGAGCAAGTCAACCGCGCTCGACATGCATATGACGTTGGATCGGGAGGAGCCTAGATATGACGGTTGAGATTGCACCCAATAGACAGAAGTGGAATCGATAGGGAATTAAGTCGCGATTTAAGGGGATTTGGAATCCGTTGACCGCCACGGTGGAGAAAGAACGTATCCACGACATAACCGAAGAAACGAATCGACGAACAGGCTGGCGCTGTTCCGATGGAGACACGTGGCTACTTCCCGAGCGTTCATGCTGACGCCGAACAGGGAACTCCAAGCACACAGGCGGTAGGTGAATCGACGTAAGCAAGAGAGGAACCGAACAGGCATGGAGGTCGAATGGCTAAAGCCATGAACAGGGACCGTTGAATATATAGAGAGAGAGGAGGAATAGAGGAAAAGAAAGAGAGCGACCAAGAGAGACAGTGAACAGTGAACCCTAAGAGGAGGACTGAACACAGAGAGCAGTAAAGCCAAGCAGAGGAGACAGAGGGCCGAGCTGACCACAGGCAGCATCGAGCACCAGAGAGCTTGAAGAATCAAGCCTTCCCATAGAGGAATCTGTCTAGATTGAGCATCATAGTTGGCTCTTTCCACTGTAGACCAAGGGTCATAGAGCTGGTAGGAAGAACAAGAGTCTGTGTACTCTGAGTGGCTTGGGGAATCCAAGAACCACCCTGCCAAGCAAAATCTGCTTCAGGAGAACTCATATTGAGTCCCTGCATTGTAATTTCTCTGCTAAAAGACACAATAAAACAAGGCCACCACTGAAGCTAGACCGGAGACGTAGCCCTGGAGAATAGGGTGAACTCCTTATTAAAAATTGCTTGTGTCTTTGTGTTGCTTACTGTATTTCTCTGTTGTCTTTCCATTTATTTTCTGTGTATTGGCAATCTGATCGATCCGTTGTTTCAATAACATAGAACACACACACCAGCACATGGGTCTGTAATACCTTTTGTTTAATAAATCTTCAACTGAGGTCACTCATAGGGTGATTATCAGATCAAGTGGTATCAGAGCTCTAGGTTGTAAGGTTAGACAAGCTTGTGTTGGTTTAGCTGTGAATGCTCACTAGATCAAAGCTCAAATTAGGAGAAGGAGAGTTGGTGGAAACTAATCTTGAAATTGGGAGAGTCTATTCTCGGAAGACAATGTCAGAGGAAGGTTCTATAGGGCTAGACCCTCAATTCATAGAAATTTTCCTAGCTATAAAGTCTATGGTAGAAGAAATGTATAGGGAATTTAGAAAGCATAAGGGTGAAGATTCATTAGGCTCTAAGCAAGATAAAGAAGAAGATGAATCTCATTCCCATGACCACTCTAAAGGAAAGGGGAAAGAGGAAAGCTTCCCTACACCTCCTAGAAGCCCTATGCATAATAAGAAGGCATCTTTGATTAAGTTAGATGTTAAATTGGATTTGCATATATATGATGGAGAGCTAAATGCTGAAAAGTTGGACAATTGGATTAGACAAATTGATGTGTATCGCAGAGTACAAAATATAGACTCAGACAAGAGTAAGATTCAGCTGGCAAGCCTACGCCTAGGAGGCACTAACCCAAGCTGATATGAGGAAGCATGGTAAGACCATCTCTGTCTGGAGTGAATTTGTTACTATAATAAAAAAGCAGTTCTATCCATTGGCCTACATGCAACAAGCCATGATGAGTTGGCAAACTCTTCGGCAGTTGAAAGGGCAAAGTGTACAAGGGTATACTCAAGAGTTCAGAAAGAGAGCATTGATGTTGGGTATTTCATTAGACTCACCAGAAACTCTTTTGAAGTACATTGGTGGTCTACACAGCTACATGAGGCATACCATCCTCTTTTTTAATCCCACTAGTATAGATGAGGTATCTGTACAAGCTACTCATCTAGAAGCTAGAGGAAAGAATGGAAATCCAGAAGTTGGGGGACCATCCCAACCCACTGTAAGCAAGAGCAAGAAGAAAAGAAAGCAGAAGTGGAAAGCAAGGAAGGCTAACACTGCACAGAAAGGCAAAGCTTCATGCACTCACTGTAAAAAGGAGGGGCATGATGATGAGCACTGTTGGATTCTGCATCCAGAGATGGGACCTAAGAAGCCCGAGGGCAACAAGAAGAAGACTGCTGCAGCTATTCGGAAAGATTTGGGGTCAGACTCGGGAGATGAAACAATCATTGTAGCCATAAGTATAAAAGGTAAGAATTCTTAAGCATCTACTAGTAATTCTGCTCAATCTGTTATTGATGAAGAACATGAGAGAAAAGGACATGAGCTTTTCCATATTCGATTTGTTTCCAAAAATCAAAAGATTGATACCTTGTTTGATAGTGGCTCACAAGTAAATCTAATTTCTGAAGCAATTGTAAAGAAATTGGGATTAGCAACTACACCTCATAAGAAGCCATACCCATTAGGATGGTTGAATGATAAAGCACAACTACAAGTGACTAGACAGTGCAAACTTAAGTTTTCTTTTGGGTCAGCATTTGTAGATGAGGTTGAGTTAGATGTAATTCCTTTGGATATATGTGGAATTGTTTTAGGAAGTCCTTACTTCTATGATAGAAAGACTATTTTCTATAGAGCTGAGAACAAGTATCTACTTGTTAAAGATGGAAGCGAATACTTTGTAAGAGCTCATAAGCTCAAGAATAATTATACTCTCATAAACTCAGGGCAGATGAAAAGAATGATAAATTCATGCAAACATTTATTACTGATGGTCGTAAAGGAAAAGAAAACTGATAAAACCAATGTATTTGAGGGTTGTAATTCTGATCAACAAGCTGATATAGAAAAGATTGTTTCAGAGTATGATGTCTTGTTTCAAGAACCTCAAGGTCTGCCACCCAAAAAGGGAATAGTACATGATATTATTTTGCAGCAAGATGTTCCTTTGCCTAACATTGGGATGTACAGGTTATCTGCTTTAGAGAATGCTGAAATCAAGAAGCAGGTGCAGGAGTTGCTCGAGAAAGGGTTCATCAGGCCTAGCACATCACCATGTGGGTCACCAATCGTTTTGGTGAGAAAGAAAGATGGCTCATGGAGAATGTGCATTGATTACCGAGCACTGAATAAGATAACAATCAAAAATCGTTATCCCCTTCCTCGCATAGATGATCTTTTAGATCAACTGAAGGAAGCTGTTTATTTCACCAAGCTGGATTTACACAGTGGATACCATCAAGTCAGATTTGCAGAGCAAGATGCATGGAAGACTGCTTTCAAAACAAAGCAGGGATTGTATGAATGGTTGGTTATGCCTTTTGTCTTGACCAATGCCCCTGCTACTTTCATGAGATTAATGAATGATGTACTCAGACCTTTTCTTGATGATTTTGTTATTGTGTATCTAGATGACATTCTGATTTTTAGTAAAACATGGGAAGAACATTTAAAGCATGTTAAGCAGACATTAGATGTTTTGAAAAGAGAAAAACTTTATGTTAAACTCTCCAAATGTGAATTTGGCAAAACCTCTCTAAATTATTTGGGTCATATAGTAGGGGGAGGTGAATTGAAAATAGATCCCTCTAAAATGGCAGTCATTGCAAACTGGACTAAACCCAAGTCTGCTACAGAAGTGAGAAGCTTCTTAGGAGCAGCACAGTATTGAAGGAAATTCATTTCCAATTTTTCCTCAATTGTAGCTCCCTTACATGCTTTGACAGGATTGAACAAGGTGTTTCAGTGGGGAGGCAAATAGCATAAAGCCTTCGACACCTTAAAAGAAAAAATTAGTACAGCACCTGTACTAGCACTGCCAGATCTACAAAGACCATTTGAGATCCAAACTGATGCCAGTGACTATGCCATGGGAGCAGTGTTGAAACAGCACGATAAACCCATATGTTATCATTATGAGACTTTTAATCCTGCAGTAGGCAACTATCCTACATATGATAAGGAATTGTATGCATTAGTTCAGAGTGTGAAAAAGTGGAAACATTACTTAATGGGCAAAGAAACAGTAATACATACTGATCATCAGCCACTTCAATACGTACACTCCCAAACTAAGTTGCAACGATCAAGACATTATAGATGGATGGCTTTTCTACAACAATTTCATTTAGTCATCAGATATAAAAAGGGCATACGTAACAAGGTTGTAGACATGTTATCTAGACCCATTATAAATGCATCTACCATACTTCAGCATAATTCTGTGCTGCATGAAAGCTACATAGAACAGTATGCTCAGGACATGGACTTTAAAGATGTATATGCAACTTTGAGTCAAGGCAAAAGAGTAGAAGAATTGGACTATCATGTAAAGGACCGACTCTTATATCATTGTGGGAAACTCTGCATTCCACAAACTGAGAGAGCAAAGATAATTAGGGAAGCACACACTTCTCTGATATCAGGTCACTTTGGGGTAAGTAAAACAGTTGCACAGCTGCAAAGATTCTACTATTGGACAAAAATGAGTGAGACAGTTGCTAGATATGTAAAGGGGTGTGCTATGTGTACTAAAAGCAAGCCCAACAACAGAAAACTAGGCTTATACACTCCCTTGCCAGTTCCTTCTCACCCTTGGGAGAGCATTTCCACGGATTTCGTGGGAGGACTGCCTAAATCTAGGAAAGGTCATGATTATCTGTATGTTGTTGTGGATAGGTTCAGCAAGATGTGTATTTTGATACCCTATAGTAAACAGATTACAGCTGAACAAACTGCAAAATTATTCTTTGAACATGTATGGGTTCATTTTGGATTACCCACTTCTATTATATCTGATCGAGACACCCGATTTGTGGGAAAGTTTTGGTCCAGTCTGTGGGAACTAATGGACACCAAATTAAAGAAAAGCACAGCTTTTCATCCACAAACAGATGGCCAGACAAAAGTAGTTAACAGGATAGTGATCCAGTTACTGAGAGGATATTGCAGCAAACACCCTAAGCTTTGGGATGAACACTTGTGTTATGTGCAGCATGCTTACAATAGAGCCAAACACTCTTCTACCCAGAGATCTCCTTTTGAGACCTGCTTTGGTTTCATACCAAGGTCTCCCTTGGATTTTGTCTTTGGTAAAGATACCATGGTTGATAGACACAGTGATGTGGACAGGGAAACTAGGTTCATTGAACAGATCCAGGAGATCCACCAGGCAGTGCAGGAACAACTAGAAAAGAGCCAGGCCAAGTACAAGGCTAGGCATGATAAGCATCGGATGGAGCATAGTTTTCAACTTGGAGACCAAGTTTGGCTGTATATCAGCAAGGACAGGATGCAAGGTGAAGGCAAGAAGCTGAAACCTATCAGGTACGGACCCTTCAGGATACTTGAGAAGATTGGTGAAAATGCTTTTCGCCTTGATCTGCCAGCTTACATGCACATCTACTCAGTAGTGAACGCAGATTGCTTGAGGTTGTTTGAACCTTCAATGATTGAGGACCCGGAAGAGCAGAGTCAATTACCTTCTGTTGATGACCTGCTACCTGAATATCTTAATGAGTTACATGAAGATACAGTGATGGACAGGAAGGTAAGGACAACGCGCAGTGGACAGGTGGAATACCTCAGGATTGGGCTTAAAGGTTTGAAGCTGAGCAATGCGAAGTGGATTGAGATTGGACAAGTGAGACAACAGTTTCCTCACTTAGTCAATGCTTGAAGAAAACAAACTTTTGGTGGTCCAAAAGCTTTTCAGTAGGGAGGCCATGATCCAAATCGGATCCATAAACGACTGTCATAGAACCATGACTGTATCGGGACGAAACAAATCCTTGAAGAATCCAAAACAACAATCGAAAACACCCTGAACCAGTGGCCATGGCAGCCAGCACGGAACGACGAGGACCTCGGTCAAAGCGCGCTGACCGAGGCCCATGGAGACTGCGCAGGAGGTCGATGTAGCCCCTGGGAGCCCTGGAACGTGAAAAGGAGCTGATTTTCGATGCACGATTGTTGGGCAAACAAGGCCGAAATGGAGGGGCCTTAAGCCCTTGGTCACGTTGGGAGTCGGAGAACCACGGGCGGAGAAACGAAAAGCGCCAACGTACGAAGGTGGGGCCCACGGCCTGGAAACCGGCGGTTTTGATCAGGGTGCCCTTGAGCGGTAAGAGGTTTTGGAGGAGAGCGCAGTGATCCCACTTAGCGATCGGCACGTGGTAGCGGAGGTGAGATAAAAACCGTCGTGATCGCCCATTATCGGTCGAGCAAGTCAACCGCGCTCGACATGCGTATGATGTTGGATCGGGAGGAGCCCAGATCAGACGGCTGAGATTGCGCCCGATAGACAGAAGCGGAATCGACAGGGAATTAAGCCGCGATTTAAGGGGATTTGGAATCCGTTGACCGCCACGGTGGAGAAAGAACGTATCCACGACATAACCAAAGAAACGAATCGATGAACAGGCTGGCACTGTTCCGATGGAGACACGTGGCTACTTCTCGAGCGTTCATGCTGACGCCAAACAGGGAACTCCAAGCACGCAGGCGGTAGGTGAATCAATGCAGGCAGGAGAGGAACCGAACAGGCATGGAGGTCGAATGGCTAAAGCCATGACCAGGGACCGTCGAATATATATAAAGAGAGGAGGAATAGAGGAAAAGAAAGAGAGCGACCAAGAGAGACAGTGAACAGTGAACCCTGAGAGGAGGACTGAACACAAAGAGTAGTAAAGCCAAGCATAGGAGACAGAGGGCCGAGCTGACCACAGGTAGCATAGAGCACCTGAGAGCTTGAAGAATCAAGCCTTCCCATAGAGGAATCTGTCCGGATTGAGCATCATAGTTGGCTCTTTCCACTGTAGACCAAGGGTCACAGAGCTGGTAGGAAGATCAAGAGTCTGTGTACTCCGAGTGGCTTGGGGAATCCAAGAACCACCCTGCCAAGCAAAATCTGCTTCAAGAGAACTCATATTGAGTCCCTGCATTGTAATTTCTCTGCTGAAAGACACAATAAAACAAGGCCACCACTGAAGCTGGACCGGAGACGTAGCCTTGGAGAATAGGGTGAACTCCTTATTAAAAAATGCTTGTGTCTTTATGTTGCTTACTATATTTCTCTTCTATCTTTCCATTTATTTTCTGTGTATTGGCAATCTGATCGATCTGTTGTTTCAATAACACAGAACACACACACCAGCACATGGGTTTGTAATACCTTTTGTTTAATAAATCTTCAAATGAGGTCACTCATAGGGTGATTATCAGATCATCTGGAGTTTTCTTTTTTGCTTATTTTTAAAACTCTCTAAACATGAAAAATATGTCGAGTTTTACATTCACTAGACTTGTTAAAACATCAAACAGTGATGGACTCGTTGAACATGACGAGGCCAAACCACTCCTTCTCAGGGTTCGTTAAATATACTCACAAGGATTCATCCGAGGATGAACTTGTAGATCAAGCACATGTTATCCTCCACAAGCTTGTTAAAAAATAAAGAGGTATTGATCAGTATGGTTGGGGAAATTGGGAAAACAAGGGATTCCATTTTGATAATGCAACGAGTCTCTCTTGAACACGACACTCTTCCACTTGATCTTCGTGGTTATTGGGTTGGGTAATCTTCTGGTATTTTGGTTATCATACCATTTTCAAAGCCTCCATTTTGGTTTTGGGTCAATTCTTCCAATTCCATTCAGTTTAGCCGGTGTGTCCAAGGGAAGTCATTCAGTTGATCTCTGCTACAATACTCTTAAGCCTTCATTTCATGTCTCCCTTTCCTGATCTAGTTACATATCAACATCCTTATGATCATTCTGTCTCAATCATGATACCTGTTTCATGTCTTTGATGGGAGATACATCAAGGCCCTCCTACGACAGGTTGCTTCCTGTCGACATCATCACATCATCTAGGAAGTTGACTTAGAAACAAATTGTTACCTTGGTGCTTGCATACATCAATGTCAAGTTTCCTCGCTCTCGACGAAATGTTTACATCATTGGCCTTTGACCAGAAGATTCTGTGTGGTGTTAGACATCAAATCATTCATTCACACCGTACATATTATACTATAGTACCTTGAGAGCCATTAACATCATCGATGGTTTCTCTTGCATTTGTTAACGGATTACATCATTAGATGGTAATCAGATGGTGTCTACCATGTTCGTCTCCAACTCATTGATTCACATGGTTGGAATCATATATTGGTTGGTCGTGTGAATGAGATAGAACACCTCGAATCTAGTTTCTGCCATCCGGGTTGTGATTTCAGGATTATACAAAGATCACAATGTATGATGGCCATGATCATATTGATAGTCATCAAGTCACGGGTCCACTAGTTGCATCTATGGACGTGTATTTTTATCATCGTACATTTTATTTTAGTTTATGAGTTGAGTATGGGTATGCCTCCCTCAACAAACAAAGATGTCATGTTGTAAATTTATTGTAACAGATGAAGCTCGCCATTTGTCGTTGATCCCTATTTGTCACAAGGTAAAGCACTTTAGTCATCCGTCATCATATCTGACTTTGCGCTTTAGGGGGAATTCTGTTATAGTCCATTTCGTCACATCCGATTAGTGAGCCTCCTAATGGGATCAATCAACATCCTATTCCCCCTTGTCACCATCTTTCACAAAGCTCTAAGCATGTACCTTTCATTTCCCAGAGTTTCAGCCTTAAACTGCTTCATCTGACCTAGTTTGAGGACCAACGCTCCATGTAAGCCTACTAGGGTGCATTCACCAACAGGTTTCTCCACTATGGTCTGTGTTGGTCACCAACAGGTTGCTCCCCTTTGCACCTGCGTTGGTTCTAGAAATATGGGAGAATGATCGAGATTCCAGAAGCTTCCCCTTCTAGGAGTTTCCAGAAGTTGTTACAACTACTTACCTTGGATAAAACATTTAGATCATATCCTTCCCTACATTGGAGTTTTCACCACTTATCCTTTGATCCTATCCCTCCATCAAAGGTGCATCTCCTACTCTAGATTGGTAATTGGATAATAACTCCCAACTTACCATACTTCTCTATATATTCCAAGCCTTCTATGTGGTTGGGGGTTTGCTTTTGGAGAGTCATTTTTCCCTTTTGCTTCTGTAGTGAGTGGTCATCATTTCATGCATCTAGGGTGATTGAAGGCGCATATTGTGACAAGGAAACTACAAGTCAACAACTTAGAAGATCTCTTCTAAAATATCAATTGCTAATTATGGTTGTAATCTCCTTCCATTTATAGCAATGCAAATAATTCATTGTTTTCCTATATATGATGTTGTTATTTCACTTATTTCAATACAATAGTGATCTATTGAATGACGTACTTAGATTATACTGTATAGATCTCGTAGTTTCTTGGCTAGTGTTATCTGACTATGCATGTTATAATTTTGGTAATCAGAGTTGGGATTGGTGCTTCCAAGCTAAAGAAGGAGTGAAGTGTGCGAAGGATTCCAAGTAGGCCTCACTCCATCATCTATTTACTTTTAAGGAAAAACATTGGGTTCCTTGTCTCTCTGTTGTTCTAGGTTAGTCATCGACCCGAGGAAGATACTTTTTTCCGCAATCTTAAATCCCATACAACAACATGGTATATCAGATCCTTTTCCACCTAGTTATAAATTAGTTTATCATCCTATTATCCCTAAGTTATTTATCACATTCCAAGGTGTCATGCAGTCTGTTTTTCTCGCCTTAACGATTTCTAGTGAAGAGCGCCAGTCTATGATTTTGGTAAGTAAGGGCCCATTAGAGAATTTTTGAGGTATAAAATGGACCTCAAAACAAAAATGTACAAACAAAATCAACTTTATAAGAACTAACAGGAATAAATATGATGATGTCAACCATGGGGGATGATTCACCATTTTTGAAGTAAAAAGGTAAAAAGATAAAAATAAAAAATAAAAAAATTACTTTTTCAACTTATCTCCTTATGGGTTTACTCAAATTTTGACTGGGAGCACTCGTTGGATGAAAAATTTAACTCATCATCCAAGGTGTACCCATGTTGTATACTTTCGATGGACCCTACTACATGAAAATTGAGAAATAAATGAAAAAGAGTGATTGCAATCACGTTTTTCATGTATTTCTCATTTTTTTATGTAGCGAGGTTCATCGAAAGTATGCAACAAGGGTACTCCTTGGGCGAGGAATTAAATTTTGTATCCAACGAGTTCTCCCACTCAAAATTTTAGTAAAACCATAAGAATATAACTTGAAAATATGATTTGAATGACTAGTTTTTCTTTTTTCCCTCTAAACTTTAATGATGTAATCTAATATTATTTTATTATTTCCACTATTATTTTATAATATCCTTAAGAGGCCCATTCTAGACCTAAAAATTTCTCTAATGTATGTGTCTTTTGTGGTCAACAACTATTCCTTTGAAGTTTTCTCGATGACTTGTGTTTTGTGGTAGAAGTGGGGAATTTCACTCCGTTCGTCAACCATAACTTGTCCTTTTCTATTTCAGAGGTGTCCTACTCTCTAGCTGCCTGTTGTAGCTGGTTAAATCAGTTAGTCCAAATGTTCGTCTTCTATTTTGATTACAAGTTTCAATTTCATATAGACCCTTGTCAAAGGATTCCTAATGGCAAGGGATGCACTCTTGGGGTGTCTTCATCCCAACACCGTACCCTGTTTGGTTGGGAATCAATTGCAAACTTTTTCGATTTTGCTCACATGTATGTTAGAAAGTACATTCTCGCTCTTTAAAAAAAGGAGTTTTGGGAACAAATGTATCATTCTAACTCATAAATTTGTACTGGCAATTTCAAATAGGTTCCAGACCTAGGAAAGTTAAGAAAGAGAAGATTGTATTTCTTGCATTCTATATCAACGCATCAACAAATGGAGACACTTCTTAATATGGTGATTCGAGACAAACATGTTGATAATTACAAACTCTTTGCTGGTCAAGAAGAGTTGAAGAGGATACTGAGGGACATCAGGTATGATCTGGATGATATAGTGGTTAGACTGAATAAAGTGGAGCGCTTCATGGTCTGAGACTCAGATACTAATTCCAATGCTCATCATAATTAGGAAGTTGTTATCAACATGCCATCCATCAACATGGTTAATGAAAACTCCTCTCCAGAGTACCCGGTGATCATCTTGGACGAATAAGTCCATCTCTGAATTGGCTCTTATATTTCTCTATTGGCAGTCTGTGATAGTTTTCTATATAGATACTATCATCTAGTTTTAAGTATGTTAGTTGTTGTTAGTTTGTTAACTCTATAATGTCAATATCTATGACTAGTTTGCTTTGTTTGAAAAACCACTACGTCAAGTCTTATCTCCATTGTTACCACAAAGTTTACTCCTTGGGAAAGTTTCAATTTTAATAGTCAAGTTGGTTCTCTTTTGTACTTTTTCCTGGAAGTTACTGGTCATCTCTCCAAGATAAATTTGAGCTTGAAGGATATACCAATGTAATATTTTTTGGAACTAATACAAATCAGTGGTCAGAATTTAAAAAATAAAAAATAAAAAAATGAATCTTAGATTCTCTGCTGGTTGATTTTTAATGGAAAATTTTCTTCTGCGCGATTTGTTTGTAAATAAGAACATTCATATAGAAAATTTTTGATTGTTTGCTTCAAAATTCCAAGGTGGAAGCATTATCCGACAACCTCGCTAAGTAAATAATTCCATTCTTGCATTAATGAGGAAGTGGGCCAAATTATTGGAATAGTACTCCTTAACAAAGCTGATAAGTATTTAATTTTTCCTATCCTTTACACAACAACTCAGTGCGATGGGTATTCGAAAGCCATTTCTTAGAAATGTACATTTTTCCTTTTTAGTTGTGCCTCCTCCTTAAACAATATTGGCATAGGTAGCCTTTGGAAGGCTCAACATACATAAGAATGCATATATTCATATTTGTTACGTTATTGGAATTATTTATATTTATTGAAAATAATGTGTATGTGTGTTTCTCTGTGTAAAAATAATACAATGTCTTTATAAATGCGGTTTGTATGCAAACACGTTTTTTTAAGTTATGACTAATTATTATTATTTATATTTATATTTGTTACAATTAAATTGGTTTTTTTATTACTTATTATACATATGCAAGTGGGAGTACCTTTTTATTATATATACATATGCAAGTGGGAGTAGCCTTTTATTAAGAATCACATATTTTTAGACATATTATTATGTTGTTATTAACTATTACTTATTAATTATCTTGTTGGTTTAGATTAAGTGGTTGTGATAATAAAATGTTATCCCATCCACCTAGTTTCAATTCCCGTGAGGGAGGGACACATTGGCCTAGTGTGATAATATTCAAGGATTATTATACTCTGCCATCTTGGGTCTTGTTGTGGGTTGTTTCCAATTACCTAAGGTTTATAGCAGAATAAACCAAATTTAAAATTAGGTCTTAGGTAATTTTGAAATTAATGATATATATATTTATATCTATTTAGATTTGTTACACTTATATTGAGTTTCTTTTATCTTGATAAAGACTAACATATTGAGATTCATTATTATAAGGAACTATTGGTAACATTTAATTTTATTACATTTTGTTAAATAGTGGTGAGATGTATCTATTCCACCAAATTTATTCAAGATTCATATTTAGCCCTAGAAATTATTAGCATTATGGGAAAACTATTAGCGCTATTCATTGCAGTTATATTTGGCTAATCAATTGCAAGTTAGATTTCCATTCTCATGAGGTCACTTAGAATTTTCACTTGGCTCCAAATATCCCATGTGGGTATAATTGTGGTACACAAGCCACAGGTGTAAGAAAAAGCACTAGCATTTCATTTGGGAGGACTTTAAACCTGATGGATGCTATATTAGCTACCTACTCTCATTCCCCCTTATTCCAACATTTATTTTCCTTCAACTTATAAACATCTAAAAGTTAGAAATGTTACCAATAGTAAACAAACTTGAGATCTTTATGTTGCTGGAAAAGATTTGTTTGCAAAATATTCAGTTAAGGAAAAGGATATTGGAGACATGATTACAAAATACTTGTTGCATATATTACAAATCCTTTCGAAAAATTTGTCTTCGATTACATACATCGAATTTCCAGAGTGCTCATAATATGCCCAACATATAGTGAATGGACCACTCATATTGGAATACCCTTCTATTAGTTAGAAAAACTAAAGTTAGAAATATTTATGTTAAATCAATAAGAATGGTGTGATTGGAAATGAACTCCAAATGGATATTGATACAAACATGTGATCAATACAATCAAAACCTAATGTGTTGTTTTCCATTGCCTTTGCTGAGGTAATTTAAGATTTGGTTTTGTTAGCATAATTTCTAGATTGGGATGTAGGCTTATGTGAGATAATTAACTTTTGATGTGTTTTAGAGTTTAACTTTGAAGCAATGGGATTTCATTCTCGAGAGAAGAAATATTTAATTGTTTGATGACAAACGCTTCCTTTCCTACGTTCTCGAGAAAATTAGACACTATTAAAATTGGTGCATTTGTAAAAAAAAATTGAAGTGGGAATGTGATTTCATTAAAGAAATGTTGATTCCCAATTATTCAAGGAGTGGGCAAGGCCAATCTAATAGTTTTGGATAGTAATAACTTATTCAATGTTTTATTATTTACTCTAAAAGTACAAAGGTGATTTTGTATTTTCTTGAGTTTTCATCTCTCATTAATACTATAGGAGATCCTTGGATTTCAATGATAGTTAGCAATTATGGAGAGAGATTTGGTGGCCATGCAACTCGTCCTAACTTTCTCCAACACTTCTTGTCCTATAGGGAAGGGACAAAGGTGTAAATAATTATTGATGAGTTTGGGTTTTTCAAAGACACTTCACCACAAGGTTATTTTTGGACACACTTAACAAAACTTTGAGGCAAAGTTATATGGTGTATCTCATATCATTTTTCATCATTGATGGAGAGCCTTATTCTTGGGTTGAATCCAAGACCCAAGACAAGAAAATGGGCAATGTGAGAAACATGTAATTTTTAAAAGAGGAAATTCATGTCCCATTGGAGCTACAAAACATGAAGGGTAGCTAAAAAAAGGATTAATGACAACAAAAGGAATAAATCCCTTCTTAAAACGATACCATGTGGCGTTAATTTGGAATTATCCCTAGCCAAAGGCCCACTTAAGGTTGAATATCCTCTTCAAGGGGATGACTAGGGTGCGATGTAGGTAGTTTGGGTGAGAAATAACAATAATGGAACAGTTTCCAAATATTTAGAGGCATGTTTCTCCTTTGAAGATATTTTTTGGGAAATGCCACATTTTCACATATTTGGACGCATATTTCACCTTTTTGAGGTATTTGGGGGCATGGAGACATTGTTTGAGGGCTTTCTCACATGTTTGGAGGCATGTCTAATTTCCAGAGGATTTTGGGTTGAGAAATTGTGGGGAATGACATATTTTCACATATTTGGATGTATATTTCACCATTCGAGGTATTTTTGGGAAAGGACACATTACTTGAGGAATTTTCTACATCTTTGAAAGCATGTCCAAAATGATACAGATTTTGGGCTTGGAAAATTTTATTTAACACATTTGTTACATATTTAGAGGAAATATGTTTGCATGTGGAAATGCCACATGACATTATTGACATGGTAAAACCCTTGAATGAATAATATACTTCAAAAGAACCTCCAAAAATAAAAATACAGCAAGAGGCATATGACCCACTTTATTCATCCAAAAGGAAGAAAGGAGTTCTCCACTTGAGAAGGATTCTAGGGCACTCTAAAAGAAAATATTAGTATATGGTTCAAGATTTGATTAATAGAAAAGATGATTAATTCACAAAAGGCATGGCTAGAAATGTGGGAGTTCACCTCCAAACATACTTCAATATTTTAAGATGCAAAAGGTCAAAGGAAAAGTTCATTGTGAGGTTTTCCATGCCTTTGTTTTTATGGACTAATAGGATTTTTGCAAGGATTTCCATGGTTTTCTGTATTGAAATAATATTTGGAAAAGGGAAAGTGTGTTACATGAGAAGACGTTATCGTTAAGGTTATTAAACCCTCCTTGATCCTTGATGTGACGCTGAATTTTAAAGGATCTGATGTTATTTATGTAACACATGGTTACCAACTTGATAGCCTCGACGATGTTGATCACTTGGAAAAGCATGTTATGTAACTATTATGAGGTCCTTGGTTCAATCCTCAACTAATATGTGTCCACTTTAGGGGCATTTGTGGTGCACCTAGTGGATATAGTGGTAACAAACGGAATTGACCCAGTGCCATGTGAGCACAATGTCACCTTCGTTGCTAATTCCACTAGCCACAAAAAAGAATAAGAAAATGTTACCAACTTAAATATCACATATTTTAATCTTTATTTCAAAAGGTGGTGCTATTCTTAGCAGTTCATTTGTTTGGGATTAAAATTATCCTCTTTTGCAACCATGGCCTTGACAATGAATTGAAAAAAAAAAAAAAAAAAAAAAAACAAACAAACAAACAAACAACTATCTATTTTAAACATTATGGTGCCTCAATGAGAGGCTTAGTTATTTCATTTTCATCATAATTAAATCCCCATTCTCTTTGATCTTAGTTCTATTACTCAATTGAATAGGCATTAGTCTTGTTTTCCCATCATCCATTTATTTTTAAAGAAACCTATAAATTTATTTTCTAAAATTTTCATATTTACAATAAGAATAAATCTATTTAAATTGAGAAAAAAGTTATTAGGTTAATAATAAACAATTTTTTTTTTTTAAATTATATTTGATGAAAATATATTATAATATTTATAAGTGAGAAAAAAAATGAATATTAATATTCATAAAATGAAATACAACCATCTTTTTGAAGTAAACCCATTTATTGGGAAATTTTTTATTGACGTATTTTCAAAATTTGGGTGATATTTACTTTAAAATATTATTTTTCATATTATAATTAAAAATTTAAAACCCTTTAACAGGAGAATTTAGATTTACATATCTTGAAATTTTGGGTGATATCTATTTTAAACAATGATTTTTCATAATTGAATTAAAATTGTAAACCAAGAGAATTTAGATTTATATATTTTGAAAATTTGGATGATATTTACTCTAAACTATAATTTTTCATAATTTGGTTAAAAATTTAATAAAAAATATGTTATTATAGTAGCATAAAAATGAAAAAAAAGAGAGAAAATGGAATATATGTGTCAGGAAGAAAAAAACAATTAAATTTCCACTAAAAAATAAAAATTTATTACATAATTTATATGCACCCAAAGGTTGATATCCAAAAAATAAAAAGTATGCTTAGAAAAACATCTGCAAACTCCCATAGTGGAAATAAAACAAAAATGGATTATATTTTTGAGAGAACCCATAGTGGAAATAAAACAAAAATGGATTATATTTTTGAGAGAATAATTTCAGCAAAATCACATAAAAAATCATTTGTGGACGCGTTTCGAACCAACCAGTGTGATTCATCATCAGGACAAGTTGAAGATCAAACCTGAGCGATACGTTAAATAGGGAATGCAGATCATTCCAACAGCTATATTTGACCAGGCAACGAATAAAAAAGACATATAACGGCTAGATTTGACCAAGGCCTAGAGGGAGGGGTCAAGGTTGTTAAAAAATCTTTTAAATAAATGATTAAAATAAATTTATATTATTAATAATATTATCAATTTGAATTAACATTAAAAAGTATCAATATTCTGGAATAATTTTATTAAGAATAATATACTGATATTAAAATTCCTAATATCAGGGTAAATCCCATATTTTTTTAAGTGACCATTGTTAGATGTTAATAAATATTATTGCTATTATTAACTTCAAGTTAATATTACTAGTCTAGGGTAAATAATCCAATCTTACTAACTTATAATGTGAATAATTCTACTAATATTAATATTAACTATTTTATTTATTTATTATTATTATTATTATTATTTTGATCATAGTGATATAGATAAAATGCTTATTATAATGGTAAACTCATTTCTAAAAACAAAAGTGACTTAATGTTATATTAATAAGATAATACTAATATAATGGTCTAGGTTGAAAAATTCATTTATTACTAATTTTGATGATATTTTATTAAAGATTAATTAAAAACAATTAAAACCTAATCAAGGGAAGATAAAAGATAACAAAGGACAAAGGAAAGCTTAAGAAACCAAAAGGCCAAGGAAAGGAAAAACGATGAACGGGATGAAGAGGCTAGGAAGAAAGGGTTGGGATCCAGCAACTACTAATCTTCCAGCTGTCATCCCTATTGAGATTATTAGGCCTTTTCTCAATTTCAAGGGCTTCCCTAAATTTTCGATGGTGAAACTGCGCAACTTTCGCAATAACACTAGCTTCTTCAATACAAACATGATGTTTAGTCTTCTCGGCATGCTCTGCAAGGGCAGAGGACTTGGCCCTTCCATGCTTTAAGTCTGTCGAGTGCTCACTAATCCTTTGATTAATGGAACGACCAGTCTCACCAATGTATGGTGTCCCACAGGAACAGGGAATGACATAGACACCTTTCATGTCTTTAGGGTCGACAGGATCTTTAACATATCGCAGGGAGCTACGGATGGTATTAAGAGGTTTGGTCTCATGGTCATGATGAGTTGGATCTTTTCTTTCATCATCTCAATAATCAATCCTCCACCATTAAATTCACTATGGAAAAGGAAGTCAATGGTTGTCTTCCGTTCCTTGATGTTCTCATCTCTAAGAATAATGATGGTTCCTTTTCCCACTAGGTATTTCGGAAAAAGACTCATACTGATCAATATCTCCATGCTAGCTCCCATCATTTCCCTGCTCAGAAGTTGGGCGTTCTCAACACGCTTGCTACCCGTGCATTAAGAATCTCTGATGAAAAGAGCTTGGAAAAGGAGAAGGCTCATCTCCTAGATGTCTTTGTTAAAAATGGTTACAGTAGACACCTGGGTCAAAAAGCCTTCCTCAAGGCCCGGAAGGAGCCTTCAGTCCATAAAGATCTTAAAGACCGGGTCCTGGGGGTTCACCTCCCTTACATCCAAGGGACCACTGATAGGATTGCCAGGATTCTTAAGAAGCACAATGTTCCCTTGACCTTTAGACCTCTTAATACCATCCGTAGCTCCCTGCGATCTGTTAAAGATCCTATCAACCCTAAAGACATGAAAGGTTTTTATGTCATTCCCTGTTCCTGTGGGACACCATACATTGGTGAGACTGGTCGTTCCATTAATCAAAGGATTAGTGAGCACTCGGCAGTCTTAAAGCATGGAAGGGCCAAGTCCTCTACCCTTGCAGAACATGTCAAGAAGACTAAACATCATGTTTGTATTGAAGAAGCTAGTGTTATTGTGAAAGTTGCGCAGTTTCACCATTGAAAATTTAGGGAAGCCCTTGAAATCGAGAAAAGGCCTAATAATCTCAATAGGGATGACAGCTGGAAGATTAGTAGTTGCTGGATCCCAGCCCTTTCTTCCTAGCCTTTCATCCCGTTCGTCGTTTTTTCCTTTCCTTAGCCTTTTGGTTTCTTAAGCTTTCCTTTTTCCTTTGTTATCTTTTATCTTCCCTTGATCAGGTTTTAATTGTTTTTAATTAATCTTTAATAAAATATCATTAAAATCAGTAATAAATGAATTTTTCAACCTAGACCATTATATTAGTATTATCTTATTAATATAACATTAGGTCACTTTTGTTTTTAGAAATGAATTTACCATTATAATAAGCGTTATAACTATATCACTATGATAAAAAATAATAATAAATAAATAAATAAAATAGTTAATATTAATATTAGTAGAATTATTCACATTATAAGTTAGTAATATTGGATTATTTACCCTAGACTACTAATATTAACTTGAAGTTAATAATAGCAATAATATTTATTAACATCTATATAAAACAATGGTCACTTAAAAAAATATGGGATTTACCCTGATATTAGGAATTTTAATATCAGTATATTATTCTTAATAGAATTATTCCATAATATTGATACTTTTTAATATTAATTCAAATTAATAATATTATTAATAATATAAATTTATTTTAATAATTTATTTAAAAGATTTTTTAACAACCTTGACCCCTCCCCCTGGGCCTTGGTCAAATCTAGCCGTTAGAAGTCTTTTTTATCCGTTGCCCGGTCAAATATAGCTGTTGGAATGACCTGCATTCCCTATTTAACGTATCGCTCAAGTTTGATCTTCAACTTGTCCTGACGATGAACCACACTAGTTGGTTCGAAACACGTCGACAAATGAATTTTTATGTGATTTTGCTGAAATTATTCTCTCAAACATATTATGGATCACAGAAGTATCACCTCTATAATGGATTATATTGTTCATTGCGGGAGGAAATCAGAGAGCCAACAAAAGGGAGATAAAAATTGGGAAAACTACAAATGTGTGAAAAAAAACCTGAGTGTTTTGAACATGTCGACCGAAATTAGAAGAAAGGAGAAGTGATAGAGTTGTGCATCGTGTCAATGCATGATGCCCACTTTGCAATGGAGTTCCTGTTTGAAGAAATTGTCAACCAGAATGTTTTGTGACCCAAAAATGTGAGAAAATTGTATGACTTTAAACACCTTGTGCAAGTCTTTTATTCTCTAGATCTAGTTTTTTTAAGATGAAAAAAGCATTATATTCATAGAAATATTGACATTACATCTCTTCAGAAATAATAACTTTATAGAATTAATATAATCAGATCAGTTTATCAGCCTTTCAAAAAATACTAACAGTTCAGATAATTTTCTTCCTATGGCCCAATTTGATACAAATCTGTATCATTCTATAGTAATTGAAAAAAGTTAATAAGTGCAACATGTAATTCAAAACAAGCATGTTACCCCGATAATGGATACACCCCAACATCATGCCAGTTTTTTCCTCCATTTTAATATTCTAATGAAAGCCATCTAGCGCCTCCCACACTCCAAGCTTTGATAATCTCTCCGCCTCCGTATTTAGATTCCTGCATATGCCCTGAATGTAGGGTTGATTACTCTGGATCTAGTTGCATAGCTATGGAGGGGTGAAATTGGAAGTGTCATTGATCCAGTCAATACTAGCCTTTGAATCACTATAAACATGCAAAATTTTGATACCAATTCTCATAGCATAGAGGATTAATCCCCATAGGGTGGTGATTTCAGCCCATGTGTTTGTACAAGGGCCATAGGACTAGTACAAATGTAGGCTTAAGTTCCCATGAAGAGCGATGTGTACCCCACATAACCTGCCCTTAGTATTTTTCGTGTTGTCAAAGAAGCCTGCGGAAAGGTTGAAGCAGATTGGGGAGGGACAATGAACTTTACACCGAGATTTGGAGGGCAAGTGGCCATATTCCATGAATGATGCACCAATTTTGGGGAAATTTTGTCAAGGTTGAAAGGTCGGTCCTAAACATGATCGAGTTGCGGGCATGCCAGATAGACTAAAAGATGAAAAAGGGGAGGGATCTAAAAATATGTTGTTGGGACAGCTCGTCAAGAATGCAAGAATCATGTGAAAGAGAGAACAAAAATGGGGGAAATGGAAAAGAGGTGAGTGACCTTGGTCCAGATGACACGAGTGACCCGGCAAGAGACGACAAGATGATATGTGTCTTCACCATAATTCCTACACAGATAACAATGACCAAGACCGTGAAAACCTCTTTTGTAGAGATTATCCCATGAACAAGCCAGTTGAAGATCTTAATATTCAAAGGCATGTTCTATTTATAAAGGGACTGGTATAAGTAGGAAGGCACAGATGAGAGTTGGTTGATGGATATGTATTTGTATATATCTTTGACCAAGATCTTGGAGTGGAAAAATCGACCACCCCACCAGAGGAAGTCAGGATTCAGTTT
Source organism: Pinus tabuliformis (assembly GCA_031772625.1). NCBI lineage: Eukaryota > Viridiplantae > Streptophyta > Pinopsida > Pinales > Pinaceae > Pinus > Pinus tabuliformis. The sequence goes on along the minus strand of CM062808.1, from coordinate 489,045,810 downwards.
GATCTGGACGTCAACCATATACAACTTTAAGATATAGTGCTCCCAAAATTAAGCCCAATTTCCCTCCAAAATTAGTGTAGGAGCCTATTTACAGGATGGGTTAAGTGAATTACAGGTCAACACCGAGTGAATATGATAAAAATATTTGATTCCCAAATCATGTAGATGTTGAATAAGATCAATTAGTAGACTCCATGGTCACCCGAGAATCCACATATCGGATCAAGACCCACCTTGACATGAGCCCCATCCCTGATCTCCCATTTTAAATTACCAAGAAATCATTTCTTCACTTTCATGAGACACATCCATATTATAGAAGCATTCTGTGTGGAAGGAACACCCTGTCAGATCCATGTAAGGCGATCCTGATTTTTAAAGTACTTAGCCATAATTATTTGTTGCCATAGACCTTACTCAAATATGGTCCCCTGAAGGGAAATCTCTGCAGAAGAGGTTTTCACGGTCTTGGCCCAGCTGAAGGACAGGGTTCTAGAGAGAAATCAGGTCTCCAGAGAAGCTGGAGGCGTCTGTTGCAACTCCATTCCAATTAGGAAAAATATTCAGAAGAAAAGAGAAGGCTCTGTCACCAAGTGTCATGGATCCTTGAATAAGGATAATGAAAAGGTTTATATTTTGAATCAAAAGTTCGACGGAATTTTTTTTATGGGAGTTCCCCAGCCCTCTCAAGTTGAGGGGGAGAATTTTCATGTGTCTCTGACACAAGCAGGTACAATTTCTCTAAGGGCTTGTTCAGAAGAGACGTGGATGGAGATATCATGTAAATCAAGCTCATTCACAAAATCTATGGAGTTTGCAACATGCAATTGAATTCCCCTTTTTTCAAATGGTGATGTTCTTCGCCAAGTTGGGGCTAACGGAAATGTTAGGTGAGATAAAGCTTGATCGAATGTTAAGAGGTATTAACTCGAGCAATTTATGTTTGCAAAAGAAGTCCATGCCGCTTCCAATAGAATTAGTGGTTGAGAGGGGGGCGTGAAAAGTTCCAAATTGAATGTTCAGGGGATCTGGACCAGTGGAGGGAATGCCAGAGGGTGTCGCAACAATCTTGTCATTACAATGCACAGGGTTCCAGCAGGGCAGGGAGCGACAAACTTACGCATAAGAGATCAGAAAATGGCCCTCGATGTGCCAACAAAGATAGAGAGATTTATGCAAGTAGAGGGTGGAGGATTGTGTCGGACTCGCAAATCGTTATATGAATTTTGAGGGAGGGAATTCGAAAGGAGAGGATCATCACTGCCTAAAGTAGAAGATGGGTGATGGATACTCAAAAGAATAGGTGGATTTTGTACTCGATGTGAAGGGGAATGCTCCACCAAAATTAGAGACCAATTTATCTCTAGGAAACTCTTGTAGATGATTTGCTGACGAAAGTCCTCTTTCCATTGGAGATTTGTTCTCTTTGTGACCGGTAAATATTTTGGGATATTTTGGGATAACGTGACCGGTGTGGTGGCATCGGAGACATCAGAAAGGGATGCCCTAGTGTAATCCACCCTTTGATGGAAAGTAATTGGACCCCAATGCAAATACAATTTTGCCAAAAGGCCGCTAGAGAGGTTTAGCTCGACTAAAATCTAGAGAGCATTTTGTCGTCCACGAAGATGATTTTTCCAATCAAGTTTCTGAAAGTCCAAATGTACTGGCGCATCCAAAACTCTAGTGGCAATTCGAAATGCTTAACCTAGACTAGTCGACGATAGGGCACTTCGGTTCAGGGGATTAAATCCCAAATACCACTTGTGTAAAGTTTAAAAAGCTTCTGCCACATACCCACAGAGTTTGGAAAATATTTTATGCAAATAGTGGAAGCAAAACCAATTGTTGAGTAAAATGTGGATTATTTTAGTCTATGAGATGAGAGGCTTCCAATTTTTAGCCACCTAGGATCGGATGTGATCAACATCCATCTTAGCAAATTCCCATTTCCCAATTAAAGATATTTGTATTTGTTGGGTTGGAAAATTAATCTCAACCACTGAGTTAAAAACACTCACTGCAGCGATATTTGTGGTACATGTTTAAATCAACCAAGTAGATTTTGTTTAAAGGGTGCATATTTTTATTTGCAGGTTGAAGGACATGGATTAATTGAAGTTTTGAACAGGTGTACAAATTCCCCATTCCCCAACACATGAGATAATTAAAGTCAAAAGAGAATTCAATGTAGGCTTGGTAGGAGTACAATTTCCTCACTCTGCAACACATCAAATAATTAAAGCCAAAAGAACATTTAATGCAAGGTTGGTAAATACATATGGTCAAACATATATTCTGCAATTGATATATGTACTCCACAACATAGAAAATCATTTTTTGTACAATTTCCATCCAGTGTCTTAATATTTTGACTCTGTCATGAATTAATGTATTAAAAATGTATGTTTTGAAAAACATGTATGTAAAAGTCTTTTGCTAAGTATCGGATGTAAGTCTGAGAGAAAAAGAGGAAAAAATCATGGAGAAATTTGTGGTGGGTGCGTAAAAAAAATTGTTATGGATTTACAGTGAGTTACTCTGCAGTAAGAACTATTGTTTTACTTAGTGAAGGAGCTGCAGCCTCCATATTTTATGCGAATACTTTTTTTTTGAAATTTTACGTCTAGTTTTTACTGCGCAACAACTCTGTTTAGGCTATGTACTGATGTGCATTAAATTCTTGAGTTTTTAGCTCCGTTTTAGTTGCACAAATCAACTGTGATTTAATCTCTGCAACAAAAGTCTTGAGGAAGACTCCTCTGATTAAATCTTTCACATGATTTGAAACCAAGTGAAATTTTATTAGTGTAAGTCCAAGTGTTTTTACTGGGAGGTAAAGATTGTTTTAAAGGCGGAATTTTTTTGGAGCATATTTACAAGCAGGGAGAAATTTTTTTTATAGTTTAAAATAGCGGCATCAAGCACAAGCTTGACTAATCCTCAAATACCTTAATTTAATGGCAAAAATCATGACTATTGGGCTATAGCAATGAAGGCTTTGTTTTCTTCCCAAGGTATTTGGGATTCAGTGGAGAATGTTAGGTCCCTATACTACTAGTGTAACCCCTTATTGTTATTAGTACAACCCCCTTATTATATTGTTGTGCCCATGTAATCCCCATATTGTTATTATTGTGCCCCATAGAAGCCCACTATTGTTATTATTGTGCCCTTACATTATTATTGTTATGTCAGCTCTGATTATATTATGACCCCTTAGACTCCTATATATAGAAATGAGGCCTTGTCATTTGTATCATCCAAGAATTGTTCATTTGTGTAATGTAAAGGAGGTTGCCCCCTCGAAGAGGCTTATTTCTAAGGTGTTGATCTATCTTTTCTATATTTTTGTGAGCTGGTTTCATAACATTTAGTATCAGAGCTTTGGATTCTAGGGTTTCGCTGCTCCAAACAGGTCATCGTGGCATTTTCACTATAACTTTTTCACTGCAAAGTTTCAGAAGGTAAAACCAAAACCCATTTGATACGAAATCTCGCTGAACCTTGTATCTGAATTTCATATTTTGTCTCACTATATGTTCAGAGATATGATCTGAGGAAGTTAGGGTTTTTGCAAGATCCAGAATTTCATCTAAAACTGGTCATCGTGGAATTTGCACTATACCTTTTTCGCTACAAAGTTTCAGAAGCTAAAAAAAAAAACCCTATTTGAGAAGCAATTGGTCTGAACCTCGGGTCTAAATTTCAGATTTTTTACCGCTATATCTTCGGATATATAATCTGAGGAAGTTAGGGTTTTTGCATACTCCCGAATTACATTCTAAACAGGTGACCTTGGGAAAATCGTCATAACGTTCTCTCTGAGCATCAGATTGCGATTTCGTGAGAAGTTATAGAAAGAGGACGGGCTGTAATTTTCTGTTTATACTGTTCAGATCCTAAGGTTGAAACAGGGACACATGGAACTTCGTACAAGTTCGCTCTACTGAACTAGTCTATAATCTGGTCATCGTGGGAGATCTAACATAACTCTTCCTTGCAAAATCCAATATTGAGTAGACTTGCGGGGTTAGAAAGATGACTCAGAGGGCTACTATAGGATGCAATTTCATAACTTGGAGATCTGAAATTACAGAGTTACAATTGTTTCAAGATCGAGCTCCTAAAATCAAGAAAAGGCGATATGAGGAAGTTTGATGGCAAGGATCCAGTAAATTGGATACTACAGATGGAGCAATATATTGATCTGCATAAGGTGAAAATGTTACAAAAGGTATGTATTGCATCTTCATATTTTGAACCAGATCAATTTTTATGGTATAAAGGGATTTGTTCTCGTAAACCACTTGTTACGTGGTCAATTTTCACAGAGGAAATGATAGAACATTATGAGGATACAAAGAGAAACACCTTCTTTAGTCAATTGATAAATATCAAACAAAAGTATTCAATGGAAGAGCACATTAAGGAATTTCAGAAATTGAATATAAGGGAAAATGATATTCCAAAGAAGCAGAGGATTGATGTCTCCATAGGGACTTTAAGTGATAACATTCAACATGAGGTTTGTATTTATGAACCTAATTCATTGGAGAAGGTATTCAGGTTGGCAAGAAAAGTGGAAATAAAAATTATGGCAACAAGGAAGTCTACCCCTCACAACTATAAAGATGGAAGTGTTGTTTCTCCTAGCCTTCCACAACCTACAAGGTTGACACCACAACAATTGGAAGAAAAAAGAGCAAAATGGCTTTGTTACAATTGTGATAACAAATGCAATAAAGGTCATAAGTGTGCTGAGAAGAAATTATTTTACATAGATTATGAAGAGGAGGACAAAAAAGATCAAGAAACATCAAAAGAAGAGGATATACACTAGGAACCAACCCCAAAGAAAGAAGAAATGAATCCGACCATATCTTGTAAAGAATTGACAAGAATTACTTCTCCTCAAACTCTCAAGATAGAAGGACATATCAAAAAGAAAAAGGTTCAGGAAGTGAAAGATCACATCAAGAAAAAAGAAATGAATTCGACCATATTTGGTAATGCATTGGCCTAAATTACCACTCCTCAAACTATCAATATAGAAGGACTTATCAAGAAGAAAAATGTTCAAGAAGTGAAAGATCACATCGAGCATCAAGCAATGAATCCGACCATATCTTGTAATGCATTGGAAGAAATTACCACTCCTCCAACTCTCAAGATAGAAGGACATAGCAAGAAGAAAAAGATTCAAGCAGTAAAATATCACATCGAGCATCAACAACAAGTTCTCCAACTTTTAAAGGATAACACCACTTTGGTGCATAATCGAATGAAACAACAGGTAGATCAACATCGCAGTGAAAGAAGTTTTGATGTAGGCGATTGAGTATTTTATGGCTACATCTCAAGCAAGCTATTTATGAGAAGGAAATGTTGGCAATACTACATGCACTTAAGAAATGGCGACCTTACCTAATGGGAAAACACTTCAAGGTAAAAATGGATCATGATAGTCTTAAATACTTCTTATAACAAAGATTATCTTTAGAAGAATAGAAAAAATGGGTCACAAATATGTTGGGTTATGACTTTGAAACCATCTACAAAAAAGGAAAGCAAAATGTTGTTGCAAATGCACTCTCAAGAAAGAATGATGATGTGGAAGCATTGTTTTGTGCTATTTCTATTATCCAGAAATATTGGATAGACGAAGCAATGGGTGAATGGAAAAAGGACGAAGAAGTGTGGCCACTCATTCAAAAGTTGCAGAAGATCCCAGTTCAAACAATATTGCCAGAACTTGACGAGGAAGGAAAAATCATATTGGAACCTGGAGTAGTCACAGAAACAAGAACTCGGCAGCTACGAAATTGATCAATTTCGAAGTATCTCATCAAGTGGAAGAACTTACCCATTGAAGATTCCACATGAGAGGACAAGAATTTCATACAGAAGCATCAAGAACTACCCAAGCATTGAGGACAACACTTTTTGAAGGAGAGGGGCATGTTAGGTCCCTATACTACTAGTGTAACCCCTTATTATATTGTTCTGCCGATGTAGTCCCCATATTATTATTATTGTGCCCCATAGAATACCACTATTGTTATTAGTTTACCGTTACATTATTATTGTTATGTTGGCTCTGATTATATTATGACCCCTTAGACTCCTATATATAGAAAGGAGGTCTTGTCATTTGTATCATCCAAGAATTGTTCATTTGTGTAATGTAAAGGAGGTTTCCCCCCCAAAGAGGCTTATTTATAAGGCGCATAGAATACCACTATTGTTATTAGTTTACCCTTACATTATTATTGTTATGTTGGCTCTGATTATATTATGACCCCTTAGACTCCTATATATAGAAAGGAGGTCTTGTCATTTGTATCATCCAAGAATTGTTCATTTGTGTAATGTAAAGGAGGTTTCCCCCCCAAAGAGGCTTATTTATAAGGTGTTGATCTATATTTTCTATATTTTTGTGAGCTGGTTTCATAATAGAGAATGGGTTCCAAGAACCAGTAGATGTAGCAACATACAATGCCTTGTCACAAGCAGAAAAGGATTTGTTGAGGGACAACAAGAAGAAGGATTCAAAATCCCTCTTCTACATTTTTCAAGTAGTTCATGAAAGTATTTTCCCAAGGATTGCAGCAGCAACAAAGTCCAAGAAAGCATGGGATACCCCCAGACAACCTACCAAGGCATGGAAAAAGTGAAGACAACAAAACTACAAATGCTAAGGAGATATTTTGAGACAATTTGTATGAAAGAGTCTGAGAATGTAGACTCATTTTTTACACAAGTAATTGGACTGGTTACTCAAATCAGGTCTCATGGTGAGACACTTGAGGAAAGGAGAATAGTTGAGAAAATTTTGAGAAGTCTTCCAACAAGATTTGATGCCATTGTTGTGGCCATAGAAGAGACAAAGGATCTCTCACAATTTTCAGTGGATGAGCTTCATGCATCACTGATTTCTCATGAACATAAACTGAATAGAGAAAAAACTCCTCACTGGAGCATGCCTTCAAGACACAGGTTTCATTTGGTAAAGGTAGAGGTAGAGGAAGATAAAATGCTAGAGGAAGAGGAATAAGTCCACACAAAGGTGGAAGAGGCAACCCTTCAAACTCAAGTGGACGTGGAAGAAATCAAAATTCAAGTCAAGGCTCAAGCCAGAATCAAGCACAAGGTTAGAGGTATGATAAATCTAAAGTTCAATGTCATTATTGTAAGAACTCTGGTCATTATGGAAATGAATGTAGAAAGAATTAGCATGACATAAGTAACAAACCAAGTGCAAATTTCATAAAAGAAAATCAGAACCAATATAACATGTTTTTATCTTGTAATGTAGCACAAGAAAAACAAAGGGATTTATGGATTCTAGATTCAGGGTGCAAAAACCACATGACAAGGAACATAGAAATGTTTTCCAATTTAAATGTGTTGAAGCCTCGAAAATCGTTGCTTCAACATGGGAGAAAACCACCCGGTTCGAACCTTGGTTGGCAGCTCCTTTTCCGTTTGGAGTAGTGGCTCCGACTGGGGATAATGGGACCAGTTTCCCAATCTATTTTATGAATGTGCTGATGGGGTGATATGTGATATTTTGGAGGAATGTTTAAGCTAAAAGTAATTTAATTTAAACTAATAATCACATTCATTTTATCCTAATTTAAACACTATTTAATTATAACTATATCCGGGAGTAAATTGATGTATGCGATCTACAATAATGTTCTAAAAGCAATTGATAATAAAGATCATTTAATTGCAATGAGAAATGAACTCGTTTAACAATAATCGTTTCGTATAAAAAGTTAGCCAAAACGATTGTGAAAGATATATCACATAAGAAATTATTCATGTATTCATCATAAAATATAGATCATTATCATACAGAAGTGCAATAATGGCAACCAAGATTCGAACTTTCATACATAAACAACTTGAAGAGAAATTATTTCTTGATACATAAGTAAAAAGAATTATGAGATAAAAGTACCATTTATAATACATCCTACTCATCTGCTTCATCAATATTGATCTACTTTCAGTCCATTCAACACTATCTAAGAGTACAAAAGTGCAATTTCAATAGAAGATGTTAGATCATATGAAAATAAATTTTGTTCCATTAATTTCACCAGAACTTCCTCAAAGGGACAGAAGTGCATGTTTTGAAGATTGAATCTGATAAAATTTGAAACCCCTCTCTAAATGCATGAGAGGGGTTTAAATACTTAAACTATAAAACTAAAAATAGATTATTACAAAAATAGTTCAGGAGGTTTAAACGACCTTCCTCAAATTATGCAAAATAAAACCAAAATAGAAATGAGCATATTGACTAACTGTTTTGCATTTGATCCTTTAGATTTCAAATGTCCGTCATAGGGTTGAGCTATGTCGGTTGGCTGATTTCAACTTTCAACTATTTAGTGAATACGGCGTCAGTCAATGCTCGCACCATTTTCTCCGTAGAAGTGGTTAGGCATCACAAGGTCATCCACTAGCTGTGAGGTTTTACCAAATGTCGCCAATATGGTTCCCAGTTTAACCTGGTCGTTTGCCTAATTGCTTCTGCTTTTTCTTCCGTTGCCTATCTCCACTATAGTTCAAGCTTTTTTACATTAGGAAGAAAACCTGGAATAGATTCTGCCACAAGGTTGGCGCTATGTAAATTTTCATTAGTATTTTCGATGACACTATTTGATGCTGCTATCGCGTTTGTTGTTGCATTTTCTGCCTCTTTAAGCCGAGAACCATAATTCGCAAATAAGATTTCTTTGTGTGACTCCTCTAGTTTAGGCAACTCGATTTTTCTCCCATCTTTTGAATTCTGCCAAGTGATGAAGGCGGAGACCTTTTTCAATATTTCATCATATTCAATTCTCATTTCCACGACTTGACTTGTTAATTTGTCATTTGTTTCGCAATAAGAATTCCATTGCAAAATCTTCTGGCATAAGAGTTCTTTTTCGTGCATCAGCTGGGAGTTAAGGCCGAGCGCTTCAGTAATAAACTAATCAATTTTTGGATCATCTTTATGTAGATTAGTTATTCCTTGTATTTGTGCTTCATTCTCTGCTAAGCTGGTTTGATGTTTTATTTGCATCTTCTCGAACTCTTGTTATAGCTTAGCTAACTGTATCTCTACCTACTGGTCAGATTTTGCTTGCTGTAATTGTTGTTCAAGCGATAAAATTTTATCTTCTTTTTCTTTAAGCAACATTTGCACCTCTATTGCTTTGTCAATGGTCGCTGTAGCATAAACACCTGCAAACTGTGACGGTGCAGTAAGGTTGGCGGACGGGTCGATGGGCGAGTCTTTCCAAAGAACATCCATCGGTTCATTATCAGGGGTAGTAACAGCTGTAGAATCCAACTTCCTTTTCTTCCTTTGTCTTTTAACAACGACCTTGTGTTGTGGGCTATAAAACACATCTAGAGGGGGAATCTCCTCTATTCTCAAAACAATTTCAGAGGTGGAGGTAACAGGGATGTGCTCTACCTCTTGAGTATTTACAGTCTCCTCTGCTGTAATTTCCTGAGTTGTTTTCTGTTGTGGAGTTTGCAACTCTGGCGTTTGTTCCTCTGTATTGAGCCTTTTATTAAATTTATCACATTCTTCTTCTAAATCAATCACCAGGGGCTTTATTGGCTATGTGGAGGTGGCATGTATTTCAACCTGTTTGCTAGCCGAGGTTTGCTCAGTTGTCTTCTCTGTAGAATGGACTGTATCCTTTTCCGACTCCCTGCTTCTACTTTTCCCATTTTGTGATGACTTCTCTGACTCCTTGGTAGATTTCTCTTGGGAGTCTGCTCCAAAATCAGTTTTAGAATTTTCTTTGGAGTCACCTTCTATACTTATACTAGGAGTAGGCTCCCTTATTGGTTCAATCAATAATTGGTCCAATGGGACCTTCATTAGCCTCCTTTCTTTGTACTTGTAAAAGGTTTCAAGATATTCATGGTCAAAAAGTATTTGTGCCATATGCTTCACCTCTGTGAAGGTGTTCTTCTGCAAAAAGATTTCATCGAATACATCTTCCTCATTACTGAATACTTTTATTTTTACCAGGGTGGTAAAGTCTTTGACAGTGCTGAATGGGTCATATTGCCTTCCAGGGAATTTGGGTAATTGCAGAGATAACATAATCTCTGTTTCTTTAAACGCATGCCCCTGTTCGTGCAATGATAATGCTCCACACTGTAAAGGGAATGTAGGCCAAATGGCCTTTTTTGCATCTTTTAATGTTTTTCTCATTCCTCCCTCACTAGCTGTTTGATAGGCTATCTCTCTAGTCATCAACTTATCTGGAATATAGCATGGGAGGACATGGGGGGAAGTAATGCTGCCAAATACCCTGATATACGTAAATGTCTCCTCCCCAAACCATCTAGCCACTGGGAGGATATCTACCTCGACTTCTTGGGAAAACCTGGGGGCATCTCGATTATAAAGTCGTTTGTGGATAGGGAGCATAACTCCATCACATATTTTGAAAAAATGTGGTTGAAAATTAGATTCCCACATGTCTTTATGGTATATGTGAATGGGAAGTGGATTTTGAATAGTCCAATTCCATCCCAAGATAGGAAAATTTGAACTGAAACAAATTGCATCCATTACATAGGAACTCATAAAAAATGGAGGGTAAACCCTCGAAGCAACACTTATTTTCCTTCTATACTCCATTATTGTTCTTGTTAAATTGTCAAACAAAATTTGTGTCCAATTCATTACAGTTGCATTAACGGCTGTGTCTATTAATGGCAACCATTCTGGGGAGAATTTAGTATTATCGGGTTTGCCAAATAGTCTACATAGCATGGCCTCTGCAAAACTATGAGGGGGGCAAATAGACGCATAGAGTACATACCATTCTTGTCTTTCTTGATTTTTCCCTCATTATTTGACCAGGTCCAGGTGCAGTCTGCTGGGTCCTCATTTTCTTTGGCAAACTTCTCAACGAACTACCTGTTGTACATGACTTGTGGCTATGGTAGGTGGTACAGAAGCCAAAGGTTGTCCGGCGTAAAAGATCCCATAACCTCTTGGCTTATTGTCTTAAATTCTCTGTCTGATATGTCAACTTCATCAATAATCCATTTAACCATGTCTGTATAAGGGATTATCTTCGGGCGTGCAGTTATGCAATGCAAAAATGAGCATGTTGTCTCAAACATGGAAGCGTCTGAAGAATCATGTCCGTCAACTGTAACCTTTGTTTCCAGAATCCTTGGTTGCTCTTCCTCCAGTATATTAGACATGGCCTCCCATGTAGAGGTTCCTCTCTCTCTGTTGCATGTAGTATCCGTAAACAGAGGAGTCATTTATGACTTCTTAGGGGTGACAACCTTGCCTTTCTTTACCATTGCTCCCAACGATTTACTCTGTGGATCTTCCCTGAAAGTGAGGAACAACAACTATCGGATACACAAAGATGACAATGAATGTGAAAGGAAATAATGCATATAACTTGTAAAGGTGATAAAAGGAGTTTTATTTGAACGCACATAAGAAGATATAATGTCACGTTAAATGGATTTTCACAGATAAATGCAGTTGAGTCTTACTAAATGCCCACTAATGCTTCTTTATCCCTTAGATTTTAATTCTCATGAATGTCTGCATCGTAAATTGGGAAGAAAACTTCTAGGGTGGCGAGCCTTTGAATTGCGATAATAGTGATTTTGCGATTTGCGAAGCAATATCGCAGATCGCAATATCGCATTATACCTTTTCGCTTTTCTTACCCTCTCTTGCGTTTCTACGAGATGCGAGCCACTCGTTTATTGTCTCAAAACATAGCTACTTGTCAGGCTTTTCTATGTAAAGACCTTTTTAATGAGCGACGGACCAAAACATTTGTTCGTGATGTATTTAAGGAGTGGGTCCAGGTCTTGATCATGTTTCGCAATATCGACTAATGGTAAGTTTGCAGTGTTTTTTTGAATGCTCGAAATGCGATGCAATAAAGGTTATGATGCCATCGCAATTTCACATCTCGCTTGTTTTGAGATAACCTTTTAAGGCGAGCTCTTCATAAATAGCGATATGCGAGACTTGGCTTTTGAAGAGAAAAGCTTAAGGACCTAGTTTATGTCAAAAATATGATAGTTTCGAGGTATAAAGCATAGAGTCCTCATCTAAACGTTTTTTACTAGTTTTGGTGGGTTAGCAAGGTCTTTTGATGATGCTTAATCATGCAGTATGTGGGAAGGCAAGCATTTAGTAGTTCTTTTAAAAAAAGGAGGTTTGATTGATATATTGTTTTATTTCAAAAATAAAAGAAATGCCTAAATGCTAAGTTTATTTTTTGGATGGATTTTTAAAGGGTCCCCATTTATTAATGTAATATTAACTACTACTATTAATAAATGGGGGGTTGTTGAATAGCACAACAAGATGAAAGAGTGAAATCTGAAGTGACATTAGAGACTAATAGTGAAGCCTCTGTCATGGGAAAAAAAGAGTCAATATTCTAAGGGGGAAAAGAAGTACATTTCAGGTGTCTATTTTGTCCCTAGTTTGAAGCATAACCTCATAAGCATTGGACAACTCATGGAAAAGGGCTACAATGTAATTTTCAAGAATGGGAAGTGCACAATTTTAATAAGTCTCCAAGCAAACAATAGACTGAAAAAGTTCAAATGGCAAGCAATAGAATGTTTCCCCTAAAGATAAAACCAGATTTGAAGGAAGAAGGTGCACAAGCACAACTATCAATGAATTCACAAGAGGATGAAAGAAAAGTTGCAACTGTCACACAAATAAACTTTCAAGCAAAGGTCAAAGATGAAAATTGGTTATGGAATTTGAGATTTGTTCATCTCAATTTTGGAGGTTTGAATTTGCTGCATAGGAAAGGCATGGTGAAGGGATTGCCACTTATAGAAAAATAGGAAAACCTATTTGAAGGATGCATCTTGGGCAAACAACATAGAGAGACATTTCCAGTAGGAAATTCAATAAGGAAAAAGACACCTTTGGAGATTGTCCATTCAGACTTATGTGGACCAATGCAAACACCATAAATTGGTGGCAACTATTATTTTTTGGCTTTCAAAGATGATTATACAAGGAAGACATGGGGCTACTTCCTAAAACAAAAAAGTAAAGTGTTTGAGCACTTCTGCCAATACAAAGCTCTTGTTGAGAATAAAAGTGGACACTACATCAAAGTCTTGAGGACTGAAAGAGGTGGTGAATACATCTCAAATGATTTTCTACGTTTTTGTAGGGAGCATGAAATTCACAAGCAAATTACAACAAGGTATACACCTTAGAAAAATGGTGTCATGGAAAGAAAAAATAAGACCATTATTGAAATGGAAAGGATTTTGTTGATGGCAAAGCATTTGACAAATGATTATTGGGTTGAAGTTTTCACTTGTGCAACATATATCATTAATAGGTGTCCAACCAAAAGTGTCAAGAATATGGTTCCTGAAGAGGCATGGAGTGGAAGAAAGCATAGTGTCACTCACATGAGAGTGTTTAGATGTGTGGCTTATGCACATGTCCTAGATGAGTTAAGGAAGAATTTGGATATCAAGGGAGAGAAATGCATATTTGTTGCATATAGTGATGAATCCAAGTCATACAAGCTCTATAATCCATTAACCAAGAAGGTCATAATCAGCAAAGATGTGCAGTTCATAGAAGAGGAAGCATGGGATGGAAGTTTAGAGAAGAAAATCAATGTGAAAACATGTATACCACATGAAGATAAAGAGGAATTGACTGCAACAAGTAATTCCTCAATGGTGACTCCTCCTACTCCTATTCAAGCTCAACAAAGCAGTCAACAAGCGACATCGTCAACAAATAATAGGACAGTGTTGCACAGTCAAGAAAGTACTACTCCAAGCACACCGCAAAGACCCAAAATGTCATCTACCTCAAGCACAACATCAAGTGACATGTCAAGCCCATCTTCTGCAAGCATAAGAAGACAAAAATTCATAAATTTAAGTGAAATTTATGAGCAAAATGAAGTTGACAATAGTGCAGGTCTGAATTCCTTATTTGCATTGTTTTTTCATGTAGATGACCCAATCCATTTTGAGGATGTAGTCAAAGAATAAAAATGGGTTGCGGCAATGGATGAAGAAATAGGAGCAATAGAAAAGAATGACACATGGGAGTTAGTAGACCTTTCGCAAGGAAAATAAGTCATTGGAGAGACATTGAAGGAAAGATAGAAAGGCATAAAGAAATGATAGTTGTCAAAGGATACAAGAAACAACATGGAAGAGATTATGTGGAGACATTTGCGCCAGTTGCAAGGATGGAGACGGTGCGTATAATGTTGTCGATTCCTGCGCAACATAAATGGAAAGTGTATCAAATGGACGTAAAATCAACGTTCTTGAATGGAGTGCTGAAAGAGGAAGTATATGTTGTGCAACCACCTGGTTATGAGGTAGAAGGCCAAGAAGAAAAAGATGTATAGGTTGAAGAAATCTCTTTATGGACTGAAGTAAGTACCGCACGCATGGCATATCAGGATAGATTCTTACTTGATGGACAATGGCTTCAACAAATGTGACAGTGAGCCTACTCCCTACATCAAAGAGAGTGATGGTAAGATTCTTATTGTTATTTTATATGTATATGATTTGATTTTTACAGGGAGTGATGATTTACTCATTGTTGATTTCAAAGAAGTCATGAAAATTGAGTTTGAAATGACAAACTTGGGGTTGTTAAGGTATTTTTGGGGCATAGAAGTGAATCAAACAAAAAATCGTATTTTTATTTCTTAAGCAAAGTATGTAGTAGACATTTTGTAGAGGTTTAATATGCAGAACAACAAGCCCACACCAAATCCAAATTTCATGGGGTCGAAGTTGAGCAAAGAAGATTGCAGCAACAATGTCAATCCAACATTATACAAAATTATGGCGGGAAGTTTGATGTATTTGACAGCAATTAGGCCTAATATAATGTATGCAATGAGTTTGGTGTCAAGGTTCATAGAGACACCTAAGGAGACACATTGGCAAGAAGCCAAAAGAATTTTAAGGTATGTCAATGGGACAAAGGAGTATGGTATTTTTTAAACCGCTACAAATGATTTTAGGCTGGTTGGTTATACTGACAATGACTGGACATGAAGTGTTGATGATAGAAATAGCACATTAAGATAAGTTTTTCATTTAGGCTCGGGAGCCATTTCATGGGCCTCCAATAAGCATCCAATAGTGTCATTGTCAACTGATCATAAGTTGACTATGTCGCCGCAACAACAACAACATATCAAGCTGTTTGGATGAGAAGAATGTTGAGGGATTTATGCCATGAACAAGAGGGAACAATAACTATTTTCTGCGAGAACAATTCTGCAATTTCACTATCAAAGAATTCTATTTTTCATAAGAGGGACAAGCACATTGACGCTAAATATCATTTTATTAGAGAATTGATTAACAATGGTGAAATTGTGTTGCAGCACTGCAGATCACAAGAACAGTTTGCAGACATCTTCACTAAGCCATTGACAAGTGAAAATTTTGTCTATCTAAGAGACTGTTTGTGAATTGTCAATGGCGGTAGTTGTGAGTAAGGGGGTGTGTTTGAAAATTATCTCAACCACCGCGTTAAATAAAATGACTGCAGGCATACTTATGGTACACATGTAAATCAACCAAGTAGATTTTATTTGCAGGTTGTGGATTTTTGTTTGCAGGCTGAAGGACATGGATTAAATGAAGTTCTGAGAAGAAGTAAAAATTCCCCATTCTGTAACATTCAGATAATTAAAGTCAAAAGAGCCTTTAATGCAGGGTTGGTAAATACGTATGGTGAAACATTTATTTCGCAACATAGAAAATCATTTTTGTACAATTTCCCTTCCTGTGTCTTAATATTTTGACTCTGTCATGAATTAATGTATTAAATATGTATGTTTTGAAAAAAATATATGTAAAATTCCTTTTCTAAGTAGCTGATGTAAGTGTGAGAGAAAAATAGGAGAAAATCGTGGAGCAATTTGTGGTGGGTGTGTAAAAACAATTTGTTATGGGGTTTTACAGTAACTCCTAGTTTTAGAAAATCATGTAGGTTCACAAGCCCATGCAATTTACTAAAGCATAGGACAAGAATCTACTTCTACTTTCAAACAGTGGAAGGAAATAGATTGATGAAAACAATATGAATAAAAAGAAGATAAATCAATGGCTCATAACACAAGATGTATCTTGGGAAAACCACTACTCAAGACCTCGTTATCTGTATTGCATATATCATAAATATGAGTGAAGATACAAAGCTTGTTCTCACTAGAAATTTTTTGAAAAAGTACACTCAACTCTCTCAGCTCACAAGCTAGCTCAAGCCAAATCCTTAGCCTATTCAGCAACTCTCCAAGACCCTAATCTCTTGCGTAATTCCTGGGATGAATAACCCGTATTTAAAGGGAATTCATTCTTCCAAAACTGCGCAATCCAAACATAGGCCCTTCTTTGATTGCGTGCATGATATTTACAACTCAGTAAATCATACAACTGATAGTACATTGTCCCTGCACTCTAGTCTCATTTGGGTCTTTCTCATAATCGACATGCATGAGTTTGTGATGAGAGAATCATCAGTTAACTAGAGTGACACTTGTGGATGCACTAGTGCACCAACTGACTGTTAACTCTCTATTAGTTCCACAAACAGTTGGGAACTAATTTAACTGAACATAATTACAACTCAATTTAAACTCTTACTCGACCCCTAAAACATAGGGATAACATATACATTACTATAGAAATTCCTAAGCTAATTAAATTAATTAAACTTAATTAACTATCAACAAGTTGCTATGAGAATAGAATTTGATTTTAATTCACAGTTTAATTCAAGGACAAATTAAACTGAAATTTCTTATTGCCATTTCTCAAAGCTACTGAAGTGTAAATCTCAATAAGAACTCTTGTTTTACTTGCAGCCTCCATATTTTATGCGAATGTTTTTTTGGAAATTTTACGTCTAAGGCACAACCACTCTGTCTTTCTCTGTGTTAAATTCTTGAATTTTTAGTTCCATTTTAGTTGCGCAAATCAACCGTGATTTAATCTCTGCCACTGAAGTCTTGAGGAAGACCCCTATGATTAAATATTTCTTGTTGAAGGACGAAATCTAATCCCAAGATAAATCTGTAACGAAATGAAGAGTTTTAATTTTTGGTGAAGCCTTGATCAGCTTAGTCTTCTTTATATAATGCCCAATATGCCAATGGAAGTCTTAAGGCTCTTGTGCATCTGAAACATGAAGTGCAAAGTCTAAATTTTGAGCAAGAATGTTGGCACGTTCGAAAGGTTGAAAATCCAGTGATCGGTCAACACCATGGCCACCTTGTTTGAAGGCCATCTCAGCCTCTAGGGTGGCATGGATCAATGCATTATGGTCTAGGGAACCTGGCCTTGCATGGTCACAGCAATTGTCAAGCCAGTAGTTGGTCGACGCCATGACCACCCTGTTTGAAGGCCATCTCAGCCTCTAGGGTGGCATGGATCAATGCCTCATGGGCTAGGGATCTTGACCTTGCATGGTCATAGCAATTGTCAAGGGGAATTAAAAGAACAATCTATGGAAGGTACGCCAAATGTACCATATAATTAGAAAACACCAAATGGAACAGTCAAAATTACGTGCAAAATTTTGAGACATGTTTTCAGTGATAATCACATCGAAATCCATTTGTCAACGCATTTCGAACCAACAAATGTGGTTCATCGTCAGGACAAGATGAAGAACCAGACCTTGGCAACAAATTAAATAGAGAGACCGATCCTTCCAACGGATAGAAAGAAACAACAACTTTATACCAAAAGGAACGACTATAATTGACTAGGCAACAACTACAATGGACCCGACCAAGATTTAGGGATTTTTTTAAAATTAATTAGTTAATTTTTTAGATTTATTTATTTTATTTAAATATATATCTCTGTTTTTAGTTAATTAAAAATTATATGAATGAATATAAAAAAATAATTTATTATTCTCTTGATTAAACTACATATAAACTTATAGTACCATAGGGAATCTTATAGGATCAAATATTAATGAAAAAATTATAAGTTAACTAATAAGTTGATATGATTACGTCGATAAATAAATTTTGATGTGATTATCACCGAAAACATGTCTCAAACTCTTGATAATAATCACAGAAGCCTTAATTCAGTAAATGTGCAAAATTTTAGATACATGATGGTTCACCAACGCTTTTGACATTACCGTTGTTATCTTTAACTTGAAGGGTTAAATGACCTTATGCCATTGAAAAATGAATGTTGTTGAAATGGCCTACCTCACAGCGGTTGGAGATTTCCACCCCTCCTCTTGCATGATGGAACCCACCAAGCAACTGTGGAGGAATCTGACACTGAAACCTCCTTTTTCAGAAATATAGAAGAAAGAAAGTGCTCGTCCTCCTTAAACAACCGAAAATTATTCCTCTAAAGCATGAAATCCACTGCTTGCAAGTTAAAATTTACAAAACAACCAGAATTAATTATCCCACAAAGTCCTGCCGCTAGATTGGGAAATTCTACTAACAAACCATATGAGACCACCTCAACGAAAGTTAGTGGCAAACAACATTATTTCTTTGTTACTGTGTGGGTAACTGCTTCTTTTCCTTTTCCCATTGCACCATTCAGGTATTTGTATGAGTAACGACTTCTTTTCCTTTTCCCATCACACCATTCAGGTATTTGTATGAGTAACCGCTCCTTTTCCTTTTCCCATCGCACCATTTTCGTAGTTTTCACTTGAATATTCTCCACTTCACCGGTTTCTCTTGCAAATAACATACAATATTGCATCACGAGTGGTTCATTCACTCCATAGACTGGAAATTCCAGAAGCCCTTTCACAAGCTGATGTCTCTTATCAACTAGAATTAGAATTTTGAAGGCAGGATTTGCAAGATATGCAATAAGTATTTTGTACAAACCCATCCCCTATATCCCCTCCCCTGGTGTCATCTTTTCCAAAGGCATCATACTCTCTGGAGCAGAGATCTCTATTCTTCTCACCGCTTGTGATATATTTTTAACTCCAAGATTGTTATAAATTGAAAACAACACATCTAAAGGTATTTTAGGATTAGAGCAATTCGACTCGCAAGTAAAATTTTATCTTGCCCAATATTCTTTGAACAATTATTTTAGCTACAAGTCATTAGGAACAAATGATTTGTCTTTGATACAAAAATGAATATCTCCATTATCGATGCATATTGGCACTTTGCAGAGATCGTCGGTTTTAAGATATCACTTTATAAGAAATGAAGAAGATGACCAGTTTCATACAATATGCTTCCAGACCAAACAACATTCTGATTCCAATATACGATGTCTAGAATTCACTACCCATTCTCATCACAGGGAGAAATAGTCTTCCATCCGTGGATGGTTGTGTACACCCAGAGATTTCAAGAAGAATTCAAGTAGCGATGGCTCATCATACCAACCTTCCAACACCTTTAGCCTTGATTTGAAAATTCCATCCACATCATGGACAACACATGACCCATGCCAACCAGCATTTGGAATCCAAATTAATAACGTTGTGCTCTCATGAGGCTTCCATTTTAAAGCCTGTAGATACTTATACAACCTTTTTATTGCTTTAAAATCTTGATTGTTTTGAATATGATGATCAACAATTATGTCACATAATTTTCCAACTTTAGTGACCACTCCCACCTTTTTAAGAGCATCCTTGAATTCATGAATAGTTTTTCCGTAGTAGTCCTCGTCAATAAAGAGAATATCATCGTCTTCAAGTGGAGAATATTTCCCCTTGGAATCAAATAGGAAAGACCTGGCTAGAGATTCGAAGCCTCTCGATGTTTATAGCCATCTGCCTTCCGAAATACCATGTAAAAAAGCATCAGGCAACTTGCATTTTTTCTTCAAATATAGAATCCACTCTAACAAAATAAATGCATTCTCCTTTGTCAAAGAATGGGAAACAACAGGAAGCTTGGCATTCGGAGGAAATAGCTCTAGAATATCTACAACATCGAGGTTTCTTCTACAAAATGAAACCAAATCATTATCTGAATACATCGAACCTCCAGCACAAGGTGGGAATATAATGGAACCTTTAGAAACCAAATCATTGCTTGAATACATCAAACCTTCTGTGCACAAGGTGGTAGTTTTATGTAATCTTCATAAAGTGTTTCAAAATCCAGAGTCCAAGGATTCTTTCCCATTAGCTTCGCCTAGTTACCCGTTGATGCAGGCAGGTGAAAGTTTATAGAGCGTTGTTCCCTCATTATATGCCCACCTTCAACTACCATGAAATATTTAGGCAGAGGAGTCTTCCTGAAGACTTCAGTTGCGGAGATTAAATCTGATAAAAATGCAATGTTTTGTATTAAATGAAATGAAACCCACTGGTCAGCTCTACGAAAGAGAGTTTGAACCAGGAGAGTCTGGCTCTGCAGAACGCTCTACATTGTTCATGTACATTACACAATATATAGTAATCACAGATTTAGGGAAGTTAGAACCATAACCTAAAAAATAGAAACTAATTCCTATCCTAAGGTCTTGTGAACCAACTCACTATTCTAAGATATTCTCCATTATCTCTAAGACTCCCTGTTGATTTCCAAAACTAACTTTCCCTTAACTACTTTTCTCATCCTTCCTTCTCTGTTTTTCCATTAAAAATGCATCCTTATCATCAAAAACCATTATACATTGCCTCAAGGAGTATATTTCAGTGATTTACAGGTTATACTTTTATGTTTGCTATTTGAAAAAGTTTTTGTCTTTTAGCTACGGAACGCAGCCACATTCTGCAGCTAATCAGTTGTTCTGCAGCTACTTCCACGCTTTTGCAAGTTCCACGTGTCAAGAGAGGAAAAGGACTACATGCGTAGCTTGGAAAGCATCAGGGCATGGATCGTATCCTATTCATCTAGCCTAGATCGACGAGGAAGACTCCAGTCAAAGGGAAGTCAAACATAAAAACCTATGGCAAACAAGACTTTGTTCTGTACACGTTTCTCAATGATGTGATCTGAAGTAGTTTCTTGAGGCCACGGACTTCATTTGCCACCCGCGCAAACAGAATCCAACAGTCATTACCATAAGATTTATGTTTCCAAGAAACCAAGGACAATAATTCCGCATACTTGCCTGTCTACGTGTTTTGTTGTAGCTTAATTCTCTCTTTAAAAAGGTTGTATAATTTCTCTATAAATACCTGTGTGAAGAACGCAGAACAAGTTCAGTTTTTGCATATGTATTAAGTTCAGATTTCTGCTCTGTAGTTTGAAGAACTCATTCTCTATTTTAATATAAAGACTCTGTTTCATGGATACCTGAAGCATTGTTGGAGTGTTGATTAAGTGCTTATAATCCGAGACCTTTGCAGAGGGCCCCTGCGTTGGTCAAGGTTACATTTTATTTCTGTCTTGTCTTTCATAGTTAACTGTAAATTCATTGTGTTTTTCTTTCATGATGTTTATAACCGTTTTCTAACTCTGTTCATAATGCAGCTTGTGTCATCTTCTTATTAGCATAGAATAGCTCTTTTGGTTCACTACTTTCTAGTTTCTTATCAGTAGTTTGAAGTTGATGTCAGTAGCATAGAGTAATTTAGAATTACTGATCATTAGTCTAGTTTCTTTCATTTACTGTTCAATGCCATTTTGTTGTTAGTTTAATAACTCATGTTGTAAGTGAATGTTTCCAAAAACCCTTTCAATTGATGGTTCATCTTAAAACTAAGTGGTGAAATATTTCATTTATGAATGAGTCTTTCTCTGCATTTTTATGTTTACTTTTTCTTAGAACAATGAAGTATGGAGTCCCTCAAAATGCTATCACAAGGAGGTAGTTCTCCCAAAATTGTGTAGCAGAGTGATAAAGCACTTCATTTAGCTGTTATAGTATATTAGTTGCAATTTCACTTTTAGTCTTAGTCTTTCATTTAATTTTGTTGCAATTTCATTTTTAGTTTTAGAACAATGAAGTATTGAATCCCTCAAAATGCTATCACAAGGAGGTAGTTCTCCCAAAATTGTGTAGCAGAGTGACAAGACACTTCATTTAGTTTTTATGACAGATTAGTTGCAATTTCATTTTCAATCATAGTTTTTCATTTAGTTGCAAGTACATTTTCAGTTGTTCATTAAGTTTTGATTCTGCAATAAATTAGAAAATAGTTGTAATCTTATTTTCAGTATTTCATTTTTGGTTCATCATAGATAGCTGCAATCTCATTTTCAGTTTTAATATTAGCTCTCATTTCATTTCTTTAGATTCTTAGCAGCAGTAGATTTAAGATTTTGTTAAATACATTGCAGAACATTAGGAATTAAAAGATCAAACCCCCAAAACAACAGAAAACTCAAAAATACTGAAGTAGGAAGGGCCATCTAGCACATATAGTGCACTACACTTCATCAGTTTACGATACCCGGATTGATAATTTATGTAGAGAAATTTAGGACACTAAATTGACCAAACATTTTGGCGTCATTGCTGAGGAAGTGTAACTAGGTAGCCTTATCTCTTACATTCATAAAAAAAAAAAACAAAAACAACAAAACAAAACAATGACATGCATAGAGAACGAGACTCTAGGGGTAGATTTATAGCTAGGGGCAGAAGTTCGATTCCTACAACTCCACCTACTCCACCAAGAGTTAGAAAAGACACACCTCCATCCCAGACTCATACTCCCAGCCATAGGATTCCTGGAATTCAAGGGGTAGAAATTCAATCAGAATATTCTCCTACATCATCCAATAAAACAGTCCTAGGAGAGAAGACATTCTTTACCTTCACAGGGGAGCCTATTGTAGTTGAAGAATTAGGAATACCTAGTGAGGAAGAAAAAGTAGAAACTCTCTCTCATAGTCCATTAATAGAAGAACCAGAGGAGGAGGGAATAACCTTGCAGGTTGAGCCCTATACTGACTCTGAAGAAACTATAATGGCAGAAGAAGAACAAGATGGAGAATTCACACTGTTTGGAGGAGGGGGTAGAGGGAGAGGTAGAGGAAACAATGGAGGAGGTAGAGGTAATAATGGAGGCAGAGGAAATAGGGAAGTAGATAACTCATTTGGATTCCCTATAGTAGATGAGGAAACACATACCACAATGAAAAACATTTCACCATCTGTCCTCCCAAACTTTTATGGGTTGAGAAGTGAGGATCCTGAAACATTTTTGTTTGAGTTTGAAGTCTTGTGCAGAACCTATGACTATCTAGAAGACTCTCAAAAACTCAAATTGTTCCCTTCAACACTAAAAGGGGCTGCTTTGAAATGGTTTATGGGGTTAGTCACTCAATCCATTAGAACTTGGAATGACATGAAACAGGCATTTTTGGATAGATACTTGGATTATTGTATGCCTACCAATCATAAAGATGAGGTGTTCAAAATGATACAAAAGGAAGATGAAAACTTAGAGGATTTTCTTGAGAGATTCAACTATAATTTGAAAAGAGCAAAGATGAACAATTTAGATGAAGAAACTTTGAAAGCTCTTTTGTTAAAGGCCATTAGAGATGAATGGATAGATATCCTTAACATGATGGGGAAGGGAGATATCTCTCAACTTCCATTGAGTGACATAGCAGAACTATGTGTTCATCTCTCAAGAGGGAAATCTAAAACCGGGAAAGGGCCGAGAGATCCTTCTCTTGTTAGAGCAAACAAATCTGCAACTGGATCTGTAAGTAGGGAAGAAATTGGCAATATGCTTGATGAGTTTAAAACTGACATTTTAGGGAGCCTTAGTGAGCAACTAGACACCCTTAAAATTCAAAACAAGCAGAAAACAGAGGCTGATGCTTTAGCCATCTTTTGTCCAAAATGCAAAAAGAAACATGCTCTAAGGGAATGTCCTTTAGATGCAAAAATTGTAGAAACTTGTATGATTTGTTCAGAAAGTCATGAGACCAAGGATTGTCCTTCAATCCCAGGTCTTAAGGCTGTCTTTCAAGAGGAAACAGTCCCAAATCCTGTAGAATCTCTTTGTTTTGTTGCAAGAAGACCTTGGTAGGGGCCACAAAATCAAGGATTCAATAATCCAATGTATCTTCAACCCCCACCAAACTGGAATTCTTGGCAGCAACCTTGGCCTCAACCTCAATCTCAGTATCAATCTCAACCATGGGCACAAGGGGTACAAAATCCTTATGGGAGATTTGCCCAATATTACCAATATCCTCCATCTTATCAAAATCAGCCACAAAATCAGCAGCAATTTCCAAATCAAAACCCTTAACTTTCATTGCCATTTCCACAACAAGGTCAAAATCCTTGACTCTTACTTCCATTTCAACAAAAACCAAATCAGCTACCTGCCTAACCATTACCAAACCCCAATAATAAGAACCCTCAGAATGCTTACATGGTAGAAGGACAACAATTTCCAACTTACATGATTACTCCTCTAGATCTTAATGATGTTCAACTTAGATCTGGTAGGATATTAGAAAAGGAAAAACCTTCTATAGTTATTCAAGAGCAAGACACTTCTGAGGAGGATTCTCTGAAAGTCAATAAAATTTTTGAGGGAACATCCCTCCAAAACCAAAACATAGAAAAACAAAAACAAAAAGAATCAATAAACACAACTCCTATAATTGAACAACTAGCATCTACTTCTACACCTCCTTTTCCTGAGAGATTACAAATCGATAGAGGGGTAGAAAAATAGATCTTGTTGTCCAATTATGATTTTCTAGATGAATTGAAGAATGTTTGCATCAAAATTCATTTGCTGCAATCCATTAGAGAAATTCCTATTCTAGCCAAGACAATAAAGGAGTTGAGCATCAAAATACCAGGAAGAAAACCGAGAGAAACAAAAAGAATTCACCTGGTAGGAAAGATAGTAGACATCATGATGGGAAAGATTGCCATGCAGAAATATGTGGATCCAAGAAGTCCAATTGTCAAAACACATATAAATGGGATTAAAATTCCAAATACATTGATTGACTTAGGGGCAGCAATAAACATTATGAGTAGACAAACTATGGAGCAACTTAAACATCCTAACCTTCTTTACACACCTACCCTACTGCAACTTGCAGATAGATCAGTAATTAAACCAGATGGTGTACCAGAAGATATTTCAGTCTCCTTAGATTGTTGGGAATATCCTGTTGATTTCATGATTTTAACTCCCAAGAATATTTTAAGACGACACACACTCATATTAGGAAGACCTTGGCTGGCCACAACTGATGCTTTTATTAGTTGTAGATCAGGTGACATGTATATTTCTGATGGTAATTCAACAAAGAAATTTACTTTGTATCCTCCAGAAAAAGCAATAACAAAAATAGATGACAAGGAATGTATTAGTGATGAAGATTATATTCAGCCTCTCTTTACTATATTTGAAATTAGTGAAGATAGTCAAATTTTGAACACATTAGAAAATTTTGAAACATCTTCAGAATATGATCGTGCACAATTTCAGGAAATATCTAATATTGAATACTTGTCATCTAGGCAGATGTCTCTCTATTCTATGGAAGAGTTTGGTAGCTCTACAATTGAAATTTTTCCAGGTAGGACATTGAACATAAACAAAAACTTGGAGAAACTACAATAAGAAGAGCTAACCAAAATATTACAAAAACATTCTACTGCATTTGCATGGGAGTATACCAACATGAAAGGTATTGATCCTAAGACTTGTATCCATCATATCTATATTGAGGAAAATAGTAGACCAATTAGACAACCTCAAAGAAGAATGAATCCAAATCTTAGGGAAATTGTGAAAGAAGAGCTCCAAAAAATACTCAATTTAAACTTCATTTACCCAATTTCAGATAGCCAATGGGTTTCTCAATTGGTAATTGTTCTTAAAAAGAATGGTAAATGGAGGGTGTGCATTGATTACCAAGAATTGAATAAAGCAACCTTGAAAGATCACTTTCATTTGCCCTTTATAGATCAAGTGTTAGATACATTAAGAGGTAAAAAGTACTTCTCATTCTTGGATGGTTTTAGTGGTTATAATCAAATTCAGGTAGCACCTGAGGATCAGGATAAAACCACATTTACTGTCCATGGGGAACTTTTGCCGACTGAGTGCTTCCTTTTGGGTTATGTAATGCACCTACAACATTCCAAAGAGCAGTACTAGGAATTTTTTCTGATCTAATACATGATTGTGTAGAGGTATATATGGATGATTTTACAGTTTATGGTAACACATTTGAAGAAGCTTTGGAGAATTTGGAAAAAGTCCTTAAAAGATGTAAAGAAACAAACCTTTCACTAAGCCATGAAAAATGCTTTATGATGTTTACAGAAGGTATTGTTTTAGGACATCACATTTCGGGAGAAGGGATTAAAGTTGACAAGTCTAAAGTTGAAGTTATCTCTAAGTTGTCAATTCCAAATTGCCAAAAGGATGTTAGAAGTTTTCTAGGATTTACAGGATATTATAGAAGATTTATAGAAAACTTCACTAAAATAGCATCTCCACTCTTCAAATTGCTTACAAAAGATTGTGAATTCAAGTGGAATCCTGATTGCCAACTAGCATTTGAAACCTTGAAAGAAAAAATATCTGAAGCACCTATCTTAAGAGGACCAAATTGGAAACTTCCTTTCCATATTTCTACAGATGCTTCAGATACAGCTCTGGGAGCTGTATTGGGACAAAAAGATTTGATTCCTTATGCCATTTACTATACAAGTAAAAATTTGACTCCCACTAAGTTGAATTATACTGTAACTGAAAAAGAGTTCTTAGTTGTTGTTCATGCAATTAACAAGTTCATACATTATATAATAGGCTATGAAACCTTTGTTCATGCAGATCACTCTACAATTAGATATTTGATGAATAAACCTATTACTAATGGAAGAGTTACAAGATGGATTTTACTTTTGCAAGAATTCAACATTACTATGCTAGATAGACCTGGAAAACAAAACACAGTTGCTGATTTCTTGTCCAAGATTCAGAATATCAAAGAAGACTCTCCGGTTGAAGATAAGTTTCCTGATGAATATCTCTTTGCAGTAACTACTCAAACTCCTTGGTTTGCAGATGTTGCTAATTACTTGGTTACAGGGAAGTTACCTTCACATTTATTTCCTAGAGAGAAAAGAAAGATTATTCAAGATAGTGCAAGATATTCATGGATCACTAACGAATTGTATAAAACAGGGCCAGATCTTATGATCAGAAGGTGTGTCAGGGAAGATGAGATGCCTGATATTCTCAAAGCATGTCATGATGAGCCATGTGGTGGACACTTTGCTGACAAAAGGACAACCTATAAAATCCTTTCCTTAGGATATTATTGGCCATCCATCTTCAAAGATGCTAAAGAATATGTCAGAAGGTGCGACAGCTGCCAAAGGGTAGGGAAACCTGCTCCCTCAAATGAAATGCCATTACAACCTCAGGTACTTATCGAACCCTTTGAAAAATGGGCTTTAGACTTTATTGGACCTATTAATCCTCCATCCAAGCAGAAAAAGTATATATTGGTATGCATTGATTATGTCACCAAATGGGTAGAAGCCAAAGCATTACTTTTTTCTAACGAAAATTCTGTAGTTAGTTTTCTTTTTGAGGATATTTTTACTCGCTTTGGTGTTCCAAGAGAAATTGTGACAGATTAGGGACTTCAATTCACATCCAACATGGTGGAGAAGCTTATGGAGGAATACAAAATCAAGCATAGGAAATCCACTCCCTATCATCCACAAGCAAATGGTCAAGTGGAGTCTACAAATAAAGTGATTGAAAGAATCCTCACCAAGACTGTGCATCTACATAGAAGAGATTGGGAAGAAAGGCTTCCTGAAGCCTTATGGGCCTATAGAACTACATGGAGGAACACAACTAGACATACACCCTATGAACTTGTTTATGGGAAGCAAGTCCTGTTCCCCATAGAGTTCCAAGTCAAAACTTTCAAGATGGCAGTCCAGTTGGGGATGGATTTATCAGAAGCTCAAAAGCATAGACTAGAGAAATTGAATGAACTTGATGAAATCAGACAAGAAGTTGTTCAAAGGACTGGTCTAGTTCAACAACAGAGGGCTAAGTGGCATGACAAGTACATCAAAGACAAGAAGTTTCAAGAGGGAGATTGGGCACTGTTATTTGATTCAAAGTTTAAAGATTTTCAAGGGAAGTTTCAAACTCATTGGCTTGGGCCATATGAGATTGAAAAAGTTTTCAGTAATGGAGCAGTAAGGATCAGAACAATAGATGAAAGTCAAACTCCTCTCCTTGTGAATGGTCATAGATTGAAAATTTATCAAAAACCAATCTCAAAGGAGGAGTTCATCAAGATCTTTCAGAACAATTTTGAAATGAAGTTGGTGAAGAAGAATCCTTCTTCTCCACCAACTTAGTCTTTGTTTCTCCTATCCATAAAAAAAAAAAAAAAAAAAAAAAGAGAATAAGAATAATTGTATAAGGTTAAAAACCAATCACTGATTGGCATGCTTATACAGAAAATACAGGGTGAAAATCAGAAGCTTCTGACACCCTATATTTTCCATTTCCTTTTCTGAAAAAATGGTGACTCACTTTGCATTCTGAAAAATTTATTGTTTTATCTCTGTTTTACTTTTGCAAAGTTTCACTTCACTCCACTATCATATTCCACCAATAAATTTTTCCTCTCCAGCATTTCTTCCATCTCCATTTTTCATCTTGTCATATTTTCACTCACACAGCCATCTCCATTCCATTCATTCATAAAGTCATATTTATTCTTTGTTTTACATTCTGCAGCTGTTTCCACGTTCTGCAGCTGTTTCCGTTCCGTAGCTAATCCTGTTCTGCAGCCAATCTGATTCTGCAACAACAGTTTGATCATCAGTCCAAGCATAAAAAGGCCAGTTCATAATAAAATTTCATATGCAGGTAATTGAGGAGAGAACAACTTTTGAAGACCAATCACATCTAAGCACCTGTGGAAGCAAACAACAAGAGATTAGCAAGCAGAAGGTATGGTTCTAAAAGGTAAAAACAAAAACTTATTTCAAAAAGCAATAAAAAAAATAAGTTTGTATAACTCGTATAATCACATGACTCCTTGATTTATCATTATGAGATTTGACGGCCATGATGATTCTGCCACACCTTCCGTCTTTAATACCTAACGGTCTAATGATGCAATCTCCGTTTTAAACTCAAATGACTCGTACTTAACCAGACTTCTCTAGCACACCTGTTAAATGGTTAGATTCATGACGTAACCTATTTGAATACGACTCCTCAAAACCCTGATTGTTCATTTATTACACCAAGTTTTCTTCTCTTATACTTCCGCAGCCTTTTTGTGCATACAATCACTCTGTTTTCATATATTTTGTGCATACAAACACTCTGTTACCTTGTGCACACAGTCACTCTATTTTCGTATTCTCTGTGTATAACAGTCACTCTGTTTTTCACACAGTTTACGTATACAGACACTCTGTTTCATATACCTTGAGCACACTCTGTTTCCACACATCTTATGCATACAGTTACTCTGTTTTCGTATACCCTGTATGTACAATCGTTTTATCCCATACTCATAGTCATTTTACTTCCATATATTCTGTCATTCCATCCCCATATCCATAGTTATTTTTGTTTCTATATACCAGTTGTTCCACTGCCGTATACACAGTCCTCTTTACACAGTCACTCCATTTCTCAATCAGTGAAGGGAATTTTGAAGAATAGCAGAGAACAGAAGTGATGGGGCTCATCGTCAGAACTGAACCCATAGGGGTGAAGTACATGGAAGGTTATCCTCAGTTGAAAGGAATGTTGCAGAAGGCTGGTTGGTTGAGTTTCATTGAAAAATTCAATGGTTACAATAAAGAAATCACCAAATCTTTTGCCAGATCGTTTGATGGGATAGACGTGGAAATAGGTGACATAAAATTTGTAGTGACCGAGTCTTTTATTGTTGAAGCAACCGAGCTACCAAGGCTAGGAGAGAGGTGGTTCAAGAACAAAGAATTTCATGATGAAACCTGGAAGGTCATTCTCAAAAATCCAGGTATGGACACTTCAGTTTTTAGGAAAGGAATTCCAATCTCTGCACTTAAGGGCAAATGGAGTAGCATGCTATTAATTTTGCAAAAGTTTATTACATGCGAGGGAAGGTTTGGTTCCATGTATGTATATCACATAAGACTGTTAATGAATTTTCTTGAAGATGGAACCCTCAATCTCCCATTTTTCCTGTTGAATAGTTTGAGAAGAATGGCCACTAATGTTCAGAAGAAAATTGAAGCAATAGAAACCACTCTTTATCATCATGGACTAGTAAAAATTTTAGTTGAACATCACTTAAAGAGTGTAGGGGACACATGGGATGACTTTTTGGTCAGAAAATTCTTCCAAGATGCTCCAGAATTGCCTGAGGGAAGTTCTGTAAAAGAAGTAGGAGAAGGAAGACCAGTCTCACCATTCAAAACACTCCTGAAACTTCAACACAGAAAAACAATGAAGAAGAGCCCATCTCTGAAACATTAACAGAGATCAGAAAGCAGACAAAGCAGAGAAGAAAAATGAAAGAAAAGGTTGAGGAAATCCACAAGAATATTCCTGAACCTTCATCATCTAAGGAGGATGAACAACTGCTTTCAGAGAGACTAATCAAAATCAGAGATCAGCTCAATAGAGAGAAGGAGAAGGGAAAAAGGAAACAGGTTATAGAGGAAGAAATCATAGGCTCCCAAAGTTTGAGGAGAAGTTCTAGACTCAAGGGAAAAGTGAAGAAAGCAAAATCAAAAGAGACCCAGTTCATAGATTTGGGGGAAGAAACTCCAACTCAGTCCCAAAGCCCACAGAACTCTCCTCAACAAAACTTTGAAAGCAGTCCAAGAAGAGCCTCTCCAGGCATTGATCCGGTCCAACAATAGATTTATGACTACATAGAGTCATTGGAGAAAAAGAGTACATCAGTGGACCCAGGGACTTCATCTAATCCTGAGCAGCCTACCACATCACAAGAAACTTTGACTAGCTCACTTAAACAGGAAATCTATGAGCTAGAAGTTCTAAATAGGCATATCCAAAGAGAAAATGAAGCCTTAAAAGAACAGAACAAGTTGGATAAGATTATCCATGATAACACTATGCTTCACTTGGGTTTATGGCACAAGAAGAACAGAAAACTAAAAAGGAAGAATAAGAAGTTAAACAGGGCACTCATTAACCTCAAGTACAGATTTCTCATGAGGAAGCCTAGGATGGCAGTTGGTGCAAAGAAAAGCAAGAAGAGGTTGGATGTTTTGGCTGAAGTCTTAGAACAAATGCAGTAGGAGGAGGGAGTTTACAATTTTGATTGCATGGGGACATGCAATAGTCTAGCAGTGGGGGTATGTTGAGTTCCAAAACTGTCTTTCCCTTAGCTACTTTTCTCATCCTTCCTTCTCTGTTTTTCCATGAAAAATGCATCCTTATCATCAAAAACCATTATACATTGCCTCAAGGAGTATATTTCAATGATTTACAGGTTATACTTTTATGTTTGCTATTTGAATAAGTTTTTGTCTTTTAGCTACGGAACGCAGCCACATTCTGCAGCTAATCAGTTTTTCCGCAGCTACTTCCATGCTTTTGCAGGTTCCAAGGACTACATGGGTAGCTTGGAAAACATCAAGGCATGGATCGTATCCTATTCATCTGGCCTAGATCGACGAGGAAGACTCCGGTCAAAGGGAAGTCAAACATAGAAACCTATGGCAAACAGGACTCTGTTCTGTACACGTTTCTTAGTGATGGGATCTGAAGTAGTTTCCTGAGGCCACGGACTTCATCTACCACCTGTGCAAACAGAATCCAACAGCCATTACCATAAGATTTATGTTTCCAAGCAACCAAGGACAAGAATTTTGCATACTTGCCTGTCTACGTGTTTTGCTGTAGCTTAATTCTCTCTTTAAAACAGTTGTATAATTTCTCTATAAATACCTGTGTGAAGAATGCAGAACAAGTTTAGTTTTTGCTTATGTATTAAGTTCAGATTTCCGCTCTGTAGTTTGAAGAACTCATTCTCTATTTTAATATAAAGACTTTGTTTCATGGATACCTAAAGCATTGTTGGAGTGTTGATTAAGTGCTTATAATCCGAGACCTTTGCAGAGGGCCCCTGCGTTGGTCAAGGTTACATTTTATTTCTGTCTCGTCTTTCATAGTTAACTGTAAATTCATTGTGTTTTTTTTCATGATGTTTATAACCGTTTTCTAACTCTGTTCATAATGTAGCTTGTGTCCTATTACCACAAAATAGCTCTTTTGGTTCACTACTTTCTAGTTTCTTATCAATTGTTTGAAGTTGATGTCAGTAGCATAGAGTAATTTAGAATTATTGATTATTAGTCTAGTTTCTTTCATTTACTGTTCAATGCCATTTTGTTGTTAGTTTAATAACTCATGTTGTAAGTGAATGTTTCCGAAAGCCCTTTCAGTTTATGGTTCATCTTAAAACTAAGTGGTGAAATATTTCATTTATGAATGAGTCTTTCTCTGCATTTTTATGTTTACTTTTTCTTAGAACAATGAAGTATGGAGTCCCTCCAAATGCTATCACAAGGAGGTAGTTCTACCAAAATTGTGTAGCAGAGTGATAAAGCACTTCGTTTAGCTGTTATAGTAGATTAGTTGCAATTTCACTTTCAGTCTTAGTCTTTCATTTAATTTTGTTGCAATTTCATTTTTAGTTTTAGAACACTGAAGTATTGAATCCCATAAAATGCTATCACAAAGAGGTAGTTATCCCAAAATTGTGTAGCAGAGTGACAAGACACTTCATTTAGTTTTTATGACAGATTAGTTGCAATTTCATTTTCAATCATAGTTTTTCATTTAGTTGCAATTCCATTTTCAGTTGTTCATTAAGTTTTGATTCTGCAATAAATTAGACAATAGTTGTAATCTTATTTTCAGTATTTCATTTTTGGTTCATCATAGATAGCTGCAATCTCATTTTCAGTTTTAATATTAGCTCTCATTTCATTTCTTTAGATTCTTAGCAGCAGTAGATTTAAGATTTTGTTAAATACATTGCAGAACATTAGGAATTAAAAGATCAAACCCCCAAAACAACAGAAAACTCAAAAACACTGAAGTAGGAAGGGCCATCTAGCACATATAGTGCACTACACTTCATCAGTTTACGATACCCGGATTGATAATTTATGTAGAGCAATTTAGGACACTAAATTGACCAAACACTCCCCCTTAATGGAGAAGGGGTTCACAAATATGCCTAAAATCTACCTAAACATTTCAAACTTGATTTTTCCAAGAGGCTTAGTGAAAATGTCTGCAACATTATCACATGTATTACAATATACCAAATGGATTTCTTTTGATTGCACTTTCTCCCTGACAAAGTGGAACTATGTATCAATGTGTTTAGTGTTTTTGTGAAACACCGGATTATTGGCAAGTTTGATTGAACTCTGATTGTCGCATTTGATCATTGTTGCATCTTTCTGTTCTTCCCCAACATCCTGGAGAAGTCTTTGCAACCAAACTGCCTCACATGGCTCTGCACACATAGCTTGATACTCTGCTTCCACTGAAGATAAGAAAACTGTGTTTTGTTTCTTGTTGCTCCATGTAATCACCCTGGATCCAATGCTAAATGCATAGTTTGTTATGGATTTTCGATCGTCTACATTTTCAGCCCAGTCTGAATCTGTAAATCTTGTCAATCTAACATTAGAGGAATCAGTATAAATAATACCATAATCTACAGTACCTTGTAGATACCTCAAAACACTTTTCGCTGCATTCCAATGACTTTCAAGTGGCTTGGACATATATTGACTTAGCACACTGACTGCATAAGCCAAATCTGGTCTAGTAATGGTCAAGTAGATTAGGCTCCCAACCAATTGTCTGTAAAGTGTTGCATATGCCTATTTAGAGCCATCCTCACTCTACAGTTTGATGTTCTGTTGTAATGGTACTGTTGCAGGCTTACACTAATCCATCCTAAATCTTTCTAATAGTCCTTTGACATACTTTCCCTGGGACAAAAATGTTTTTCCTGAATCTCTCCAGATCTCAAGACCCAAACAGTATCTTAATTCACCAAGGTGTTTCATTTCGAACACCTGTGACATCTGTTGCTTGATTTCTTTGATCAGATATGTAGCATCACCTATAATGATCAAATCATCTACATACAAAGAAATCAACACTATGCGCCCTTGTTCATCTTGCATGGTATAAAGATTAGGGTCATTTTTGCTTCTGTTGTAGCCAAATTGTAGAAAAAATGAATCAATCTTTTCATACCAAGACCTGGGTGCTTGCTTTAGTCCATAAAGTGCTTTCTTTAACCTACAAACTAAATGTTCTTTCCCTTTCTGGACAAACCCTTCAGGTTGCTCTAAATAAACCTCTTCTTTCAATTCTCCATTTAAAAATGCAGACTTTACATCTAGTTGGTGAATCATCCAATGTTTCTTAGTAGCTAAAGCAATCAACATTCTAATGGTATTAAGTTTAGCTACAGGGGCAAAGGTTTCTTCATAGTCAATGCCTTCTTTTTGTGAATACCCCTTTGCTACCAATCTAGCTTTTAATTTATCTATAGTTCCATCTGCATTAATCTTTGGTTTATACAACCATTTACAACCTATGGTTTGTTTCCCTCTAGGAAGTTCAACCAGTTCCCAAGTGTTGTTTCTGATTATAGATTCATATTCCTATTCCATAGTTGTTTTCCATTCACTACATTCATTTGCTTCCTTATAACTAGAAGGTTCAACAATATTCATCATACTAGTTATAAAAGCATTTTCCCTATATCTTGCAGGCAATTGAGCTTTCCTACCTGATCTCCTAAGTGGTGGGGTAGCCTCAAACCTTGTCTGATCATCATTCTCTTTTTCTTCCCGTTGTTGCTACTGCTACTGTTGTTGTTTCTGTTGTTGTTGTATCTGCTGCTGTTGTTGCTGCTGTTCATCTTCTACCTTTGTCTGCTGCTGATCCTGATTGTTTCTTGTTTCTTCACTTTCTTCTTCCACCAAGTACGGAATATCCCATTCCTCATTGTGCTTATCAAATTCTTCATGATCCTGCTCATGGAATATGACATCTCTACTAACAAAAATTTTGTGAGTAGAGGGATTAAATAATCTATAAGCTTTATATTATGAACAATACCCTATAAAGGTACATCTGATGGCTTTTGAATCTAGTTTTCTTCTGTCTTTTACTGCAGGCTTAAATCCATATAGTACTTCATAAGGAGTTTTAAACTCAAGACTCTTTGTAGGACTCCTATTTTTTAAGTAAATTGCAGTATTCAATGCTTCAGCCCAAAAACCATTCGACAGATTCTTACCTTTCAACATGCTTCTAGCGCATTCCACCAATGTTCTGTTCTTTCTTTCTGTTACTCCATTTTGCTGAGGAGTATGGGGTACTATGAATTGCTGTAATATTCCATGATCTTTACAATACTTGATAAGCTCATCCTTCCTGTATTCTCCCCCTTGATCGGAGCGGAGAATTTTTATCTACTTCCCTGTTTGCTTTTCAATCATATTCCTGAACTACTTAAAGTATTCAAATGTGTGACTCTTCTTACTCAAGAAATATACCCAAGAAAACTTTGTGCAGTCATCAATAAACAGTAAAAAATATAGTGCACCTCCTAATGACTTTGTTTGCATGGGTCCACAAAGATCTGTGTGCACTAATTCAAGTATATCTCTCTGTTTCTTCTCTATTCGAATAGGGAATTCTTCTCTATGCATCTTTCCTAATGTACAAGCATCACAATCATTATGCACTTGTTTTAACATAGGAAGATCTCTTACCATTTCCTTTTTCTGAAGTAACAGCAAATCATTGTAGTTGATATGACCAAATCTTTGATGCCACAGCTCTTCTGTAGTCAAACCCGCTACTGTTAAAGCTCGAACTGGTGCTAGTCTTACATCCAATTTGTACAGACCTCCTGTTTGAATTCCTGTAGCAATTGTCTTCATGCCATCTAGCAGATCTTTAATATAGCAATTAGATTTAAAAAATTCAACTTTAAGGTCTTGATCTGTAATCATGGATACAAAAATCAAGTTCTTTGTTATACCAGGCACATACATAACATTATAAATTTGTCTTATATTACCATTAGGTAAAATGACAGAAATTTTCCCACATCCTTTGATCTAATGACTTCTATCATCACCTAGGTAGATTTGTGCTCTGTCGTTGATTTCTTTAAAATCTTCAAACCATTGCTTGTTCCCTATCATATGTGTTGATGCTCTTGAATCTACATACCAGATGTCTACATCAACATTCTCATCACGATCTGCCATGAACAATCTGAAATTTCGCTCATGATTATCATTCGCGAGATGACCTGCATGTATTTTCTGCCTCTGCTGTTCTTCATGATATTTCTTCTTCCTGCACTCTCTGGCTATATGACCCAATTTTACGCAATAAAAACACTTAACTACAGAGTTGTTTTTATTCGGATTCATACTTTGGGTCGGATTTGGTCTTTTCTGTGAGCTTCCTCCATTTTGTTGTTGCGGATTTCCTTTTCCTTTGTAGAAGTTCTTTTTCGCCATCGATGCAAGATCGACGCTCGGGGGCTTCAGAGTCGATCTTCTTTATTCTTCTTACATCAGTATTCCTATTAGTTCTTTAAACTTCGTGATTTTCTCTCTTGCATTTATCCCAGTGATGAACATTTGGTAGTCATCAGTCACACCATTCATGGCAATTGTTACAAGATCTATATCGTCAATTGTATTACCAATGTCTTCCAACTTGTTCTTCAGATCTTTGATCCTTGCTATGAAGGCAACAACTGTTTCATTCTCCTCCATCTTCAGGGATAAGATCTTGCTCTTCAGGAACAGAAGGCGATTTGTATACCTGATCTTATACAAATCCTTCAAAATTCCCCAAATTTCGCTTGCTGATTTACATTCTATAATATGTGGTATGATGCAGTCTTTCACTAACATCTTTAACAACGTCCTTGCTTTACCCTCACGCTTCTCCCAATCTGGGACTGTTGCTGATCCAACTACTGGCTTCTGTTCATCCCCATTTGCAATCGTCCAAGCACTCTGCACTTCTAGCAGAGTCTGCATCTTGAATTTCCAATTCGCATAATTGGAGCCATCGAGCTTGTTATGCTCATTCAAGCATGCTTCAAACATCTGATTATTCATCTTGGCGATTAAAACAAATTTGACAGGTAAAAAAAATGTTAGATTTACCCCAGATCTATGTCAAAGACAGAGATCGTTGATCTCCAATGTTGTTTTCAACGGCCTCCTTCTGGTCTTCTCTCGGCAGACCTCGGCCTCCACACAGCCTTCTCTCGGCCTCTACGCAACCTTCTCTTGGCAGCCACTACCAAAATGCAGCCCCTCTTTTTGTTGAGATGTTGTCTGTTGTTTCCCTGATCTCGCAGCCGTCTCTCACCATGGTCGCTGCGTTTATCCACCACGGAGTCGCGAAGATCTTCGCGTATGTACACCTGATATCTGCGACGATCTAGAAAATGAAAATGCGCAGAAGGTCTACAGTGTGATCTTCGCGGTTTTTCCTCAAAGACACGCGACGATTTCACGTTAGGCGCAACTAGCAAGTTCCTCACTCAGTGAACAGGTTTTCTCAGCCCTGTCACTCTGATACCATGATAAAAATGCAATGTTTTGTATTAAATGAAATGAAACCCATTGGTCAGCTCTACGAAAGAGACTCTGAACCAGGAGAGTCTGGCTCTGCAGAATGCTCTACATTGTTCATGTACATTACACAATATATAGTAATCACAGATTTAGGGAAGTTAGAACCATAACCTAAAAAATAGAAACTAATTCCTATCTTGAGGTCTCGTGAACCAACTCACTATTCTAAGATATTCTCCATTATCTCTAACAAAATCGTAGTGGACTTACACAACTAAAATGAAGCTAAAAACTCAAAAATTTAATGCACAACAAAATAGAGTAAAACATTTCCAAAAACATATCGCAAATAATTATACTTTAGATTATGATTTCACAAATGGAAGAAAAAATACATTCGCATAAAATATGGAGGTTGCAGCTCCTTCACCAAATAAAATCAGCTTAGATCCATCTTATCTATCAAGCGGCGAGAGAGATCAAATCTCTCGAGGTGCAAGCCTCTTTTTTTAATGAAAAACATGAGGAAAGGTTTGCACCTCGAGAGATTTGATCCCTCTCGACGCTTGATAGATCCGAAGTTAATATTGATCTAGGTTGGTTTCAGTCATGTGCGGCCAAGGAAAATCTATCGAACATATGATTAATTTTATCAATAATATGTAAATACATCTAATATTAATATAACCATTTTAAATATGCTAAATATGTTTGAGATTTATCTGGTCATTTTAATTTTAAATTTGTTTAGTTATCTCAGTTTGTTGAGAGGATAAATATTGTCAATAACTTTAATGATGAAAAATGATGAAATAAAAATTTTGAATGCAAAGTGACAATGTAATAGTGTTGAATGATAGAAAATGTGAATAATAAAGTTGTAATCAATTACAAATAGTCTTCATTGTGATCAATCTCAAAATATTTTATTCTATCATTCTTATTATCACTCTTATTAGTTTTGTCATATTTTCATATCGCTTATATGAAAATGACAATTGAATCGTAAACCATTTAAATATTTGGCTCGAGCTGTTGTAGTAAACATCATACATTGTCTCTCTTGTTCTCCAATATTAATAGGTTGAATTACTATAACACAAAAATCAATGTACATTGTCAATAATTTTTTGTGCTTACACTGAAATCAATGCACACTATTAATCCAATCACTTTGAAATTAATGTACCATCATACATCTAATTACATCAAATTAGAAATCAACATATACACTGAAATCAATGCATCTAATGCAAGAAATCAAATAGGATTAGAAAACAACATCTACACTGAAATCAATGCATCTAATGCAAGTAATCAAATAGGATTAAAAATCAACATCTACACTCAAATCAATGCATCTAGTGCAAGTAATCAAATAAGATTAGAAACCAACATCTACATTGAAATCAATGCATCTAGTGCAAGGAATCAAATATGATTAGAAATCACCATCTACACTGAAATCAATGCATTTAGTGCAAGCAATCAAATAGGATTAGAAATCATCTACATTGAAATCAATGCATCTAGTGCAAGCAATCAAATATAATTAGAAATAAACATCTACATTGAAATTAATCCATCTAGTGCAAGAAATCAAATAGGATTAGAAATCACCATCTACACTCAAATCAATGCATTTAGTGCAAACAATCAAATAAGTTTAGAAATCATCCACATTAAAATCAATGCATCTAGTGCAAGTAATCAAATATCATTAAAAATCAACATCTACACTAAAATCAATGCATCTAGTGCAAGCAATCAAATAGAATTATAAATCACTAATGAAATCAATGCATCTAGTGCAATAAATATTTTCTCCCTCTTCCCCCTCCATCTATATCTATATCTCCCTCCATCTCTCCTTCTTTGTCTCTTTATCTCACCCCCCCAAACACACACACTCTCGCACTCCATATCTATCAATCTCTCTGTGTCTCCCTCGCTATCCCCATCTCTCTCTTCTTTCACTTCACCTTCCATCTATATCCCTATCTCCCTCGGTTTTTCTATATCACCCCCAAAACATACACTCTCTTTCTCCAATATATCGCTCTATCACTCCCTCCTCTCCCTCTCTCTCTCTCTTCCCCTTATCTCCCTCTCCACTACTTCTATCTTTCTTCCCTCCTACTATCCTCTCTCCCTCTCCCTCCATCTTCCTTATTTCTCCCTCTCTCTCTCTCTCTCCACATTTCTCTCTCTATGTCTTTCTTCTTACCTCCCTCTCTCTCCCTCTCCATATCCATCTCTCTTTCCCTACCTCTCTGCACTCTCTCACATCGTCTTTCTCTTCCTTTCTCTCCCACCTCTCTCTCTCCACCTTCCAACTCTCTTACTATTTGTCTCTCTCTCCTTCTTTGTCTCTTTATCTCACCCCCAAACATACACACTCTCTCTCCATCTCTCCCTTGTCACTCCCTCTCTCTCTCCACTTCTCACTCTCTATGTCTTTCTTCTTCCCTCCCTCTCTCCCCCTCCAACTCCATCTCTCTATCCCTCCCTCTCTCCTCCTCTCTCTCAAGTCCTCTCTCTCATCCTTCCTCTCTCTCCCTTTCTCTCCTACCTTCCTCTTTCTTCCCCATCTCTCTCTCTCTCTCTCTCTCTCTCTCTCTCTCCCCTACAATCCTATATCTTCCCCCATCACTCTCTTCCTCTCTCTCAAGTCCTCTCTCTCGTCCTTCCTCTCTCTCCTTTTGTCTCCTGCCTCCCTCTATCTTTCCCCCTCCCTCCCTCTCTCTCTCTCTCTCTCTCTTTTCCATCCAATCCTCTCTCTCCCCCGATCACTCTCTCTCTCTCTCTATCTTTGCCTCCAATCCTCTCTCTCCCCCCATCACTCTCTCTCTCTCTCTATCTTTGCCTCCAATCCTCTCTCTCTCTCTCCAACTATGTTACTATATCCCTATCTTTCTCCTTATCTCTCCTTCTCTCCCCATTGCCTCCATCTCTCCTTTTATGTCTTTTTATCTCACCCCTAAACATACACACTCTCTCTCCATATCTCCTTTGTTACTCCCTCTCTCTCCACTTCTCACTCTCTATGTATTCCTTCTTCCCTCCATCTCTCCCCCTCCAACTCCATTTCTCTATCCCTCCCTCCCTACTCCTCTCTCTCAAGTCTTCTCCTCCCTTTCTCTTCCTCTATCTCTCTCTCTCTCTTCTCTCCAATCCTCTCTCTCCCTTTCTCTCCTACCTCCCTCTCTTCTCCCCCATCTCTCTCTCTCTCTTCCCCTATTTCTCCACCTCTATCACTCTATTTCTTTGTTCTTCCCTCCAATATATATCTGGAGTTAATATATATCATGATATATATCATAATATATGAATATATATTATAATATAACAAACTTAATATTGTATTAATCAAAAGTTATTAAATTTAATAATATAATATATTAATATGAATATTACATTTAATAATATTAATAATATCAATATTAGGGTTAATAATATTTTTTTGCATGGGATTAATAGCAATTCGGTTGTATTTGACCCATAGACTTTAATTAGATGTTGATTCTAATCCTATTTGATATATTTTCATTTATTTACCATAGCTCTTTATGCCCCTTTTATATTTATTTATTTACCATAGCTCTTTTATAAATATGGTATTTAGCCCATGGTATTAATAATAATTTGTCCCGTGATATTTGGCCCATAGGCTTGCCCTAACTAAAACCTATTTTTTAAGTTTTTGTAAATATAGAGAGGATTATGGAGTAAATATAAAAAGAGATTTTATTTATTTACCATACCTCTAGTTTATTTATATTTTTATTTATTTACCATACTTCTAGTTTATTTATATTTATATTTATATTGATTTACCATATCTCTTTTCATGTGTATTGTGTTTATGCAAATAGGAATTTGACCGCTAATATATATGACTTCCAATAACCCATTACTTCTTGTTGCAAAACCTTTCTATCATAGCTTATTTTCCATGTTAATATGGACATATTTTCTTGTGTTAATCACTGAGAATGAACACCAATCCTATGCCATGAATATAGAATGAATTCCACTAATCCTGGTGCCATGAATATAAAATGAATTCTGTTCTGTTAATGAATTTTTAATTGTTTATTTTTATAGTTATGTAAGTTATTGTTTAAGACGACATTATTTAAATTATAAAAAAAAAATTAGATTTTTTTTGGCCGACATTGGTGAAATTTCAACCTAGAGAGACACTTACACATCTACCTCATACTCTGCTGTAAAATGAATCTCTGGAGGCAAGAATAGTTCTCACTGAAATTTACAATTCACTAGGAATTGCAGAGTAACTCACGGTAAAACCCCATAAAAAATTGTTTTTACACTCCCGCATAAATTGCTCCACTTTCAAAACATACATTTTTAATATATTCATTAATGAAAAAGTCAAAATATTGAAACACAAGATGGGCTATTACATATATAGTTGAACCCCGTAATAAATTGTTTTTTCATATATCAGTGGCTGAATAAATGTTTGACCATTAGTATTTACCAACACTGCATTAAATGTCCATTTATTATTAATTATAAATGTCCATTAAATGTCCATTTGTTATTAATTACTTGATGTGTATTGCCTAATGAAAAATGTCCATTTGTTATTAATTACTTGATGTGTGTTGCCCAGTGAAAAAATTGTATTCCTACTCACGATTTCACTTAATCCTTAATTGTATTCCCACTCACAATTTCATTTAATCCATATCTTTAGGGCTGAAAACAAAATCCGCAACTTACAATAAAACTCCACAATTTCATTTATTCCATATCTTTACGGCTGAAAACAAAATCCGCAACTTACAATAAAACTCCACTTCTTGATTTACTTGTGTACCAGAAGTATGGCTGCTGTCAATTCATTTAACGCAGAGGTCGTTGGGATTAGTTTCCATTTTCTTGGGAAGCTGTTTGTACGAGATGTAGTGATATACTAGCTCACTGGCTTTCGATTTTGATACAACATCCAGTAGCCGCTAGCAAACTTTAAGGTAGAAAGTTTTGTAATTTCAGGATGTTGTTTCGAGTTGACTCACTCAGTTTCTTACTTTCCTTGGACCCAGATTTGTAATTTCTTTCTGAGTAGATTCGGGCATGAAGTAACATTCGACGGCACTTCCAAGTTCTCCTGACCATTTTGTAAGCTATGATATGTGCGATTCCTTCGACGAGAGATAAATTCTGGTGTGGCGTGCAGCATCTATTACATCTGTGATTTTGGAGGAACTTACATACTTCAACAAAGGAGCGTCTTGCAGGTGACTTGAAAGCCCCACCCAATTTTCAGCAAGAAAACAAAGAAGTTCAACATACAAATCTTCAGGAAGGCCTTCCAACCAATCAGACGACGGAATACAGGGAACATACCAATTATAAGAGACGTGAACTACGCCCAAGAAGTTTAAACTATTATAAAACTCTATCAAGGAAAGGATGGACAATGTGTACGTTACGATAAAACAGATGGGCTTGTTCGCTTTGCTGACCATCTTCACTTGCTCTCCCGAGTTCCAAGAATGTGTTTAAACGCAGGAAGTATTGTCCGAGCTTCTGTTGGGTTACATAAAATGTTAGGGAGTTGTCTATAATGCGATTTTTTTGGAGATTTTGGTGACGGAATCCGGCGGAAGAAATTGAGGTTAAATCTTGATTTGTTGCAGTTAAAATGGTTTTTTAACTGCATATTTGGATTCAGCACCCTGGAAAACCCCCGGGACGCTTTCAGTGTGCAGAAACTAGCTATCAAACTTGCGATTCCAATAAATTCCCACTGAATTTAGACCCAAAAAACTTTCAAAAAATCGGGTTATAGACAACTGCAAATTTTACCCCCAAAGCTGACGTCACATAAAATCACATCCTCTGCTTTTAATTGGCTACGTCACATAAAATCACATCCTCTGCTTTTAATTGTGGTTGAATGGCATCTCTGACTTGTTTCAGCTGTGGATAACAAGGAAAACCAGCAATGTCACAGGAGCGCCTACGCCAGCGACATCTTCGGTTGTAACGACGAACTCCATCGACGGTTGCACATCTGGGAATTTGCAAATTAATAAATGATTAAATCGTAAAAGTCTTTCCTCAAATCACAAGGAACTGTTCATTTAAACGAATTC
The DNA here is from genome assembly GCA_031772625.1 of Pinus tabuliformis. Lineage (NCBI taxonomy): Eukaryota > Viridiplantae > Streptophyta > Pinopsida > Pinales > Pinaceae > Pinus > Pinus tabuliformis. The sequence continues at coordinate 489,002,044 of CM062808.1, read as the reverse complement.
ATTCATAAATTACTTACCTTTAAATAAATCTTGAATTTGATCGCAGTTCGTAATTAAGACTTTAAATTACCAATGTACTCTTTCATCTAAATTTAATGTATTTCAGTTCGTAATTAAGAATTTAAATTACCAATGTACTCTTTCATATAAATTTAATGTATTTCAGTTAGTAATTAACACTTTAAATTACCAATGTACCCTTTCATCTAAATTTAATGTATTTCAGTTGGTAATTAAGAATTTAAATTACCAATGTACTCTTTCATCTAAATTTGATGATGATGGTGGTTTTTTTTGTTTAATTAAACTTTTTAAAAAGTGAGGGAGAAAAAATTATGATATTTGATAATGTGGTTATAATTTTAAAATTTTAAAGTATATTAATATTATTATTGCCACTAAAATAATCTGTTTAAATAAAATATTTAAACAATTAATTGGTGATGGTTAGAATTAGATTTTTATTTTTCAAAATATTTTTTCCTTTTGAATATTTACTTATATTTATATATTTCATTACAATTAGAAATTTTATATTAATTAATAATTAATATTAAAGTATTTGATTTACTTATAATTAAAATAAAAATCATATGATATTTAAACATATTTAACATTTAATTATAAATATAAAATTTGGATATATTTATAATTTACTTCAAAATTAAAAGATTATTTTAAATAATTAGTTTAAATTTTTGAGAAACTGAATTCGGATATTCTACAGTGTTCATCTTTTATTTGTCGACGTTTCGAGTCTAGACCAAGACTCATCATCAGGACTGATTTACAAGTAGTTAAAGAGACTGCGGACCCCCAAACTGCAAAGTTAGCTGAAATTTGTCTACGATCCACTTTCTTCTCCTTCCAGGGTGAAATATTTGAACAAACTTCAGGGGTAGCTATGGGATCACCTCTTTCACCTATTGTAGCCAATCTCTTCATGGAAAAATTTGAAAAGAAAGCTCTTGATACATACCCATTAAAACCTAAGTTTTGGGTCAGGTTTGTGGACGACACCAGTGTTGATTGGCCTCATGGGGAAGATGAACTTAAAAACTTTTTGAACCATCTCAATAGCATGTCTGATGACATCAAGTTTACAATGGAGATGGAGGAGAACAATTGCATACCATTCCTTGACATCCTCCTCATAAGAAACAAGGATGGTTCCATAGGTCACAAAGTGTTCAGAAAAAAGGCACATACTGATAACTATCTCCATGTTGATTCACACCACCACCCAGCTCAAAAAATGGGTGTACTTCAAACCCTCTTCACTAGAGCATGTAGAATTTCAGACGAGAACCACACTGAGGAGGAGATTACCTACCTAAAAAGAACATTTGCCAACCTAGGATACAATAATAAAAACATCTTCAAGGCCATTCAGAAAGCCAAATCTGGAAACAATAAAGACAAATCAAATAACCCCAAGACTACTAATGCCTACCTTCCGTATATTCAAGGTGTCACTGACAAACTAGCCAAAATTCTCAGAAAGAAAGATATCAAAACTTCATTCAAACCCTTGACAACTATTAAACAAAGAATGAAATCGGTAAAGGACAACCAAGAACATCTACAACAGAAAGGTGTTTATATCATCAACTGCTCTTGTGGAGAACACTATATTGGGGAAACAGGCAGGTCAGTCAGGATTAGGCTCAAAGAACATAGTGCAGATATCTGAAAAGAAAGAACACACTCTTCAGCTCTAGCTGAGCATGCAGGTAAAACAAACCATCATATATGCCTTGAGGACACAAAAGTCATTGCCAATGAAAAACACCATTTCAAACGTAAAGTTCGTGAGGCACTTGAGATCATAAAACACCCACGTAACCTTAATAGGGATGGAGGCTTGGAAATCAGTAGAAATTGGACCTCTCTGCTCACCCCAATTGATTAAATTAACGCTACCTTTCACATCCCCCCTTCCTCCCTTCATCTTGCCCACACTTTATAAATAAAAACAATCCCTCACATAACCTAAAACAACATAAAGAATTATATGAAATATGGCATTTGTAACATAATATCTAGACTTCACATTAAATAAAAATAAAACTCTACTCAAAATACATTAAATATATTCCATTAACTCAAACCTTTAGGGTTTAGAATCTAGTTTAAAATAGCCCTACAAATCAAACTTTTAAAATTAATTAAATAAAACAATATAAAACTAATTTTGCACTTAATTTATTTTATTTAATAATAAAATTAAAAATAATAAAAAACTTATTACATTAATAATAATAAAACCTAAAAAAAAAAAAAAAAAACCTAAAAATAAACACAAGCTTAAAACCAATAAACATTAACTAAAATTAAATTAGGTTAAACAATAATCCAAGATTAAGAAAAACAATTCACAAACTAATATTAAATAGAAATAAAACTCTACTTAAAATACATTAATTAACTTAAACACATGAGAGTTTTAGAATCCTAGTTTTAATAAACCTACAAATCAAACTTTTAAAATTAATTAAATAAAACAATATTAAACTATTTTATTAATATTAAAATTAAAATAAATAAAAAACTTATTACAGTTATAATAATAAAACCTATTTTACAAGAATTAATTATAAAAATATCATTAAACAAAGTAAAAATAAAAATGAATAAAATTAAAACATTCTATTCATTGAGATATTCGGCTTACAAACTTGACAACCCATCTATACCATATTTATTGCTCACAATTCACTTCTGTAAATCAGTCCTGATGATGAGTCTTGGTCTAGATTCGAAACGTCAACAAATAAAAGATGAACACTGTGGAATATACGAATTCAGTTTCTCAAAAACAACACCACAGAAATCTACAAACCATTAGTTTAAATTTATTTTAATTTCAGATCTATTAAGAGTTTAGAGGGATCAAATTTTTCAAAGTGTAAATTTATAAATCAAATCTCTCAGAGTGAAAAGGTATAAAGGTTTGTACCTCTAGAGATTTAAACCAATTAAAAAATGTTGAAACTGATTTGAGTTTCTTATATATATATATATATATAGTAAAACCATGGATTATCAAAACTTAGAACTCAAAAATCACCAATGGTTAAAGTAAATTTAAATTATTTAATTTAATTTAATTTTAAATAATTTGATGTCTATTTTTTTTTTTTTTCATTTCATATTTTTATTTTGATTAGTCAAAAAAATTTACATAACAAACATTTCTTAAAGTGACTCTAACACCATAAATAATATCAAATACCGCATTAATGATAATTAAAATTATTAGAGAGAATTTATATAATAAAATCATGTGATATTTAAAAAAGCTTAACATTTAATTTTGTATATAAAACTTGAACCAAAATTTGGATTACAATTTAATCTCTTAAAGTTTTTAAAAACTAGTAAAATACTTAAAAAAAAATACTATATTCATTAAAAAAAATTATTTCATAATTTTTTTTATTGATTTAGAATATTAATATGATAAAATATATATGTTTTAATAGGAAATGTTACACACTTGAAAATTTGGAGTATAATGAGTAGAAAAGTTACCTAGAACCTGCCTCTTTATGGGTCAATCAATTATTATTAATTAACTACTATATTCATTAAAAAAATTATTATTTCATATTTTTTTTATTGATTTAGAATATTAATGTGGTAAAATATATATGTTTTAAGAGGAAATGTTACACACTTGAAAATTTGGAGTATAATGAATAGAAAAGTTACCTAGAACCTGCCTCTTTATGGGTTAATCAATTATTATTAATTAATATAGTTAATTAGGGATAATTGAATTTAATGAGGGATGAGTCATTGTTGAATACGGTATATTAATTGGTTGATTGGAGGATAATGAATTAGTAAATCAATAATTGGAGGGTATATTGGTTAGTAAATCAATTAGTAAGAGGATTGGTGTATTAATGGTTTGGGATAGTTTGGATTATTAATTGTATTTAGTGAGTTTAATGATTAAAAGTATATATTTTCTAAAAGGTTAAAGTATGTATGGCATTGTCTACCAATTTTATAAGTTGGTTTGGATAGTGGTTTTTTGCTAGTAAAAAAATTCAAAAAATCAAAATGTTGGAGTGTTTGAATAGTTTTTTTTTGGTGGAAATGGATTCATCACCATCAAAAGGTCATGTGGCACTCAAAATCCTGAAGTTTGACGGCTATAACTTAAATTTTCAAAAAAAAGTGCCAGATTTTATCATAATTGTATCAAAATTTCTATTATTTTCCTAACTAATTTGTAAGGGATTTTTATACTACCCTCTCTATAAAGGAGTTGTCTTTAGTGGGATTTTTTGGACTTTCCGAATCGGCAGAAAAATTTCAGGGGAAATCTTGATTTAAGTTATTTACACTGGTTTTTTCACTGTATATATGGATTCAACACCTTGAAAAACCCTTAGGGCACTTGTATTGTGCAAGGATTACCCATCAAAATTGTGATTTCAATAAATTCCTGCCAGATTTTAGAGAAATTACACTGAAAAAAACTATAAGAAAAGCTTCCAAAAAATCGCACTAAAAACAACTCACTCTATAAATACATAAATACACTTAAAATCTAATTATGCTTAATATATAGCTACATAATTAACTTAAAATATTATTTATTTATTAATGCTGGTTGGGTCATAATGGTTCCAAATTAAATCGCCGTGACAAGAACATAAGCTCCCCCGTCTCCCCCGTCTATAAAACAGGTGAATGTGTTTCAGGCTTATGGTGAAAACGTCAAAAGTGATGGTTGAAATCTGAAAGCTATTTCCAAATTCCATCACTCGCCTGATCACAAGTTTTTATTTTCGCATTATACGTGGCACTTAAGAATATTGATTTTACCCCTACTTGTTGAAAGAAAATCTTCGTGTTAAATGGTGCCAATCGATCTTAATGTTGGTATCATCTCATTAATTAATAGCTTCTTTCGGTATTGCTCAGCCACAGAGTTATTTATGATATTATTAGTCAATATTAGTCTTTTTTTTTCAGAGGGAAAATCAACATATGGCCGAGGTCAGCAGATTTTTACAATATATAGTGGAGGCCAGCAAAATTTTACAGCATATGACCGAAACCAGCAGAATTTCAGAATATTTACGGCATAGCCGTAACAAATCTTCGGATGACCAAAGCGCGGTCTTCCCCAAGTTTGAAGTATCTATGACCGTCTTAGTGTTTTATATCATCACAATAATGGCTTCTCATAATTGCTGTTCGCGTAAATTTGCCATCTCGGTTGATAAACAAAATCTTCTTATCAAAGGTTGCCCAGAAATATTCGTGTGAGCCGGAAGCCTGAGGGAGAAGAAGTTAAATTTTGATTTTGGTTTTTTTATTATTATTATATGTAATTGCATTGAATTTAAAAATAATAATTTATTTAAAAGAGTGTTATAGGATAATTTAATTATTATTACTTCAAATAGAAACTATGTTATAGAAAAATTTCATAAAATATTATAATTTATAATTATTTAAAATTAAAATCGAATATGAAACTAAATTAAAACAGATAAATTGTGATATTATATGAAAAACACCTCTTCAAAAAAAATTATTTTATTTATTTTTCATAAATACTGATTTTCATCTCAATTATGATTCAAGATTTAATTAAAAGTCATATGTTTTCCCAAAATATGATATTTTAAATCCATACATATATCTAGAAAACAAAAGTTTCTACATCTACATTTCGTTTATTTTCATTAGGTTTGTTATATTGTTAGGCTTTTTTTTTAAAGATTGGTGAAGTGAATGGGACTCTTTTTTATAAAGGAAGTACGAACTTCTCGAACACAGCATTTTTTTTTGGGTTGGAGGGATGGGCTTAAGATTTAGCTAATTCAAGTATTACATAGAAGATGAGTTTACTATGAATATGTTCAGATTTTAATTTCTCTATTGAATTATAAAGGTGAGTTAGAGATTTTAGTAAGTCAAATTAGTAGGTAGATCAAAGACGGTTTTTTAGCAAAAACATGCTAACTAAGCAAGATAATGATGACTCAAATAGGAAATACAAGATTTAAATACACGATTTTCATCTTTAAAAGAAAATTCAAGGCCTTATTTAGGGGCATGTTCAAAATGGATATCTCTATGTTAATTTGATGAGGAAGCCCAAAAGTTTGATGAGGTAGAAAAGGGTTCCATGGCTCAAGTAGGACCCACCACAATCCCAATATTATCTTTGAGGATCCATAACCATTAATTGACGTGCATATGTTAAAGATTGAATTGACCTTGCCATAAGAGTTATTTCATGGGCACTCGTTGAAACACTTTAGTCTCAGAGTAGGAATGAAGTCGTTGTTAAACTCTTTGGGTAACTTCACAAATATTCAACATATTGACTTGTCTTTGCGCAAGGATTTGGAAACATTGCTAGGATTTGGAAACGTTGTCGCTTTCCTTTGGAATTTGAGGAAGCTTCAACATGTTGAATTGAGGCTTTTGTGATCCATATCAAGTTTACAATAGATTTTTCGGCGTAAATCACATGGCATTTCATTTGTCAACGCGTTTCGAACCAACTAGTGTGGTTCATCGTCAGGACAAGTTGAATGAACAGATCTTGCTTTGCGTATTAAATAGATAAAGCAGAACCTCCAACGGGTAAATCTCATGACCAGGTAACGGCTATGCATATTAAATAGAAAAAGCAGAACCTCCAATGGGTAAATCTCATGACCAAGTAACATCTAAATAGACAACCGTTAGATTTGCCCAGTAAACAGTTAGTTGGACAGGAATAGGGGTAAAATTTTATTTATTTATTTTTTGTTTTATTTTATTTATTTTTTATTTTTATTTTTTTTGAAGTTAATTCTGCAAGTTATATTTTTAATAAAATTAAAGTAAATGGACCAATTTTATAAGTTTATAATTATAAATATATATTAAAATTAATTAATTAATTAATTTAAAATTAGTACTAAGTTAACAAAGTTATTAAATATAAATATTAGAGTAATTGACCGTAAATAAATAAATCAAAATAAATAAAATAATAATAATAATATAAATACCAATAAAAATTAATTCATTCATTATGAAATACATTAATAATTCATTCATTATGAAATACATTAATAGTTATTCAAAAAAGATATTAAATATATAATTAATAGAGTAATATAAAGGTTGGAATGAATTTTTTAATAAATAAAACTAATTCATAGTTTATTTAAGGATTAAAAATAGTAAATTATCATAAATTAAATTCAAAATAGTATTTATAAAAGATATTAAACATATAATTAATAGAGTAATATAAAGGTTGGAATGAAAATTTTAATAAATGAAATTAATTAATAGTTTATTTAGGGGTTAAAAATGAGGGCATTAAGCTTGACTCTGGGGACATTCTTGTTAGTTTTGATGTTGTTTCCTTGTACACTTGCATCCCGATAAATGAGGCTATGGAGGTAATCAACCGCCTAACTGATCCTAACACCGCTCGGCTAGTTGAGATCTGCCTCACTTCCACCTTTTTCAGTTTCGAAGGTGAGTTCTTTGAGCAAACCTGTGGGGTTGCCATGGGCTCACCCCTATCCCCTGTTGTTGCAAATCTTTTTATGGAAGATTTTGAATCCAAGGCTCTAAACTCTGCCCGCCTCCTTCCTAAGCTTTGGAAAAGATATGTAGATGACACTAATGTCATCTGGTCTCACGGCCAAGAGGAGTTAGATCTCTTCTTTGAGCATCTCAATAGTCAATCCTCGACCATTAAGTTCACTAAGGAACAAGAAGTCGATGGTTGCCTCCCTTTCCTTGATATTCTTATCTCTAAGAATAGTGATGGTTCCCTCTCCCACCATGTGTTTCGTAAGAAAACTCATACGAAGCAGTATCTTCATGCTAGTTCACACCATTTCCCAGCTCAGAAGTTGGGGGTTCTCAACACCCTTGCTACTCGTGCCTTAAGGATCTCTGATGAAAAGAGCTTTGAGGAGGAGAAATCCCATCTCCTTAATGTCTTTGTTGAGAACGGTTATAGTAGACATATGGGACAGAGGGCTTTCCTCAAAGCAGCTAGGAATTCGTTAACTAAAAGAGATAAGAAGGAACGGATTCCTGGGGTCCATCTTCCATTTGTTCAGGGGACCACGGATAGGATTGCGAGGATCCTTAAGAAGCATAATGTCCCCTCGACCTTCAGACCTCTTAACACCATTCGTAGGTCCCTCAGATCAGTGAAGGATCCTATCGACCCTAAGGACATGAAAGGGGTATATATTATTCCTTGTTCATGTGGGACCCCCTATATTGGTGAAACTAGTCGCTCCATTAATCAAAGGATTAGTGAGCATGTAGCTGACCTTAAGCATAAGAGAACCAAGTCTTTTGCATTAGCAAAACATGTGGAGAAAACTAATCATCATGTTTGCATCGAGGAGGCTGGTGTTATTGCTAGAGTGTCTCAATTCCATCACCGGCAATTTAGGGAAGCCCTTGAGATTGAAAAAAGGCCGAACAATCTCAATAAAGAGGATGGCTGGAGGATTAGCAGTTGCTGGGTCCCAGCACTCTCCTCCTAGTCGTTTTCTTCCTCTCTTCCCCTCCCTTGGCATAGATTTTTCTTGTTGTCTTGTAAGTTTTTTTCTCTTGTTTCTTGTAGCCTTTGTTCTTATTTGGGGTTGATATTTTTGAGATATGGTTATTTGTGAGATATGTTTTTTTTTTTTTTTTTACACGGTATTAGAAGGCAAATTATCTCGAGTTTAATCTATGATAATATACTATTTTAATATACTATTTTTAACCCCTAAATAAACTATTAATTAATTTCATTTATTAAAATTTTCATTCCAACCTTTATATTACTCTATTAATTATATGTTTAATATCTTTTATAAATACTATCTTGAATTTAATTTATGATAATTTACTATTTTGAATCCTTAAATAAACTATGAATTAGTTTTATTTATTAAAATATTCATTCCAACCTTTATATTACTCTATTAATTATATATTTAATATCCTTTTTGAATAACTATAAATGTATTCTATAATGAATTAATTAATTTTTATATGTATTTGTATTTGTATTAATTTTTAATTTTTATGATTTATTTATTTACGGTCAATTACTCTAATATTTATATTTAATAACTTTGTTAACTTAGTACTAATTTTAAATTAATTAATTAATTAATTTTAATATATATTTATAATTATAAACTTATAAAATTGGTCCATTTACTTTGATTTTATTAAAAATATAACTAGCAAAATTCACTTCAAAAAAAATAAAAAATAAAAAATAAATGAAATAAATAAATAAATAAAATTTTACCCCTATTCCTGTCCAAACTAACCGTTTACTGGGCAAATCTAACTGTTGTCTATTTAGACGTTACCTAGTCATGAGATTTACCCGTTGGAGGTTCTGCTTTTTCTATTTAATATGCATAGCCGTTACCTGGTCATGAGATTTACCCGTTGCAGGTTCTGCTTTTTCTATTTAATACGCAAAGCAAGATCTGTTCATTCAACTTGTCCTGACAATGAACCACACTAGATGGTTCGAAATGCGTCGACAAATGAAATGCCATGTGATTTACGCCGAAAAATCTATTGTAAGCTTCAACATATTAACTTGTCTGGTTGCATACATTTGCAAATGTTGTCGCCATCCTTTGGAAATTTAAGGTGCCTTCAAAATGTTAAGCTAGTGGGGTGTGAGAGGTTTAAATGCGTCCATATTCATTCATGAACTTGATTTCGACTCAAACATCTCGATTTCAGAGAGTGCCATGACTTGACCCTCTTTGGCATAACACTAGAGAATATCAACATGCTTGAAAGGTTAGACTTTTCACATTGAAAAATGGAAGTATGGCCTGCCAAGTCACACATCAGCGGTCCATAGAAGGGCTAATTTTGGATTTTATGAAGTTAAAAGAAATGTCAAGTCCCATTGGTTACTTTAGACAGTTGACATCCCTATCAATAACTTTTTATTTGCTTCATGAAGTGTTATTTGCTAGTGTGGAAAAGATTCAAGAAGGCCGCATATTGGGTGTGATAGGTTTAAATGCATCCATATTCATTCATGAACTTGATTTCGACTCAAACATCTCGATTTCAGAGAGTGCCACGACTTGACCCTCTTTGGCATAACACTATAGAATATCAACATGCTTGAAAGGTTAGACATTTCACATTGAAAAATGGAAGTATGGCCTGCCAAGTCATACATCAGCAGTCCCTAGAAGGGCTAATTTTGGATTTTATGAAGTTAAAAGAATTGTCAAGTCCCATTGGTTACTTTAGACAGTTGACATCCCTATCAATAACTTTTTATTTGATTCATGAAGTGTTATTTGCTAGTGTGGAAAAGATTCAAGGAGGCTAGATATTGTTGGAATTCTCTATGGACTCCAACCCTCTATTGATAAGTGCATGCTTTGTCTCAAATCCTTAGCTCTGTTGAAGATGAGAATAAGTGAAATATCAATTGGAGAAGGTATTTGCCCAATCCTTCAATCGCTCTAACTGAGAGATTCTGATGATATCATGGAGGTTGGGGCATTAATGTGTGAAATATGGACAATATGTCCTTTAACTATTGAGTTCCATGGAGAAAAACAATTTATAGCAGAGAAAAGATTGTTTCATCTCTATTGAGTTGCAGAGTCGCCTTGTTTCCTTTATGGTGGATGCAAATTACACAATTGTTTAGCATGAAATCCAAACACTAATTCGAATCCCAAACTCATATGTTTTTCACCTCTCAAGTGGTAAACAAAGTTATCGATCAAATGAGAACTATTACCTCAAAACGAAAATCTAGCAAAAAACCATGAAAAACATCCTTAAAACAAAAACTCTAGCCTAAAAACATGAAAAAACAACCTGAAAACGGAAAGTGTTGATTATGCATCACCAAAAAAAATTTGGGGTAGATTTTCAACATTTTTAAAAAATGACAATGAAAACCAATAAAAACTAAATTTTTTGGTGCAAAAAACATCATGAAAACAAAAAGTGTTTGAGGCTAGAATAACATATTTTATTTTTGGGTAAATTTTTAACAGTTTTTAATAATGACATTAAAGATAAAATATCATGACTCTGAAAAACTTTAAAATTCCAACAATTTTCAGACATGGTATTAAAGATGAAATATCATTTCTCTAAAAAGCCTTAAAATTCCAACAATTTCTAGCAACGACGTTAAAGATAATATACTTATAATTTATTTTTTCAACCATAGTATTAAAGGTATCGTGACTTAGAAAAACCTTAAAATTTTGACAAATTTTCAACCATAGAATTAAATCCAAATATCACGATTACAAAAAACCTTAAGTTTTCAATATATTTCAACCATAGCATTATGGAAAAATTATATAACTAAAAACACTTTAAAAATAAACACATCAATGAAAGAGTCATTACAACAAGAGTAATTTCATTCTTAAATGCTAAAAGCATGATTATTTTGAAATCTTCGCCTAAGATAACTTGAAACATTCCAACGAAAATTTAAAAATCAACCATCAAATTGACATGCATTGTAGGAAAACTCGACCTATTTCAATGAAATCTTAAAAAATCAACCACGAAATTGACACACTGTTGGGGAAGACTTGATCCATTATAATGAAACCTTTAAAATCAACTATCAAATTGACACATAATAAGGCTGGGTTGCTAGTCAATGGACACAGACCCAACAAAATAATAATAATAATAATTAAAATAAATAAAAATGAAAATTACAAAACAAATTAAAAGTAAAACAAAGACAAAAAACTTAATAAATAAATAAAATATATTAAAACATACATAAAATTAAAAAGATGAAAAAAATGAAATACTAACAAATATATACAAAATATCTTTCAGAGAAATCACAAAGTAATTTTCAGAACCACTTACTATAATTTATCATCAAAACATAAATAACACACAAACACACCTTAAAAAAAATTCAAACATAATTTTATTTTAAAAACAAAATTAACTTATTAAAAAAAATTAAGGAAAAATTTAACACTTGAAAAACAAATATATATATAGATAACCATTAAAATTAAAATATATTAAAAAACAGCAGAAAATTTAAAAAACAAAACACATATTATATATATATATATATATATATATATATATATAAAAGTCGATGGAGGTGGTTGGTTGGTAAAGTCGGAATCGTAAAAATGGTGAGGTCCTGTGTTCAAACCTGAGCGAGGGCGTTGACTAGTCGCGGGGATACTTGCCTGGGCCAAGCCCGCTCACCTTTTGGGAGAACCCACATAATGCAGGAAAGTGGAGAATCTAGAAAAAATTGAGGGTAGAGAGGATAGAACCCTCAACAGTAAAGCAGAGTCCCTTAAGAGACTGTTGGATCAGAGAATAATTTTAGTAATGGAAGGGCAGGACCAACTGAGATGGGGTAACAACAAAGAGGGCAACTTTAATATCAAGGAAGCTAAAGGTTTTCTCCTTGATCTGGAACCCCAAGCTCCTAATAAAACTTGGCAGAAGCTTTGGAAGCATAAAGGCTAGATGAAAATCAAACTTTTCATGTGGTTAGTTCACCATAGGAAAATTTTAACCTAGGACAACCTTAAAAAAAGGGGCATGCTGGGACCCTCCAGATGTCAACTCTGTGAGACCCAAGAGGAGACTATAGAGCATCTTCTCAACAGCTATATTTTCACCGACAGGATATGGGATTTTTTTACCAACATCTTCAAATAGTCTGATAGAGACAAACAAAGTATTTCCAACACTCTAAACAACTGGAGGAATAATTTTTCAGATAATGAAATTCTCAACTCTGTCTGGGGTCTCCTGCCGAGTTTCATTATTTGGAATGTGTGGAAGGAAAGGAACAAAAGAATATTCAAAGAGGTAAAGTCGGCCTCACTCAGCTTGGTGAAGCTGTTCGTAAAACAACTAAAGGAGACAGTGGGCACCACGGTTAGGAATCTCCCCAAACATCCTCCCTCAGTAGAAGAGTTAAGAATCCTCCAGCTGTTAGACATGCAAGGGGCTTATTCCTCAAGGTCTAGACAGGAAAGCAAGCAAGAGAAATAAGGTGGGAGAATTCTGGCATCCTCCCCCTGAAGGTTTTTTAAAGTACAACATTGATGGAGCTTCCAAAGGCAACCCGGTGGATGCTGGTTTTGGGGGAGTTCTAAGGGATGACACTATTAGCATAATCTCCCTCTTCCATGGTCACTTAGGAAAAGCCACTAACAACATGGCAAAACTAATGGCTTTGGAACAATGCTTAGAATTTTTGATACAGAGCAATTGCCAAAATGTCATAATAGAAGCGGATTCAAAGTTAGTCATAAACGCTGCCAAGAGAATCAGTAATGGAACAGGGCCGGAAAAGGTCACAAAACATTGGAGGTTAACTAGAGTTCTTCAGAGAATTCAAGTGCATCTATAGGAACTTCGTACTCTCAGATTTATTCATGTGAGGAGAAAGGCCAACAAATTGGCTAACATTCTAGCCAACCAAGGTGTCAGCTGCAAGGACAACGCAATCTTAAGGAGGTGGAATACAATGGCACAGAGTAACCTGAAAAAACTCCGCCATAACCAGGCAGAGGAGGACAAAGAAGAGTACAGAAGCAAAATGATAGAACCCAACTAGTAATGGTCAGCGGTCAGAGGGCTACACCAAGCGAGACAAAAAGGTGCACATTGAAAGGTAAGCCAAGATTAGAGGTTAAGTGGACCACGATCAGGACTATTCTCAGTGACGGGCGTCAGAGCTTCCCGGACCGAAGAAAGCAGCAACAGAAACTTCCGCATCATCCTAATTTTTCAGTGACAGAAGTCAAAACCGCCTCTGGGCGGTTTCGTAGCGATCGCACCGCTTTCATGTTAAAAGTGGTTTTAGATTTTTGGCAGCGATGCCATAGAAAACATGACACGTGGTGGAGGGCCCGGTCCAAAAACCACTCTCCCCGCGCCCTAAAGGTCGATGACTTCGGGCGCACGATTTTCTGCTCAGTCGTCCGATGGCGCAAGGTAAATCAACGCTTAAGATTCATCGAGCGGTTTGGTGGGGCCCGAGGGTTTGGTGGGGTCTAAGGATTCATCTTCAAACATGGGGCCCGAAGGAAAGAAATTGTATGATTACATCCAATAAAGTTAGGTCACAGTTCTTGGGGAGACGAGGGGAAAAAGGACAAGTTCTAAGTTGTCTGGTTTCTTCTTGGAAAAAAATGGCCAAGCCCTTCCTCTTCAGATTGCTCATCAGGTTCTTCATGGGAGTGTCCAAGTTTTGGTGGCTCTTGTTTCCCGGCGAAGTGGTTTCCCCTTATTTCCTCTTCCCATTCAGAAAGATAGGTTATAGCGATTTACGGGTGATCGCACAGATTTGGGATGGTAAGTGGTTTAGTTTTTTTTGGAAGCGATTCCATTAGACTTCCGCCACGTGGCCAGGGCGGGGTTGGGATACCACCCTCCATCGCGAGTTAAGTTACACGCATGTTAGGTGGTGCAATATTTAGGGAGGCCGTCCGATCTCTTGGTGATGTCTCTACCGTCAGATCTGTTGGTTCCTTTTCGGTGGGGCCACAGGTCTTGTCGGGCTTTTCGCCTAAGTGATGGGGGTGTTTTTAAGCCTTAGTTTAGGCTTTTGTTTGCTTTGTGTCATCCGATAGTAGAGGAGGATTGATCTAGCTGTCGGTTGTTTCGGGGTGAAGCTGTACTTTGGCATCATGCCCTTGGTGACCCTGTCACCTCCTAGAGTACAGGGTTTTGTATATTTTGTAAATTTTTTCACGATATAATGAAATAGAAGGAACTACTCTTGCTCAAGCAATATATATATATATATATATTAAAAAACAATTGACAATTTTAAAAGCAAAAGACATTAAAAAAAATTTTTAAAAAAAATTAGAATAAAACAACTAAAAAACAAAAACATAATTAAAATTAAAAATATTAAATTTAAAAATTAAAAAAAAAATAGAATGAATATTTTAATATTATAAATAAAGAATCTAAATACAAATGTTTTATTTTAATAATTTTGATTTATAAATGACTAAAATAGCAAGGCTCTTATATAAATCTAAAAGACATTAAAAAAATTTAAAAAAAAATTAAAGTAAAACAATTATAACGAATAAAAAGCATAATTAAAATTAAAAATATTAAATTTAAAAATTTAAACAAAAATGATATGAATATTTTAATATTATAAATAATGAATCAAAATACAAATGTTTTATTTTAATAATTTTATAATAATTTTGATTTATAAATGACTAAAATAGCAAGGCTCTGATATAAATCCAAAATAATTTTTTGGTTGCTTGAAATGCTTATTATACTCTTACAAAACAAATAAATAAATCGTTAAAAATTATTTTAGCAAAAATAATAAAATTGTTTAAAAAAAAAAAACAAAATTAATATTAAGAAAATTCAAAATTAAAAAACAATTATAAATTATAAATTAAATTATTTTAGTTTTTTAAATTATTAAAATTTAAAAAAAGGTGGCCCTCAGGCCTTTGCCTAGTTGAGAGTCAAAACTTGGAATCGACCCTCAGCTAGGTGGAGGCTTAAGGGTTGCCACAAGACAGATAAAGAGGCCTCCTAGCACTCTACCGGCCCTGCGATGACCCTCAAGCCCCCATTCGATCGAGGGTTGATTTTAGGAATCGACCATCGGTGAGGGAAAGGCCCGAAAGCTGCCATTTTTTTTAATTAATTTAAAAAAAAATTAATCTATATTTTTTATTTGTTTACACTATTTTTAATATTGTTTGATTGTTTATTTTAAATTATTTACAATATTTTTTTAAATGTTAAAACTTTTTCTTTTCTTTTTCTTTTCTTATATTTTCTTCTTCTTTTTTTTATCATTCTTAAGCATATTTATTTTTTGAGTTATTTTTAATTAGAATTTGATTGGATATTATTAATTAATTTTATGTATTTATTTATTTTAACTTGAAATGTCATCATTTTTTTATATTAAATTCATAAAATTTGTTAATTTTTTGATTTTTTTATTGATATTTTTTATTTAACATGTCATTTTTAAAAAGAAGTCTTAAAAAACTTATTTTTTAACTATGTCTATATGAAAAATGTGTATTTTTTGTCGACTGTTTAAAATTATGATTTTTTTAGTGACAATTATTTTATCTCTATTGAAATATTAACTAACAATATTTAAATCTATAAAAAAATCCTAATGTTAAAATATTAATGTTATTCTTTTTTTCTTTTTTTTTTAACTTTGCAAAAAAAATAAAGAAATTCATTATAAAAAAAACTTTGCAAAGAAAAAAACAAAAAAAAACACATGTTCGAAAAAAAACTTAAAAACAAACATTTTAGGACAAAAAACAAGAAGAGGAATAGGATAGCTTGAAAAATCATTAAGTAATCAACATTTAAAAAAAATTGTGCATATTCAAGACTTAAGAAAACTTAAAATGTCAAAAATATGCCGTAAAAAATGTTGATGTTTTTCAAAATTCACATGAAAATCACGAACATTTAAAAATAATTATCCACACTTAATACATTACAAAAGTTAAAGTGTCTAAAATAAGCCCTTTGAAAAATGGGTTGATGTTGCATCAATGCTTTTCAAAATCAACATGAAAATCACTAACATTTTTAAAAAAATGTTCATACTTTATACATAAGAAAATTTAAAGTGTCAAAAATAAGTCCTCTAAAAAAAAGGGGTTGATATTGCATCAACATTTTTCAAAATCAACATGAAAATCACTAACATTTAAAAAAAATTGTTCATACTTGATATAGAGGAATTTAAAGTATCAAAAATATGCTAAAAAAATAAAGTGTATTCAGAATCAACACTTTTTAAAACCGAATGATTTTTTTGCTACCTCAAAAAAAGGGTGATCAATAAATTTTTCATTTGATCAATAACTATGTTGGTATTGAACTCTCGGAAACCATGTTAGAAAAACGGTTTGCGAGAAATGGGTTCTCCAAGCACACCGGGTCGAATATATTTGTAGGATTCTTCAAACCTCAATTGTTCTCGAAGCTATCCCATCGTATTTCATCATCAAAACAAGCTAAGGCGTTGGCGTGGTAACAAAAAGTGCAAACAAAAATTCTCTTTCGATAGGCTCTGGACAGAGGACGAAAGTCCTCCAGAACAATTCCTCCTTATAAACACCTTCGGTGTAATTAACAGTTTCCTTTGCATTACTGTGTTCCGTAAGAATATATTTGAAATTTAATATAAAAAAAATTTGAAAACACATAAACATAATATATATCAAAACGTGTAGTCTAACTTATAGATGAAATGGACTTTTTCATTGATATACGACAAAACAATTTCAAGAAATAATATGATTTTTTATTGTTTAAAATACATTTTTGAATGCATAAATAGAATGAGGATCTTGAAAAATCCCATGAGGCACACAAATTATACAGATTAAGCAACTTAAACTCATGTTTTTAAAAATCTCTACCCGATTTTGATTAAAATTAACAAGAAACAATTGTTGTGAAAAAGGCATTTCAATTATAAGTTAGACTACACCTATATCAAAATACATACATTTAAAAATGATTACAGTATAATGTGCTTTTCTTAATTTTTATGAATAACATCATAAGTTTTGTAATTAGTTATATGATTATGTAATAGATGTCATAATAAATTTGTTGGCCAAAATTTTATAAATAATATCATAAGTTATTTGACATAAAAATGTTTTGTTATAAAGAGTCGCTCGTAAGATTTGAATCAAAGTAGAGAGATACTACTTCTATTTTAATATTTAAAAATAAATCTAATTAATAATATAAATTAATGCAGCCATATAATTACATGGTTGGTAAATATTGACAGACATCAATTAATAATAAACACCAAAACACTTATTTCATGATAGATTACATGCTACCAAAATTAAATAATTCATAA
This sequence comes from Pinus tabuliformis, assembly GCA_031772625.1. Classification (NCBI taxonomy): domain Eukaryota; kingdom Viridiplantae; phylum Streptophyta; class Pinopsida; order Pinales; family Pinaceae; genus Pinus; species Pinus tabuliformis. The sequence continues at coordinate 488,984,118 of CM062808.1, read as the reverse complement.
AAACTAGCTTTTTCTTAAACAGTGAGAAAACCTATCATAACTTGGTTGTAAAACTACTAGTGGGGATGACCATCACTTATTGCCACCCATTAATGTAGGTTGACTCATTATTTTTATTCAACAAAAAATCACCAACTGTAATTACCCTGGTGGTGGTTCATAAAGGGGCAGATGTCTTTAGGTCTTGGACCATTAACATGTTTCCTTACGTTTGAGAGCTTTTATCCATGCAGAATCATTTTTAGGGATACTTATAAAAATAATATTTTAAATTATTATTAATAATAATAAAAATGAATATATATGTTAAACACATATATTTAAAGTGAACATGGAACAAGATCCAATGATGAAGATTTAGCCCCACTTTACTATGAATATTCTTAATTTGTAAATAGGCTTTGTTGTAGTACCATGGGATAATACCGTGGTTTCTCAATAGCACATGCTAAAAATAACAATAACTCACTTCATATGGCATTTGTTAATATGACTTTTTTTAAATTAATCAATTTACTTAAATGTGTAGAAAGGGCATAACTACTTGGAAAATAATTATCAACATTTTATTCAAGTATATGACTGAATATTCTAAAATATTTCATAGAGGTCAAAACCCCACCATCCATCTAATAGTTAGAGATATTTAAATTAAAATTCTAGAAGCTATATTCCAAAATAGACACACCTATGAGCTTAAAAATTATTAATTACATGGATACACGTGTTTATTTTGAAATATGGCTTCCAAAATTTTAATTTAATTATCAATAATTATTACTAAATAGATGGTAGAGATTTAACCTCTATCAAATATTATAGAATATTCTTAATAAGAGTCACATATCAAAGGTTGAGATTTATCTCAAAACTTGTTGTTTTTTTCCCTTCTAATTAAATTGATTAATGAAAAAAATGTCATATAAAGATATGCCATATGAACATGAGTTACAATTTTCGAGGCATATGGTATTAGTAGGTCATGATATTGACCCATAATATTCTTACAAAGCTTATTTATAAATTAAGAATCTATATAGTAAACAAGGGGTGAATATTCATGGTTAAGAATCTTACATATTTTTTAAATGTATATATATGTAACCCTTATATTAATTCCTTTTGTAATTAATACTAAAAAGAAAAATTAAAAATACACATATAATTTGTAAATTTTTACTTATAGATTCAAACTTCTTATGTAATATGCTAGAAAAAAAAGTCTTGAATCTACTCATCAGCGGGAACAAAAATTGATCGATGAACACACAAAGTAGAAAAGGAAGAATTTCAATCGCGCATAATACAATGTTTTTCTGGCTAAAGAAACTACTCAAAACCCCAATTATCTATATTGCATTAACTAAAAGATCAGAGAAGAAAATACAATGCTTGTTCAACCCGAAACAATCTCTGCACAAGTACAATCTATCTCACTGCTTCACAAACCATCTCAAGCCAACACTTAGCCAATTATACTGCCTATCCAGCCCCTACTTCCTTGCACAATCGATAAGAGAATTAGCCTATATTTAATTCGGAAAATCCCTCACCACAACTGCGCAATCCATCATAGGTCTTCTGCTAATGGCATGCACCATCTATACAACTCGTAAAATTATACAACTGATAGTACATTGTCCCTAAACTCTAATTTCAACTAGGTCTTCCTTTGACCTAACATGCATGAGTTATTTATGAGTGAATCTTCAATTAACTAGTCGAGTAGTGAAGTTGCACTGAAGCTGCTCCCCACTACTATACCTCCTACTGATTCCTCCAACTGTTTGAACTAGTTTAACTGGCCATAACTCAGTTAGACTAAGTTAATTAATTACAACTCAAAAGAACTTAACATGGACCCCTAAAATTTAGGAATCACTCTACATGACTCTAGATAGACTTCCAACTCGAATTTACTAAGCCAACTAAGTAAAATTAACTTAGTTAACTGTTACAAGTTGTTATGAGAATAGAGTTACAATTTAATTCCCAATTCAATTCAAGAAAAATTAAATAGGATTTTTTTTTTATGCTATTTTGAACATTTATTGTTTTTATTTTAAAAAATTCTTCTCAACAAGAAAGGAATTCAACTCTATCCCGATCCGGTACCTATGGAATGTTTTGCATGCAACACTTCTCTCTAGTGTTGTTGTTGCTGCAACTTCTGAAATTGAAAAAACATCCAAACTGAATCAGTATGATGCATCTATCACCAGATTATTTAACTGCTACTAGGTACTGCATTGTCTACTAAAAGCTTTGTGTTATTGCTGACTCTATGTTGTTCCATCTACACTACTTCCAACTCTGTTATGCACTCCCTAGTATATGACTACTGCTAGTCTCTGCCTCTATCACTATGACACTTGACTGCATCAACTGCTACTGATCCATCCTGCTATTTTGTACTGTGGACTCACGTAGGAAGGTAATGATCCATGAGATAATCATCTCAATGGACCCTGCCTAGATTTCTACACTCTTGGGACTATTACTTCACATTGCCCCATCTCTCGCCCAGAGGTATGGTTGCATGTGCTCCCCCTATCCACTTGGCTCAAAATTTCCCCCTACTGGAGGTCTCTGCTTGAGTGGATGCCTCTAATCGGTATCCTCTCTGCTTCTCCAATTGTGGATGCTACACAACTTGCTGAAGCTGCTACACAACTTGTTGAGGCTTCTTCTGAGGCTACATGTTGAGAGGAAATTTATGTTCCCTCTCAACCACCAATTCTCTAAACTTTTCCTTTCTCCTCAAAGATTTGCATGCATCTTCGACCTCGAGAGCATACAGGTTGTTAGGGTCCAACCCTAACCCCCTTATTTATGTAATAGGGTCGAGTCATAGTTATAGTTAGTTAAAGAGACAATAAAGCCCATATTAATAATTGTAAGTGGTTGACCCGCATTTAAAAAAGGGACCACAGTAAGTTGAAAATGGGCCATGGTATTATATAGATGGTATTAATAAGAACCATGGTACTAACCCATGGTATTGCATGTATAAATCCTATATAAAGGATAGAGACTGCCCTTGAGGAGCGTCGTGTCTTATTTTGTAATTGAGCCCAACTCTATTCGAGGTTGCCCCCTCGAAGAGGCAAGTGAACATTTCTTTCCTTTCTGAATAATAAAATACATGCTGTTATTTCTTATTGTTCTGTGTTTTGGGTGTATTTCTTCACATATTTGGTATTCTAGTATCTTCTCGTAGGTCAAGAGCATAACAAGTGGTATCAAAGCACTTTCCAAGGCCAATGGGATCTCCATTTTTAGCAGAATTCCTTTTGGCTAGAGATGTGTTACAACGTCTTTAAACCACAGGATCTGTCGTTGAGCACATAAACTTGCAAATTTGGGGAGGCATGCATGCAGGAAATACAAGAGGTGGTTACGCTTATTGGACTCCCTTGTAACCCCTATGGGTACCCCTTCGAGTAGTAACACATTAGACATAACTGCACACGGACTTTCTTCCAAGTACCCTTCGGATATATCGGAAGTCCCCTAGGCTCTCTTGAAACCTCACCATAGATAAACCGTCAACGTCTTACTGCTACAGTACACCGAGAACAACACTCGGGGAGATTACTCGAGTGTACGATAGGGTAGTCGGGTTGTACAGCTAAGGGTATGGTTAATCCTCCTTGGTTAGTGCCCTGAAAGATTGGGTCAAGTACTACTGTTGGACCCTTATGTATATTGCGATCTGTAGCACCTGACACTCCTTGAGACAATAGTTCCCTTGTCTCTCTCTAGATCACGCATCATCTTTGCTAGATCAGATCTAGCAGGTTAGGTTCTGTCGCAGCCGTAACAATCAGTTCTACCTTTCATATCTATCAGATCTGTCATTCAGATCTATCAGATTCGCCAATCAAATCTATCAGATCCGCCATTCAAATCCAACAACTTGGGTTCTGTAGCAGTCGCAACAATCAGATCCACCATTCAGATCTAGTAGCAGGGGTTCGATCACTACCACATTCCTAATCATACTCTGCAGTTAAGGGTTTCACTGATAGATCTGACTATTTGTGTGGCTCCTATACCTGGGCATGATTCTCGCAGGACATTGGGCAGAATTAACTTTTCTGGGAATCGACTACTACAGTATTCCTAAGCAAGGAGTAAAACTCCTTTCGGATTAAAAAATAAATAAATAAATAATCTAAGACCCTCCCGGGACGCTTATAGGAGACTTAGCCCATAAGAATCAGGTTGACGGGCTAAGCAATGTGGTACCATTCACTTGTCAGCGTCAAAATTTCAGGTGGTCTCAAATTTTTTTCACAGTAACAACAAGTGCACTAGATCTGTGCATGGTACAAACCAAAGCTCAAGCTATGGCCAATGAAAAGATAGACACCCTTAAACAAAAGTTGGAGGCATTAACGAAGCAGATCCAGACCTTAAATGACACAATCACAAAGGGCAAGTCGGGGGAATAATCAGAGGCATATGATTTTAATGAAAACCTTGAGAGCGGGTCTAGCCATTCTCTTCACTTCTATGGAAACCACCAATAGTCCCAGCCTCGACCACCCAAGCTGGACATGTATAAATTTGATGGCTCTCATCCGGCCATTTGGCTAGCAAAAATTGACCAATATTTCACATTGAATCACATCAGAGATGATGTGGCTAAGCTAAGTGTGGGAAGCCTGCACTTGGACCAAGAAACATGGCAATGGTGGCAGTGGCATCAATGCTGCTATGCAAGGCCAATGACTTGGCAAATATTCTCAAATTCCCTTTCTGATTGCTTTGACCATGAATCTAACTTTTTGGGTCGTCTTACCAAGCTCCAATAGACAGGCACAATGCAAGAATATATTAAAACCTTTGAAGCATTAGCCTTCCGCACAGGAGGTCTAACAGATGAATTCTACTTGGAATGTTTTGTCAGTGGTCTCAAAGATGCCATACAAGCCCATGTCTGACTGCAACACCTAGCCTCATGGCTGGCAGCTTGCAAGATAGATCATGAAGTAGAACGCGCGTTAGCGGCCCAATCGACTTGTCTAAATTTCATAGCCAAGGGATGCCCCACCTAGGCTTCGAGCACTACCCAAACACTTAAGGTTCAAAAGGTGTCACCAGCGGAATGGTGGAAAGAAGAAAGCAATGATTATGTTACTACTGTGATGAGAAATACTCCCCGAGGCATAAATGCAAGGAACCCAGATTCTTTCAAATTGATGCTACTGATCACAGTACATTTGAGGAAGCCCCACCATTTGAGGGACCAGAGGAGGAAGATGAGGACAATCAGCCGGAAAATGAGCTTCCAGCTACACCTGAAGAACCAATTATCTTGTTTCATGCTTTGGCAAGAATTTCTTCTCCCCAAACTCTTAAAATCAGAGGTTTTATTAAGCATCGCCCTATAGTAGTCTTGATTGATAGTGGCAGTACACATAACTTTATCCATCAGAGAGTCGTTGAAGCAGTGCATTATCTTGTCAGAGCAGTCTCTAATTTCCGGGTCTAGATTACTGATGGGGGGACAATGTAATGTGAAGGCCGTTGTGAAAATGTCAAACTTCAAATGGGGGATTATCACCTAAAGACCCACATGTTTGCCATCAACATGGGTGGGTGTGACATTGTTTTGGGCGCTGAATGGCTTCGCACACTCAACCCAATCACAATGGATTTCCAGGAGTTATATATGAGCTTTAAGCAGAATAACCACACACATACCCTCCGCGAACTCTAGGCAGGTGCTCCTTCTATCATCAGCTCACATAGGACGGAAAAATTGTTAAAAAAGGGCCACCATGGAGTTATAGCCTAATTTAGTGCCATCCAGGCCTTCGAACCCACTTCTCTTCATATTCATCCTGAGATGCAACAGGTCTTAAACAACCATCTGCAGGTCTTTGACAAGCCTCATGAGCTTCCACCCTCGAGAGGGAAACATGATCATAACATTGTAACTTTGGTCCTAGGGGCACAACCACCAAATGTGCACCCATATAGATATCCTTTCGCCCAAAAAATGAAATTGAAAAAATCATCAAGGAACTCCAGGAAGCCGATGTCATTCATACTAGCATTAGTCCTTATTCATCGCCTGTGGTCATGGTGCTCAAGAAAGATGGGGAATGGCGTATGTGTTCAGACTTCAGGGCCCTCAAAACGCTGACGGTCAAAGATAAATTTCCCATCCCGGTTGTTGATGATTTGCTGGATGAACTAATTGGGGCTCAATTGTTTACTAAGCTCGACCTTCGCTCAGGCTATCACCAAATTCGCATGAAAGAAGTATACATTCCAAAGACTGCTTTCCGAACTCATGAAGGCCATTATGAATTCCTGGTCATGCCATTTGGTCTTTGTAATGCCCATCCACTTTTGAGAGCCTCATGAATCACCTGCTCAAACCATATCTCAGAAAAAATTTCCTTGTTTTATTTGATGACATCCTCATGTACAGTCTCACCTGGGAAAAACATTTGCAGTATGTAGATCTGCTCTTGCAATTGCGCTGGAAGCATAAAATATTTGTCAAATTGTCCAAGTGCTCTTTTAGCAGGGAAGAAGTTGAGTATTTGGGCCACATTGTGGGGAATGAAGGTGTCAGGGTGGATCCCAAAAAGATCCAGGCAATGTAGGATTGGCCTCAACCAAAGATCTTGAAAAGCTTGAGAGGATTTTTGGGTCTCATAGGCTACTATCACAAATTTGTCCGCAATTATGGTCGCATTGCTAGACCCCTCAATCAGCTTCTCAAGAAAATTTCATTCCTCTGGAATGATGAAGCACAACAAGAATTTATAGCTCTAAAACATGTCATGTGTTCCACTCCCATATTGGCACTACCCGACTTCACCAAATCTTTTTTGATTGAATGTGATGTTTCAGGTATGCGTATTGGGGCTATCTTAATGTAGGAAGGTCGACCATTGGCCTTCACTAGCAAACAACTAAGTGGGACAAATCTGGGACAATATACGTATGAGAAGGAGATGATGGCAATCTTACATGCAGTGGATACCTGGCAACCATACTTATTGGGGCAGCGTTTCCAAATCCGCACAGACCATCAAAGCCTTAAATATTTTTTGGAACAATGCCTATCCTCGCCACAACAAAATAAATGGCTAGCCAAAATGTTGGGATATGATTATGAGATAATTTACAAGAAAGAGCGTGAAAATGTCATAGCGGATGCTTTATCACGACAATTTGAGGAGGAAAACACCCTGCTAGAAATCTCTCTTCCCATTCCAGAGTGGATTGAAGAAGCTCGCAAGGAATGGTTTTCACATCCTTTGATCTCCCAACTCATTAATAAATTGCAGGTGGATCCAAATTTCACAGCGGGCTACTCTTGCCAAGATGAGATTCTTCGCTACAAGGACAAAGTACTGATATCACCAACATCCACCCTTAAAAGTCGCATTTTGACATAGTTGCACTCATCTCCCACTGCAGGCCATTCAGGGTTTCAGAAGACTTATGCTCGCACTCGACCTTCATTCTTTTGGATAGGCATGAAAAAGGACATTCTTACTTTTGTAGCTGAGTGTGATGTGTGTCAGCGCCACAAAGGAGAAACAATCAAATCCCCAGGCACCTTATAGCCATTGCCCATCCCTGCCTCAATCTGGACGAAGGTTTCTATGGATTTCATTACGGGTCTTCCGAAGTCAGGCAACAAGTCAGTGATCATGGTGGTTGTGGACAAACTTTCTAAGTATACTCATTTTTGCGCCCTACCCCAACCTTTTACACTGGCTTTGGTGGCTCAATCTTTCATGGACCAGATCTTCAAATTGCATGCCATGCCCAATTCCATTGTGTCTCATCGTGACCCGATCTTCACCAGTAACTTTTGGCAAGAACTCTTCAAGCTACAAGGTACCCAACTGCAACTCAGTACTTCCTATCATCCCCAAACTGATGGTCAAATTGAAGTAGTCAACAAATGTCTAGAGACCTACCTCAAGTGTTTCACTTCAGAAAAGAAACATCTATAGGTACAGTGGTTACCTCTAGCAGAATGGTGGTATAATACTAACTATCATGCCGTCACCAAAATGACTCCATATGAAGAAATTTATGGTCAACTCCCTCCTTCACCTACTTCTTATATCCAGGGATTCTCGAAGGTACAAGTAGTGGATCAACTCCTACAGAACCATGCAACCATGCTGGCCCACCTCAAAGAGAATCTCCATTAAGCTCAAAATCGCATGAAGCAACAGGCAGACCAACATCATTAAGAGCGCAAATTTCAAGAAGGGGATCATGTATTCTTGAGGCTGCAACCATATAAGCAAACATCACTCAAAGACAAGGATTGTCAGAAATTATCTCCAAAATTCTACAGACCGTATCAAATACTTCATTGCATTGGAGAAGTAGTCTACAAGCTAGCCTTGCCACCCATTGCAAAAATCCATCCTGTCTTCCATGTTTCATGCCTCAAGAAAGTGGTTGGGAACCATTGTAGAATTCAAACCAGTCTATCAGAATTAGATGAAGAAGGTTCAATCTGGCTCCAACCTGAATAGGTTCTTGACACGTGAGAATTGCACCTGCACGGCCTCACGATCAAGGAAGTCCTCAACAAGTGGAAAGACACATCTCCAGAAGATGCAACCTAGGAACCAGCCACTATTCTTCAGCGGTTTCCATAGCTTTAGCCTTGAGGACAAGGCTATTGTTATGGGGGAGGGCATGTTAAGGTCCAACCCTAACCCCCTTATTTATGTAATAGGGTCGAGTCATAGTTATAATTAGTTAAAGAGCCAATAAATCCCATATTAATAATTGTAAGTGGTTGACCCGCATTTAAAGAAGGGACCACAGTTAGTTGCAAATGGGCCATGGTATTGATAGATGGTAATAATAAGAACCATGCTACTGACCAATGGTATTGCATGTATGAATCCTATATAAAGGATAGAGACTCCCCTTGAGGAGCATCGTGTCTTATTTTGAGCCTAGTTCTATTGGAGGTTACCCCCTCAAAGAGTAAGTGAACATTGCTTTCCTTTATGAATAATAAAAGACATGTTGTTATTTCTTATTGTTCTGTGTTCTGGTTATATTTCTTCGCATATTTGGTATTCTGGTATCTTCTTATAGGTTAAGAGCATAACACAGGTTCTTGACTCGCACACTGATTTGTTTCATCTGTCTTGTGGCGATGTGTCTAAGGAAAACCTTCCCTTTTCCAAATATCACATCGTAGACAAGGTCTTCCAATACTGCGACGAAAACAAGATTCTTCTTTAGTCCTTGAACATACATCACATCTGTGAGTCTCAGAGGGGAGCCAAAATACCTCTAAAAAGTAATTGTACTGATGCCGATCGCGCTATACCTCCCATCATCTCCAAACTCTATGTTCTGCTTGAGGTCTTTCTCCTCTAAGTCACTGAAGATATCTCTATTCCCCGTCATATGGAACGAGGCACCGCTATTGAGATACCACATGCTTCCCATTACAATGCTTGCCATGCATGCAATGAGAGTGAAATCAAGTTCGAATTGTGAAGCTAGAGCTTCATCTATTGCTGCTATTATAGGCTCCTTCTTGCTTTCTTTCTTTTGTGGGAATTTCGTAGCATAGTGCATGATATTGTGATAGTGAAATCTCTTCATGTTCGACAAGTCCTTCTTCTTTCCGCCCTCCTTGCCTTGGGACTTATTTCCCTTGGATTTATTTTCTTTGCTAACTAATGCAAAGTCCTCTTCCACTTCTTTGGATGAGGTCCCATCTCTAGTGTTCCACCAAATCTCTTCTTGTACCAATTCAAACCACAATCACTCCCACTCTGATAGCTTCTCCCTCCCATTATTTGAGTCCTGGTAGTTGTGACGGCTCTTGGGAAGTCTTAGAATTGCTAGGCTCACTAGATTGCCTTCTACAATAGTAACCTGACGCTTCCAGACTCATCCCAACATTGGGTGAATTTGGTCAAGTACTTTAAAATTGAGTCACCCTTCTCCATCTTGATTTTTCTGAGTTTTTCCTTCAGTGCCAGATTCATGTGGTCACTATTTTTTTTAACATGTTCGTTAATTCCTTCCACATTGCAAATGGAGTTTCCTTACCATGGAGATTCGAGACAATATGATCTCGAACTCCTTCTAGGATAATCCTTCTCGCCTTTGCTACACACTTTCTCCATTTAGCTAGATCATTAGCAAGATGTTGGAGGCTTCAGAATATCATGATCTATGAATTCCTTTAGCCTCTTGTCTTCCAACAATGCCTCCATATTGTCCTTCCAACTTATGTAATTCTAGATGCCCTCTAAAGCAAACCATAAAATGACGTCTCGCTGAATTTGAGGTATGAATCTGCAAATTCAATTTCACCTGCACAACAAAATCATATTCTCCTCTTCTATAATGTCTTCAACTCCGATACCATGTAGATTCATACTTCTTATGTAATATGCTAGAACAAAAGACTTGAATCTACTCTACTCATCAACGGAAACAAAAAAATGATTGATGAACACACTAAGCAGAAAAGGAAGAATTTCAATCGCACATAACACAATATTTTTAAGAGTAAAGAAACTGCTCAAAACCCTGACTGTATCTATATTGCATTAACCAGAAGATTTGAGAAGAAAATATAATACTTGTTCACCCTAAACAATCTCTACACAAGTACAATCTATCTCATTGCTTCACAAACCAGCTCAAGCCAACACTTAGCCAATTCTGCTGCCTCCCGAGCCCCTACTTCCTTGTGCAATCCCCAAGGGAATTATCCCATATTTAATTAGGAATATCCCTCACCACAGATGCGCAATCCATCATAGGTATTCTACTAATTTCATGCACCATCTGTACAACTCGGAAAATTATACAACCAATAATACATTGTCCCTGAATTCTAATCTAAAATGGGTCTTCCACTAAACTAACATGCATGTGTTATTTATGAGTGAATATTCAATTAACTGGAGGAGCAGTGAAGCTACACTTAAGTTGCTCCCCACTATTGTACCTCCTACTAGTTCCTCCAACTGTTTGAACTAGTTTAACTAACCATAACTTAGTTAGACTGAGTTAATTAATTACAACTCAAAAGAACTCAACCGGGATCCCTAAAATTTAGGAATCATTTTACATGACTCCAAATAGATTTTCAACTCGAATTTACTGAGCCAACTAAGTCAACTTAACTTAGTTAATTATTACAGGTTGTTATGATAATAGAATTACAATTTAATTCAAGGACAACTTAAATAAGATTTTTTCTTGATGCTATTTTTAACATTTCTTGTTTCTATTTTCAACATAAAATAGTTATTTTTATGATTTGAAAAAAGGGCAATGTGAGATGGTTGTTAATTATTTATCGACAACATTGGAGAAAATATAGACAAAACAATATATATATATATATTAAAACAATTTTTTTTTCAAATTTTTAACATCTAAAAATAACATCAAATAAGCACAAAGAAAATCAGTATCTAAGATCTAATGATACACCACACATCAATATTGAATTATGTCATGAGCCATAACTCCCTAGCCTAAAAAAATCATCAAGAAAATATAATGAATGTATCTCACTAGCATGGTTCATCTACAATAAAAGAAAATAGAGTATCAATGGTTCTTGCTATAATGGAAGGCCTAGAGCTTGTCTTTGGACTTTGATGTCCTCCAAAATAAGGCCCTAGGGATGGAGTTGGATTCTAACATCCTCTAGAAGAAGAACTTAGACATTAACATCTTCTTCTAGTTCTGCTACTAAGTAGACCTCCTTGTGTATGTGACTTTCTCTATGTTTCATCAAGGTGGCGACACAATATTGATGTCAATAAACACCTCCTATAAAGGTGTCTTCTCTATACCATCCTCCTCTATCATACCCCCCCTCTTTTCTAACTCTTGAGCATTATGTTGTAACCAGTGATGGGCCAACTCAATGATAGGAATCTCAATCTCTACCCTTGATGTAGAAATAGTGTCAATCCTATGCAAAGAAATGGTCTTCATGTAAAGTTTTTCTCGAGTTGCTTAATTGGAAACCAAATATTATAATATGCATAGACCATGTCATTATAACAATAAGATTCTAACATGTATGAGGATAAAAAATTATAATATAATAATCTAGAGGCCAGTGGGGAAAAAATATAATTTATAGTGAACTTAAATTTAATTTAAAAATTTTAGCATATTGTGCTTTTTGGTGTGTATTTTCTCAAACACACTCTATTTCACTAGCAACATGAAGATCTACATGTTTGTTTAGGCACTTGAATGGAAAACTTTTACAAACTGGGTACTCTTTTAATATAACGTGACCACTAAGAATCTACAAGGAGTAGGAAAAACATAAGAAGATAGAATTGACATTTGAAACAAAGAAAGAAGAGACACTAATTTAAAACAAAATGGCCTACTTACTTATCATTTTGCTTTTCATATCTTAAATATCCATGTCATAGTCAAATATTTTGATTCATAAATTGTTATGGATATTCTATTGGACAATTCATCACAACATATCTGTTAAAACTATATTTAAAATCTTGAAATTGACACTATTAGGTTTTTATTTCTCTTTAGATTTATAGATTTGTAAATTATTATTGATTTTGTATGCATGAAAATTAAAATTATGAAGAAAATAGAAACACCAAAACAAAAACTCACGAACACATTTGACACAAGATATGACTTAGGAAACCCTTGCAGGAGAAGCCCAGTTGGAAGGTGAGGCCGCATCGCTCTCTTTCTCTGAATAGAAAATGTTGAAAGTACAAAGAAGTATGGCTGTCACACAGAAAGAGTCGACGGTGCGGACACAACCGACCTTCCTAGAAGCCTAAGACTTTCTAGTGACAAACAAGACAAATAAGAGCAATCCTTCTCTAAATATGCATTTACAATATGAGAAATCAAGTGTTTAGATCCTACCTGTAACCCAACGCTGTTGTAGTAGTCCAGCTTCGTTGATCTGGATGAGCTCCTCCTTCTCTTCGAAACCTGCATTCACTAACAATCAAACGATTAAATAGCACCTGAAAATCTCATAAAATAAAACATATTTAACATATAGACCAAGGAGTATATGAAACAACTCATAAATAATAAATTGTTGAGAAGAATGGACTTATTTGTATTAAAAGGTAACAAAAGAAACCATTACAACCTGAGCCTTGGTGTTGTGCAGGTTCCTCCCAGGGTCCACAAGAGTTCTCCTTTACTCTGATCAGCTCACCCACTTCCAAATGGAACAAGCAAAGATGGTAATCTCTCCTCACAAGCTTCTACAAGGAAGTCCTAATTCCAGCAGCATCTACCCTTAGGAATGTTCCGCTTTCAACCTCTCCTCCCTCTGGCCCAATGCCTGTATTTATAGTGCTCTAGAGGAAGTTAATTAGCTCCACCATGAATGGGATAAGCCCCTCTTTCAATGGGATAGCTCCCCTCTTCATGGGATAAGTTCCTCTTTCTTTGGGTGCATGAACCATCTGGAGGCGCTTCATACACGTCAAACCATCTTCTAGAATGCTCTAGAAATGACCACAAGTAACTTTTTTAAGATGAAACTCGCGCCTTTTGACCTTTACAGGGGTACGCACCCACCCCTTTACATACAGAGCGTACAAGTACGCAGGTATTGTGAACTTGGGTTGCTTACACGCAGGTAAGGCTAAGAGAAACTGCGTACCAGAGATAATTGACTTTAAATGACTTTTCTCTCTTTCTTGGAGTTTGACATGAAGAGCAGAGGCATGAGACTTGCCAAGGAGGATAGTATGATAGTAGATGGAGCCATACTAACTGCAAATAGTCATGGTGACATTTTTTAGTGTAACAGATTGCCCCCTAAAGTGCGAAGCCTGTAGTAGATTAGGGTTTCATATGATCTAGGAAGGGTGAAGTACTTTATAATTTCAAGGAGTATCTTGCGGAGATCCCGGTCAGAACCTGCAATTATTCAACACAAAATACATATATAAAATGATATCATCGCTGAGGTAGGCATTCCCATACTCAGATTGAAAACTTTAACTAACAATCTAAATACTGCTCTGATACAAGAATGATTTTGCAGTACATCACAATCATAGACTTTTGTAGATACAGTATGGACGCAGCCATCTGTTTATGATAAATCTACTATATAATGAATACAAAACTCCTCGCAGCCTGGATGGTGGAAACTAGATCCAGGGTCTTCATCTCTACTTCTTGAATTGGTACGATTCTATCCATGCGAATAAATGAGTTGATGTCGAACATGGTAGAAACCACTTGATTACCAGTCGATGATGTAAACTGTTAACAAGTGTGAGAGAGACCACCAGTGATGTCAATGGTTCTCAAAGTACCCAGTACAATCCATGAAATGTGAATGAATGGGTTGATGTCGAACACGTCACGGAATCCTTTGATCGAAAGTCAATGATGTAAACTGTCGTCAAAGGCGAGAAACCTGCCATTGATGCATGCAAACTTCAAGGTACTGACGATTTCTAAGTCATCTTTCTAGATAATGTGCTGATGTCGATAGAAAGCGACCCGTTGCAGGCAAGCCCACAACACGAAATCATAGTTCAAGTTGAAGAAATGTTGCTGTAAGGACTGACTCAGGGATGGTAAAAATGGATGACAAGTATTTTGCATATGAATGGTTTATTTGCAGAGACTTCTTGAACACATAACGACACGAAAGATGGCTTGGTGACGATTGACCCAAAGTTAATACCCAGAAACGGTTGAAGACTTTCAAAGTGGTTTTATCAACTTTAAGGCAAGGGATTTCCCAACCCAGGTGAATGAAAAGTGTCGTGTTCAAAAGCGGTGATAAGGTTCTTCTGTAACAAAGGATAACAAATAGGTTCATTCTTCCCTCTTTTCCCCCACCATTTCTGGCAAGTACCTCTTTATTTTTTACAAGCTTGAGGAGGATAACATATGCTTGATTATAAGCTCATCCTTCGGATGAGTCCAACTTAGTTTAGATTCGGACCCTAAGAAGGAGTGGTACGTTCCTGTTTGTAATCGAACAGGTCCTTTACTGTGAAATTTTAACGAGTCCAGTATAGGAGAAACTCGGCGTTTTTCAATTTTAGAGAGTCTGAAAAAACTAAAGAAGACTCCAGGGTTGAACTTTTTCGTAAATTTGTGTCTCTCAAGCCCGAAAAAGTATAAAATAATACCTGAGAGAACCGCTTGATCTTGCGACCAAGGAGTACTTTCATGATTAGTGCCTCTGACCTGAAAAGTAAAAAGCGATCAAGGGCACGTCGTTTTATTTCCAGTATCGAATTTGAAACGACAAAAATCCAGCAATATTTTCATGTTTTTACGGTCGGAAAAGCGCTGTAAGTGGACCGTCTTTTAGTTCCGTTTTAACGAGTTTAAAAGAAAAACTCGGCAATCTTTTCATATTTTGAGAGTCTGAAAAGGGCTTAAAAGACAACTCCAAGGTTTCACTTTTTCGTAAATTTTAACGAGTTCGAAAAAATGATAAAAATGTACTCATATGGTCGAATTTCAATTTAATTTACGAGCAAGAAAAGACGGAAAGAACTCGGCATTTTCATTTGTTTTACGAGAATGAAAGATAGCAAAATAATCTCGGGATTTTCATGAGTTTAACGAGTCTTGAAAATAACTGAAATTGACTCGAGATAGGTTTCATTTTTACAAAAGCTTGAAACAGAGAAAAACTATGCTTCAAAGTAGTTTCATTTTTTACACAAGCTTGAAACAGAGAGAAAATTGTGCTTGATGCCCCCTAAGCATAACTGCTAGAGGGCATGCCCCCCAGCTTCATTTCATTCAACCAGTTGGATGAAATGAAGGTTGAGTTACGAGATCATTTGAAAGACTCGACCTAAAACTATAAGAAAATTATGCAGAAAACTGAAATAACTAACCTAAATATACAACTTGACATTTACGAGGTCTAGTCAAACTCTCGACCCAATTAGAGGAGGATTTGTTTCATTTTTTAACGAGCTTGACACAGGAAAAGAACTATGCTCGGTTTCAGTTTCATGTTTACACAAGCTTGAAACGAAAAACTATGCTTGTCATAAGTTCACATGCCCCCAGCATAATGACGCAAAACGAGGTACATGCCCCCCAAGCTTCATTGCATTCAATGAGGTGGATGGAATGAAGCTTTACTTTCAAGATCTTGGAAAGACTTGTGGGAGTTGTTTCATTTTTTAGTGAGGTTGACACAGGAAAAGAACTATCCTCAAAACCCTTGTTTCATTTTTTAAACGAGCTTGACACAAGATAAGGAACTATGCTCGTAACTACTCTCTACAATCTACCTAACAAAAAACTCTACTCTAAAAACCTTGATTCATTTTTTAACGAGCTTGACACAAGACAAGGAACTATGCTCATGACTACTCTCTACAATCTACCTACTTAACCTACCCTTGTTTCATTTTTAAAAAAGCTTGACACAAGACACGGAACTATGCTCCAGAAGTTCGCATGCCCCCAGCATAACGATGCAAAGCGAGGTACATGCCCCCCAAGCTTCATTGCATTCAACCAAATGGATAGAATGAAGGTTAACTTTCAATATTTAACTTGAAAAGGGAGTTGTTTCATTTTTAAGGAGGTTGACACAAGAAAAGAACTATCCTCATACTTGATTCATTTTTTAACGAGGTTGACTCAGTAACAGGAACTATCCTCAAACCCTACTTTCTACAATCTACCTACATATCCTAAAATCTAGCTGATTCATTTTTTAATGAGGTTGACTCAGTAAAAGAACTATCCTCATACTAGCCTGTTTCATTTTTTAACGAGGTTGATACAGGAAAAAACTATCCTCGCTGCATCCAGTTTCATTTTTTAACGAGGTTGAGACGGGAACAAACTATCCTCGCACACACTGATTCATTTTTTAACGAGGTTGACACAGTAAAAGGAACTTTCCTCACAAACACCTGTTTCATTTTTTAACGAGGTTGGCACAGGAAAAGAACTATCCTCGAAAAATTGATCATGGCTTCCAATTGGAAGAAAGACATGTCAATGGACACACCTTGATCATGGCTTCCAAGAGGTCTTCATCAGAAGGAAGAATACTTCTTTTGAAGGAACACATGTCAAGGGACTCAAAAGGGATAAGAACATCGTGTTCATGTAATCCCATAGAGTTTTCCATGTCAATTACCGGATCTAAATCAAAGGAAGATGAGCAAACAGTGAGAGGCTCACTTACATTGGTAACTGAAAACATGGGACCAGTTGCCACATAATTAACCCGTGGCGGGGTAGATACCACTTTAGAATTAGGAACATTTAGGGGTGTCATATTATTGGTAGTTGAAACAAGACTAGGGAACGAAAGCTGGTCTACAGTCACAATACGACCATTGTGAGGGAAAGACATCACGCGAAAGAGTGTCGATACGACAGCTTTCATTGCATAAACATAGTCTCGCCCAAGGAGTAAATTGAAATCCAAGGGACCTCGAACTACCATAAGATCAATACAGACAGTTTTACCTTCCAAGGTAATAGAAAACTTAGGAAGGATCCCTAAAGGTTCACT
Source organism: Pinus tabuliformis (assembly GCA_031772625.1). Taxonomy (NCBI): domain Eukaryota; kingdom Viridiplantae; phylum Streptophyta; class Pinopsida; order Pinales; family Pinaceae; genus Pinus; species Pinus tabuliformis. Next base: position 488,966,573 of record CM062808.1, on the reverse strand, counting down.
AATGGTTCTGTTAAAAGCTTTCAGATTCTGTGTAATAGGCGCAAGCTGAGGGGAACCCAAAGCTTTCCAAACAGTTGAGGATAAAATACTAACAGAAGCACCTTCATCTACCTGAGTACGATGTATGTCCCTACCACCAGCCTTGACAATGATTTGGAAAGGGATGGAGGAAGGAAGACAAGGTTCTGTCAGTCTATTCCAATCAAAGGAAAAGACCTCAGTGCTTGGAGGGGGTTCTGTAGAAAAAGGTGAAATGCCCCCCGGCATAGAAGAATCTGATGTAACAAGAAGAACATGAGCGGTATGAAATTCACTCTCAAAAGGGAGAGTGTGATCGATCGAATGTGAAATTGAATCGACCACTTGATCAACTAATGGATCATCAACCTGAGTGACATGAGTTTCACTCTCCAATGGAAGAGTGTGATTGACTATACTTGAAATTTGATCAATCACTTCGTCAGTTGACGGTAGGTTGGGAGAAAGTTTACGGTAACCAGTTGGAAATTCTTGCTGTGAAACAGTAAGGTTTTCCAACAATTTTGAGGCTTCATCCATGTGAGGGCAAATGTGAGTTTGATGACTCCCTTTGCATAACTTACAAGGAAACCTAACTTTACCATTTTTCCCAGGAACCTGACTATCACTGGTTGATGGATCAATAGAAAGTTGATGTGATTTTTCTGACCATACTTCCAAGACCTTTGGAATACCAGGACAATTGACAAGGAAGTGGTCACCCTTACAAAGCCTGCAAGGGTATTTGGGTTTACGATGCATGTCGGAGTTTTCCTCAACACAACTAACACTTACAGTCGTGGTTGGTTGGTTGACTTCTTTCTTATCTTGCTTCTTCTTCTTCTTCTTCTTCTTCTTCCCTTTCTTCTTCTTCTTAGCCTCCTGGTTACTAGCATCAAGGCTTTTACCAGGCGAAGAGGAAGAAATGGAGGAAGAAAAATTAGGCAAAGAAGGTAAAGGTTGGTGATGTTGAGATGGTGAACTCTGTTGAGGTGAAGCATCCGGTTGAGGTGGAACAATTGGAGTACTTTGGGCCAACGAAGTTGAAAATAACCATATCGGTAATCCTATTGTAAATCCAAGTAATGACAAAGTAGCCATATAAGGAGGACCAACATTTCCAAAGTAAGGAAAAGTACTAGGATTCTCATTAGGAGGGGTTCCTAGGTTGATAAATTCCGGAACATTTGCCATTATATTCAACTTCAGTGAATTTTATTAACAATTTAAAACTAAAATTAACAATTCACAATTCACACCTAACAATTAAAATTCACAATTCACACCTATGGTCTCTAAAAGTAAAAACAAACAAATTAACATGCGCTACCAAATCTAGGAGTCAAACCACACACAAACAGTAACCTTCCGGACCGAAAACACTAATTGGTGATGAAGCCCAACATCGCCGAATTCAGTACAGAAGTGGTGGGTGGAACAGTTACCCCGGCAACCTGCTTAATGAATAGACTGGACCAAGTTCCTCCACTTTAACCGTCTCGAGTGAAGTGAACCCCCAGAAAATCCAAGTGAGTCTAGCCGACGTCTGCTCCAGGTACAGTGGGATCTTCCCTCCACCGTCACCTCAGGTAGAATCCTAAAGATAATGGTCACTAGGGTTACCAACAGCAACAAATATACCTGGGGGAACAGTCTACGACCCGATAGCACGCAAGGGCAGAGTAACAAGCTCAATCCCCTTGCCGGTTCCTTGACAATAATCCAAGGTTTACCGACAAGTGACCCTAGGCTCCTCGACAATAATCTGAGGTTTACCGTTTGAAGTACGTGCGTATCTGGCGTCTTTCCCAATGAAGGATGATTGATCCCCTCACTGGTTCGGAAACGGTCTCGTGCTTCTCCTTTAAGAGGAGCTTTCCCAGAGTACAAATGAAACAGTTGGATTTATCCTACCACAAGATGAGCTACTTGTTTGGTTTTGCTGTCTTGGAGAGTTTATTACTCTCCTACTCCAAGACACTAGCCTGATCTATATTGGTGTTTCAGAGCCCTAGAAATGTAAAAATTACTAGACGAATTTTAATTAAGCGCTGTGTTATTAACGTTGTTATTACTCAAATGGGTAAATGGATACGAAACCAATGGTGTTATGACCCGACTCAACTGAATGCAATCGAATATGATAATGTAATCTTTTCAATTCGATGAATCCTAATTAAAGTAAGGAGAGAGTTTCCATTAACTTCCAACAATGCAAGAAATTGATCACTAAGAGAAAATATAACAAATTCTCTAATGCACTAATTTTATCAAGAAAAACTAATGCAAATCAATTCCAAACCATTTTTTTTTATTTTAATTTTGTGTAAATTCAAATCAAAGAAAACTGATCTAAATCTACGATTGATTTTTCAGAATGTAAACTATGCAATTGTAATCTATGCACAATTCACTTGAAAAGTATGCAAATGTAATCTATGCACATTTTTCATTAATATTCTGAAAATGAGAATTCTAATTATGCAAATGTGATCTATGCAAGAGAATCCTCAAACACAAGATGATTCTAATGTAATCTAAGAACCAATCAAGTGCAAGTTGAGAAAATTGGGTGAGAGTTCCAAAGATCAAAAAATAAAAACACTCAAAGGCGATTAACACTCATACACAATTTAGCCCCCCCGGCGAATGAGGGGGAAATTTTTTTGCAAAAACAAAAGCAAAAAGATGCAAAATTGTGAAAGGACTGAGAGAAACCTCCAAGTAATGACCAAAGGAAAACAAATCAAGAATTTCTCAAAAAAGAGACTCAAAACACCCAATTGATGAAAGCTTGAAACAAGAATGCCAATGAAACTAAAGTGAAAGCTTCTGACAGGTGAACAGTGGATCTGGGCAGCAAAAATAAGCTAAAAAGAAAATCTAAGAAGCAAAAAGGAAAAAATTGAAATTTTCTCAAATTTGACAAGGGTACGCAGGTGATCTTTTCACACAGGTGCGGGTACGCTCTGTGCACAAAGCCGCAGTGCGTACAAGTACGCATTGTGCCTAACTCAAAGACTGCGTACTGCTGGCAAAACTAAGAAAAATGAAAATCTAACTTAACCCTAAGCTATTCCACCCAAATACACAGTCAAACAGCCAAAAACCAGAAAGCAATCGACTTTTTCTCAGATCAAAATATCAAATCAAAAAGAACTCAAACACATTCATGGATTCTCCAGTGGAGTCGCCATTTTGTCACACGGAAAGAGTCGACAATGCGGACACAACCGACCTTCCTAGAAGCCTAAGACTTTCTAGTGACAAACAAGACAAATAAGAGCAATCCTTCTCTAAATATGCATTTACAATATGAGAAATCAAGTGTTTAGATCCTACCTGTAACCCAACGTTGTTGTAGTAGTCCAGCTTCGTTGATCCGGATGAGCTCCTCCTTCTCTTCGAAACCTGCATTCACTAACAATCAAACGATTAAATAGCACCTGAAAATCTCATAAAATAAAACATATCTAACATATAGACCAAGGAGTATATGAAACAACTCATAAATAACAAATTGTTGAGAAGAATGGACTTATTTGTATTAAAAGGTAACAAAAGAAACCATTACAACCTGAGCCTTGGTGTTGTGCAGGTTCCTCCCAGGGTCCACAAGAGTTCTCCTTTACTCTGATCAGCTCACCCACTTCCAAATGGAACAAGCAAAGATGGTAATCTCTCCTCACAAGCTTCTACAAGGAAGTCCTAATTCCAGCAGCATCTACCCTTAGGAATGTTCAGCTTTCAACCTCTCCTCCCTCTGGCCCAATGCCTGTATTTATAGTGCTCTAGAGGAAGTTAATTAGCTCCACCATGAATGGGATAAGCCCCTCTTTCAATGGGATAGCTCCCCTCTTCATGGGATAAGTTCCTCTTTCTTTGGGTGCATGAACCATCTGGAGGCGCTTCATACACGTCAAACCATCTTCTAGAATGCTCTAAAAATGACCACAAGTAACTTTTTTAAGATGAAACTCGCGCCTTTTGACCTTTACAGGGGTACGCACCCACCCCTTTACATACAGAGCGTACAAGTACGCAGGTATTGTGAACTTGGGTTGCGTACACGCAGGTAAGGCTAAGAGAAACTGTGTACCATAGATAATTGACTTTAAATGACTTTTCTCTCTTTCTTGGAGTTTGACATGAAGAGCAGAGGCATGAGACTTGCCAAGGAGGATAGTATGACAGTAGATGGAGCCATACTAACTGAAAATAGTCATGGTGACATTTTTTAGTGTAACAATGGCCTATGGCCCATGGGCTACTACATTGCACAAATCCACTTTGTGTACTCTATCTCATATCCCTCTCAGCTATTTTTCTCATATATGGAAGAAATGTAGTTGAAAAGAATGGAACCCATTTTCCTCCTAATGGCTCGGTTATAACACAACCCGATAACCTAAGATTGGTTAGGTGTGACTACCTCAACTCTTAAAAAGAGTTACAATATGGACTCTCCTGGAGTCTAATTCATCATAATCACACGGTTATCCCCTTTTCCATAAATAATGGGGGTTGACGTGGCATCGTCTCGAATTATGATGGTGAAAACAGAAAGGGAAACTTCTAAGTGGCATAACTTTTGTATACAGACTTTGTTGACTTGATTCTTGTGTCATTGGAAATGTCTCTGTGTAAAATATCAATAAAAATGTTTGGTGCTAAAGTGGAAAGTTTTACCCTGAACTGCGCAGTTTTTGGATATAGTGGGTTCCAACTGAGGGAAAGACACTAGAGGAAGCCACTACGCAGTTTTGGATGCTTAGGGAGGCTGGGCTTTCTGTGCATTGCACGGTTCTAGCAGGCAAGGGAAAATCTTGAGGGTTGCAAACGCAAAGTGCGCAGTTCAGGAACGCTGAATGAGACTAGGTTGTTAGGGGAACTCCAAAATTTGGTTAAGTGTGGGATTAATGGAACCGATGTGAACAGTGATAGAACTTGACTACGATCACACACTTGAACACTTAGTGATACAACATAGACCATCTAGAACATATAAGAACATACTTCGCTTAATGCAACAACCTTTGTGGTAACTTACGACAAGTGCGGCTTCGATGATAGACTTTGGGAGGCTAAAGGTGACACTTGTGCAAGAGTGCATGAAATGAGTGCAAAACATGTATATGTGATGAGAACAACCCATTCTCACAAATATTTCCCCTTGAAGCAAAACAAACTTCCCTTTTCATGACAAATGATAATCCCCATGCCTAAAGATGACACATACTATATAAAGATAAAAGCTTGGATGACTCTTAATATCGAAGAGAGGAGCTTGAGATCAACTTACCAATAAGGGACTAAGGATCGATCAATCACGGGATCCATAGTAGGCTCTGAAATTTAAGTGTCGGCCATAATTTTGGAGGGTGTTGCATCCGCTACAACATGTATTTAAAACTAGATGACAGTATCTATATAGAAAACTATCACAGTCTGTCAACAGATACAGATAAGATCCAATTTAAAGATGGAATTATTCGTCCAAAATGATCACTAGGTACTCTAGAGAGGAGTTTGTTGGAAATAATACTGAGAGGGGGGGGGGGGTGAATCAATATTATCAAGTCAATTATTTTTATTTCATACTCAGATCATATACGCTACTTCAGTTAGAGAAAACCGCGTATATACGCAACTTTAGATAAGGAAACCAGCATATACCATGAAAACTTATAATTTAATTTATTCTACAGATGTTGATCATTAATCTATGCATCAAAATCATATAAATAGTAACCAGGAACAGTAAAACAGAGCAGAAGATAATCACACACAAGAGCACAAGATATAAGGTGGAAACCCAATGTGGGTGAAAACCACCTGCTGTAATGCGTCTCTATCTTCTTTTAATTAGAAACTTCTTTTTACAATGTTTCTGTACTGGTGCATACTTATACCAGTACGGAGACTGCAACCTGCAGAGAGCTACAACCCTCTCTCGTTCTTCAGCTTCTCCTGGAAGGGAGCTACAACCCCCTTAGCTCTTGTACTAGCTGAGATACTAGTACGTAGGTGCTGACCTACAGAAGGCTACAACCTTCTCTTTTCTTCCAGGGACCACATTTCATAAATTTTCAAACTGGATTCATGAACATCAAACAAACATCAAGTATATGTGCATCAACCAATCTCCTTTTCACAAACAACTACTGAATCAACCAATAACTTCTCAGAATGTTGTAACCAGAAAACAATACCAGTAACCAGACACCAACGTTGAACCTAGAACACTGCAGTAATCCACAGAAGCAGCTAAAACATATTTCAAGAGACGTACGCTACTTCACTATGTATAAACCTGCGTACATACGCAGCTCAATCAAGGTCAACCAGCGTATACGGTTTCTTCTCTTGCTAAACTTGCGTACATACGCACCTTTGTTGAGCCAAACCTGCGTATAGATTATTCAAGCCTTGAGATCTCGATCCATCAATAGAAATTATCTTTCTTGTAATGCTCAGGTTCCTCCTTGATTTAGATCCAGCCACACAAACCAATCACTTGCACGTATTTAGATATTTAATACATCAGATCCCCCATGCCAAATGATCTCCTTTCCTTTATATAGACTTAGGCCTTACTCATACCATGGTCCAAAACCATTGAGATCCAATACTAGGGACCCAATACCTGGGTTTAATACTTTAAATGCAATACCAAGGACCAAAACCATAGGTTCAAAATATGTCGGACTAAATACCATGGACCAACCATAAGTTTTCCCAGATGTACGCGCTTTTGTTTGCATAAAAGTGCGTGCATATGTATACGTGCATTCTGATCGGTACACCGGTGTGTATATGCGACTTTGATACGAGGAACCTGTGTATACCTCTTTTTCTTTCATTCTGAGAGCCCAGCACTGTGATCTTCCATTTCAATGAGTTGCCATCAAGGACAACACCTGTTCCATAGTGCCAAACCTATGCCATAATGCCAACAATCTCCCCCTTTGGACTTGATGGCAACCCCAAGTCACTCAAAAAATTCTCCCCCTTTGACATCAAGGGAAAATATTTATGCTCCCGCTGAATACATGCTGAATCTTCTGCTTTGTTGTGCTATCCAAGCTCCCCCTAACTATAGGCAAGGTCTGCAATAAGATGATCTACAAGAAGAACCAGGACTTATACATCATAACTAACCTTCCTATCACCAAAAGACTCTATACATACATTCATCACCCAACCAAGTGGGGATCATCCATCCAACCAAGTGGGGATACATCAGAAATTTACATGTGATGACCAAGTACATTACATCATTTATCCCAGGCATAGTGGGGAAACCAAAATAGGCCGTTAAATGACCTTGATAATAAAATATATACATGACATAGAGACGAAATATCTAGAGAAAGACTATGACAGTCACCAATAACTAATATCAGCAACATCTATCAATCACTATTCAGATCAGCAACCATGTTCTCCTTCTGCCGCTGATCCACCTAAAACCAAAAATCAACTTTGCACTAGAACCAAGAGCTTCTAAGGTAATGCCAACAATGCATTATTAGAAGAATATATGCTCCCCCTAAACCTGTACCAGATGGTCTCTGTCAGACCCATATCAGCGTCTTTTAATCCTGAGCCTGGCCCCACTACTTTTTCTTCAAACCAACATATACGTGATTGTATCTTAATACACCGGCGTATGTACGCGGATCCTCCTCATTCAACTCGCGTACAACCATTTTTATCTGAAAACAGACATGATTCAATAGCAAGATGATGCATCAACTACCCCCAGCTTCTGTCTGAGGTGTTCAAATGTCTCCCTGGGCAGTCGTTCGGTGAGAATATCAGCAACTTGTTCTTTAGAGGGAAAATACTCCAATTGGGAGAAGAGAAGTTAACTGTAAAGATGGATGAGAAGTTAATGACATTAATGAGAGGTGGTTGAGGAGGAGAAGGGAAGGAGGGTATAAAAAGGGAAGGGGGGGTCTTGCTTATGAGGAGGGGGTTGGTTGTGATTGTTTGGACTTGTTGTGTTTTTGGAGACCTTAGGAACCTGTGGAGGTTTCTTGGGTTGTTGAGAGGAGGGAAGTATTGTTATCTTGGTCTGGATCTTTCATCTTGGACACACACACTACATCTGGTTGGACTTGGGCTCGGAGGGCTAGGGAACCTGTGGAGGTTTCCTAGGCTAGGGATTATTTCCTAGTTGGCTGGGAGGTAAATCTGGTTGGGTCCGTCAAGGGAAGCGATCAACATGAGAAACAAGACAAATGTACCTCCATCAACCACCGGTACAGGTATTCCTCCATAAACTACTCTTGTAAAGTTTATTAGAATGAAATATTCACCTTAATTTATGTTGATTATAATGTAAATGATAAAATTTTATTTGTTTAAAAGCCATGTAAGTAAGTAAGTTATCTCCTCTTATCGCATTTAATTTCAGAAGAAATTAGATTTGTTAGCAGACCCTAGGATAGGGCTCTTACACATGGTATCAGAGCTTTGGTTCAAAATCTGGACCCAAAGCCCACTAAAACCCAAATGCCGCTAGAAGGAGGGCTTGAACCTCCGACCTTGTAGCTGTTAAGCTATTGTGGTTAACAACCTTTACCCATGAGAGCATCTTAATTTTGGTGCTCGGCAACCCCATTAGAGCATCTTAATTCTGGTGCATGTAATATTAAAGAAATGAAATAAAGGGCCAACTTATTGATCCCCTAATAATTGTCATAATGTTCGAAAGAAAAAACATGAAAAGTCCTATTTTATTAAACAACAACAATCTTAACCTTAGTCTGTTTTATGGATCCGCCTTAATACTGTTTAATGAAAAAAAAACCCCACCACCCCACTCTCGAAATCCAGAGCTTTTCGGCTGAGCCAGCTGTGAAGAAGCAGAGCCTACTATACAAAGCAAGGGCTGCCATGGATGGCCTACAGGAGAATTGGGCCAATGTGGAGACAGATGATGAAACGCTCAGCTGGGAACGATGATAAGAATTGGAGGAGTTTTTGGAGGAATGGAAGAGGAGGAAGATTTCCTAGCTCTGCAAGGAATTGCCTGCACATGACCCGGCTCCCATGATCAGAATCCTCAACCGACAACATAAATGGATTCAGTGGGAGGATGTCAAATACATCATCACGCATCTTCTTCGAATACACGAAAGCAATATCGGTCACAGAGTGTATAAATGGCTGATCCAGCAAGATTGGTTTGAATTTGACCCTGAACTTGCTAGTAAACTAGCAGACATTCTGGCCAAGGACCTCAAAGTTGTAAGATGTCGTGATATGTTTGATGATATCATTAACCGAGGCTATGTGCCTTGTGAATCTACATTCAATTTCTCATTTTAGGCTTACAAATAAATTAAGAGCCCTTCAATCTTCTATATCCAGCACATTCAAATCATCTACTCGTGTCACACATCCATCATTGAATCCCATCCTTCTTAACTGATCATGAACTAGAAGAAATGGCATGCTCTTTCATGTTCGAATGTCTGATTCTCATCACTGTAAAGAGTATTCCCATGTCCTTGCAGCGAATGCAATCTGGACACTAAGTTGTGTAGCCAAAAAGGTTCATTCTCTCTGTGCTTACTGTGTTAAAATTTCTGACTTTATTTTAGTCTCTTTAATCCCTTCTTGAGAGTCAGAATCACTCATGGACTCAGAACTCCCCTCTAGATTTGAATCTATGACCTCTTACAAGGAAATACATGTTCTTAACCATTAAGCCCACCAAGGCCATTATAAGCTTTATCTTTGTACAAATTTTAATCTTAACATTGCATGTTTTCTGTAGATGAATGATTATAGAAATAAGCAGATGAGGTTGTTAAGCTTCTTGGAACCTATAAATGGAGACACCAGATCTGCAATATAGTGAGGATGTCACATTGAAGACCTAAATTTAGTTTATGGTTGTAATGCTCATGACTTCCATTGACTAGCACGTGTCATTTAAATACCCCCTACTTTAAACATGGGGATATAGTATAGAGTGGTTTGAGTTACTACGAAGCCCAAAACATGCCAAGAGTTTTCCCTAAGTGATCTAGTACTATCCTTACCATTTGATCGTTTTTTTTAAAGGCATGGTTAATTGGTTAAAGTGTTCTTAATTGAATTGAACTTCTCCAAAAATTGATTTTCGCTAGAATGCATCAATCTAGCATGGTGAGATTCAATGTAATGGTTTCTTCTAATACATACATATTAAGCCTAGTCTTGTAACTAAGTATGCTTTGTCATGTTGTTTTTTTATTAAGAAAAAGAAATCTAGAAAGTAATCAAGAAATTAGTTAATAATGAATAGGTACAAGTAACAAGGAAAAACAATAAAACTAGCAGGCAAACAATCCAAAGAAAAATGGGCTGACATGATGTAACCTAAGGTTGAGGAAAAGAGGATGCCAACAATTATTGCATGGTGCATAACAGAGGGAGGCCTGAAAAAGATGGTCTAGTGGGGTAGAATTTTCTAGTGAAAACATAGATTGAATGCTATGGACTTGTGTAAGGCTTATTGTGATAGTTATTTTTAATGATCTTAAATTAAATGAGAAGATCAATTCGTAGAGAACTTGGGATTTTAGAATGGAAGCTTATTTAGTCAATAAAAGACTAGTGAAAATATTAGGATACACTTTTACCCTTATTCTAGTGTTGAATAAAAATGTCGTGAAAAATAATGTGTCTATAGTTTTGGATAAAAGGACTCTCAACTTTCTTCGCAATTTTTGTGGTCACTGGCCACTTATGAAAGGAGTAGGCATCTTTAGAAATGCGGTGCCATTTAGAGGGGAAATACTAATAGCAGCAAGGCAAAGGAAATTATTCCATTCGTTTAATTATTTCTCATTTGTCTAATCATATTGTGAGCTGCAGTATATATCATGAAATTGTTTTGGTACTAGTAAACAATGATTAAATATATAATAAATTTGAACCTTTTTAGAGGACATTTCTCTCAATTTACAAAAAAAAAAAAAATATGAAAATCATGTTGGAAACAATTTTTGAAGCTTTGAGTCTTTTATTTTCAAGATTAACTGAATGGGTTTGGAAGACGAAAAACCATCAAATTGGAAGAGTGGGACTTTTATATTCACTAAGGTTTTAAAGAAATTATATGCATAAAACTTATACTAGCACCTTCTAGTGGAATTGATAGTGCATTAATCTGTTGCTTGCCATTATTTTGGTTTTCATACCACCTTATAGCATATCCAATTTCAAATGCTATTTTCCATGATAGACAGCTAAATCTGTTTCAACTCTAATTGTTATTAAGTGTTCCACAAGGATGTCACATGAGCGTTTATGATGCCCATTTTAACGTAGATAGCCACCTATGTTAAGGTTCTATTTTGCAGTTCCATGTTGTTATTTATGAACATTATATACATTTGGTTAGACACGTGAAAATCAATTGATGGATTTGGTATTAATGATGGAAATGTTGGATGTATGACCAAATGTATGACTTACTTGGTTACAATTTATCTAGCGTATGACTTGTCAGAGTTATTGTTGCATCATATAGGCTTATATAGATATGATTTATCTAATCAATGACTGAGTGAACTTATGATTTATCTGATGTAAGATCTATTTCCAGTATGAACAACAAAAATTGGCACGTGGAAACTGGGCTTAATAAACATGATGTTTAAGATCATGTATGTATATCTATTTTGTGGTTATAAATATGCATGGATGAGAACTAAACTACAGATTTGAAATAACCGTATGATAACCAAGATCTACTATTCCATTGGGTAAGGTCAAGACGACCAACGACGAAAGGTACGATGTACATTGTCTATTATATTTGGTATCTACTTGATATGCACTCTTATGACACGAGTAAAATGCAAATGACAGGTCGCAAGACGACCTGACTAGATTATTCGATGACAAGTCCAACCAGCTCTGTAGTGTGGTTCGTGTTAGGGCGTTGACCCTAGTTCTGAAGGAGGGGTAGAGGCATTTCCCACTGTGTATCCTCCGAAACCTAGAATCGTGGGGGGCCAGTGGTGGACACGCTTCCCTAGACGTGTGATGACAATTTTCAGTTGCCTGTTGGGGAAGTTAGGTCGATATATTTGACGCTTCCACCATGTCAGTTTTATCAGTGGTTAGTATGGCCGTTGCCACTGATAAAACAACAGATGACAGATAGGATGGGGACAGAAGTAGGTCAGGATGGATAGGAGGATATAGATCAGTTGGAGACTCTTGATGGGAAGTAATGTCATTGTCTGACTTATCAAATTTTATTGCTATAACTCTCTCTGATTTGTTATGCTTTCGAACTCCTTGTATCTTTTCATTCTAACTTCGGGATGAAGTTTTCTGAAGGAGGGGTGTATGTAATGCCCCACTTAAATCTTATCCTGCAAATTTTATTAATGTTTACATTATCTGAAAATATTGAGAAATATTGGTCTAATATAAAATCCATGGTTTCTGTTATTCAAATTCCCAAATTACTTTCTCAATCTTAGGTAGGATATGGTCTCTTTCCATTATTTCAAATAATATATGTATTCATTTCACATTCCCCAATGTACCCTCATATTTACTAGGGAGAAGACATGGTCCTCTCCAACTCATTATTAATATATATATTCTTTTTACATCCCCCAATGTACCCTCACATTTACTAGGGTGAAGACATGGTCCTCTCCATGTAATTACATCTCACATTCCCCAATGTACCCTCACATTTACTTGGGAAAAGACATAGTCCTCTCCATTTAATCATATATATATATTCATCTCACACTTCCAAGTGTACTTTTCATATTTACTTGTGAGAAGACATGGTCCTTTCCCATTAAATTCTCAATTTTATATTCATGTCACATTTCCAAATGTACTCCCAGCTTTACTTGGGAGAAGAGAAGTCAATTGTAAGGACAGATGAAAAGTTAATGACATTAATGAGAGATGGTTGAGGAGGAAAAGGGAAGGAGGGTATAAAAAGGAAAGGGGGGGTCTTGCTTATGAGGAGGGGGGTTGGTTGTGATTGTTTGGACTTGTTGTGTTTTTGGAGACCTTAGGAACTTGTGGAGGTTTCTTGGGTTGTTGAGAGGAGGGAAGTATTGTTATCTTGGTCTGCATCTTTCATCTTGGACACACACACTACATCTGGTTGGACTTGGGCTCGGAGGGCTAGGGAACCTGTAAAGGTTTCATGGGCTAGGGATTATTTCCTAGTTCGCTGGGAGGTAAATCTAGTTGGGTCTGTCAAAAGAAGCGATCAGCAGGACAAAGGTATCTCCATCAGCCACCGGTACATGTATTCCTCCATAGACTACTCTTGTAAAGTTTATTAGAATGAAATATTCACCTTAATTTATGTTGATTATAATGTAAATGATAAAATTTTATTTGTTTAAAAGCCGTGTAAGTAAGTAAGTTATCTCCTCTTATTGCCTTTAATTTCAGAAGAAATTAGATCTGTTAGCAGACCCTAGAATAGGGCTCTTACAGTGATTGATTGTTCATTCCATACAAATCCAAATGTTAGTGTACAAGATGATTTCAAATTAGTAGGATCGATGGTTTAGGATAAATCAAGCCTATTACATATTGAAATAAGAGTTAATAAAATTATATAAATTAAATAATTGGTATATGCAAATAGATATTAGAACATATATTTCATAATTAAAAATATCATGAAAATTAACTTAATTATAATAATATTATTATTATTATTATAAAAAATAATATATGAGTTAAACATATATATAAAATTGTAAAACATGTATCAAAATTTTTAAATATGGAGATTCACCCTCATTTTATTAACATGTAAATAGGTTTCGCTACAATAACATGATTTATATCACATGCCCAAAAACTATCACTCATGTTCACACAATACATTATCATATGACATTTTTTTTTAATTAATCAATTTATCTAAAAGGGAAAAAAAGGACAACTACTTTTAAGATAAATCTCAACTTAATCAGAATATTAATAATTTATGGAAATTAAATCATGACATTCATCTAATAAATTATTGACAATTAAATTAAATTCTAAAAAACTTATTCGAGAGTAAACACTCTTATTGACTTAATAAAGAACATGAAATATTTAACCTAAAATTACCTATATTACTTTTAGTGTTTACCAAATTAATTTTAGTTTATATTAAAATTACCACTAATTTTATAAAAAAAAATAAGATTAAAAATATATATTAATTTAAAAATAAACACTATAAAAATATATTATTATATCAAAACTTATAAATATTAATAAATATTTATATAGATGACGAATTCCATATTTCAAAATAATGACCAGTACATCAAAATCATTTCCATATCGGAAAATAGTGACTAATCCACAAAATCAATCTCTAACTTAGAATACACCAAAGTCAATTCCATATTCGAAAATAGTGACTAGTCCAACAAATCAATCTCCAGCTAGAATTGAGATGATTAGTCGAACAAATGCACAGTTATAAAATGATTAAAATTTTGAACATTAATAATCTAGCTAGAATTGAGAGGATTAATCGAACAAATTTATGGTTATAGAATGATTAAAAATTTGAACATTGATAATCTAGTAGTAATGGGGAAATTTATTTTTTATCAAATAACACTGTATTTGAAAAACTATTATATATATATTTTGTTTTACATACAATTTTATTTAAAATTATTATTATTTATATATATATATAATTATTATATATATAGCTTAAGTTGAATTTTAATTATTTTCTTAATTTTTTTTAAATTAAGGTTGAATTTAAATTGGGATTAGCTTATATATTATATGGAAAAGTCATTTCTACTCATTGTGCAGTTGTCATCAAAATAGATTTTATATTTTATAATTATTTTTCATCTTCAACTTTATAATTAATTTCTACTTTCAACTTCTTACTTTAATATATGAATTTAAAACCTAATAAAAAATAAATCAAAGAGACTAAGTAATTTAATTTTAAATATCATAATTAAATTAAAATATATTTAGAAAATTCATTGAGAAAATATATATTTATAATTCATAAATATTATATATATATATATATATATATAAACTTAAAATAATAATATATACAACTGTATATGGAAAAAAAAAAATATTGAAAATTATAGTGATAAATGATGAAAAAAGGGATAAAATTCAAAATTAAATGAGGATTACAAAAATAATTTAGGATCATAATCAAAATGAAAAAAAAATGTAAATACAATTATATGTTTAAAAATTAATAATTGTAAAAATTATATAAAAAATAATAAGTAAAATATATATAGTAGTGACCTATGTTGTATGGGGACCTGTTTCCATCAAAATTTATGGCATTTTTTCGTCTCGAATGGAGTATTGACCTATGTTGTACGGGGACCTGTCTCCACCAAAATTCGTGGCATTTTCTTTGTCCCGATCACCTGAGAACATTGGAATTCATGGAAAACTTCCTCAACTGGTTGGGGACTCCATCAGGAACTTAGGGAATTTCAAGTCATCTCCCGACGATACCTCGAAAAATCGAAGACTTTTCGAGGAACTTGAGGACATCCCCCAATATCATGTACATTAAACTTAAAAAAAAAAAGAATTAAAAAATTAAATTTTAAAATCTAAGTTAAAAAACAAATTTTGAAACCTAAACCATGCCCAACCTAAACCTATTGACTAAACTATACCTAAATCTATCAACTAAACTAAACCTAATGCATACTACACACTACACTACATGGTGGCAACAGAGATAAATGATATTACAGAGACACAACAACAAAAGTAAACAGAGGTTGCGAGGGTTGCAAGTAAGATTCGAGTCGACGAAGCTAAACGCTGAACAAAGAACTCCAACCAAAAAGGTAAATAGCGAAGAGAGAACTCGAGCAATGGTTGCAGGTGAGGTAAGAGTGGAGCAAATGGGCGAACTATGAGAAGCACAATTTGAAATTTATAATTAAATTTTGATGAAATATTCATGTTTAAAGTTTATAGTAACTATACTTCATGAATTAATTTGCCTTCAATTTGAACTTGTCTCTTTCTCCATGTCTATAACAAGCCTTTTCTTTGCATGAATCTTTGAAATTTCCCTATCCCACAATCACCATGACTTTAATACCATGTTAAATACATGCAAGAGACAAGCATGAGAAACTAAAATATATGTCAATGTGCTACTAAATTACTAGTGGTGTTGCCTATCTACCTAGCAAGTTCTATTATTCAATTTAGGAACCAATCTATTCGCTCCATGAATACATTAACATAATCATCATTTATTATATATAATTTATTTCACTTTATGACATTGTTACTTTTGTACATAACATTTGTTCCTCCGGAAATAAACATTGCATAGATGGGATAGTAATACTCTTTGTAAACAGTGTATAGATGGGATGGTAATACTCATTGTGCTTTGTAAATAATAGTGATTATGAATGATTATGATATACATTACACCGATGACAAGGTTTTTAATTTTTGGACTCTTAATTTGAGATTTATAATTAAATTTTAATGACTTGTTCATGTTCATATTATTATTAAATTTTACTTTTAGTCTTTAAAGTTTAGCTACTACTAAAATTTTGAAATGATTCATTATGCATCATAGAATGAGTATGTAGAGAGTGGTAAATTGTAGTAGACTAATAGTACTTCTTAAGTTCTTAGCAAAGAACAATGATGACGAGATTTTTTTTTTGTGATGTGCAATGATGATTAGATAGTCTTAGACTTTGGTATTTTATTTTGTAATTTAAATTTGAAACTTTATAATAATTATAATTTTTATATTTTAATTTCTATGCTAAATTACTAAATTTTATTCTAATTTTAACTTTCTAATAAATATAAATATTAATTTTCATCCAAAACTTCTTGTCCCTTAAAAATTTAAAATGCCATCTCAACCTATTATCCCCTCAAAATTTAGAGTGCACTCTAACCGTTGTGGAAACTCATTCCCTTACCCCATCCCAATCAATACAACATATCTAATGACATTGATAATTTTGAAAAATGAAAAAGACAAAGATTACGCAGAAATACTATTTTACATAATAATAATTTTTAAAAAGTCAATACGAATATGTTATTTTCATAATAATTTTTTAAAAATATTTTATATTTATTCCTTCCCGGTATTATAATATATATATATATAGAGCTAAACTTTCCCATAGACTGATAAAAAATAATATTTATATCTAAGGCATTTCACAATATTTATATCAAGGCATCTCACAATTCCTATGCAAGAAAAAGTAAAAACAACAACGATAATTATTCAGAAACAAGAAACGACCTACAAAAAATGGATAATATTGATAAAGTCAAAACATCCACAAGAAAGAGCAAAAACAACAACGATACTAGTTAAAAAACAAGATACAGAATATTGAAAATAAGCCTATTAAAGTGTCTGCGAGTGCAGCAATCTATTGATACACGCTTTCATAATGTTTTCCAGTCAAAACTACTTTGGTTTTATGATGTGTCAATAAAACCGCTTTTTCGTTTCCACGACGATGGAACAACCCCACTCTTTCAAGTAGTTCACAAAACTCGAATACGCATCCAAAATTTGAGAAACACTGCATCGACTCCCCGTGGGACCATTCACAATGTGTAACTCATCTGATTTCCAATGCATTGATTAGATGGTTGACTAGCACTTTCACATTTACTTGTAATATCCTTTTGACTTTTAAGGGTCAAACGACCTTCTGCTGCTGAATGCTGAATACCTTGCCAGCTTCATGGTTGTTGGAGATTGCCCTTCCCTGGCGCTACCCTTTCTCTTGCGCGTTGCAATCGCGTCACCCACCCACCATGCAACTGTGGAGGGATCTGACACCGAAACCTCCTTTCTCAGAAATAAAGAAAGAAACTGCTCGTCCACCGTAAACAACCGAAAATTCTTCCTCTGAAGCACCAAATCCACTGCTTCCAAGTGAAAGTTTACTAAACAACAACAGTTAATTATCTCACATAGTCCTGCCACTAGATCAGGAAATTCTACTAACAGACCATCTGAGACTACCTCAGAAAAAGTAGTGGCAAACAACATCATTTCCTTTTCATTGTGAGGATCAGGTGTCTGTATCAGTAACCGCTTCTTTTCCTTTTCCCATCGCACCATTCTCGTTGTTTTCACTTGAATATTCTCCGCTTCACCAGTTTCTGTTGCCAACAACAGAGAATATTGCATCACGAGTGGTTCATTCACTCGATAGACTGGGCAATCCAGAAGCCCTTTCACAAGCTGATGTCTCTTATCAACTGGAATTTTGAAGGCAGGCTTTGCAAGATATGCAATAAGTATCTTGTACAATCCCATCCCCAATATCCCCTCCCCCGGCGTCAGCTTTTCCAAAGGCATATTCTCTGGAGCAGAGATCTCTATTCTGCTCACCGCTTGTGATAGATTTCTAACTCCAACATTATTATAAATTGAAAACAACACATCCAAAGGTATTTCAGGATCAGAGGGATTCGGGTGCCATGTAAAATTTAATCTTGCTGAATATTCTTTGAACAATTCTTTCAGCTGCAAGTCATCAGCGACAAATGCTTTGTCTTTGATACAAACATGAATATCTCCATTATCTGTGCATACTGGGACTTTGCAGAGACCGTCGGTTTTAAGATATTGCTTTATACGAGAGGAGGAAGATGACCAGTTTTGTACAATATGTTTCCAGACCAAACAACATTCTGATTCCAATATACGAGGACTGGAATTCCCTGCCCATTCCCGCCATAGGGAGCAGTAGCTTTCCATTCGTGGATGGCTAGGTACACCTAGAGATTTGGAGAAAAATTCAAGTAGCAATGGCTCATCATACCAGCCTTCCAATACCTTTAGCCTTGATTTGAATATGCCATCCACATCATGGACGACACATGAACTTGCATCATGCCAATCATCATTTGGAATCCAAATTTTTAACACCGTGCTCCCATTAGGCTTCCATTTTGAAGACTGTAGATACTTATACAGCCTTTTTATCGCTTTAAAATCTTGATGCGTTTGAATATGATGATCAACAATTATGTCACATCCTTTTCCATGCTCAGTGACCACTCCCACCTTTTTAAGAGCGTCCTTGAATTCATGAATATTTTTTCCATAGTAGTCCTCATCAATAAAGGGAATATCATCATGCTGAAGGGGAGAAGATTTCCCCTTGGGATCAAATAAGAAAGACCTGGCTGGAGATTCAAAGCCTCTCGATGTTGCTAGCCATTTGCCTTCCGAAATACTACGTAGAAAAGCATCAGGCAATTTACGTTTTGTTTTCAAATATCGGATCCACTCTAACAGAAGAAATGCATTCTCCTTTGTCAAAGCTTGGGAAACAGCAGGAAGCTTGGCATTCGGAGGAAATAGCTCTGGAATATCTACAACATCAAGGTCTCTTCTGAAAAATGGAACCAAATCATTATCTGAAGACACCAAATCATTTCCCACCAAATCATTTCCGGAATCCATCAAAGCTGCTGCACAAGGTGGTAGTTTAAGGTAATCTTCAGAAAGTGTTTCAAAGTGCCAAGTCCAGGGATTCTTTCTCATTAACTTGGCCCAGTTACCGATTGATGCAGGCAGGAGAAACCTTCGAGAGCGTCGTTCCTCGACTATATACCCATCTTCACCTACGAGGGGAATATTTTTGCAAAGACTGGCAAGCTGTTTGTCCGAGATGTTGTTATTTGTATTGGAATAGTGCAAAAAATGTGTGGTGGTGATAACAAGCTGACTGTCTTTCGATTTTCTTATTACATGCAGTAGGTGCTCAGCAAACTTTAAGATAGAAAGTTCTGTAATTTCAGGATGGCGTTTCAGCCACTCACACAGTTTCTCGCCTTCCTTAGCATCCAGCTTTATAATCGCTTTCTGAGTAGATTCGGGCATGGAGTAATATTCGACCGCACTCCCAAATTCTCCAGACCATTTTGTAAGCCACGATATGTGCGATTCCTTCGAAGAGAGATAAATTCTGGTGTGGCTTGCAGCATCTGATACACTCGCCAAATCTGTGTTGTTGGAGGAACTTACATACTTCAACAAAGGAGCGTCTTGCAGGTGACTTGAAAGTCCCTCCCAATTTTCAGCAATAAAACAAAGAAGTTCAACATACAAATCTTCAGGAAGGCCTTCCAACCAAGCAGACGACCGAATACAGGGTGCATACCAATCATAAGACACGTGAACTACACCCAAGAAGTTTAAACTATTATAAAACTCTTCTTTATCAAGGGAAGGATGGACTATGTGAACATTATGAAAAAACAGATGGGCTTGTTCGATTTGCTGACAATCTTCACTTGCTCTCTCCAGAATGCGTTTAAACGCCGGGAGTATTGTCCGAGCTTTTCTTGGTTTACATAAAATTTTACCCCCAAAGTTGACGTCGCATAAAATCACATCCTCCGTTTTCAATTGTGCCTGAATGCCGTCTCTAACTTGTGTTAGCTGTGGATAACGAGGAGTATCACATGGAAGGTAACCAAAAAACCGAATTTTTGAAGATAATGGTGAGTTAGCACTTATCAGAGTACGAAATGCTGAACAAAATGCTAATGGGATACAGTGAAGGATTCCCTGGTTCCATTTATTATTGAAAATGATGCTCTCTCTTGATGAAACCAGTAAAAAGTCTGCTTGTATTATAAAAGGAAATCCAGTGACCATTTCTGTGGGAAGAAAAGCATAGATACCCGCAGCTACCATATTTCCACATTTAAAGCGTTCGCCCATTGGAAAAGCTAATGTAACAGCCCATTTTTCAACATCTTTCCTCTGCTCAACCCTATACTCATTTTCCACTGGAAACCATTGCCTCCACATGTAATAACTGCATTGTCTCGTCGAAAATTGATCTTCGTCTGCTACCAAATGCAGAACGAAGGATTCGCTGTCACTGCTCCTCGACTTTCGAATGTCGTTGCTCCCAGACTTTTGAAAGACAGAGATTGTATAAATTCTGTTAAGATCAGTGTGTTTCAGCTCACGAACTGATAGCTTCCTTATCTTAGACATGAACAAGAGAACTTCAGGATGAATACTCGAGAGCTGCTGCTTTACAGCTTCAACCTTCTCGGGACGTAGGGGTAGAACAATAACAGTATTGGGAAGCCGGCATCCATAAATTTCTTCGAGTTGTGTAATGCACGGCTTATCTTCTATCCATTCGGGGATAATATATCCAATATTAACATCAGAGGGAGGGATTTCATTGAATCTTATCTTATATTCATTGCTCAAAATGCAAGGCTGACTTGTGACCAAGAAAACGCTCTTAAATCCAATACCTAAAATGAGAACAATAATTTTCATTTCAAAAGAGATAAAAACATGCAATCATATAATTGAACTGAATTCTAATTTGGAAAAAAGGCAGCTGTCTAGATCAGAGTGACTGAAACACTCATATTTCATACCTTTTTCTCCAATATAACCACCTTCCCTGTTATTCGTCTTGGTTGATCGTCCAACGCCGCATATAGAATCAATATTATGTTTCTGAAATCCAATCTCATTGTTAAAAACCAGCAAGGTCGCAGGAGCGCCTGTGCCAGCTACATCTTCCGTTGTAATGACGAACTCCAACGAAGGTTCGACATCTGGTGCATAGTCATTATCCTCCGCATTCTGCACCCAAATGAAAACACTAATCTTACCAAGAAAACGGAGAAAACATACAAGATTAATAATGACTAAAAATCTGAAAATCATTCATTACCTGGATGAGCTCCATAAGAAAATGCACATCCTTGGTGTATAATTCAGCTGATAATTGTTTCACTGCTTTATGTAAATCTGCTGTAAGTGGGTTTTCCTTCGCCCCAATACCGAACTTGTCTTTCCTGATCTTTTCAATGTGTTTCTTGGGGGTCGCCATAAATATCTCAAATTCAATTCCACTGGAAAAATCCTCAGGAACACTGAACTTCATTTCCAGCACAGTAAATAATGACTTTCTCGGTAAAACAGCCAGACTAACCCTCGTAGGAATTTCAGCTAAACGTAATAACGTATGCAAGATGGCAGAAATGGAAGAAACTTACAGATGAACGAAGCCCTCTGTCAGGTCAATTCGTGCACTTAATACAAACAGCTTTTATCACGAAAAGCCGAATTATCGTACGTAATCGGAATAGATCGGATTTTCTAAGATCTACCCACACTTACTTAATCAACGTTCAATGAATGCATTGTTTTAAAATAATTTCTTCGTTGAGGAAAAAATAAATAAAAAATCTATAACCAATATATCCGTATGAACTATTATTTATTAATATGTGGGTAGTATATCTCATTCGTTGGATTTTGTATACTGGGTTGTGTATTATTGGAGAATCTAATTCTATTTACTTTTTTCCGTACGAAAAAAAACTTGATAGTATTATAAAATATAAAAAAACTTGATAGTATTATAATATTACAAAATAGCATGATAGAGAGGCATATCTTGTGGCCCGATAATACAATACATGCAACAATACTGTTGGATACATACTAATGTTCTAGATACCAATCGTAGATAGATTTTGTGGATAGGAGACCAGAATAATAAAATATTCACAACCGGCCATTTTCAAGAACTGGGAAACATGTGCTTTGGGCAAAAAATCTGAAATTTCAGGTTCATGATACATACCAGGGCCTGAAGAAAGATCACTATATACCCGCAAGAGAGAATTCCTGCATTTGATGTGTATTGTTCTTCATTGTTATGTTTATATTCCATTTTCCAATTCGTGTGTGGAGACTTTTCTTTGATAGTTTATCTGTGAGAATATTCTGGGATCTGTAGACATGGATAGTGGAGAAATTTTTTGTAGATTTCTAGAGAGAAGTGATTATGTTCATCTAACGTGACAGATTGAGATTTTTTATGGAGATCTTACCGTTTACATGGTCTATAATGAGTTTTGAGTCTCCATAGATCTATAGGGAATCTATATTAAAGAAAGTACAAAAAAAAAAAGACCATATAAAGCCATAGCGTCTACTTTGTTGTTTGTACCTTCTCCCGGCTCTAATATATAACAAAACGTTGATCCTCCTGAATACTAATGGAGACCCCACATGCACATATGCACATATTCCTTTTTTAGTAGCCCATCACTATACCGGAAAACGATAAGTTCAAAAACGGTTTTAAACTATCATTTCTTTCTTGAAATAAAACCTTATTCCTCCATTTCCAGATAGACCAAAAGACAATAAGTGGGAGAGGTCTCCAAATCACTTTCTCTTTACTCCACCATACAAAAGCTTTTTTAATAGATAAATGAGTCTATTTAAGTGTTCTAATTTAATTTCATTTAGTCCAATTTAATTCTTTTTCAGTGCAATTAATATATTAATCCAAATCTTTTAGTTTAATTTCATTTAGTCAAATTTAATTGCCTTTCAGTGCACTCAATATATCAAAATTGTTTATTTAGTTAAGTGTTTTAGTTTAATTTCATTTAGTCCAATTTAATTCCCTTTCCGTGCAACTTCACTTAGTTCAATTTAATTCCCTTTCAGTGCAATCAATTTCACTTAGTCCAATTTAATTTTATTGTTGATGTCTGAAATAATCTTATCTTTTAGAATAAATCCGATTTTCTCGAATGTACCTACGGGTATTTAATAAGCTTAATAAACGTTCAATGAATACAGCATATATTTGTAATTGGTTTAGAGCCAGATTTATCTGAATTTCAACGAGTTGCTTATGATTGGTTTTGAAAACTACATATATTAAATATTTAATAATAATAATAAATTATTTTCTTAAAAATCTATTAATTTTTTTATTGGTTAAATAGTTTTTGATAATTATTTTTATCTACATTAAAAGTTATTTGTAAAAAAATAAGTTAAATAATGTACAATTGTTTATGTTTTAAAGGGCTTAATTTTTATTATGTTTATAGGAACAAAGAATATAATTTTTAATTTTATTTGATCACTAATAAGGGAATTTTAAATCTTTTCTGCTTGTCAAATGAAAATTTGAAGAAGTTTTTTCACTTCATATGTTTTTCATTTTAAGTTTTATCTAAATTTGTGAGTGTAGATTTCCCTTTATCTGGAAATTATCTTTCAACTAATCTTGCATCTTAACTTTTTTTCGAATACCTTGTTTTTTCATAAGTTAGCGAATGTGTTTTGAGATATCATACAACCATACTTTTAAAATTTTATAAGGCTTTTTAGCTTTTAGGGTTAATAGTTTTGATAATTTACCTAAATTTTAACATATGAAAAAAGCTAAAAATAGCCACATGGTTCAGATGATGAGGATCCTCAATTACCATTAGATAAAAAGTTAGAAAGTAATAATACATTGCAGAAATATGCTTATTAAAAGTAAGACATCCCTCCTGATCAATAATAGATATTGATATGATTAGATAAGAAGTTAGAAAGTAATAACACATTGCAGAAATATGCTTATTAAAAGTAAGACATCCCTCCTGATCAATAATAGATATTGATATGATTAGATAAGAAGTTAGAAAGTAATAACACATTGCAGAAATATGACTATTAAAAGTAAAACATCCCTCCTAATCAATAATAGATATTGATATGATTAGATAAGAAGTTAGAAAGTAATAACACATTGCAGAAATATGACTATTAAAATTAAGACATCCCTCCTAATCAATAATAGATATTGATATGATGAGGAAAGAAGTTGGAAAATAACAATATATTGATTAAATAAAGCATTTAGCACCAATGTTTTAAAACTCTGACCCCGACTGCGACTCGGCCGAGAGTCGACTCTGACTCCGACTCGGTATCGACTCGATAGGTTTGATTTCAATGACTCGGTCATTGTAAAAATTGCATTAAATATTTATTTAAAAAAAAAAAAAAAACACATATTTTAAAGATTTTCATTCATGTTTCCAAACACAAAGCTTTAGAATATAAATAAAAGACAACATACGAACAAAGTAAGCTCATGGATATATCCATTATAACAAAATGGCACCTAGTGCACTGTTCAATACATACATGAATGAAAATATAGAGATCGAAACAAAAAACACATAACCAAGGAGGCTAGAAATGACCTCTACGACAAAAGTAAACTGTGAAACATCACTAGTCACCGGTGACCAGTACTACTAGCTATTATTAGAGGAGCCAACATCATCTGGGTCAACCTCTGAATCAGAGTTAGACAGGGAAACCCATGGTTCCTCCTCATCATCATCTCCAACTGCAACTATAGAAGTGGTAGCACTAGCAGGATGTGCAGTAGTTGCACGCTGAGATAGACGAGATATGAGCTTCTGTCGTGGTTGAGCAGAGAAAGTGCCTGCAACTTGAGGACTTGGGGCTGGGCCTAAGGGTGGTACAAGTGGATCTGCATTCAAATGAACATTTTGTTCAAGTGATGCCACCGTCTGTAAATCCAAATCAAGATCCTCATCAGAACCAAACTCTGTTGGATGAATCTCAACTACACAATCTGATGTTGGATCAATATCTTCCAACACAGTGGGATCTGAATCAGGTATTTTGTTCAACAATTGGTTGCGTCTGAGACAGAGGTTGTATTGGACATAGACTAGATCATTTAACCATTTTTTTCCAAACGGTTTCTCTTCTTCGTATGAACCCTCTCAAAAACAGACCAATTGTGCTCACAACTAGTAGCACTAGAAATTTGACTCAAAATACGAATTGCAAACTTCTGTAATTGAGGACAATGGCTACCAAAAGCCTCCCACCATTGTGCTGCAAAAAATATAGTAGTGTAATGAGTTAGCTCGAAAAATTATATTCAACTTTCAAGTTATAAACAATTTAACAAAATAAGTATTAAGAGTTTGAAAATCGAAATTTTTGTTTACCTAGCTCATGTGCTTCCCTTGCAATCTTTGTTAGGTTCTTCCCAAGGGTACCTGTGGCTTTGCTGAAGGTTGTGATATGTCGGTGTATCTTCAGCGGATCACACTACAATGGGATAATGCGATCAATGCAGTGAATCAATCCATCTCTAACCTCCCGACTCAAAGCTCTTATCGCCTCAGCTTTATAATGATACCGTGGGTTCAAAAATACTCAGCTACATGTATATGGTAATGGAGTTGATTGTTCCATATTTCATCAATGATTGCCCAAATGGGCCCATACTTAGCCACTTTATCCTTGTATGCCATCTTTATTTGCTCATTTTCTTGATCCATATCCTCATAAATGAAGCCCATAGCAAATCTTTCCCCATCCACCAACCACAACACCTTAACCAGTGGCTCATCAACCTTCAAAATCTCTGTTGTCTTTCTCCAAAATATTTTTTCATTAACTTTCTTTTTCAATTCTTTGCATTCCTATTTGAGAGACCACTCGCTTTGATTCTATTCATCACTGGAAAATATCTTTTGCAAGTTTCTATGTTGTGAAAACATAGATCGCAATGTCAAAAAATGAGTAGCAAATTTAGTGATGGCAAGCCTAATAATATCCCTTCCACCTGTGTGTCTCCTCATAAGGCTCAAAATCCATGAATGATTGTAGATAAACTTTGTTATGTTTTTGGCATGATCTACAGTGTTTTTGTCCCAATCTAATTTGCCAATATCCTCAAGCATGAGGTCAATGCAATGTGCAGAACATGGAGTCCAAAAGATGGTTTTGTTTTTTTCCTCTAACAGTCTACTAGCAAGAACATAGTTAGAGGCATTATCTATGATGACTTGAACAACATTAGCTACCCCCACCTCCTCAACAACCTCATCCAACAACTGAAACAACAATTATCCATCTTTCACCCTATTAGATGCATCAATTGAGTTTAGAAACATGGTTCCCTGTGGGCATAAGATAAGAAAGTTTATGATGGTACGTTTACTTTGATCAGTCCATCCCACTGACATGATGGTACATCATGTTCTTGCGCATGAGTCTTTGAAATCTTTCAAATACTCATTAATGGAGGAAATTTCTTTCTGCAAACGATACCCCCTTATCTCATGCATAGTAGGGCCTTTGAAGTCTTTTCCAGCAACAAATATGGAATCAAACATAGGCTCATAATATGGTGAACGGGAAGCATTAAAGGGGATATCAGCATCATACCGCCATCTACATATGTAATCACAAGCAGTCTCCCTCAATTCTTTCTTCCAATGGTCATCTAAAGTGGGTTTCAAAGTTCTACTAGCTTCAGGACCATGTGCATCTGATGGAGAGGAGGGTGTGACAGTGAATAACTTTTGATATTCATATTACCCTTCTTTTTCAGTTTACCCTTACCCTTTTCTTGAATAGACTCGAAAGAGGGAGGAACATATTGGAAGGGGTTGGATGCATCAATACAAGGGATAGAAGAAGAACCCTCGAAATCAAAATGGGGGTCAGTACCAATCATTTTTTGTATACTCCTCTTCCTCCCAATTTCAGCATCTATTTCTTTTTTAGTAGCATTTTCTTCTTTAAACTTCTCAAAGCTATTTAACAACTCCTTCTTAATCTCCCCAATTTGTGGTTACTCACATGGAGTAATTTGGCCTCTAATCCCTACCAAGTGTTGTTTCAGCCTATTAATGCCCCCATAACCATCCTTAATTTTTCTATGGAAAAATTTGCAATGCATTTGACTGTCAACCATTTCAACATATGCCCAAGCAACATCTTTCACTCTAGGTGTCATTTTTTGACTTGGAAATGAAAGGAAAAAATCTGAAAATGAAAACAAGAAAAATAGCGTTGCTTCAATGTTCATTTCTTTCACAAAAACACTCTTTCAATTTCCAGATTTGCACAAAACAATAAATAAGCAAAAATAGAGTTTTAGAAGTGAAAAAAAAAACCTCTAGGCACACACTGTCTCCTCAAAGTTGCTCCAACAAGCCAACTCCCTAATGCTGCTCCAATGGCTGCGGAAGAAGCTCCTCACCCCTACTCCAATGCTTGCCCAAGACTTCTCACTGCTGCTCCAAAAACAAACTCCACAACTCTTCACAAACTCCTCACAAATTCTCACTCAAATGCAATGAGATGGCTTTGAGGAAATGAGAGTGGTTTGGTAGGTTTTATAGGGTTTGGGAGAGGGAAATGGACCCCAAAGAACCCAAAGGCACATTAGGATGGGCTTTGGGGTCCCCAAAAACCCAAGCTGGAAAAAAAATGGGCTTTATGACCGCTCCCACCAAGACGGCCGAGTTGGCTCAAACTCGGCCAAGTCGGCTCGGTAACAACATAGACTTGGTCAGCACGGTAACAACCCGACCGACCGAACCGAGTTGGCTGCCGAGTCGACCCGTTTATGCAACGACTCAGTCTGACTTGACTGTTTCAAAGTCGATTTGGCCAATTTTTAAAACAATGTTTAGCATACGTCACTCCATACATTAGTTACTCAATCCTCCTTTTCATGGTAATATGAATATGGGTTTCATACCTTTTTTTTTCCTTGTGCATTGATGATTTCACTTCGAAATATTTTTGCCAATTTAATATTTTTGAATGTTTATGATCAAATGATGAGGCATCATGTTGTACAAACATTCAGAGTCGGGGAACATGTTAGATATAATTAGGTCCTCGTATTCAACTACTTCGGTATCAATTTTAGATATCTCTATTAAAGGAAAGAAACTATATAGAAATATATGAACACTGAATCTTCGATCTAAGTATTGGTTATAAAAAAATGTTTCAAGCAAAATATAATGACATGTCTTTTATAATTTATAGATTTCTAAATATCATATTACATACCATAGATATTTCATTGTCATCTCAAAAGGAAGCGTTTGAATAAAGCAAGTAAACAATCAAGCGTTCAAAACATCTTTTGAGTTTTCATTTCCCGATACCATAGCATGAAAATTAGTTTACTCTCTTGTAGAAATATATCACTGGTAAAAATTTGTTCCAACTGTTGTAGTAGGAGAAGCATTTGCAATAATAAGACCTGTTGGGGCTTGCAATGACATAAATGTGAATGCTTGAAACTACACCGAATCTTTCATTTTCCACACTGTAAACAAATGTCAAAACCTAGAGACTTTTTTACACCAAACAGAGTTGCAAATATGGTTAAAAGTAATACGATACCTTGATCGAATATTAAATTTACGAACAAACACATTCCTGGGTAAAGAAAAAATTGCTGCGCAGGACGCCTGATGTAACCTGGCTTGTTTGTCAAAATTTCACATTTGCTTCCGTGAATACCTCGTTCTCTGTACTTGGTGGAGAACGGACATTCATACAATTACCATTATGGAAGGAATAATCTATGTGATGTCGATTTAACGTTTAATAAACAAATTAATCGTGGCTCTCCGGTGCTTTGTTTGAGAAGATAGGTATCATAAAAGTATAATAAATTTTGATCAGTGAAATTTGAAATCAGACGTCATTTCTACTATTTGCGGATCTAAAACACGCGTCAGGCCTGATTGGGAAAAATTCCTCCTTACCTGTCAAATACGTCATACGTCCCACATGACGTCAAATTCCACGCCTGATTGACACAGTTTCTAAAAGGAAAGCGTACTACATTCTGACAGTGCATGAATGCTGTTCGCCCTTTGCGGTCATTTGCAATAGCGATAGAGGGTTGTTCGACGTTGTAAACTATTATTTAGTCGAAGCTCCAATTCCGCCCATTCGTCCGAGTTCCAATTCCAGTAATTCTCATAAGTCAGCATCACACTTTTACATATTCTCATAAGTCAGCATCACACTTTTACATAGATTGCCAGCTAGCATTACATCCGAGAGCGGACCGAAGTTTTTTCAACGGTTATAAATATTACATATTTAGGCAATCTCCAGTCAATTCTGCTTAAAGGCATGGGATTGATTAGCACTTCGGGAATTTGACAGGTTGCAAATAGAGAAATGGCTTCGCTCGGAAATGTCACGTAGTTTATATTAATAAAATAAAATCTTTATTTCAAAATAATATAATAAAATATCACATGTAGACAGACATTTGTCACATAAATAAGATTTATGCGGAGTTATTTTGTCACATGAATAAGATTTATGCGGAGTTATTCTTTCAATTATTATGGATCACAGAAGCCTCAATTCAACTAATAAAATATCATATGTTTTTGAACACGTTTGAATTGAAATAATATTAGAATAATATTAATATTTCTAGATAATAGGTTTACACAATGTAATAATATTTATCTTTCTAGATAATAGGTTTGCACAATATTTATTTATGAAGTTAAATTTATAACCATATCTCTTTTTATTTATCTAACATACCATTTAACTTGTATATTTATCAAATACTTTTCAATTAATTGATTTGCACAAAATTTAATCCTCTTTTATAATTACAAGTGTAAACATATTGGACTCTTTCAAAACTTTTCAGTTTTACGAAATCACGAAAAAGTCAAAGTATTTGATGGTATATTATATAATTATATTTTTCTTCCCTATGGGTTGATAAATAAATTAATATCTCAATTAATATCTCAGCTTTTTTTAAGTCAAAAGATTTTTATTAATCAAAGAGTATATATTTGTCAAAATGCCTGTGGTCTCAGCGCGACCATGTTTGTTGACCAATGTGATAACCATACAACAAACAAAAAGCAAAATTGTCAGCTAAGAGGTCCATAGTTTGAGGGGCCTGATATACCAAGAAACTAGAAGAACAAGAAAAATACCAGTGATCATAATCAGTCGTCAGAGGTAATTGAAACAGGATTATCTGGCCCTGTACTTGGAGGAGGAGGAGGGCGATACATGCAATTGACATGGTGCTCAAAGTGAGCAAGCTAAGTTTCCAGTTTTTCAACTTTCTTCCCCAGCAAATTTTGCACACACCAGACAACCACCACCTTTTCACGAACATGACACTGGAAGTATTGGAGTTGTTCAAGTTTGGCCATGACACCCTCATGCTCCTCCCTTTGGGCTCGATCAAGAGCTTCTAACAGAGCAATTAGAGGTTGCCCCAAATCCTAGACCACTGTAGAAGTTCCTGGACGCCTGGAAGGAGCCTAACCTGTTGACCCTACACATCCTTGACTATTGTGACCCCAAGAAGCCATAACAAGACCGCGACCCTATCCGCGACCACCTTTGCCAGTGCCACGACCACACTGAGTTGACGAGCTACTGTGACTCTTCGTCATGGAAACTGCCGAGGATTTGCGTCCCCCACGGGATCTGCAACCCCCACGCCCCACAACACTCATTGAACGCACACCCCGCCTAGAGTTTCCATTACACGTAATTGCAATGCCACCTCGAGAAATTACATGAGTAGGTGAACCTTCCATCCTTGTCGAGGCTAAGATGCACGAAGAGTGAGGACTAGGCTTCATGATGGTGCTATAGGGTTTATTGCATGGGTGGTTGTGGATGAAATACCCTCTTGGTTCTTCCTGGGACCTAGGGCAGACTGTTTAAGATTAACTACAACTGTCACAAAGAAACATACATATATTCATATTAATCCATGATTGACAAAGCAAAAGGAGAAGAATTACCTTAGTCCTTTGTGTAGTTCTGTTGGAGATCTCAATGTGGCAAAGTGGAAGACCTCTCCGCCAACTCCTAGATCAAAACCTGCACATAAACAATACAAAGCATAATCTCCACAACATATGAACCTTAACAACCAAAGCATTAACATATAAGAGAATATAAACCAGCATGCATCTAAGCTACTTATCAATCACACCATCGAACCAACATGTAAAGAAATACAATATCAACACCGTCAAGTAGACAAAACAAAAACAAATCTATATTATCATATAGAAGAAGGATGATTACAACCATCTTGGCTAGATCAAGCCTCCTCTAGTCCTTCAGCTCCACTCTCTCTCTCTCTCTCTCTCAACTTCTTGGCAGCATAACAACACTTAAGCTCTTCAAACTTAAGACAACCATTTGACTTTTATTTCAGTGGCCGAGCCTCTAATTTATAGATGGAGAGAGGCTCATCCTTGCCAATTCCTTCATGAGTTCCTAATGAGGCAAAAGCTAGGAACTTGCCTTGCTTTATCATCATTTCCTTTCCATGTGTCTTTAGATAGGATTAGCAATATCCCAAGTCAGTACTAAGGTGCAAGTTTCCTGCTTTTTGAGCTGACAATAGAGTGAAAGGCGAGATGGCATTAAGTTAATTCGTGTTTTGACCTCCGAACCTTATGAAAATCTAGTAGCGCTTCCCTTTAGGAAAAACAAAGCGTTAAACTAGGGATTAACACTTTTGACTAAGAGTTGGAGATCGTTATAACTCATTTTTTAGTTACTGGGATGCGTTACCCTGACAAATAGGCATGTAACTTAGGTCTTTCTTCCAACCAATGTGTCCTTCTCCTCTGATTTGATGAGGAGGTCATTTTGTTGTATAACATATGCCCCCTAAAGTGTGATGTCAGAGATGAAGACAATGGCCAAAATACTTTATTATTATTATTATCTAATTTTAAGGTCACATCTAAGCCAGACACTAAATTGGTGTATGAGACCCCCTTGTTTGTGGGACAAGGGACTCACCTCTACGCAGTGATTTGACTGCTAAGTCTACAAAGGCATACATACTCTAACCCCCTTTGGTTTTGAACCTGTGACCTCTTAGGAGGAAACACATGCTCTTAACCATTAGGCCCACTTAAGTTGTATTAAATGTAGTTAAAGAGAGAGAGGATTGGAAATTCGGTATTGCGGGAGCCCTGAAACAAGAAACATATGTAAAAAATATAAGAACATGTCCTGAGTCGAGCATTCCCATGCTCAGTAGTTGTGTGAGAGTGATTTCTCAAAAATAGGTATGACTATCATGTCCACTGATAGGCACAATGTGGAAGTTGTGTCATAATATGATCAATCTGATGAGTTGTCTCCGAAAACAATATACGCAGCTTGGGAGAGGAAACAAGGCAGAGTGATGTAAGCCTCTAACCAAGGCCTTGATCACCGCTTATCTAAACAACATATTTCTACACATGTGAATAAAGGAGTTGAATTCGAACATGTGAGAAATTGTATGATTACCAGTCAAATATGAAAATTGTTAACATACACGAGGATGTCCACCAATAAGGATGATGGTCTCCAAGATGTGCAGTACAATCTAGCGAGTGTGAGAAGGATGTTGTCATCAAAAACTCGTAGAATCGTTCAACTGGGAGCCAATGATGAAAACCCCCAATCAAATGCAAGGTAACCTACCACTAAGGACTGCAAGTTCTAGGGTACTGATATGTTTATGGATCTTCTTCCTAGATAGAGTGTTGAAGTCGATAGGAAGAGATCTGTCAAAAGGCAGGCAATGAGGTGTCCTACATCAGTGGAAATGAAACAGGACAAGAATGATTGTTTTGGAGATAGATTTTGAGCGATGGGTCAAACAGACGAAATAAAATTTTTACACATATGATGGTATGGTCGATACATGAAGTAGAGGTTAGATGAATCCCTTGAACAATAGAAGGCACAACATCAATGTTACTAGACAACTTAGACTCATGAACACCAAAGAGTGTTAGGATACAGGGATGCAGGAACAACAGAGTATGAAGGCTAAACTCATAATATGGTAAGGTTCGGCGAGAAGCTAACAAAAGAGGTTTTCTGAGGGAGTG
The DNA here is from genome assembly GCA_031772625.1 of Pinus tabuliformis. Taxonomy (NCBI): domain Eukaryota; kingdom Viridiplantae; phylum Streptophyta; class Pinopsida; order Pinales; family Pinaceae; genus Pinus; species Pinus tabuliformis. The sequence goes on along the minus strand of CM062808.1, from coordinate 488,932,949 downwards.
CCATGTTCAAGGGATAGACTGTTGCCAAAAGATCCTTCAAAATATAGATATTGAGCCACTGTTATGTCTAATTTTTCCCCATCTGATTAATTTTAACGAGTCCAGACGGGTAAACTTAATGGTTTTTTCATATTTAGAGAGTCTGAAAAGATCGTAAAGACAACTCTAAGGGGGTATCTTTGTCATGGTTAATGACCGAGTGCGACAAAGGGTTAATAGTATACCCGACACAGTTCCTTTTCCATAAGTTATTCCATTAAGTCTAGATAAAGTGATAAACCTATGCTCAATAGACGTCTACCTCATTTTGTAACGAGTATGAGGAGAAAAAGTGAACTTGATATTCTTCATGAAATTTTAATAAGTCAGATGAAGAAAAAATTGATATATCTTCATAAAAATTTAATGAGTCAGATGAAGAAAACTCGATATGTCATTTTTAGTTTTAGGGAGCGAGAAAAAGAGATAAAAGGAATTGCTAAGATATTCTTCGTAGGATTTTTACGAGCCCGAAGAAGGTAAGTCATGGTCTTTTTTTTTTTTTTGCAGTTTAAGAGCGAAAAAGGTCCCAAAAAAGAATGTGCTCATATATTCTTCATAAGATTTTAATGAGCTTGAAGAAGTAACTCGGGTTTTTTTCAATTTTACGAGCGATAGAAAGTCCCTAAAAAGAAGGCTCAAAGCTTCTTCATATAAGTTTAATGAGCCTGAAGAAGTAAAGTTGAGGTTTTTCGGATTAACGAACAAGAAAAATACCATAAAAAGAATGCTCGGTCTTCTTCGTGGTAGTTTAACAAGCCTGAAGAAGGAGACTCGAGGTTTTTTGGATTAATGAGCAAAAAAAATACCATAAAAATAATGCTCGTAGCTTCTTGATCTCATTTTCGACAATAGAAGGATATATGCCATGCATTTCCTCGTAAGACCAAGCAAAAACAACACAAAATCCTTTAAAAGGGAAGGTGAAGCTTGTAATTTCCTCAAGACTGTAGTCAACTCCAATCTGAATGTTTTCCACGATACCTGTTTTGACCGAGATATCAATGAGCATAGTCTTTGAAAGATTTCCCAAGTTACCTTCTAAATCCATAGTTTGGATATTCGTATAAGCTGAAGGAACAATCTTAGGTGGGTCAAAAGGAAGGATTTTTATCGGTGTCGTGTCTGAATAAGATATCGAAGCGCGGTGATGAGAAGTTTCCCAAGTTCACTCTTCTAAAGACATGATCTCTCGAATAGCTTCATCCATAGGTAGGAATTCATTGAGGAGATAGTTAAAAGGAGTCATGATGGGAGAGGAAGTGGTACCATTGGTCGTAACCAAAGTAACGGAAGAATCATATGCAGATTGAATGGATTGATAAGCCAACTCAACTAGTGAAAAAGACATTTTTTCTCCATAAGAGTCAATGTCTAAAGGGGTTGGGAGGATCCAAGGATCGGTTGGGTCATGAGGAATAGTGGAGACCATAGAAATTGTTTTTAAGACCTCGGGCGGTAGGAGAGGAATGAAACCCAACAGGGAGGAACCCTTAAAAAGACCGGTACCAACATTGACATAAGAGTCAGGTATGCCACCCACTAAGGGCATGATGTCGTTGGGAAATAGGGAGTAATCTGGGGTACAGAAGGAAAACTGGTCCACTGTGACTATTTTCCCATCCAACGGGAAGAGGATGAGTTAGAAGACCAAAGAAACAATGACAATCATGGCATAGGTCCAACTGTGGCCCAAAATCATATTATAGTCGAGATGATGATCTATGACTTCAATATCCACCGTTACCATTTTCTCACTCAGAGTGATGGGGTAGCTAGCAAGTTATCCTTTAAAGATGAAAGTGTGGCCATCAAATGCTTTAAGGGAATTCGACGACGATGTGAGAGTGGGAGAACCCCAAGCAAGCCAACATGAATTGAACATTACACAGGTCGAAGCACCTTTGTCAATGACCATTCGATGGATAGCTCTGCCTTTCGAGATAACTTTCACTTGAAATGCAAGCTGGTGGGTAAGGCGAGGCTTACTTTTCTCCATGTCAAAAATTTATAGCGTTGAATCTTGAGGGTCGATTCCACCAATGGCTAAAGCCAAAGCTTTCCGTTGTGCTGGATAGGTTGGTAATACTTTGAGGGCAGGCATGGTTGAGGGTGTTTGCACCAAATCTTCTATAATACTGTAGTTTTAGGTATCACGTGTAGAGGTATTGTGTGTCATCCAATGAAGTTCCCCCTTGGGGGGGCATATCACAAGGTCAGTGACAGGCCTTTCGATATGAATATTGTTAGGCAATGGTGGATTCGAACTTGAGGTAGTGTTCGGAGCGTTAGTGATTGGAGTTCCATAATTTTTGGCTCACATGTGAAGGTCAACCATTTCAAAGGTGTAAACAATTGATGATCCTTCACGAGAGAAAGGAGGATGTGAACCACCATTGCCCCCTTGCAAAGGTTACAGTGGGTTCGAAATAAGATGTCGTTGTTGTTGAGTAGGGAAAGGGTTGTTGAGGACCGTTGGTGTCACGCCCCTACACCTGCGGTCTCTTCCAACCGCTTATAGCGAGGTGCGGCACCATCGAACGCTTTCTTTTCACCAATACTAACATTCGTGGACTACGCCTACTTACTCATTAACATACTTAGTTTGTGTTTCGCAACCAAGTAAAATGCATTTATCCTTTATACTTAATGAAGCCCATACTCATTCATCATCATCATGCAATTATACCAAGAACAACAACAATTGCAACAAGTATAAAGGGGAGGGGCAACTCCCCGTAATGTGAGCCTGCCCGATAATATATTAAGAATATCAGTTTACAACATACAAGCGTGTCTTGGCCGAACCAAGTCTCACACTTAGCCAAATAATATAAAGAGAGGCAAACCTGCCTTTACAACATCTTGTGCATCTCTTGCACAAAGGACGGTGCTCACCCGAGCCACCAAGAATCCTTGCCAAGTCTTACACCAAGAACGCACCTTAGAATTCACCCCGGGCACACTTGCCCAACCTTCGACCTGTCCACAAGACTTCACCAAAGCGTACAATCCTCTTGGAGCAATGCGCATGAGATATGCGCAGCTCCCTCTTGACTTGCGCACTTCCTTCTTGTCTTGAGCGAAGATGTGAATGATTCGTTGATGTGAAATGAGCTCTCATGCTCCTTTATATATATGCATCCTTACGTGGGTTTACATGGGGTGTGCAGCCCCATGGCCGACCCCCAAAACCACTCATAACACGCTCCTTGTATGTCGGCCTTGTCCTCACGCAGCCTCCTTCCAAGTCGCATATAAATCTCCTCAACACTTAGTCGCATTCATAAGTGTTGTTGTTATCGTCGCATGTCTGTCCACGTTATCGTCGCATTTCTTCCGCACGGTCGTCGCACTTCCGTCGTTCGGCGCGCCCGCCCGCACGCCCTCGTTCACGAAAACTCGCGGCGCCTATCGCACCCGCCCGCGCGCCCTCGTGCACGAAAACTCACAGTGCCCGTCGCACCGCAGCTCGAAGGCCTTACAGTTGGGGTCCGGCCAGTGTCCTTTTGAGTAAGAATATTTGTGCATTCTTGAAGACAAGGAAATTTGTAAGTCATGTGGTCATTCGCACAGATTTTGCAAGGGAACATGACAATTTTTTATTTCCCACTACCATATTTTACAATAGCTTTCGGTTTGGGGTTGTTATGTGTAGCAGACTGCTCTTCAGAAGGAGAGATATTTTTCTTATTCTTCTTGTTCTTAGCGCTGGGTTTTTGAGTAGACTGCAAAAAGTTTATTGTAGGGGTTGGAAGAGTAGCCAATTGGGTAGTAGGAGTGGTATCGAAAAATAACTAGGCAACATGCCTGTCGAGTTGTTTTATAGCAACCTCAGAGGTAGAGCCGACGAGGCTGTCAACGTGCGCGTCGAGTTTCTGAGTAGTGGGAGCATTGAAAGTTCGATGGGCATGGGGGATTACATTATAGAGTGTGCCAGATTGAGAGTAAATCGAATCTAAATGTTGGGCATGATGAATGGATTGGTATTCCATGACCGCACCACCTAAGGCAACATCCTTGGCAATTTGGGGAAGAAGTGACTTGCAGAACCAACCTGCTAATAGGTAATCCATAATGGGGCTTTGACAAGCCTTCGCCTATGTCTCCATTCATGGATATGATTATAGATGTGGGTAGAGGTGTCTTGGAGTAGAGTAGTAAGGATTTTCATTCTGGTTTCATAATGGATAGGAAGCTGGAAGTGCTTTAAGAATTCCATTTCCAGGGCACCAAAGGTATTGACTTACGGTTCTGGTACTTTAATATACCACTTGGAAGCATTCCCAGTAAGGGTGTAGAGGAAGAGTCTAAGCCAGATACTGTCATAAACCATGGAGTTCGATACACACCATAAATGGTAGGTGGTGACATGTGTAGCCGAATCATCCCCTTGTTTCCCTTCAAATTTCAAAATGTCGACAGGTATCTTGTGCAGGATTGAGGGCCAATGCAAGTTATGATAGATGGGATCATTATTCATTTTCTACAAATCAGGGATATCAAGTGTTTCCAGAAAAGGAAAAGGGTTAGGATCCCTCGAGTCTGACCAAGGTGATGAAGAATGACTTGAAGGACCTAGGCATCTCCCCATCAAGCTTTTTCCAATAGGATATATATGATTCATAAGATAATAACCTCCATGATGTGGTGGAGTAGTCATATAAGGTGGCGGTCCATATGGGATATTAGGCTGGGGGAAAAAGGTTGGTTGTCCCCAGGATAAAAGGTGCCCCCTTGACTCAGTTGTGGTTGAGGAGGGGTGCCCAAATGGATGTAGTAGGACCAGTTTGAGGGATATTGCTAGCCATATAGTTTGTTATAGGCACATGAATGACACTAGAATAGTGTCCAATTGGAGGAGGTAAGTCGATCAATGATGAACCAAGTTGTCCTATAGGTAGAAGGGGAACAATAATGCCCCCAACCAGTATGTTCATGTTGGAAACATTGCCCCCAAGCATCTGAACTTGGGGGTTTGAACTTAGCAATGGGTTCTAACCAAAAGGGTCATTGAAGGTAGTCGTGCTAACAACGCTACTATTAGTGATAACCGAAGGTCCAGGAGTTGGCATAAAAGGGGTAGAAACCAAGATGTACTGGATTCCACTCATAGCTAGTGTAACTAGGTAGTTCAGATTAGGAATAGTTTGAATAGTAAGGTAACCAGTCAGTTGTGTAGTACTGACCATAGGCGGGGGAAGTGATGATGGAGCGAAATTTTCCACAAAGGATCACGACCCATTAGTCATTGGGCGAACATTGGATGGGGGTACTAACGAAGACATGACAGGTACAGGTGTGACCTGAACCAACACTGATCCAAGAGGATCGATGAGGGGAGGATTGTAAGGAGGTACTACTCCTTCGTTAAAGAAGTCCCTAGGTAGTATGGTTTTTTGGGAAGTTTTATGTGATTCAGTGTTAGACACTCAAGACTGGTTTTCAAAAGAGGGAGAGACTAGATCATCGAGGCTCAAAAGATCCTCCAAGGTCAGTGGAGGAAGACCGCACTGTCACCTAGATAGACGACGAAGGCCGAATGTAGCCACGGTGGCAGATGTATTTTATCAAAAAAAATTAAACTGATATTTATTATAGTCTCAATGATAAAAAACCAACACCTAAAAATAAAAAATACTCTAAAAGTCAATCATGAAGCAGCCAAGGGATATAACTCTATCTGATAACCACCACATGTTGGAGATGAAACCTAGTATCACAGTGGCTAAGAGAAGAGAGAGTTGGCCAAATGTGCAGTTACGATTACTCGTGAGCTTCGCTCGAACCTCAGATTAAGGTGCCAAGTTCTCTCGTGAAGACAAGAACTCTCCCAAAAAATGAAGATGAAGTAGGTTCATCTATTTAGGTAACAGGGAAACCCACCCCAATCATGTTGTGTTCATCCCTAAAAATTTTGGCCACTAAGTTTACCTCAAATCACAGACATCACTAGGGGAGACATGGTCGTACACAATACGCTGTGTGGGCAGGATACCTGAGTCCTTGACTTAGCTCCAATATCCGTAAGGGGATCCCCAGTACACAAAATACTCACTAGAAATGTAATCGAAGATGGGATACCTTCTCTCACAGTCTAATGTTGTCACGCATTTAACTCCTTTGTAAGGAGAGAGGTCCTGGATGATATGAGTGCAACAGGATTTTACTCTCATTAATGACACTAGTTTCAGTTTTGTGATCTTGGGCAGTTTACTCACCACTTCTTACCAAAGTTCTTAGCCTAGACTAATCTGTGTGTAAGCTAAAAAAGAGTCGTTGATTAATTTATTAAGCATTGATTTTATGTGAACTTGTATTAAAGTCTTCGAAGGGGTGTTGACGTATGGAGTTCAGTGTGACTCTGACACAAACCATGCAAGAAAAATGCTTTCAGATTTTCATTCGATGAAAAATAGCTCTTACAAGGAGAGGTTATCTATACATCATTTCAATACAATGCATCCAAATGTAGTAAACACACGCAAAAAATGCAAATATACAATTCTCTCTAACAACTAACCCAATATATACAGAATCAAACCAACTAAAACAGAAAGCTAAACAAATTTTCTTTTTCTTTTTTCTGAAAAACAAATGCACTTAAGTTATTTTCCTAAAAAGAAAAATGATCATGCAAACAACCAACCAAACATAGTGCACAGTTGCAGATCCCATGGAAAGACTACAGACAACCCATCAACCCAAAAATCCATAGGACTGGGTGGATGTCAAGATATTGGTTGAATAACACTTCTCAGAAGGACAAGCAGAGCATTAGTAACATAACTAATACTCTGTCCAAGAGGTTGGGGAGTGTTATAATGCCCTGGATTGCACAGTTAGGGTGTGTTACAGAGACAAAGGTTGCAAAAGAGGGTAAGTCAGGGTCTCATCTGAAAATATGAACAATAGAGGATATTTGGAAGTATAATGAGTGGTTAGAATGGGAACCAAGAAGAACAAGAAGGCCTAGAGAGAAAGAGAGATCTGGGAACTGAAAGATCACAACCGGGAACTAAGTAGTAGTCCCCAGTGGAGTTGCCAATTCTGCTATAGGGTTTATTGCATGGGTGGTTGTGGATAAAATACCCTCTTGGGTCTTCCCTGGACCCAAGGCAAATGTTTTAAGATTAACTGCAACTGTCACAAAGAAAAAAATGATAAGAGCCGCACATGGATGTTGTCATAAAACACATACATAACCAACATAATAACAACATAAATACTCATGAATGTACAATCATATAACCACATATAATCCATCAAAATGATCATAGAAATACAAGGAGAAATAACCTTTCATTAATGGTGCAAAATCCAAACCTGGGATGGGACTTCCACGTTCCACCCGACCTTAGAATGGCTGAGCCAAATCTCTCTTCAGTCATTCACCCTCGTGCCATATTCCAAGCATCAATGTTGGATCTCATAGAACACATCAATCAAAACTCATCTTGGGCTTCCAGAGGCCATCCACCTCAACCCATCAAACAATGATTCCACCTCATGATCGAACATCACAAAGCCATCATCAGATTGGTCTCCATCTAAACCTTCTAGGGCTTTTAGAGCATTTGTTCCAACTAAGGCTTCCAAGACTAGTAACTCAACCCACAACTGTTGCCGGGCTTCCAAAGTGTTTTTCCAACCAAGGCTTCCAAGACTAGTAACTCAAGCAACCAAGGGCTTCTAGAGAATTTTTCTAACCAAGGCTTCCAGGACTAGTAACTTAACCCAAGTTCTTACAGGGCTTCCAGAGCATTTGTCCAACCAGGGCTTCCAGGAACTAGTAACTCAATCCAAGCTAAGGAAACATGAGAACCAGACAAAAAAAAATGAAAGTAAACCCACAATCACCATGGCTATCTAAGAAATGGAAAGGCTAGGTAGTCCAATGTCAATCTAGGCAATACTCCATGCCAATGACAGATCATGACCAAGAATCCACATGCATGTGCCATGCATGCCAAAACTAGTGAAGAAATCATACATGAAACTCGGTACCTGCAAGAAAATATAATGTAGCGGCTGATCCCAATGCCTTCTTGCATTTTCCTGCTCTTCCTTTGTCTTATTTCTCCAAAAATCCAAGAATGCCACACCCACCAAGCGTGCTCCAAGAAAAATGTAAGTATGCAAGAGTATGAGAGAGAGAGAAAATAATGAAAGAAATCCAAAAATGAACTAACAAAAGGTTACCAACTGATCCTTAAAAGACTTTTTATGGATGAGGCCTATATTTTCTTCATTTTCCTTCATTTTCCTCCTCACATGCAACCTGTGACCTTTCACCTCCTTTTTCTCCTAATTTCCATTATTTTCATAAATAAATGTGCCAAAAATGCCATTTTGCCTTTCCAAAGCCTTAACCATTTCCTTTGCCAATTTCCTTAGCCATAACCAATCACAAGTGATACCCATCACTAGGATTTTTCCCAACATTCAACTTGGAATAAGTGTCCCATAATCCGTGGTTATTATTTTTCCTTTATTTACTTTTATTACATGGAATTTTCACCAGGTTTGTTACAAAACCCTACCCCTTGAGGGAACACCATCCTCGGTGTTCAACAACACCTATAACCACAAATATTCTATAAGAAAATATATACTGTCGATGGAGCTTTATAATTTAGCTCGATGCAGTATTTACAATGATCACCCTACTGGAAAGCAAACCAACATAACAACAAAATAACATGACATCATAACAACATACCGCATAGTGGGGCTTTATAACACAACTCTTGGCGGTATTTACATCCATATACATATGTACATAAACCAACATCATCAAAACATATACCAAAGAATATACCAAAACACAAAGCCAAAATTGATTTGCCTCAACCAGCAAACAAGGAAGGATACATAGCCCGCATCTAATCTGCCATCTCCCATTTAGCTTCATCGGCCCCAAAGTGCTTCCATTTCACCTTAACTTGCTTGATTTCTTGGTTCCAAAGCATGAGCACCTTTTTTTGCAATATACACTGAGGCTCTGGCTAAAATTCTCCATTTGGTTCCACCTTTAATACAGACCGGTCAATCACATGATCAACATCCTTAGCATACTTCATAAGAAAAGATACATGGAAAAAATCGTGGAATTTCACTGTTGAAGGCAATGCAATTCGATAGGCTACTGGCCCAATCCTCCCAATGATATCGAAGGGTCCACAAAACTATGTTGCGAGCTTGGCAGATGATCTAATCCACAAGGAGCTCTTCTTTGGTTTGATGCGCAAGTACCCCTGTTCCCAAACTTGGAACTCCTTGAAAAACCTGTTTCTATCTACATAACTCTTCTTCCTATTATGTGTTTTCTTTAGATTCTTCTTGATCACCTGCATTTCTTGTTCCATTTCTGCCAACATATATGGTCCAATCAATACCTTGTTAACTGGATCACTCCAAATGATGGGAGCGTTACAACTCTGCCCATACAATGCCTCAAAAGGACTCATCCTCAATGACTCCTGATAACCATTGTTGTATGTGAACTTACCAAAGGGAGATACTCTTCCCACTTTCCCTACTGATGCATCAAATATATCCTCAACATGTCCTCCAATATCTTGTTGGCCCTCTTTGTCTATCCATCTCTCTATGGATGATAAGTCGTGCTGAAGGCCAACTCTGTGCCCAAAATTACAAAAAATGCCTTCCAAAACTTGGAAGTGAACTTCCCATCCCTATTTGACACAATATTCTTCAGAACACCATGCAATCTGACCACATCTCTGATGAATACCTGTGCTACCTCGCTAGCTGCGAATGTAGACTTCACCGAAATAAATTGCGCACTCTTCATCAACCTGTCCATAATAACCATGATGGAATCATGTTGCCTCACAGTATTCAGAAAACCTGTAATGAATTCCATAGAAATAACCACCCATTTCCACTCTGGAATCACGATTGCCTGTAGAAGTCCACTTGGATGCTTACATTATGCTTTCACTTGCTAAAAATCAAAACATCTAGCCACAAACTCTGCTACATCCCTCTTCAAATTCGGCCAATAGTAAAATCTCTTCACTATAGTTAATGTCTTTTGATAACCTGGGTGACCTGAATAAGGTTTCACATGAAACTCCCTCATAATCACCTTCTTGATTTCACTGTTATTCAACACATATATCATGTCTCGGAACCTGACCAATCCATCCGCTATAAGGAAATAATCCATACCCTGCGTACCTTCACCTGTACCACTACCTGTACCTGTACCATCACTTGTACCTATATCATCACTTGTAACTATACCTGTGCTCTGTTGTAACCTGTGCACAATATCCATATATCTAACATCCTGCTGACCTACTCGCAAGATCCTATCCTATAACTATGTCCCATAGGAGCTCATAACTGCCAAGTGATTTACCTATACTTGTCTATTGAGAGAATCTGCCACCTTGTTCTCTTTACCTTTGATGTACCTGATCGCAAAATCAAACTCATTGATTGTGGCAAACCATCTAGCCTGCCTAGCTTTTAGATTCAGTTGGTCAAACAAATACGTCAATCCAATGTGATCACTCATGAGTACAAACCTCTTGCCAAGAAGATAGTGCCTCCACATATTCAATGCATGTATGATCTCTACCAACTCAAGATCATGTGTCAGATATTTCTACTCATGCTTGTTTAGTTCCAGGACTCATAACATACCACATGTCCATCCTACATAAGGAACCCACCAAGCCCTCTCTTGCAAGCATTTGTGCATACCACAAACTCTTTTTCTGGATCTACAATCTATAGCACTGGTGCATCTGTCAACAACTGCTTGAGCTTCTCAAAACTAGCCTCACACTCCTCTGTTCATTCGAACTTCTTACCTTTCCTTTGCAATGACGTGATATGATAAGCAATCTACGAGAAGTTCTTGATGAAACTCCTATAATAACTTGCCAAGCCCATGAAAGATCTCACCTCGTCCACACTCTTAGGAGCTACCCACTCCATGATGGCCCTTACCTTCTCTGGATCTACTGCAATGCCCTCCTTAGAGACAACATGCCCAAAGTAATGTACCTCAATCTGAAAGAAACTACACTTGTTAAGCTTAGCACACAACTGATGCTCTCTCAACAACCTCAACACTACTGCTAAGTGCTCGACATGTTCTTCCTCATTTTTAGAATATAATAGTATATCATCAATGAACACAATAACAAACTTATCCAAATATGGACGCAACACAATATTCATCAAACACATGAATGTAGTTGCAGCATTAGTTAAGCCAAATGGAACAACAACAAACTCATAATGCCCATACCTGGTCCATAATGTGGTTTTGTAAATGTCCTCCTCTTTGATGCATGCCTGATCGTATCCAGATCTCAAGTCAATCTTCGAGAACATTGTTGCTCCCTTTAGCTAATCGAACAAGTCATTAATCCTCAGCAAAGGGTACCTATTCTTGATAGTCACTTTGTTCAACTGCCTACAATCAATGCATATCTGAGTGTTCCATATTTATTCTTCACAAACAATATTGGTGCATCACATGGTGATACACTTGGCCTAATGTATCCCTTGTCCAACATTTCCTTCAATTGCAACTTTAACTCAACCAACTTAGGTGTGCTCATCATGTAAGCTACTAAATTTTATGTTGGAGCTACCCCTGGCACTAACTAAATAGAAACGTCTACCTCCCTTTGAAGTGGAAACTATGAAATGTCCTTAGGAAATACATCCTTGAATTGTTGTAAAATTGGGTACCTGCTCAACACATATGTATCCTAAACTTCCTTACCCTTATCACTAGAAATGTGCATTGCAAATAACTTACAACCTTTCCTGCGACTACGTTTTTCTTGCATAGCTATCACCATCCTAACTGATGTAGATTTCTTCTTACCCTATAAGAATCTTGGTTCTCCATTGTCATCAACACACTCAATAGCTTTATCATAGCAATCTACCTTGGTTCTATGAAGATACAAAAAATCCATTGCCAACAACATATTGGATGACCCAAATGGTAATACATTTAAATGTGTTGTGGTAGGCATACCATTCAAATAAAATTCACAAGCTCTTACCCAATGATCAACTTGCTTCTTCATACATGTAGCCAACTGCACTAACCAAGACTCTAAATGCAATTCCTTACTCAAACCACACTTTTCCACCAAGTCGGGACTAATATAGGTATAATTAGATCCATGGTCAATCAAAATAGAAATAACTTTATCACAAAGCTTACCATCCACCTCAATGATAGATACTTGATGCTCTGCCTATTTGCTATCCAATTCTACATATATACGTGGAATACTCTAACCAACATCGCCAACAGTCTATGCCTCCTGCGCACTATATATCTGAGGTCTACCACCCTGATTCTACGGACAATCTCTCCTGTGATGATCCTTGCCACAAATCCAACACTCTATAGGCTTCCAACCTGTCTCCTTGTTCTGTTCTCTTGATCGGAATCCTTGTCGTCTATCTGATGCATTGAAATTCTTAGGTGGTGTGACATTCTCCTTGTTACCTATATCCCGAGGCCTTGCTCTATTTCTGTCCCATTTGCCTTCGTTCTTTGCATTACGTCTCCATTCTTGCTTAGTCTTAGTTCCGCACTTCGATTGTTCATAGCAATGCCTTAGCTTTTGAATGGCCTCCTCTAATGATCTAGTCTCATCGAACTCAATTATATCTTTATATGCAACCGATAAACCACTAATGAACCTCTGAATCTTGGCTTTTTCCTATGTGAGATAAGGCACATAGCTCAGTAACTACAATAACCTCCTAGTGTACTCATCATCTATCATGGAAACCATCTTTAGCTCATAAATTTCTTTTGATATGTCATCAAAGTATCTCTCTAAGAAGTGTTTCTTCTTAAATAACCACTCAAACTCACTCCAAGTCAAATCCTCCTCATGAATGCATCTTAGATTCTTCACATCTTCCCACCAATTGTCTGCTTTATCTTTGCGACTGAATGTAGTCACTCTAGCCTTCATGTTCTCTGAATAGTCATGAAACCTGAATAATTTCTTCATGCCAAGCAACCATACCTCTACATCCAACAGTTTATTCATCTATCCATCAAATGTTGGTGGCTTCGCTTTCTTAAACTCATCCATCAAGTATCCCCTAACACTCCTCCTATAGGGATGATACCAATGACAATCATAGTGCTTATTTGAATCAGAACTAGAGTCATACATGTGTCTATCCCTTCTCCTATCCGGAGTATCCAACAATCTGTCATCTCTGATTGTGTCATCTCTATCTAATCTATGACCACCATGTGACCGACTACCATATGCCCCATTAGTTCTATCCTCCTTGTCATAGCTGATCTGACATGGTCCCCGTCACTGCAAATATGACAAAATCTGAAGAATTACTGCATTTAACTCTGCTTGTTTCTCCTATGCTTGTATGATTTTGTCATTATCTGCCTTACAAATCTTTATTTCTTCCTTTAATCTTCTCAGTGTAACTACCAAATCGGAAGGGTTCCCAACACCATACTTCTCTTCAGATTCATAGGGAGAGTCTTTATCGTTAACCATCTTACTATCCATTTGATATTTCTTCCTGCAGGGTGTATCATGTTAGCTAAACCAAATCACAATAAACCAACATAACTTAGTATAGCTTAGGGAGCATACCTTGTCTATAAGACCAAAAAATCAGCGTGATACATATATAACATAATCATGACAACATATAGAAACACAAAACATATATATATGACCATGCAATTGTCATTCTAGTTAGGGTCCAGTCCTCAATGCATGACCTCAATAACAACACAAACCACGACCTCATGCATGAAAACCACCATCATTATGCCACTATACACTTGACCACATGCAAACATGAATCTGCATAAGCGATGCATAACCAACCACAAATATGCATAAGCATGTATGATCACGCATGAATGAACGATACTAGAAATCAAACCTGCAAGAATGATAAATGTAACCAAGCATCCGAGAATGTAACCAACAAGCAAGATTGCAACAAAAAATACTACAATGATACATGTAAGCGACATAAATCGACATGTAACCAGTCATACACTCACGACGTTGCATTCCACCACAACAACCTCAAGTTTCACATGACAACATCACTACAACCATGAACAACATCATGCAAATGCAACAAGCACATGGAATGAAAGTGTGAGAGACACACATGCAACTGACATGCATGCATGACCAACACATAGCCCATCCAGTTCGAGGGGTGAACCATGCTCTAATACCACTCTGTAACACCCTCCTCCCACATCTACCCAAGCAACCAGCCAGTCAGGGTAAACATGTGACGAGAGGCCACTATGATATGATTCGACCTCCTAAGTCATGTTAAGGAAGTGGAACCAATGAAAACACACCATACATACATTAATCATCAGCTACAGGACCCTTAGGAACCAATCCAATACTTTAGACAACTTGCCTTGGGGTCCCACTAATCTTTTGGACAATTTAAGCCTCATTCACTCCCATTCTATAGGAATGAGGGTGACCAGAAACCCAAAGTCGCTCTCACATACTTGCCTGCCAGTGACCAGAGACCAAAACTGTCAGTGTTATAACAACGACTCCAGGATTTGAGCCAAATTTTTAGGCCCAGAGCTCAAGTCATTGCCCAGAATTGAACTATCTCTTCAAATTAGTAAAATAATGTGGAAATAACAGTACTAAAGCAAATACTTGTTCAAGACCTTAACTAGACCCCTTCTAGCCATGACAGACATTTCGTCAAACATATTTCAAATGTGTAATCTATAGGTGTAATTAACAATTTTGAGCATAGGGGTCTCATACTTAGCTGAAAATCACTAAGAACCATTGATGCCTCAACACATCAATTTCCATTCCATCCATTAGGTCATAGATACATTGATAATTCAATTACAAGTAAAAACATGATGAGAGACACACATGGTTGCTATCATAAAACACATACATAACCAACATAATAGCAGTAGAAATACTCATGAAAGTACAACCATATAACAACATGTAATCCATAAAAATACTCATATAAATACAAGCAAAAATAAATTTTCATTAATGATACAAAATCTAAACCCGGGATGGGAATTCCACATTCCACCCGACTGTAAAATGGTTGAGAAAAATCTCTCTTTAGCCATTCACCCTCGTTCCATATTCCAAGCATGAATGTGGGATCTCATAGAACACATCAATCAAAACTCATCTAAGGATTCCAGAGGCCATCCACCTCAACCCATCAAATAATGATTCCATCTCACGGTCGGACATCACAAAGCCATCATCAGATTGTTCTCCATACAAGCCTTCTAGGGCTTTGAGAGTGTTTGTTCCAATTAAGGCTTCCAAGACTAGTAACTCAACACACAGCTGTCTTTGTTCTTCCAAAGCGTTTGTCCAACCAAGGCTTCTAGGACTAGTAACTCAACCCACCAAGGGCTTCCAGAGTGTTTGTCCAACCAAGGCTTCCAGGACTAGTAACTCAACCCAAGTTGTTACAGGGATTCCAAAGTGTTTGTCCAACCAGGGCTTCCAGGAACTAATAACTCTACCCAAACTAAGGAAACATGAAAACCAACCAAAAAAAACAATGAAAGTAAACCCACAATCACCATGGCTATCGAGGAAATGGAAAGCTTAGGAAATCCACTGTCAATCTAGGCAATCCTCCATGCTAATGACAAATCATGACTGAGAATCCACATGCATGTGTCATGCATGCCAAAACTAGTGAGGAAATCATACATGTAACTCGGTACCTAAAAGAAAATCTAATGTAGTTGCTAACCCCGATGCCTTCTTGTGATTTCCTGCTCTTCCTTTTCCTTCTTGATCCAAAAACCCAAGTAGGCCACACCCACCAAGAGTGCTCCAAGAAAACTCTAAGTCTCCAAGAGTATAAGAGGGAGAGAGAATAATAAGATAGCTCCAAAACTAAACTGGAAAAAGTTTACCAACTGGTCCTCAGAAGCCTTTTAATGGATGAGGCCTCTATTTTCTTCATTTTCCATTACTTTCCTTCATTTTCCTCCTCACATGCAACCTGTGACCTTTCACCTCCTTTTTCTCCTAATTTCCATTATTGTCATAAATACATGTGCCAAAAATGCCATTTTTCCTTTCCAAAGCCTTAGTCATTGCCTTTGTGAATTTCCTTAGACATAACCAATCACAAGTGATCCCCATCACTAGGATTCTGCCCAACATTCAGCTTAGAATAAGTGTCCCATCATCCATGGTTATTATTTTTCCTTTATTTACTTTTATTACATTGAATTTTCACGAGGGTTGTTACAACTTAGGTCTTCGTTCCAACCAATGTGTCCTCCTATGAGCTGATGAGCAGGTCATTTTTTTGTATAAAAATGGAGTCTAGAAGGAAGTTGAGGTCTCAGAGATAACGATCAAAACGAACCAAAGGCCACCAGAAAGAACCTAGCTGGACACATGCAAGAATTGAGATCCCCAATGCGCAACCACCTTTCATCAGAGGCCAAGCAGACCTCGCCGCAGACCTAGAGGGAAAGATAATCCAACGCATAAGTTCCCACCACGATAAATTCACCACGAGACTAGAACTAAACCAGACCAGAATAAGCGAGAGAGACCAAAATGGAAAATACCTGAAGGGGAATAACAAACAACACTCAAGAGAAATTTGAAAAGTGTATTCCCATATTCCAAACTGATGCCAATGTTGCAACGAGGTGCTGAAGGGAGTTCTGAAACCAGTGACCCTAAAAAGGAAGAACCAAGAGATGATAATGCTCAGAGACCAGCATCACCCCTGAGCCAATTCCGCGACCCAAAAGGGAATGACACCACCAGCAGACCTGAAACCAATAAAACCAGCAGCAGATACCAGACACATACAACCCAAGAAGCGCCCACCAAAAGACCAAGGCGAGAAACCCAAAGAGCACAATGCAATTAAACCTGGAAACAAGCAGAGCCGCAGACGACACACCCTCCGGTTTAGGAAGAAGAGGGAAAGTTTCTCAAATTGCAGGAATGAGAGAGAGAATATCGAAATAGGCCCACAGGAGGCGCAAAAAATAGACGACCACCACCCTAGCCCAAATACTAAAAGAGATAAGAGAACAACGGAATGCACAATGTTTGGTGAGCCATAGAATAACCAAAAAACTTCATGAACCATGCAATTTAATCGATGGTGTGACAACGCCATTAAAACCTAGATCAAAGTGAACCTATTGCATGCAAACGAGGGAGAATGGTTCACACAAGCGAGCCCAGGAGAAATTACTATCGGGTGGTGGAGGGGTTGATTTCCTTCCCTCCCCTATATTAAATGAGGACGAGCTATCATTCGTCACATGACAGGTGGCTTCTGTAGCCCAACGCCCCCATTGGGGAGTTAAAATCTCAATTCTGAATATATATATATATATATATATATATATATATATATATATTCCAAAGAAAAAAAGCTTGTGTTTCATTTATGTAACAAAATAAAATACAGCATCAATTTTTTTTTGTGTAAGACATAGGTACTAAGTAGCAACATTGCATATTACACTTGTTATATTATATAACATGGTGTTTACATATAACAGTTCAACTATTTCACCATCTCTAATGGTCATCAACAAGTATAAATCTAGTACATGACCAAAATATAACATATGTACAGTGTATCTGCATATTGATACGTTGTTTAAAGATAAGAAAAGTGTGTTGAATGATTCATGGATAACTGATAAAGGATTCATTGACTATGGTCCATGAATAATGTATTAAAATGATTTTTCAAGTGATTAAGCGTGAATGGAAAGCCTTATGTTTGGTACTATCCATGATCAAAAACTACTCGTATGCAAGGAAGGATGTAGTTACATGGTTTAAAGACAAAAAACACATTCCCAAATAGACACAACTACCATGGGTGATATTTTTTGATTTAATGATCATAAATTTAGTCTCTTTGGTATTAACTGTCACACCCATCATGGAGCAATAGACATGAAGAGTCTTAAGCTGCTTGTCTAGGTCATCATGACTTTTTTCAAGAAGAACAATATCATCAGCATAAAGGAGAAGAGTAATGATTTTACCATCAATCTCGGTGTCCTTGCAACCTGTAGTTTCTAGACACTCCTCAAGCTTATCGATGTAAATGCCAAAAAGGGTAGGGGATAGGGGACCCCCTTGCTTAATCCCGATATTGCATTTAATATATTTAGACCATGCTTCGTTGGTATTAATCTTGGCAATGACAGTCTCGTAGAGGCGGATCACAACAATCCTCAGTTCAGGAGGAACCATGATCTCTTCAAGTCTCTCCCAGAGCTTATCTCGAGGAATAGTGTCGAAAGATTTTGTAAAGTCCACAAAACAACAGAAGAGATCGACCTTACTATTGTGACATTCCTCTGCAATGATCCTAAGAGTGACAACATGGTCTATAGTCGAGTTATGTCTCCTAAAAGCAACTTGCCCTTTAGCTCTTTTACCATGGTTTTTAGCCCAAAGGCTAAGATTGTTTTGCAAAATGAGCCCATACAGCTTGGCTAGAATGTGGCTAATCATAATGGTCCTGTAGCTAGAGGGAACACTTTTGTCCCCATTTTTAAGAATAGGCACAATAAAGCTTTGCGTCCAAATCTTAGGGAAGTCATGTTGCACAACCAAATTGAGAAGTTTGTGGAGATGAGAAATGAACATAGATCTTCCCATTTTAAAAATCTCAGCTTGGTATCCTTCACTATTCAATGGATAAAATGAAAAGACAATAAACCAATATTATTACATGGTACTTAATAATAATACTTAATCTTTACTATTAAATAAATATAAAATTTAATCAAAATTTTTAATATTAAAATTAAAAATATTCATATATAGATACATTTAAATTTAAATTTTTAAATTTTTAATTAAAAATAAATAAGATTCAATTATATAAATATTTTATCAAAATTATATTAAAAGAATATAATAATAATTAACTCACTCTAAAACATTTTTATTAATATTTATAATATAAATATAAAATTTTAAAATTTTCATATAATCTTTGACATTTTTAATACAAACCAAATACCATCTCACTAAACAACCACAATCATAAATAAATACAATAATTTAAAAATATATATTATTTTTCTAAAATAAATAAATTTGAATTAAGAAAAAATAAAGTATACATTCCATTATTTTTATTATGTTGAGCTCAATATTCATATATAGATCCATTTAAATTTAAATTTTTATTTTTTTAATTAAAAATAAATAAGACTCCATTATATAAATATTTTATCAAAATTACATTAAAAGAATATAATAATTAACTCAACCTAAAACATTTTTATTAATATTTATAATATAAATATAGAATTTTAAAAATTTCATATAATCTTTGAGATTTTTAATACAAACAAAATACCATCTCACTAAACAACCACAATCATAAATAAATACAATAATTTAAAAATATATATTATTTCTTTAAAATAGATAAATTTGAATTAAGAAAAATTAAAGTATACATTCCATTATTTTTATTATGTTAAGCTCAACACTTAATTACACATAAATATTTAAATATTTAGAAATATGACGAAATATTTATGGACATGATTATATTATTGTTATTAAACAATAATCAACATTGAATTAACATTACTAATTATTAATATTAAAATTATATTTTTATAATATTTATATTTATTATATATAAAATTTTATGGTTTAAAGTTTTTTATTTTTTCTCCATATTTGAGAAAAATATTGTGAATTATTACATTTATTAAAAAATATAAATGTAATATTACATATGTTTATAAGTAGATTTAATTTTTTTGTATTGTATAATAGAATATATATACTAGAAAATGTTATATACACGATGATTATTAGACGCATGGTTATTTTTGTGAGTTTTATATAAATTTATATATAAATTTATATGCGCTGAACTTAGTTTTGAAGACTATTGTGTTCAATGTTTGTCTTCAAAATATGTATCATTAAGTAAACAAAGAGATTTGTGAAAGTGTAATTAGACAAATTCTTAAAATTCTTTTAAGATGGATATATCTACACTTAACTTTTAAATAACTATTTTTCTAATTTCTTTAGTTCATTTAACCATTAGACTACCCTATAAATTTGAGTTAAATATATATTCCCAACCTACTACAATGAATCTTTTAATACCCAACCCATTCCTCTTAAATCAGTAACCCAAACCATCTCACCCTATAAATTTGAGTTAAATATATATTCCCAACCTACTACAATGAATCTTTTAATACCCAACCCATTCCTCTTAAATCAGTAACCCAAACCATCTCACCCCTCAATAATTGATGGAATTACCAACACACCCTCTACTTATTGATCCATAGATTCATAACCCCTAACTATTAATCAGCCAATTAATATGTCATAATCACTAATCCATTAAATTATCTAATTAATATGATTGAGATTAAATTATTTAATTAATATGATTGATAGAAGTATCCATAAATAATGATATTAACCCATTAATAATAACTAATTAAAACATAAATCTTTTAAAATTTATTCACCTTAACTCCTTAAGATGTATGTCTTAAGCTCCTTTGCTATTTATTACATTTCTTTTAAGAAATATATATCTTATTATATTAATGTTTAGTAAGAAAATATATTTTAAAAATACAATTTCATTTTCAAAAAATACAAACTCTTACATAAAATATAATTAAATGTTAAATATTATATATATATATAAGGTTAACTATTTTTTAGAGATTATACATTCATTATATATCACAAAAATTCTCTTTAGTAGTCTTAGTCACAATTAAATGAGATTAGATATTTAATTGATATTAATTACCAATTAAAACAATATTTTAGCTTTAAAAAAGTAATGTAATATTGTCAAAAGATAATAGCTCGAGTGGTACTTGGTGGGTTTAATTCCCCTTCCACCTGGTTTAGC
The DNA here is from genome assembly GCA_031772625.1 of Pinus tabuliformis. Taxonomy (NCBI): domain Eukaryota; kingdom Viridiplantae; phylum Streptophyta; class Pinopsida; order Pinales; family Pinaceae; genus Pinus; species Pinus tabuliformis. The sequence continues at coordinate 488,911,937 of CM062808.1, read as the reverse complement.
AATCAAAACAATGTCTTCACATAGAGTGAAAAAAGGAGTGAAATGTGGAATGGGTCATGTTTGTTGTCCCTCCCAACACAAAGGTGAGGGAGCATGATAAGCAATCCCCCTTACAGATCTTAATGTTAACACATGGAGATGAGACCTCCACCATAAGAAATGATAAGAGGTGGCTCTACATTGCACTGGCTTGGCCTTCTTTGTGTTATGGAATTTACTCCACCTTCACTCCCATCTACTAGACTTATGTTTTCTTAATGTATTTTGAATCTCTGCATTTTAGGTTCTGTCATGGTGTTGTTGCTTGTTGGGTTTGCTTTGACAACAAGGCCCATAATCTATTCTACTTAGGTTTCCTCCAAACTTAGTTGTTTCCTCTGAGTATTTGTGTTGTGAATGTGTAACTTTGTGGCCTTCCCTCTTCATTGGTGTTTATCCTTTCACGTCATTTTCTCCTCTAGAGACACATCCTCATGTTTGAATTGTAGTGGGAGATGCTTTTCCTACTTATCTGGTTCTCTCGATTGTTTCGGTGGTACTCATGTAGTTCTCCTTTACCTCAACCTCACCATCCCTTCCTCTACCTCTATTCTTTGTCATTATGTTTCATGTTCCTGGGTTCTCACCATGCAAGGTAGTGCACTCAGAGTTGCATAGGGAACTTACTATGAGGCACGCGAAAGTACAAAAAAATGTCAAGCATTGAATCATTAGCAAGTTAGTTTCATGCTTAGAGTTTATTATCTCTACAATCAGAGATAAAGGAAGTAGAGAGAAATAACAAAGTTGGTCGTAAGTTGTCTATCGGAAATAGAAGTAGCGAGATAAGTGGCTCCTTGGGTTCCTGATACAAAGCACTCTTGATGTAGACACAATCAATATATGCAAACAATTTGATTTTATTGGAAAATGAAGACGAAGAGAAGGAGGAGATTCTACTAGTGTTGGACACAATTCTTTTGTCAATGAAATCAATGGGATTCCATATGCAACAAATTAAAGATCAACTAGGTCTTTCTTCGAAAGAGATAGACTGTCTAGTGAGAGGTAATGATCAATATTAAAATGGTCCCCTCTGATTCTTCTCCTTCAAGATGATTTGCTAGTTTTATTTTGGTTTCATAGTTAAATGTCATATCAATTTATCTGCTATAGATTCTAAGATAATGATCACAAGTCTCACGTCAAAAATTTTATTGCATATTGATGTTTTTCTGAACATTCATATACGAGTTTTGAACAATTTAAAGTTTTGCCATAATATTTTTGTTAAAGGAAAATCAAGGTAAACCAAAAGGATCTATGTCACATTTTAATTGTCTATCAATAAAAACTTTAATTAACCAAAGAAGAAAGAGAATTAAGATCAATTATTATTAACTGTCATTTATTAATACAAATTATCTTATCACCATTATTTTATTATTTAAAAACAAAACTTCCTAAAATAATTAAACCCTAAATTATATTAGGAAGTTTTGTTTTTAAATAATAAAATAATGGTGATATATATTTGATTAGAAATTAGTAATTTGATGTATTAATTATGAACTAGGATCAAATTAAAATCTATTTAAAAGGATCCATTAAATTAAGATTTATTTTAAGAGGCGAACACATCTGCCAAAGTTTAAAGTGATGAATGAATATATTGAATTTATAAATACTGAATTTATTAATTGTGTTTTCATCAACTATGTAGTGAAGTGAACAAATTTCATTCTTCAGATCAAATACTCTAGAAGAATTGGAATATAAAGGCCTCCATTGAGATACAAGAATATATATTAGAAAGTATGAATAAGATGATGATACAAATGAGAGTGAGAGGCCTGCTTATATACTAGGCAGGTGCCTCTTCATGGAGAGTCATGTCTCATTTAGACATGCCTCTTCAATATAATTACTAATTAATTAATCATTATTTATAATTATTATCATTTACATTGTTTCCTATATATTTTATTCATAACATTGCCTTCCTCCTCAAAAATATTTGTCCTCAAATCTTACTGATGAAAGACCTGATTTCTTTTTCCTGTTTCGGATGTCTTCCTGTCTCAAAACTGTCATCTTCATCGAAGAAACACGATATGATCCTCTAAGTGATGAACAAAATCGTCGCACTGAGAATGGATCTAACCATCCTAAATTAATATTTTGTGGAATCTTGCAGTGACTCGAAACTTGTGATGAATTGTTATCACATGAATGGACTGCACTGACATTAATATTCTTCGGAACATCATTTTGTTATTTTTGTTCTAAATATGTGGCTTGATTGAGTTGTCTACTCTCGTGATTCAGAGGTCAATAAGGAATTATAGTGATTTGATTTTCCCTTATCTTGTTTGTGTCGTTTTATTGATTTATTTGAAGTACTTTATTTCCTTTAGTTATGGAAGTTGAATGGTTAATTTCTAGATCTTCAATTGAATCTTTTGTTGCTGGTATTTCTACTTCTGAGTACATCTTTACTTCATCTAGTTTGTCCTCTTCTTGAGTTGTGATATTGATTGGATCGGTTTTAGTTCCCTTATCTTCATCCTAGAATGTTACATCTGGAGACTTCGATAATTCTTGAGTAAGTTGCTCTAACTTGTCTTTTAATGACTTCTTGTCATTCTTAAGCTTTTTAATTCATGTTAGTAATTTTTCGCTATGGTCCTTAAGTTGCAAGACTTCTTCATTTCTATCAACAGTGATTTTGTCAATTTCATTTTGCATATTTTGTAATACTTTTTTACCTTCTTGAGAAATTACTTTTGAAATATCTGATATATCTTCTTGCGTTACTGAATTTGTCTTTAGTGTAACATCTTGGAGTGTTATTTTCTTCTTCCTGTAAGAAAATGTTAAAAACTTTTTCTTCGTATTTAAGATGACAAATCCTACTGTTTCCATCCAGGGTGATCTGGAGTTTACTTGTTTCACGGACATTGAATTTAGTGATTTTGTTTTCATCAACTATTTACTAGAGTAGAAAGCAAAGTTTACTTGTTTCATGTTTTAAAGTTTTACAAAGAATTTCTAAATGCACTTAGAATTGTATTTACATGAAAACAATAATACAATATAAATACATCAAGCTATGTCTCAAGATAACTAGCCTATATTGGACATACAATCTCTTGGTTGAGTGAGTATCTCAACCACACACCAATCTAGGAAAGTAACTAATTGGAGAGAATCTCTCAACCAAATAGACCTCAATAAACTCCTAACTAATAGGAACAGACTAATTCTAGAATTGATGGGCTCATAAAATACAAGTAGATAATTATATTTTCCAAGTCCCCCCTTTATGACTACTTCTCTTGATCTCAATTAGAAAAGTGTAACTGTGGACCTTATGTTTACAAACATGATAAAAAATAATATGTCAACATCCATATTAAGGAACAACCATCTACCAGAATGCATGGGTACCAATTGTTGCAACCACTAGTCTACTATGATGTCCTTTTTGTACATGGTTCAGTCTACATACATGTACCTGCACCTAAATCTCCCCCTCCATCATTGCCATTATGGGTTTTCTCAGATTACCCATAACCATGCTTTGGGTTTTATCGGCTTACCCTAAACCATGACCAGGGTTTTGTCGGCTGACCCTAAACCATGCATATAGGAATCCCTATCTACTTCACTCTCACACATGGTTTCTAGCTTACTAGAAACCTACATTGCAAAGTGGTTTTTGGCATACCAAAAACCTATACTTCCAAAGTGGTTTTAATATTACCACGAACTTTATGGGGGAACACATGCCTTACAAGGCTTACAACACAACTTCAGGTACATACTATTACAAACATTTCAAGGACCATTAGAAAACACCATAGACTTACTTACAGTTAAGATGTGTGACTCATAATACAACATGGTCATGATACCATTCTACAAACTCAAACAAACTCTCACTATGCTACCCTTTGGATCCTCTGCCGCTCATCTTGGATACACCACACCATTCATATGATGGAGCACACCATTTGAATCTTTGGCATCTTCATTTTTAATTTTTGGCATACCAGTCTTGGATATCCATACTTTACCTATCATCAGTTAGAGTCACGAATTATATCAAAATGACTTCATATTGAGGTTGTGAATCTTAATATGTATACAGAATTCCAAGTCATATTCACCATATAAAACTACCCTCCCACATTTTCAATAGAGACACCTCTCGATCATAGTAAAGCTTTGAAAAAGAAAAATAATAAAAATGTGTTTCTCGAGAACATGTGCATATTTTTATAGTCGATTCCAAAATTAGTTACTCATAACTCTACGAAGCATGCCTTCAATGCTGAGATTGAAGGCATCCTTTGTGAAATTATCACCACCATCTTTATTTGCAAAATTCATGTAAACCAAGCTTGGAAGAATCTCATCAATCTTTTACTACTCAATACGTCCTCGATTTTGAGGGGTTTGGTGGAATTCACTAATATTTCCTCTACAATAGAAGAATAATAGGTTTCAAGGTCAGAAGGAAGGTGCCATGTGTATTGCTCGTATTTAGAGTCATTTCTGAAGAAAAAAAAAATTGTATACACCCTGCAATCAAAATTTCAATGGTCGATCACTCGGTAGGGGAATACCTGGGTGGTTTTAGGCAAAAATTGGCCCTAAGCACTTGCTTCATCACGGCCTCTGGCATGTGAACACACTTCATCTTTTTTCAATTCACTATCACACATTTCACAGAACTCTTGAACTACTCGATAACCACATAGCAGATCCTGAGACCTCATTATCCCACACCGACAGATGGAAACAAGAAATCTCGTCATGCGGAAATTACAGACTTGATCCATTATTTCAATTCCCATTGTGAATTTGGATGAAAAGAAGTTAGATTCAACACAACCTGCTCATAATTCCCAAACATAGAGGAGAATGTTTCCATGTACAAGATCCCCTCGTTCTTTATTACTTTGATCCAATCCCACATCATGTCAAACGATTTCCTTTTTTTACGAGAAAATCCATAAGAAATTAAACGCGAGGGGGTTGTGCTTCATGTCAAGCTTCAAGCCAGCCCAACAGAAAAACTTTATGGCATCCATGCTGGCCCCATAGGAAAATTTGAGCACATCCTCCACAAACTAGAATGAAGCCCTAAGCTGCAACTTCACACACAACTCAATCTTCACGTAGCTCAATAGTTCAACAAACCACCAACAGGATTGACTTTACTCCCAATTGACCTTCACATAGTTCAACGACTCAACAAATCATAAGCAGGCTCGGCTTCCTTAGACGAACTCAAGCAACAAAATTTATGCCACAACAATCCACAGGTCCTCCAATAGACATTAGGGGTTTCATAACTTACTCTTCCCAACATTAAATGGTATATATCTTTGTTAACACACCTAGAGCTGTAGCAGCAAACTCAACATCACACCACAACAATCACCCCTCTCTAATTTGTCTGGTCAAAGATCCACGGTCACTATGGTGCACCCAACTCACCTCCACAAACACTAACAACACCATTACAACTCCATAAGGCTTACGCTTGTTGGTTTACACTTCGACGAGCAACAATTCACCACCGCCACTCACACTCTTAGCCTTAGGACGAGAAAATCACCAATTTCTTCTCCAATCATCTCTTCAACTGAGCTATCCATAGGCTGCCAGAGTTGATCGCTCTCAGATCCACAAATTCCCACACTGATCAATGAGCTCTCATCAACGAGCCTTAGCATCGACCCTTGAATCTGCAGTCATCAATTAGCAACAAAGGATGGGCAAACAAAAAAAGGGTGAAAAAAAAAATATTCATCAAACTCTTTATTTCCCTCGGCCTAAAAGGGGCCACGGCTCAGGCCCAATTGGGGTCTGTTGCTAAAAAATATTTTTTAAATTCACTCAAAATTTTATTCACATGAAACTATTAATACAATATAAATACATCAAGCTATGTCTCGAGATAGTTGGTCTATCTTGGACATATAATCTTTGGTTGAGTGAATATCTCAACCACACACCAATCTAGGAAGCTAACTAGTTGGAGAGAATCTCTCAACCAGCTAGACCTCAACAAGTTCCTAACTAATAAGAACAAACTTATTCAAGAATTGATAAGCACATAAAAGACAAGTAGGAAATTATATTTTCCAAGTGTTTTTGGGGCAATTTTTTTTTTAATTTGTAAAATTTTGGTAGAGATTAGTTGGAATCTCTAATTTGAGCTGAATTTTAAGTATTTTAATGATTTGTGGGTAAAAATATATTTTAAATATTAAAAAATGATAACATATTAACCCAAAAAAATTCCCACAAAATTCCAAAGAAAACTTTAAAACATAAAACATAAAACAATAGTTGGACTTGGCCAAATAAAATTTGAAATTAAAATTACTGGTCTCGTGCACAAAATTCCACTGTCGCTCTCGCCATTGGAAGATGGCGATATAATTGTTTTTTCCATAGGTAGGAAAACATATCATAACTCAGTTGTCAAACCGGTAGTGAGAACAATCATCACAACCATCTTTGGCTACTAATCGTGAATGCAGGCTGGCTCATCACCGTTATTCAAGGAAAGGCATGCCACCTAGAATAATCAGCTGGTGGTCGTAAGGGGACATGATTTCACTCCTGCGATATGCCTATGGGTCTTGGGTTATTAGACTATTTCCTTATGTCCGAGGAAGACGAGCTCTTAAACAAATTTTCAAGTACATTTTTTTTTTTAAATTATGAATAATGTGAGTAGGTAAGTGATTTATGAATAATGTGAATTTACTGAATTTGTTCACATGAGCATGAGTATGGGGTTGGGCAGAGGAAATAAATTGGAAAATGGGATATTACATTAGCTTTTCCAATGGGAAAACACTTTACAGGTGGAAATATGGTAGCTGCAGGTATCTATGCTTTTCTTCCCACAAAAATGGTCATTGAATTTCCATTTATAATACAAGTAAACGTTTTACTGGTTTCATCAAGGGAGAGAATCATTTTAAATAACAAATGGAACTAGGGAATCCTTAAGTGTATCCCGTTAGCATTTTGTTCGACATTTCGTTCTTTGATAAGTGCTAATTCATCTTTACCTTAAAAAATTGGGGTTTTAGGTACCTTCCATGTGATATTCCTCGTTATCCATAAGTAACACAAGTTAGAGATGCCATTCACGCACAATTGAAGGTTGAGAATATCATGTTATGTGACGTTAGCTTTGGGTAAAAATTTATGTAAGCCAAAAAAATCTCACAATACAATTGGCATTTAAACACATTCTGGAGAGAGAAAGTGAACACGACCATCTGCTTTTTCCTAATGTACACATAGTCCACCCTTCCCTTGATAAAGAAGAGTTTTATAATAGTTTAAATTTATTGGGCGTAGTTCACGTCTCTTATAATTTGTATGCACCCTGTATTCAGTCGTCTGGATGGTTGGAAGGCCTTCCTACAGATTTGTATGTTGAACTTCTTTGTTTTATTGCTAAAAATTGGGAGGGACTTTCAAGTCACCTATAAGATGCTCCTTTGTTGAAGTATGTAAGTTCCTCTAACAATAAAAATTTGGCCAGTGTATTAGATGCTCCAATCCACACGAGAATTTATCTTTCGTCGGAGGAATCGTACATATCATGGCTTACAAAGTGGTCTAGAGAGCTTGGAAGTGTCGTCGAATGTTACCCCGTGGTCGAATCTACTCATAAAGCAATTATAAATCTGGATCCTGAGGAAAGTGAGAAACTATGCGAGTGGTTGAATCAGTATCCTAAAATTACAGAGCTCTATGTCTCAAATTTTGCAGAGCAGATCCTGGCTGTAGTAAAAGAATCGAAAGACAATCATCTTGCTATCACGACTGCATATTTTTTACACTATTCCCATGCAAATAACTACATCTTGCCCAAACAACTTACCATTCTTTGTAAGAATATTACCATTGTAGTTGTAGTTGAAGGTAGGCATATAATCAAGGAATGAAACTCTCAAAATTTTCTTTTTCCTGAATCAACTAGTAATCGGGCCAAGTTAATGGGAAAGAATCTGTGGACTATAGATGTTGCAACACTTTCGTATCTGTTGGCTCTTCAATTGAAAATCCATATGACTAACACCCATAATCCGCCCAGTGATGAGCAGGAAGGATGTTGTATGTCTTCGTATTTACTTGATGAAATTTGTGCCCAACATCCCTTTCCTAGAATGGGCTGGATATGGACACCAGAAGAGAATGTCGTCAACATTTATTGCAACTTGCTTCTCGAATGAAGATATCGAGGAGTTATGGCGAGGCTAGCTGACCATTTCATTATCCCAACGTACAAGATGATCTTTGAGTAGGATCCACCTTGCATGTCCTAAGAAGCGATGGAGGTGATACTTAACATTGCAGATTGGTACGCCTAACCTAGTGGCACCTTCATCAGAGTATTTGGTCGAGAGAATATTCTGCATGTTCTACCAAGGTATGCCATGAAGAAGTTGGTAATGGAAGAGGTTGCGTATCACCTCTCCATAGGGTTATCAGCTGGACTGCACAGGAAGAAGAAGAAGTCACCATGGCTCGCCCTTCCTTTACGGATCAGATTGTACAAGATTAAGAGCTTGAAAGATGCAGATGCCGAAGCTAAGGAGATAGCGAAGTTCAAGTTTGGCATCAAAGAATTCAATCCATATGGTCCTCATGAGATTTGCAAGAACCACTGTGTGAAGGTGTATTATCTGAGGATCCATGGGACATGTCATTTGGCAAAGGAGGACCCTTGGAGGTATTGTTACAACTACTCCAAGCTCAATGAACCAGTCAATATAGCCACAACATGGAAATCTACTCTACAGGAAATAACACCGCAGGAAGCAACAACAACAACAATAATAAGCAACAAACCGACGCAAGACAAGGGTAAGAAGAAGATTGTCGAGAACCCAGAGGTTGAGAAAAGCTACAAGTTCAAAGAAGATCTTATCATTGAGAAAGCAAATTTGGCAGCGGAGGAAAAGAGGCAACAATGCATAAAGAGGGTAGAGTGAAGGAAGAAATAAAAGCAAAGGCTGGAGGAAGAAGAAAGGAAGTTGCAGGAAATGGAGAAGAAGTTGAAGGAAGAGTAGGAGCTAAGAAGGAGAGAGAGGGAAGAGAAGCAGAAATAGGAAGAAGATGAAAGGCAAGGCACAACGATAGAACAAACCGCGCCCATACAGATTGAGGAGTCTGAACAACCAACAGTTGAGGAAGAGGGTGAGAAGATGCAAGATCGGGAACTTGCTCAGCAGATTGAGAAATTTCTCAAAGTGACTGACATGGAGTTGGTGGATGAACCATAGGATCAACAAACTGACCTCATGCTGCATGCACCCAAGGTCACCTCTAAATCTCCATCAAATGTAGTGTTAGAACTAGTCCCGAGCGGACAAGGAGAGGTTTTTATCCTTAACGATGATCTGGTGATGGATGTGTACAATCTATCATTCAATGAGTTGCAAAAGAAGATTGTACAGGCATGGAGAAATCATTTCCCGGATGATCAGGAATCACCTACATTCATGAAGGAAAGGGTGATAGTGTTAGTTGTTAGAAAGTATCGAGTTTCCATGGTCGATGCCACCTTGGCTTATGCAGGAGCCACGAGGTCAAATGTCAATTTCTTGTTAGGAGAGAATGAACAGATGGAAAAGAACTTGCAAGAGGTGAGGCAGAAGGCAGAAAAATCCACAGGTTCTGCAACAGTATAGATGAAGAGAGCGATACTTGTTGAAGTATGAACTCTTGAGGTCACTATGCAAAAACTCTATTACAGATTTGTTACCGTGCATAAGGAAATTGTCCATCTATATGGATTTCAGCAGCGGAGCAGAAGGATTGTCCAAACTTTGAAGGACATATATGCTGCTATTTCCTATGTGAAAGAATGGACAATGAGGTACAAGGGAGCCCTGCTTCACTTCCCCAAGATGTTGAAGCCACAAGCAAAGCTAGACAAAGCAAAGATCTCGATGTTGATCCAGAAATATGAGAAGCTCTCCCCGTTCGTCAACATCATATAAGCTTAATATGCACAGTTGTATAAGAGTTTGGATGTCATGGTGAGAATGCACATGATCCCGTCAATCGGTTCCCTCACTGAAGCTAAGAACAAGAACCAAGTCTGGCTAGAGATCGACAGGTACATGGAGTAGCTAAGGCGATATGCCACCAACGATGGCTTGGAGTTCAGTGCACAAAATATGCAGAAGTACATTGGTGGTCTTGTGGTCTTGTCATCATCAAGACCATGCTACACATGCTTCAGGATGAGTTGGACAAAGGTTCCAAAACCATATACCCAGAAGCTATGGAGGTAAGAGTCCGCTATAAAAAAGACACCATCAAGCAGTTTGGGGACATCATAGCACAATACCAAGCTTGGTATCAGTATGTCACCAAGAAGCATCAAGTGGAGGTTGCTGAGTTGGTATTTCCCCAAACTTTTGAGTCATAGTGTTTTGTCTTGTTAGGCTATCTCTAGCCTATTTTGTCTCACATGGGTACATGTGGAAAATGTATATTATTTGTAAATATGTTGTAAGTGAAATTCCAAGTGTCATTAGTGGAATGTGAAAATCATTATGAAATGTAATGAGTTATTTGTAAATAATTTGAAGAGTCATGAAGGTAGTCAAAGAGTCACAAAGGGGAATGCCAAGGGTCACCCCACCCTTTGTTATAAATAGAACCTCCTAGCTCATAGAGTAGGCTTTTGGGAGCCAAGCTTTTGGCTAGGCTTAGGCTTAGAAAAGGCTTGGGAGTATTGTGACAAGCCTTGGATTCTCCACAGCGCACAACAATTATACTTCTTTGGAGAAGCAGGTGCTCTTGACTCTAATGTTCCACTATTGAGGCTAGTGGTCGTCAATGGTGTATGTATGGATGGAACTTTCACTTATAATAATAATAACTGAGCCAACATGCTTTCATGCATATGTTTTTATTGTAGTTGGACTATTCTGGTTGCTTTAGCAATGTATGTTGTTTAACTTACACATTTTCTTATGAACTACTTTGTATGCAATTGTATGAATCTTGTTGAATGCATGTTGTTGGATTAACTCGTCACTTTGTTTTGTGGACTATTCCATATTTCAGCTTGTGATTTCATTCCGCTCGTGTGTTCCTTTCAGGTTGCGTACTATTACAGGCTTCTAATGGGCACACTTCCTTTTCCCCTTTGTGTTTTAGAACCCCCCATGCATCTCACTTGACTCACTGCAAGGTCACACAATTTCTTCATCCCAAAGTTATCATACTTATCTCTGCGTGCTATTACATTCAAGGCATTACACTACCACCCATTGTTGGGACTCCTACTCCAAACAGTCTGAGTTCTAGTTGGGACTTCTTACCGGGGAGATCCACTTGAATGTTGGTGGGTCCAACACTATCAACATTATCCTCAGTGAGTTTGACTTCGAGATCAAATACATTAAAATAAAGGAGAACAGAGTTGCAAATGTTCTTAGTAGGAGAGTACAGGTAAACCATGTTGCAGCTGTGAGCTCATATGGGATAGATTTACAGGATCAAATGTTACACTCAGGTTAATAGGTATCAGTAGCTTAAGCACATGTTATAGCAATAGGGTACATGTGAACATGATGTGTACTATCATTTCACAACACATGGCTTGGTGAGATTTAGGGACAAGATCTATGTGTCGGATGACAGTGAGCTTAAGAAACTTATCTTGATGGAGTTTCATGTCAAGCCATATTCAGGTCCTCTAGGATATCAAAAGATATTGATAGTTGTGAAGAAGTTTTAAATTGGCTGAATTTGAAGAAGGAAGTGGAAAATTTTGTTGCTAGATGTTTGGACTTTCAATAGGTGAAGGCAGAGTGCAAGAACCTAGCTGGTTCGTTACAACCTATTTTGATTCCAAAGTGGAAATGGGAGGTCATTTCCATGGATTTCATTACAGGTTTTATGAGGACATCTAGACAACATGATTCCATCAGGCTTGTAGTTAACAGGTTGACTAAGGTATCTCACTTCATAGCAGTTAAGTCTACTTACTCAACTAGTGAGGTAACACGGGTCTTCATCAGGGAGATAGTGAGGTTGCATGGTATTCCAAAGAAGATTGTGTCAGATAGAGATGTTAAGTTTAGTTCCAGGTTTTGGAAAGAGTTGTTTGTAAGTTTGGGTACAAATTTGGCCTTCAGTACAACTTATCATCCACATATAGATGGACAAACAGAGAGGGTCAATAAGATATTAGAGGATATGCTGAGGATGTATGTCATGCATCAACAAAGGATATGGGAGGAGTATCTTCCACTAGCGGAAATTTCTTACAATAATGGTTATCAGGAGTCATTGATGATGAGTTTGTTTGAGGCACTTTATGGGCGGAGTTGTAATACTCCCATAAGTTGGAGTGATCTAGTGAACATGGTGTTGATAGCATCATACATGTTGGAAGAAATGGAATAGGAAATGCAGGTTATCAAGAAGAATCTAAAGGAAAAACAAGACAAACAAAAGAGCTATGCAGATCAACAAAAATAATTCAAGGAGTTTTAGGTTGGGAAACATGTGTACTGGTGCATCAAGCCCAAGAAGAGCTCCTCAAGGATTAGATCATGTGCCAAGTTGTCACCTCAGTATTGTGGACCTTTCGAGATCCTTGAGAGGATTGGACCAACAGCCTACAGAATTGCACTACCTCCAACAATGAAATTCCATGATGTTTTCCATGTTTCATTGCTTAAAAGATATGTAAATGATGTTGATCATGTGATTGATTGGTTTGTATTGCAGGTGGAGTCAGAAGGATAATTCTAGCAAGAACTTCAGTGCATATTGCAGTGGAAAGAACTCATGCTATGGAACTAACCAATCAAGCAATTTAAATTGCAGTGGAAACACTTTGGGCCCAATGAAGCTACATGGGAGATGGTTGATCAGATGTAGGGTATGTGTCCTTCATTATTTGTTAGTGGAGGCAAATGAGTTTTTGATATATGTGCATGTTTATATATGGTTGTTATTGTAAATACCACAAGAAGTTGTGTTATAAATCTCCAATGAATGGTATGGCTGTCATGTTTTCATGTTTTTCATGATGGTCTTGCTTTGAGAAGATTGTTCATTGTAAATACTACATCGAGCTAAGTTATAATGCTCCATGAGCAGTATGTTTTAGTGTTCAACAATTTTGCTGGTTGTAGGTGTCATTGAACACCAAGGATGATGTTCCCCTAAGGGGGAGGGGTCTGTAACAACCCCGAGTTAAAATTCAATGTAATAAAGTTAATCAAAGAAAAAATAAGACCAAGATCACGGGACACGTATTTCAAGCAAAATGTTAGGCAAAACATCCTAGTGGGCATCACTTGTTATTTATTATAGCTAGGGGGAAATTAGAAAAGGCAATGGAAAAGGCTTTGAAAAGGAAAAAAACATTAATTGACATTTATTTATGAAAATAAAGGAAATGAGGAGAAAAGGGATATGAAAGGTCATAGTTTGCAAGTGAGGAGGAAATTGAAGGAAAATAGAGGGAAAATGAAGAAATTAGAGACATCAATAAAAAGGCATCAAAGCATTAGTTTGGGGCCTTTTTGTTAGTTGAGTTTTGGAATTGGCTTCAAAGAGGATAAGAGAACCAAGAGGAGAAAGCAAACAAAGGAAGGACAAGGAAAGCAAAGGAAAGCAAGGATCAAGCAATGAATAGTTGGATTAAGAGGATTCAACAAAAGTACTTGTAGGTAACAGGTTTAATGTGTGATTTCCTAACTAGTTTCAACATGCATGTTATATGCATGTATGTATTTGTTTCATTGTTGTCATTGGCTTGGGTTTTGCCTATTTTGACAGTGGTTTCAACCTTGCTTTGCCATTTCCAGATAGCCATGGTGTGATGGGATTCATTATTGGTTAAGCTTTGGATTATCGGAAGGTTTTGGATCCAGGTGAGGTGGTCTCAAGAAAATCCCAAGAGTTGGAGGTATAGATAGTTTTATTTGAGAAGGCCTCAACAGGTGGGTGGAGATAGGAAAATTCCTCAAGGGATGGTGAAGGAATTATGAGGTATCTATTGAAAATAGCAACAAGAAATGTTAATAATAGAAATTCTAAAAATAACATTTCAGAATATTCCAATTTTGATTTATCCTTGAATTAAAATTCGAATTTAGTCTCACCAGCTGTTTGAAAAATAATTAATTAATTCATCTTGGATTAATTAGTTGGAGAAATTCAAACATGAAGTCTTTGTGAAGTCATGCAACAATTATCCCTTTGATTGAGGAAGCTATCCCTTAATTAAGGAGATAAGGATGAGTTGTAATTTGTTAGCTCAGTTAACTGAGTTAAGTCCAGTTAAATTAGTTCCAAACAATCTGAGGAACTAATTGTGAGTTCAGTTAGTTAATGCATGCATGCATGAAACCAGTGTACTCCAGATAATTGAATATTCTCTCATAATAACTCATGCATGTCAGTTCAGACAAAGACGTAGTTGAGATTAAAGGCAGGGACAATGTACTATCAGTTGCAAGAATTTTCCTATGAGAAAATCTCTTGCATGCAGAAGGAATTCATTCCTTGAGGATTGCACAATTTTACAGTGTGTAAGAGCAGTGTTCCACTTGGTTGAAGGTGAATCATCCCAGAGGAACAACGCAAGGAAATAGGAGGCTTGGAGGACAGAGGGAAAGGCATATGTGTTTTCTATTCTGTCTATGAGTAGCAGTGAGGGATTGTACTGAGAGCTAAATAGTTGCGAGAGCTAAAGCTTTGTGTAATCCTGAGATATTTCCACTTGTATGATAATACAGATAGCGGGGTTTTTAGCTGAGGATTTCCCCAGAGTATTTTTTTGTGTTTCACGTGTGATTAATTCTTCTTCTCTGTTATATGTGTTCTGTTTGATCTTGCTCAAAATCGATTAAGCTTCCGCAAGTTTGATTGTAGAAGTAGATTAAGTATTTTGCTTTAGTACATTGCATAATCAGGTTAATTTACAGTGAGAATTTCTACATGGTATCGGAGGAAAGGTTATCAGAGCTGTGAACAACACACTGAGAAGGGAAAAGATTCAAAGTTTGAATTTCTTGATTCGGGTACAAAATCGATTTCTTATCACACCTCAAAGTTCACCAATGGTGTTCAATGGCTTGAGACTCGAGTATTCCCTGGATGGCAGCTCGAATTACATAGCATGGAAGGATCACATGCAAGTGGTATTAGAAGAAAATGGTTTGAAGGCTTTCATTGATCAAGAAATCCCCAATCCAGCTGCAACTAATGCACAAGAACTGGATGAATGGAAGAAGTCTGTGGCGAAAGCGAAGAGTATTCTTCTGGAGGGAGTTCGAGACCACATTGTCTCGAGTCTCCATGGGAAGGAGACTCCATTTTCAATGTGGAAGACATTGAAGGACCTATATCAGAACAACAGCGACCAGAGGAAGCTGGCGCTCAAGGACAAGCTTAAGAAAATCAAGTGTGAAAAGGGCGACACTATTTCTACATATTTGAACAAGCTCACCACCTGTAGGGATGAGCTTGGTAGTGTAGGAGTAATGACAGCCGATGAAGATATGGTGAGCCTTTCTCTCCTCGGTCTTCCAAAGAGCTTGTTATCGGGAAAACTAGTGTCCATTCAGAGCTGCTAGTCCCACTAAGACGGGTAGCTCTCTTAGAAACAAACAAACTAAAGTTACTTGTGTTTTCTTTTATGAAAGATAGATGAGAAAGAAGCAGAGAGTACCAACCTCAGTCTTTCGCTTGGCTCCTTTCTTGTTTCCTTTCCCCTTTGACAGAAATCCACCACTCTTTCCTCACTTGTCCCGCTTCAAAGAACACCTGTGGAGTCAAAGCAGCATGATACCATCAAAGCATAGAGATCTATAACCATAAACAATATAGGATCAGATATATATTAACCATACAAATGCATATATCAAGACAAGATTCAGAGATACACAAACATATGGAGGAAAACTCAAATAGCTTTATTGATAGAAGTAGTAGAAGAGAGGATTACAACCCATTGGTCTAACCCAGCACCATCCTCCCAGCATGAAAGCCCTCTTCAACTCATGAAAATCTTAGATCACCCAACAATGTTGCATAGAGAAACCAACAACACTTCCTTACAAAAATACAAAATTCCAGCCTTTGGATCTCTAGGATGAGGGATCCATATATAGATGTTTGCAGGTGGGTGAGTCAGCTTCTGGGATTTTGATTAGTGTCCTCTCTCTGATAGTTCTTGGTTCTACTTGGATATTCATGATCTTTTACGCATCCCTGGGCGAATTCAGAGAGGCAAGTGTCAAATGGGAAGTTTCTAGAAGATTCTCTGGGTTTCCACCTAGCCAACCGCCTCTGCCATTTGTCTGTTCTCACTCATCGCACCCTATAGAAGGGCTTTTCATTATGCGTCTCACTTTTTGCATGTGGCAGGTGAGATGCATCGCACCCTTAGCACTGAGCAGTCTGTATGGTCCAGTTTTGACCAGTTCTGAGTAGTTTTTAAGGGAGAACTTATGGGAGATGATGTAATCAGTTGACCTTGCCCCTTTAGGGTATGAAACAACACTTTTAGGGAATTAGAAGCTCTTGGTTTATGGACATATGTGATTGGGGTTGCAGTGCCCAAATATGTCTATAACAGAGCTGGAATAGCTATTAGGACTCAGTGAATGGAAGAGAGAAACTGCCGGATTGGGAATGACTATGGTTGGATCTGATGCAAGAGGAGATCAGGAGGAGCACTAGAGATGGTTCTTCATCCAAGCATGATGATGAAGAAAATCTAGCCTTAATAAGTAAGGCAAGGAAAGGGAAAGGGAAGGCTTCCCATTCCAAATCAAGTTCTTCTCATGGTGGGAAGAAGAATGACAAATTTAAAGTGAGATGCTTTAATTGTCATGAGGTGGGCCATTATGCAACTAATTATCCATTGAAGAAATCCAAGAAGGGATCCTTGAAAGGATCAGAAGGTGAGGCACGGGCCTCTCAGTTTTAATTGGATTTTAGCCTCATCGCATGCATGGTTTCATTGATGGTGGGTTGTGTTTGGTATCTAGACAGTGGAGCCTCATTCCACATGAGCGGTGATAAGAGTTTATTCAGTACCTTGGAGGTGAAAGACCTCAAGATGCGAATAGAGATGGGCGATGATGGAAAGTACCGTGTTTCAGGTGAAGGTACAGTTGTTTTTCAAAGGGAGCATGGAGCTCCTCTCATCCCGACTGATGTAAAGTATGTGCCTGGACTGAAGAAGAACTTGGTATTGGTCGTGATGTTGGAAAACAAAGGCTATGATGTAGTCTTCAGTAAAGGAAAGTTGTTCCTGAGACACATAGCCATGGGTCATACCAAGAGGATTGGGATTCGAGTGAAGAATCTCTACAAGCTGGAGGTAGATGACTTTATTGCATTGAGTTCAAAAGCAGAATTGGTGCAAAGCCAAGACATTGGCGAGTTATGGCATAGACAGTTGGGTCACTTGCATCATGCGGCCTTGAAGATAATGCATCATATATCTACTGGACTTCCCAAAGGTAAACTTGAGAAAGTAGACACATGCAAAGGTTGTACCTTGGGAAAGTACGCCAAGTATTCCTTTCATGATCGAGATAATCGAGCTGAAGTAATCTTGGAGCGAGTTCATACAAATGTGTATGGACCATTCTCGGCAGCCTCCACCGTGAAACAAAGGTATTACATGATTTTAATTCATGATTTTCCTCGTAAATGCTAGATCTATTTCATGTAGAAGAAGGATCAAACCTTCTCAAATTTTTTGAGTTCAAAGCTTTCGTTGAGAAAGAATCAGGGAAGAAGATCAGGGTCTTGAGAAGCAACAATGGTGGAGAGTATGTCTCTCAAGAGTTTAGGGACTTCTGTGCTGCAGAAGGAATTAAACGGGAGTTGACGGCTCCTCATAACCCACAACAGAATGGGGTGGCCGAGAGGAGGAACATAACGATTGTGGGGGCAGCTCGGGTGATGCTGCATGACCAAGGCCTACCACTTCATTTGTGGGCTGAGGCATGCAACACATCAGTCTATTTGTAGAATAGAAACCCGCATCACATACTTGGGATGAAGACACCAGAGGAATCTTTCTCTGGGAAGAGACCAGATGTGGGTCACTTCAGGATCTTTGGCTCATCGGTATATTGCCATGTGACCATTTGTGTTTATGGTACATAGTAATCCTCCGACTGGTAGGCAAATACACCTGATAGTTGTGGGGGGCATAATTCCAAAAATAACATTATATATTAATTACTATGTACCATAAACACAAATGGTTTGTAATTAAATTCAAAAATTCCATGTTTTCATTGCTGTAAAGTATTGAATAGATAATTTTTATGGGTTTTATTTTTTAATTTAAAAAATATAAATTGGAAAAAAATATGTAAAAATAACATGTGTACAATTTGTACAAGATTATACCAATCTATACTCTAATGACATGACATGTGTACTATAATATGAGCATTATATAAAAAAAATGCTATCATTCAATATTAAATAAATAATTATTAACATGTTATCATTCTCTTCAATGTCAATTATATATATATATATAACTTTTATCTACCAAAAAAATGTTTAATTATATTAAAAAAATTAATATAAAAAAAGTTAAACAAATATTCATGTAACTCATTTTACAATTTTATTATTGTTTGGAGTACATACAACACATCATGACATTAAAATATTTTATTAAATTAAGCCGTAGAGAACCCTAACTATGTGACCTTATTTAATCACATTTGAAACATTATTAGACAATCATATTAAGCTATTAAACAATCATATTAAGCCTTCCCTCCTTAGAGACTTATGTCATAGACAACTCATTAATATTGTTGGAAATAATAATCCCAACCACCACCTTAAACACACTTACAACCATCATGTTTGCCCAGTCAACCACTACACAGTTGCTATTTTGTTTGCAGGCAGAATGAAAGAAGTCATAACAGAAGTTCAGAGGGGACCATTCTACAACACATTACAGAAGTTAAAAGCATTTAATGAAGTTTATTAATTTGATATGGGCAAATATTCATTCCGCCACTGTTGCCCACACTCCACAACACCTGCAAGTTCAGAAAATCATTTACTATGTAGAATCGCCCATGTTGCGTATTAAATATTTTCTTTGTCATGTAATTAATGTCAAATTTGTTTGGTGGGTGTGTGAAAACCAGTTTACTCCGCAACCCAGTGAAGCGTAAATCGCAGTAAGTCTTTTTTGTTTTACTTGGAGCAACAGCCTCCAATTTATCATGCCAATGTATTTTTCTCATTTTATTTTACTTTGTTTTGCCGTGAGTGAACTTTGTGTTTTAATTAAAGTCCCTATGTGGTTTTGATATCCTCACCGCAACCAAATATTTACCTTTCTGCAACTAAAGTTGACCTTTCTGACTTTGCAGCAACTGATTTTTGAGTTCCTCTGCCCCATAAATTTATTTTTCTAACATGGTATCGAAGCGGGTTAAATATTGTTAGTGTAAAAACAAGTGTTTTACTAGCAATTAAAATTTGTTTTGGAGGGTAGAATTTTTGAAGCATATTTACCTGCAGGTTGAAAGTTTTTTTTACACTCAGAGATGGCAACATCAAGCACAAGCTTGACTAATCCTCAGATACCTCAGTTTAATGGCAAAAACTATGATTAGTGGGCTATTACAATGAAGGCCCTATTTTCATCTCAAGACATTTGGGATGTGGTGGAGAATGGTTTTCAAGAACAAGTAGATCCAGCAGCATACAATGCCTTGTCTCAAGCAGAAAGAGATTTGTTTAGGGACAACAGGAAGAAGGATTCAAAAGCCTTGTTCTATATTTTCCAAAAAGTTCATGAAAGTATTTTTCCAAGGGTTGCAACAGCAAAAAATCCAAGCAAGCATGGGCACCCTCCAGACAACCTACCAAGGAATGGCAAAAATCAAGACAACAAAGCTACAAATGCTAAGGAGATATTTTGAAACACTTTTTATGAAAGAGTGATAATATAGACTCGTTTTTTACACACGTAAGTGGGTTGGTTAGTTGAGAAAGTTTTGAGAAGTTTTCCAGCAAGGTTTGAGACAATTGTTGTGGCCATAGAAGAGACAAAGGATCTCTCACAGTTCTCAGTGGATGAGCTTAATGCATCACTAATTTCTCATGAACATAGACTGAATAGAGCAGTAAGCTCCTCATTGGAGCATGCCTTCAAGACACAAGTATCATTTGGTCAAGGTCGAGGCAGAGGAAGAGGAAGAAGCCCACACAGAGGTGGAAGAAGTAGCCCTTCAAGCTCAAGTGGAAGAGGCAGCAATCAAAATCCAAGTCAAGGCCCAAGCTAGAATCAAGCACAAGGTCAGAGGTATGATAAATCTCAAGTTCAATGTCATTACTGTAAGAAGTATGGTCATTATGCAAATGAATGTAGAAAGAAGCAATATGATATTAGTAACAAGCCAAGTGTAAATTTCACAAAAGAAAATCAGAACCATGATAGCATGTTTTTAGCTTGTAATGTAGCACAAGAAAAACAAAGTGATATATGGTATCTAGATTCAAGGTGTAGCAATCACATGTCAGGGAACATAGAAATGTTTTCCAATCTAGATGAAAGTGTGAAATCTGAAGTGACATTAGGGACTGATAGAAAAGTCTCTGTCATGGGAAAAGGAAGAGTTAATATCTTAACAAAGAAGGGAGAGAAGAAGTACATCTCAGATGTTTACTTTGTCCCCGGTCTGAAGCATAACCTCATAAGAATTGGACAACTCATGCAAAAGGGCTACAATGTCTTTTTCAAAAATGATGAGTGCACAATTTTGGATAGGCCTCCAAGCAAACAACTGATTGCAAAAGTTCAGATGACAAACAATAGAATGTTTCCCCTAAAGATAAGATTAGATTTGAAAGAAGGTGCACAAGCACAACTATCAATGAACTCACAAGAGGATGGAAGAAGAGGCATCTGTCACACAAGTGAACTATCAAATAGAGGTCAAAGATGAAAACTAGTTATGGAATTTGAGATTTGGACATCTCAAGTTTGGAGGTTTGAATTTGTTGCATAAGAAAGGCATGGTGAAGGGTTTGCCACTCATAGAAAAACCGAACAACCTATGTGAAGGATGTATCTTGGGCAAGCAACATAGAGAGACATTTCCAGTAGGAAAGTTAGTAAGGGAAAAGACACCTTTGGAGATTGTCCACTCAGATTTATGTGGACCAATGCAGACACCATCAATTGGTGGCAGCCACTATGTATTGACATTCATAGATGACTACACAAGGAAGACATGGGTCTATCTCCTAAAACATAAAAGTGAAGTGTTTGAGCGGTTTCGCCAATACAAGGATCTTGTTGAAAAGAAAATTGGACACTACATCAAAGTCCTCAGGATTGACAGAGGCGGCGAATAAACCTCAAATGACTTCCTTTCGATTTTGCAGGGAGCATGGAATTCACAAGAAATTTACAACAAGATATACACCTCAGAAAAATGGTGTGGTGGAAAGGAAGAATAGGACCATTATGGAAATGGAAAGGAGTATGTTGAAGGCAAAGCATTTTCCAAATGATTATTGGGCTGAAGCTGTCGCTTGTGCAACATATATCTTGAATAGATGTCCAACCAAAAGTGTCCAGAACATAGTTCCTGAAGAGGCATGGAGTGGAAGAAAGCATAACATCACTCACATGAGAGTTTTTGGATGTGTGGCTTATGCACATGTCCTAGATGAGTTGAGGAAGAAGTTGGACAACAAAGGTGAGAAAATGTATATTTGTTGGATATAGTGATGAATCCAAGGCATACAAGCTCTACAATCCATCAACCAAGAAAGTCATAATCAACAGAGATGTGCAGTTCATAGAAGAGGAAGCATGGAATGGAAGTTTATAGAAGACAATCAATGTGAAAGCATGTATATTGCATGAGGACAAAGAGGAATTAATAGCAACAAGTAATTCCTCAACAATAACTCCCTCTACTCTTATTCAAGCGCAACAAAGCAGGCAACAAGGAACACCATCAACAAATATTAGGACAACGTCGTGCAGTCAAGCAAGTGCTTCTCCAAGCACGCCGCAAAGTGCAACACCAAGTGGCATATCAAGCCCATCTTTAGCAAGCATAAGAAGACAAAAATTCAGAAATTTGAATGAAATATATGAGCAAGATGAAGTTGATAGTAGCGCTGGTCTGAATTCATTATTTGCCTTGTTTTGTCATGTAGATGACCCAATACACTTTGAAGATGCAGTCAAAGATGAAAAATGGGTTCCAGCAATGGAGGAAGAATGGGTTACAACAATGGAGGAAGAAATAGAAGCAATAGAAATGAACGACACATGGGAATTAGTGAACCTTCCGCAAGGAAAATAAGTCATTTGATTGAAGTGGGTCTATAAGACCAAAAACAACATTGAGGGAAATATTGAAAGGCACAAAGCAAGGCTAGTTGTCAAAGGATACAAGCAGCAACATGGAAGAGATTATGAGGAGACGTTCGCACCAGTCATGAGGATGGAGACGTCCATACAGTTGTGGCGATTGTCGCGCAACATAAGTGGAAAGTGTATCAAATGGATGTAAAGTCAGCGTTCTTGAATGGAGTGATGAAAGAGGAAGTGTATGTTGTACAACCACCTAGTTATGGGGCAGAAGGCCAAGAAGACAAAGTGTATCGGTTGAGAAAATCTCTTTATGGGCTGAAGCAAGCACCGTGTGCATGGTACAGCGAGATAGAAGTAAAGCAAACATAAAATGGCATTTTTATCTCTCAAGTAAAGTATGTAGCGGACATTTTGGAGAGGTTTAAAATGCAGAACAACAATCTCGCACCAACTCCAACTGTCATGGGGTTGAAGTTGAGCAAAGAAGATTGCAGCAACAATGTCAATTCGACATTATACAAGAGCATGATAGGCAGCTTGATGTATTTGACCGCCACTAGGCCGGATATAATGTATGCAGTGAGTTTGGTGTCGAGGTTCATGGAGACACCCAAGGAGACACATTGGCAAGTAGCAAAAAGGATTCTAAGGTATGTCAATGGGACAAAACAGTATGGCATTTTGTACACCGCAACAGATGATTTCAAGTTGGTTGGTTACACTAACAGTGATTGGGCAGGAAGTGTCGATGATAGAAAGAGCACATCAGGTTATGTTTTTCATTTGGGCTCTAGAGCCATTTCATGGGCCTCCAAAAAGCAACCAATAGTTTCATTGTCAACAACAGAAGCTGAATATGTCGCTGCAACAACAGCAGCGTGTCAGGCAATTTGGATGAGAAGGATGTTGAGGGATCTTCATCGTGACCAAGAGGGAGCAACAACTATTTTCTGCGATAACACATCCACAATTGCATTGTCAAATAATTCGGTCTTTCACAAGAGGACCAAGCATATTGATGCTAAATACCATTTTATTAGAGAATTGATTAACAATGATGAAATTGTGTTGCAACACTGCAGATCACATGAACAGTTTGTTGATATTTTCACGAAGTCATTGGCATGTGAAAATTTTGTTTAACTCAGAGATTGTTTGGGAATTGTCAATGGCAGCCATTGCGATTAAAGGGAAGTGTTGGGAATAATAATCCCAACCACCGCCTTAAACACACTGACAACCATCATGTTTGCCCAGTCAACCACTACATGGTTGCGATTTTGTTTGCGGGCAGAATGACAGAAGTTAGAACAAAAGTTCAAAGCTGCGATTAAAGGGAAGTGTTGGAAATAATAATCCCAACCACCGCCTTAAACACACTGACAACCATCATGTTTTCCCAGTGAACCACTACACGGTTGCGATTTTGTTGGCAGGCGGAATGAAAAAATTCAGAACAGAAATTCAGAGTGGACCATTCCCCAACACATCACAGAAATTAAAAGCCTTTAATGAAGTTTATTAATTTGATATCGACAAACATTCATTCCGCCACTGTTGCCCACACTCCACAACACCTACAAGTTTAGAAAATCATTTACTATGTAAAATAGTCCATTTTGCTTATTAAATATTTTCTCTGTCATGTAATTAATGTCAAATTTGTATGTTGTGATAAATATGGATGAAAATGTCATTTGTAATGTTGGGCATGTTAGGGAAGTTAGGGAGCAAGACGCTGTGAGGTAGTGAGGAGAAAATCATAAAGGAAATTTTGGTGGGCGCCTGAAAAGTAGTTTGACAGACGCAACCTAGTGAAGTAAGTCTTTTTTGTTTTACTTGGAGCAAATTTTGGTGGGCGCGTGAAAAGCAATTTTACAGAAGTTTACTCGGCAACCTAGTGAAGCAGTAAGTCATTTTTGTTTTACTTGGAGCACCAACCACCAATTTATCACGCTAATGTATTTTCCTATGTTTTATATTATAAACAAAAGTATGTTATGTTGGGATGTGGTATTAAGCCTTCACAAATAAATTTCCACTCCTTTTACTCTGTTTTATCGTGAGTCCCTATGTGGTTGCGATATCCTATACGCAATCAAATATTTACCTTTCCGAAGCAGTAAGTCTCTTTTGTTTTACTTGGAGCAACAACCTCCAATTTATTACGCTAATGTATTTTCCTATGTTTTATATTATAAACAAAAGTATGTTATGTTGCGATGTGGTCTTAAGCCTTCACAAGTAAATTTCTGCAACTCTCCTTTTACTCTGTTTTACCGTGAGTTCCTGTGTAGTTTCCTGGAGGCAGTGAAATATTTACCTTTCCGCAACTGAAATTGACCTTGCTTACTTTACCGCAACTGATTTCTGAGTTCCTCCACCCCTTAAAAACACCCCTATTTTTAAAATTATTTTTCTAACAAATATTACACCCCTATTTTTTTTGTTTCTCACTGGCTAAACATTTTGTTTACTCTTTATCGGGATAAATTATAATTTTGGAGATTAAATCCTAAAATTGTTTTTGCATTGGATGTTGCGCATTTATGCCGGTAGAACATAGGCTTTCATTTGGGACGCCTCGAATTATCTCTGGTTTGAAGTTTTCCATTGACTAGATTAATCTTTCCCAACCCGATCTTGAATTTATCTGTATTTTTTTCCAATGCATAAAACTGGTTATAGGGTTTCATTTCCGTTTGAACTCCAATTTTTAATTCTTGTGTCCAAATTATAGCTCTCTTCCTAAACTGAATTCTGATTTTTGCAAATATGTTTCACAACTACTTTGATTTTAAGTTTTGAATTTAATGTAAGAGCAAAACTTTAAAAAATTCAAGTACTTCCTCCGATGTCATTTCAAGAATATTATACATATTATTCTTCGCCGCCATCTGTTGCATGGGCTTTCACCCCTTCTCATGGTGTAGTAGACAATCTGCAAAACAACTCTTACACTCTAGGGCACGGATTGCTATTTACTTCATTTGCATGTCAGAACCCTATGTTATCTGAACCTGCTATGCATTTGCATGTCAGAACCTATGTTATCTGAACTGCTATGCCTCTATGTGATGGATATTCCACATTTTCCTTCCCATTTCAAATTATTATTGGAGTTGTCTATAATGCGACTTTTTGAAGATTCCGGTGACGGAATCCGTCGGAAGAAATTGAGGTCAAATCTTGATTTCTTGCAGTTAAAATGGTTTTTTAACTGCATATTTGGATTCAACACCCTGAAAAACCCTGAGACGCTTTCATTGTCCAGAAACTAGCTATCAAACTTGCGATTCCAATAAATTCTTGCCGAATTTCGACCGGAAAAATCCACCAGAAAAACTTTCAAAAAGTCTTGTTATAGACTATTTCATTATTGTTGTGTAAATAGGTAAATGATGGTTTAGATTTTTATTTTGGTTGATATTAATCTGCTCAGGGAAAAAATATTTTTATTTATTAAACGCACGTTAATCGTATGTTGTACGTTATGTATGGACATACTTAATTATCATTCTCATATTGAATTGTTGTTGCACAACCAACTTGACCTGCTGCGTGGTTTTTCAATATTTTCTTACGCTATTTAAAGGGTTTTTTTAAATCTCAGCGCCAAACATTTTTATCAGACTAAGTTGTTGAATGTACATGTGGACATAACCAACTTGACCGGCTTGAAAATAACCAGCTTGTCAATAAGCCTGGCAATAAATGCACGAGATTGTATATACCTATTATTAGATTTTAGCAGGTTATTTATCCAACTATAGATATATACAGCGCCATTGCATTTATAACCCATAAACATACTAGTTATTTATTGCTCGCTTGACCTGCATATTGGTTTTTCAAGATTTTTTTAATCTATTTAAGTTCTTCTTTTATCTGCTCAGGGAAAAGTATTTTTATTTATTAAACACAGGTTAATTGTATGTTGTACGTTGTGTATGGACATACTTATTTATCATTCTCATCAGGGTTAAATTGGGTTAAATTTGACGGGTCCCTACCCGTCACAAAAAAAAGTTTATGCCTTTATTTTTAAAGGAACCTTCATATGATTTTTAATATTTATTTTTATCTTACATAATTAATTATTATTATTTTTTTTGGTAAAAATATATTAGTGAAAATTTATCATTTTTTATATTTTTTTTTGGATATTTTTTAATATATAATTCTTATATAATAAAAATAAATTAATTAGATATATATGAATTTCAGTTCATCAATTAAAAACATTTTAAAAAATGAATTTTGTGGGAATTTCAAGAAAAGATATTACCAAGGAGAAAATGTGTGAAATTAAGTAAGAGTTTCCAAAACAAGAAACTCAAGTGAGCCTCTGTCACGTAATTTAAAATATTTTAGAACATTTGAAACATTTTGACTAAGTATTCTAAATATGACACTCCATAACTAAATAGGTTGGTACTGGAATGACAATTCATATTCTCATAACTCCATATTAGCAAAACCTATATTTAAGGAGTTATAGAGTGTCATATTCTCATAAGAAAAACACTCCATAGCAAAAACCCTAACAATCTAATGTAACAAATTGATCATTTATATCCATGTCTATTTTTATAGATATATGTTTTTATCAAATTTTCTCCAATTTACCAAAGGTATAAGGTCATACAATCGACCCTTTTTCAAGAAAACTATGCAATCTGAGGATCAAATATTCCTCATCAAGTTGAAAGTTCCCGCTTTTCACATTAGGTCGAAGATAATTCATCCAAATCAATGTGCAACTCTTCCCACTTCTACGCAGACCTGTTCTAGCTCAATAATGGGAGAACTAAATGAGCCACACAGTGAGAGATGATATTTTATATTGGTAGAAGCTATTAAAAAGATACAAGATGGGCTTATGAGATTGACCCTTTACAATAATCCACAAAATATATTATATACATTTCATGCGAATATGTGAAGGGAAGGCCAACAAACAAAAATATCAATACATTAGAGGAAGACATAGTTTCTTTGTATATGTCTCATTGAAATAAATAATTGATGGATTTTATTTTTCATGTAAATAATATTTCATGTGGGCAAGAATAAAATATTGTTTAGGGTTCAAGTCTATGTAACAAAGTTGGAAACCATTACAATAATATACTCAATATGAATTCAACATGTCACTTGTAAGAATTGAAACATTGTAGGAAGTATAACAATCATTCCTCCCAATTATCTAAAAACAGTGAATTGACAATTTGTATATTATTATATTTTTATTTTAATACTAAATTGAATTTAGTTCAACCAATTTACATGTTGGATATTAATAGTTGTTCAATAATTTGATAGGATGTTATCTAGATTTTATAGAACTGATTGAGTTAAGATCATATGACTCTGTTATCAAATTATTGTAAGGTTTGATGAGTTTGGATATATATATATATATATATATATATATATATATATATATATTTTTTTTTTTTTTTACAGTGAAACTTTAAACTTTATTTCCATTTTCAAATTTTCTATATTTAATATATGAAATTTAAACTAAATAAAAATTAATCTCCAAATAGCCCAAGGGGCTTTGGATTGACGGTGAATGGGTGCACTGTTATTCAAGTCTCGCGTGGGTGCTTACCTACCAAAAAAAATTAATCTCCAAATAAACCAACTAATGCAAACTTTTAACTGATAAAGGAATTCCATTGAATAAAAAAAAACTCCCAATTTTTCCATAATGCAAAATAAAATTTTTCTCTTTTGCAAAGAAGTGGTTTCAAGTTGGTTTCTTTTGAGAATTTGTCTTTTAGAAATGTCATTCAAAGTGCAATTCTTAAGTACTTAGATGTGTTGTTTTATAATTGGCATTCACTTTTTTGGCATTGGTCAGAAAATTATGATTGTCGGACATGTGTTCTCCAGCACCCATTGGAAAACTTTTACTGTAGTTGATGTAAGTAAAACACTAAAAAAATCCAACTATTTCGTAGATTCAAACTTGGACTCTCTAGCTAACTTGTCCGACTTGGGAGTAACTTGGAGATATCATCAACTATGATCTCAACTAACTTAATCTATTTTTTTAAGGATGATTCATATAAAGATGATATATTCTAAATAAAATGAAATAAAAATAACATTGTGAGATTGACCTAAAAACACAAAGAAAAAAAGAGAAGTGACATATTCCAATCTTTTCCCTTAAAAAGCCTGCGAGAGCTCCTTTTTGAAAATGTTCTTTTCCAACCAAACCCACCTTAGGATTCAAGATGGTTGGTGGTCCAAATAAATTAACAAACAAATTTACTAATGGTCTTATCTTCAAAACCTCAAACACCCATCATGCATTGCTTTTGCGGCAAGAGAAAGGGCGAGGAGGGGAAGTTGGGCATACCTGCTATTAGCCCAAATTCGGAGAAGCCTTTACTCGGAGAAATGCTTACTTCTTCCCTCAATGCCCATCATGCATTGCTTTTGCGGCAAGAGAAAGGGCGAGGAGGGGAAGTTGGGCATACCTGCTATTAGCCCAAATTCGGAGAAGCCTTTACTCGGAGAAATGCTTACTTCTTCCCTCAATGCTCAAATGCTTGTATTTCTATTTATTATTGTATAAAAATCTGTAGCAGGGATATTGTAAAATTCCCAAAGGGTTTAGGGAATTTCAAGGCACGACACAAGTAACAAAGAATCGTAGATGTGACTCTCAAACCCACTTTTATTTCAGGGGTCATATTCTCGCCTTTTTTGTGAGCTTCGATGTAGTTTCTGAGTCGAAGAGCTCGTCCGACATCTATAAACTTTTGTTTAGTACCATAATCGGAAATCAATATTCTGTTCAATATATGTTTCTCTAAGCTGCACTCAAACTAATAGAATAATAGAATCACTTGACATCAAATCTAATAGATTGAAATAATAGATATTCCCTGACATCAAATCTGATGGATTAAATGCAGAAGCCTAGAGAGTGCGCCAATATGGAGTGTATATATATATATATATATAATTGAAACTTCGTATTTTCTTACCTGCCCGTCATTTTGACGCTTTTCTGCTGCTCTACGTGAGGCCTTCTGCAATGAACCATCGCTCTGCATGTGGCTCTGGGCCATGATCCAAGTCCCAGCGTGAAGGCCCTATCCATATCTAGCTGTTATCAGCACGTGTCTTCCTTTTTTTAGGTGAGATGTCTACAGGTCCCATTAATTTCTCTTCTTTTGGCGTTTACCTAGACATAAATGGCTTCTGCAGTTGGCGCGTGGCTCTCGGACATGATCTATGTCTTTAACACGTAAGTCCATTACTTCCCTGTTCTTAAGATTGGATATATCCCATATGTCCTCTGTCTCGGCGTGTGTTACAGCATTGTATGGAGTGTCATACATGTCTTATTATCCATGTTTTGGCGTTTAGTGAGTCTCCTGTTATAGGTCACATTTGATCAACCGACATTTATCATCCTTCCTTCTCTGAACTTTCTAGGTTATTTCTCTCCATGCGTCCTTGTCCTAAGACACGAGTCAAGTTTTTAGAAGAACGCTACAGGTTTAATTTTGCTCATTTTCGCTATTAGTGGGTTTTTCTTTCTTATCTTGAGGTTACAGTGGAATGAAACATTACTTTCTATTATACTCTCTGAGTATAGCAGGAAGGTTGAGTGTTTCCATTCCTTTCTTCCTTTTTTCAGTAGAGTTCATAATTGTTTAGCCAGCCAGTAAGTGAACCTGTTAGTATCTACCAGTTTGGAGTTTTCCTGTAGTATCGTTGACAGCTTGGGATTACTCTGGTATGAAAGTTCTGGCGATTTTGATGGTTTCGGTTCTCTCTCTACATCATGAAGGCCTTGCGCGGAGCACAGAGGTACGTATATAGTTCTCCTATCTTGATTCTTGTAAATGTGGTGCCTTAATGTCTTGGTTTTACACATTCTCTGTGAAATTTTTTTAAGAAGCTTGAACTTTTTATGTTACTGTTTCTCTCGCGCTATTCCCATGGTAGAAGAGAATGTATTTTGGTAGATTAGAAATACTCTTACAGGGTTCATTTCTGATAATCAAGGAGGCCTTTTCCTCAAATTTTCCGTGTACAATCTTTTCAAAATACTTCATAGTTTCCCGACCTTGCACAGATTTCCGTTGCAGAATTGGAAATTGTTGTTGTCTTTGTTACAATTGTATTTGTTGTTGTTTGGATATATCTTAATTATATATAATGGGCATCTCCTTCGTGAAAATGTAAATTTTACTTGAAATTCATAGATTAAATGGCCATA
Organism: Pinus tabuliformis; assembly: GCA_031772625.1. Lineage (NCBI taxonomy): Eukaryota > Viridiplantae > Streptophyta > Pinopsida > Pinales > Pinaceae > Pinus > Pinus tabuliformis. The sequence goes on along the minus strand of CM062808.1, from coordinate 488,881,278 downwards.
TGAACATGGAGGGTCTTCTGAGTAAGGGTTTTTAGCGTTCGAGCCGTAGGTTGAAGGTTTAGTCTGGTTTTTCCGGTATTGGCTCCATGGTCATCTCCTTAGTGAAATTGTAAATTTTTCTTGAAATTCATAGATCAAATGGCCATATGAACATGGAGGGTCTTCTGAGTAAGGGTTTTTAGCCTTCGAGCCGTAGGTTGAAGGTTTAGTTTGGTTTTTCCGGTGTCGGCTCCCTGTATTTCCAATTCCTTTCTCTATTAGTTTTTGACGGAAAATTTGGGTAGGTGTACTGTCGGTACGATGGGCACGTATGGGATAACTTAGCCGTCATTTTAGCCACTTTTTTGAATCCCGATTTCCCTCTTAATCAATATTATCTTTAATTTAAATCTTGCCACATGTAATCCGGTCAGCCTGTATGTACTTCACTGAATGTCTTTCATTTTATACTAATATCTCCCCTTAGGTATATCTGATCCGAAATAAAGCCTCTGCCAAGATCCTATCTATCCGTATCACATAAAATCTCAGCTTTTAAGGTCCTGTACTGTTTCATAAATTCGCCTCACTTTCTGAGCCATTTGCGTCACTCCATTACCATTCCCAGCTGAGCTGTCCTTGTGATATCACTTTTTCCCATTCCGGCGGTACACATGGAGATCCTCTCCAATGTGTCTGCTTCGTCAGCCTTAGTACGGGCTACTATCGAAGCTGAAAATGCTTTTGTAAGCAGTTCTGTACGTAAGAATTGGAATCCTGAAGTGGCGAACACTATTATTCCACCTGTCTCTTTGACAGAACGTGAAATTGAAGGTGGCGGGGATGATTTCCCACGACGTAGAAGGAAGCAACAACCTATGAAAACTATTCCGCCACCCTCTGCATGTAACCTTGATAGTGCTTTTCTTGCGGACAGAATTATAAGTCTACAGAAAAGAGCTTTGGTAGGACAGTGGCATTTCCCGGATATGGAGGAGTCACAGATGCGGTCATGGCTAGGGAAACGCTGGAACTACTTGCTTGGATATATCCCAACAATTGTGAGACTTATGAGAGACTGGTATAGTTTCCATTTTCTAGATGAGAAAGATCTGAAGAAAATCCTTTCCATTCCATGGGTACATGACAAGAGTTTTTTAGCCCTACACAAATGGTATGTGGGCTATAACCCCCTTAAAAATACTCCCTCCAATAATCTTATCTGGGTTAAACTCCCTGGCCTTCCTATAGAATTATGGACCCGTGAGACACTATCCGATATAGGGAACGCAATAGGGAAGTTTGTATATGTTGACCCGAGATGCTTGGGTGCTAAGGATAAAAGAGTTGCGTGGATTTTAATAGAAAAGGAATTTCGAGGTGGTTTTCCAGACCATATCGAGCTGATGTGGGGAGATTTAAAATTGAGACAAAGATTGGACTTCTGGGGAGTCCCATTTCGATGCTCCACATGCCACAGAACAGGTCACCTGAAAGAAAATTGTAATCGTCTCCGATGGGACAAAATTTTTAAGAGGAATAAACAATTCAAGCATAATTCTCCAGAATTGAAGCATAAGGATTTGCCAGGGGGCCGGAATTCTATAAATAGTCGGTCGCCTTCTCGAGGTACGCCTAAATCATTATCTTCCTTTCTATCTCCTCACTCTAAGGCTTGCCAATTCCATAAGAAGGACTATCGATCAGTATCCTTATCTCCCAGAAAACTCTCCTCACAGGGTTTAGTCCATGATTTTCCGACTTTATCCCCCCCCCAAGGAACCTATTCAATGCAGTGAAGTTCCTCTCCCTCCACAATTTCCACATCCTGAATCTATTCCACATTCTAAATCACATATTACTTATGTCCCTTCTTCTTCACCTTCTCCGAACATTACTTCCTCTCACAATAAAGGAAAAGGAAAAGAAATTGTTTCTGAAATGTCTCCACTATCTGATATGGAGAAGAAGTCCAGTCCCATTTGGAAGCCTCGGATGGATAACATGAACACTCCACATCCATCTGTTACTCCACTTAGTTCTTCGATTACTTCTCCAACAAACTCAGTAGGAAGTGATTTGGACATGCTTTTAAAGAAATCATCCCTTGCTCTATCTCCACTAACTATTCACAAACCAGGATCTGCTTCATCTCCTCTTATCAGTCCAAATTCTGCTCGTAACATTACAGTGAGGAGAAAACATAATAGAGGTACTAGACATTTCCGTGGAAGATCTGTTGTCTCTTCCAGGAATTTGGACCATTCCCTGATTGATATTCCTATCATTGAACTATCTGACAATGGGCCCCTTGGAGCAAGATTGGCCTCTGATGGTCAGCCATGACTAGTATCATATCAATGAATATAAGGGGTCTGGGGGCGGACCAGAAATTCCTTGCCCTAAAGAAGATTTTCACCTACAATCATCCTAATATTATCTTAATACAAGAAACAATGCATTCTGCTGAGGATTCAATCAGATATTTCCGCCGTATGTTTTCTCAATGGCACATTGTCACAACAGATGCAAATGGTTTATCTGGTGGACTTGTAATCCTTTGGAATCCATTATGGATTGCGGCTAAAGCATTTAAATGTTTCGCTGGAATCCTCCTTCTTGCTAATATCAGGGGTTTCTCAGGTTCTATTCATATTTTAAATATCTATGCCCCTTATAAGGATCGTCGCCCCTTCTGGAATAGATTTTTGTCTTTGGAGCTTTTGGAGTTAGATCTATTTCTCATGGGTGGGGATTTAAACTGTACATTATGTGGGGATGAGGTATGGGGAAGTACAAGGAAGATGGATCCACTAGCCGGTTGTATTAAAGAAGCCTTGCTACAACATAACCTGACAGATATTTCTCCACAATCTTTGGGTCCTACATGGGATAATGGCAGAAATGGTCCCATGTTTGTGGCTAAAAGATTGGATAGATTTTTGATCTCTGATAACCTTTTGGTTCGAATGGGTAGGCCTATTTCCAATATCATCAATTGCTTCATATCTGATCATAGACCTATTACTTTATCTTGGGGCAATAGGAAATATAAGAAAGGCCTTCCTTATAAATTCAATAGAGTCTGGCTGGAGGATAAGGAGTTCAATGATCTTGTTAAATTTTTTTGGCATGATAGTTGCTCCAATGAGATAATATCTCCTTCTCAACACCTATTGGATAATCTGCGGGAACTAAAGGTTAAGGTTATTGCTTGGCAGAGAAACAAGCGAATTGCCAACAGAGCTGCATTGAAAGAAATTCAGGATAGTCTGGATAAAATAGCGGGGGAATATAAAAATGGCAATATATCTTTCTTGGTCCGAAATAAGATCCATGAACTGGAAAAGAAAAGGCACAATTTACTTGCAATAGAGGAAACTACATGGAGGTTAAAGAGCAGGGCATTGTGGCTGAAAGAAGGAGATCAGAACACTAAGTTTTTCCATAGATTTGCAGATCATAGGAGAGATATAAATTCTATCTGGGAAATTCAGAATGATAGTGGGGATAAGCTTTTCTCTCAAGAGGAAATCTCAGTGGAAGCTGTGTCATATTTCAAAAATTTCTATAAAAGAAATGATAATAATAACTGTGAGGATATCTTATGGGGAATTGCTCCTTTCCCTTCCATGTTTAATGAGGAACAAAATAATTCCCTCTTCCAGCCTGTTTTTGAAAATGAACTATTAGAGGTAATGAAATCTTTTAAAAAAGATAAAAGTCCCGGCCCTGATGGCTGGACTATTGAATTTTATCTCCATTTCTTTGATCTTCTCAAGAAAGACATCCTGGGGATGGTGGAGGAGTCACGGATGAGAGGATTTTTTCATCCTCATTATACGTCTACATATATCGCCCTTATCCCCAAAAAGAAGACTGCAAATTCATTTTCAGACTTCAGACCGATCTCTCTTTGCAATGCTATCTATAAAATATCCTCTAAAATTATTGCCAACAGAATCCGAAGCATCTTGTCAAATCATATCTCCTTAGAACAACATGGTTTTCTAAAGGATAGAAATATTATTGAGGCTGTGGCGAATACACAAGAGTGTCTACATTCCATCCATCTCAAAAAGATTGGTGCGGCCATTCTTCAATTGGATCTGAAGAAAGCATATGATAGTCTCGATTGGGCTTTCCTTAGATGCATTCTAAGTAAGATTGGCCTAAAATATGAATGCATTGAATGGATCATGGCCTGTGTTGAGAATGTGAATTTTGCTATCCTTATTAATGGTCTCCCCACAAATTTTTTTGCTGCTGCTAGAGGCCTTCGTCAGGGCTGTTCTCTGTCTCCACTTTTGTTTATCCTGGCCATGGACTCTCTTAGTCTACATATCAATGGGGCGGTAAAAGAAAATAATTTTAAGCCTATCAAAATATGTCGTGGATCTTATATCTCCCACAGTCTTTTTGTTGATGATATTATGATTTTTGGTATGATTTGTAGACTTTCTTGGCAATGTGTACATGATATTCTGAGGAAATTTCAAAATGCTTCTGGAATCTACATCAATGAGGGAAAATCTTCTTTCTTTTCTGATGATGATGACTTGGAATCATTGGATTTTCTATCGACTCTCTTTAATATTGGTACCAAGTCGTTAAAAGAGGGTATTAAATATTTGGGTTTTCATCTCAGACCTGCAGGTTATAAAAGTTCTGATTGGTTATGGCTTACAGACAGGTTTTATAAGAGAATCAAAGGATGGGAGTTCAAATGCCTATCCATTGCAGGTAGGGCAGTGTTGGCTCAATCTGTTCTGGCCCAGATCACTGTATATTGGGCCCACTTATACTATTTTCCCTCTAGTATCATTGCCAATCTTAACAGGCTTATGGCAAATTTCATTTGGGGAGGTGGGAAACATAAAAGCAAATATCATCTGACCAGTCTCTCAAAAATCTCTCTCCCAAAGATTCTGGGTGGTTGGGGTATTATGAATATAAGGAATTTTGGTAAGGCCCTTTTATGTAAATCATTATGGAGTATTAATGGGGATAGTTTTTGGAGTGCTACTATCAGAAGGAAGTACATGGAGAATAAAGACCTCACCTATTGGTATCGTGTTGGTACCATTGGGAAATCCCAAGGATCCGCTATATGGAACAGCTTTCGCAGAATTAAATCCTTTATAATTGAGAATCTATATTGGTATATCCATAATGGTAAAGATATGCTCATAGGGCACGATCATATTATTGGTTTGGGAGAGGATTTTTGCTTCCCTTGATCTATTATCTCGGCTTTGCATAGATCTGGAATCTTTTATTGGAATCAACTCATTGAAGGCTGGCATGGGGCTTTTCCTATTTGGAAAAATGTGCAGTCCTTAGGCATTTGTCAAGATTATTTTCAGCAGTGGGACAGTATTTTGATATCAATTAGGGGCTCTGGTATTTGTAATTCAGATGGAAAGGACCAACTATCATGGAGGGGTATTAAGTGTCAGGATAAATTAAAGGTCAAAGAGATTTATCTGGTTCTGGCAAGGTCGATGCTGAGTCCTTTTCAATACTCCTTTCCTACCTCTTTATGGAACACAGGCGTGCCTTACAAAATTATACATTTTTCCTAGCTTGTATTCCATAACAAGATATTAACTTGGGAGAACCTCCAAAAAAGGCATTGGCAAGGTCCTAATATTTGTTTACTTTGTAAAAATGGGAATGAGAATAGTAATCATATCTTTCTTACTTGTAGCTATACCTATCAGTTGTGGAAGGAACTAGCAACGTATTTGGGTTTCCAACAAACAGATCATACAGATGTCAAGGAGGCTATCAGATGGTGGGGCTCGCAGAAATTTACTCTTAGATCTATCCCTCTATTTCTTTTTTGGTATGTCTGGAAGAAAAGGAATAATGCCATATTTCGAGAGGGGAAAGGCTCACATTTGCCTCTGTCTGATCAGATCATATCGATGTATCTCTCCATTCCTAAAAAAGAATCTGCCAACAAAATTCACAGACCTGGCAACTTTTCAGTACGACAGATGGGGTATCCAAGGGCTTTTTTTGACGGAGCTGCACAAAGAGGCTTGTGCGCATGTGGAGTCTACATATTAATGTCTGACGACCTACACTACTCAATTTATTGGCATGGTGGTCGAGGTACTAACAATAAGGCGGAGGCTATGGCATTAGCGGGTCTTTTACAGTTTACCTCCTTCCTGAATATCCAACAGCTACAGATTTATGGGGATTCAAAAAACAATATAGGTTTGGCAACAGGAAGGATAATTAACAGGAATCCCACTCTTACAGGTTGGATTAATAGAATCAAATCACTATGTACAAGTCTTCAGTCATATTCCTTTTCTCACGTGGATAGATCTCTGAATTCAGTGGCAGACTCCTTATCAAAGAAATGACTCTCAAGAGCTTCTGGTATATGGAAATTGGAGGTACAAGTGCAAGACACTACATATGTGATAGAGGATTTCTCCATTCCCGGTATTTAGCTATGTCTCAGATTTCTGTTTCTCCACATATTCTGCTTAATGATGCTCCACAAATAGAGGTATGTTGTCATTTCCCTGTCTCCTTCTGGCTACACGATATGGTTCGTTCTGGTAATCTGTTTTGGATCCTCTATCTGTGTATCTTTTGATTTGGATCATATTCTTGAAAAATGAAGATGATATGCCTATCTGAAGATATGTTGGATATGATCAATATATATCTTCAGCCTTCTCTACTGCATATAGAATATGATAAATGCTCTACAGAGCAGCTTTATATGTATATATTGCACATATTAATATAAATCTTGCTTTTTTCGTATTGAAAAAAGAAAAAAAACAATGACAGGTTTATTTTGAAATAAGTTGTATTTTAATGTTAAAATGGCCAAAAACAGGTAAACATGGTCAATTTTAACCCCTGATTCTCAAACTGAATTGTTGTTGAATGCACTTCTGAGCACAACCAACTTGACCTGCTTAATATTTTTTTTTAAGTTATTTAAAGTTTTTTTAGTCTCTGCATCAAACAATTTCATCACACTGAGTTGTTGAATGGACATAACCAACTTGACTGGGTTGAAAATAACTAGCTTGTCAATAAACCTTATACCTACTATTAGATTTTAGCAAGTTATTTATCCAACTGTCAATATATACAGCCCCCATTGCATTTATAACCCATACACAGGCTAGTTATTTATTGCTAACTTGACCTGCCTATTGGTTTTTCAAAATTTTCTTAAGCTATTTAAGTTCTTTTCTCGTCTAGGCACCAGTAATGTTCTGTACTGGTTTGACTACTGGTGATGCATAGTAATGGATTTGCTTTCACGACCTGTGAAATGAGCGTAGTTCAAATCTCCTCGGCGGTTGTCATGGACGGATTGTATATACACATGACAGTCCTCGTGAACTATTTCTTGGGTAGTAGGTTGGGATTTTACTGTGCCATGAATTCCTTATTGACTCATTATTATAAACTTTACAACACGAATGAGTTTTCCGTGATAATGGACGCACTTACCATGATGTGGCAGCTCAAAATAGCACTTATCAAATGAAAGGCGATTAATATTTCAGGAGCTATTGGCCCATTAATGTATCGACATTAATAGGCAGTATTTTAGATTTTAATAATATAAAATATAATCAGTTGTGAATTAATGGAATTATAGTTCTAAAAACATTTGTTAAGAATAAGATAAATTGCCGCATGTGGCAATGGTAAATAATGTTAAGAAAGTATGACTCCAAGATTAAGCACAACCCTTTCAAATTTTAAAGTTCAAAATTTCTTTAAATGAATTTTGTGTTCCAATCTCTCTTTGCAATGCTATCTATAAAATATCCTCTAAAATTATTGCCAACAGAATCCGAGGCATTTTGTCAAATCATATCTCATTAGAACAACATGGTTTTCTAAAGGATAGAAATATTATTGATGCTGTGGCGAATACACAAGAGTGTCTACATTCCATCCATCTCAAAAAGATTGGTGCGGCCATTCTTCAATTGGATCTGAATAAAGCATATGATAGTCTCAATTGGGCTTTCCTTAGATGCATTCTAATAAGCAAGATTGGCCTAAAATATGAATGCATTGAATGGATCATGGCCTGTGTTGAGAATGTGAATTTTTCTATCCTTATTAATGGTCTTCCCACAAATTTTTTTGCTGCTGCTAGAGGCTTTCGTCAGGGCTGTTCTCTGTCTCCGCTTTTGTTTATCCTGGCCAGGGACTCTCTTAGTCTACATATCAATGGGGCGGTAAAAGAAAATAATTTTAAGCCTATCAGAATATGCCGTGGATCATATATCTCTCACAATGTTTTTGTTGATGATATTATGATTTTTGGTATGATCTGTAGACTTTCTTGGCAATGTGTACATGATCTTCTGTGGAAATTTCAAAATTCTTCTGGAATCTACATCAATGAGGTAAAATCTTCTTTCTTTTCTGATGATGAAGACTTGGAATCATTGGATTTTCTATCGATTCACTTTAATATTGGTACCAAGTCGTTAAAAGAAGGTATTAAATATTTGGGTTTTCATCTCAGACCTGCAGGTTATAAAAGTTCTGATTGGTTATGGCTTACGGACAGGTTTTATAAGAGAATCGAAGGATGGGAGTTCAAATGCCTATCCATTGCAGGTAGGGCAGTGCTGGCTCAATCTGTTCTGGCACATATCACTGTATATTGGGCCCATTTATACTATTTTCCCTCTAGTATCATTGCCAATTTTATCAGGCTTATGGCAAATTTCATTTGGGGAGGTGGGAAACATAAAAACAAATATCATCTCACCAGTCTCTCAAAAATCACTCTCCCAAAGATTCTGGGTGGTTGGGGTATTATGAATATAAGGAATTTTGGTAAGGCCCTTTTATGTAAATCATTCTGGAGGAGTATTAATGGGGTCAGCTTTTGGAGTGCTACCATCAGAAGGAAGTACATGGAGAATAAAGACCTCACCTATAGGTATCGTGTTGGTACCATTGGGAAATCCCAAGGATCTGCTATATGGAACAGCTTTCGCAGAATTAAATCCTTTATACTTGAGAATCTATATTGGTATATCCATAATGGTAAAGATGTGCTCATAGGGCACGATCATATTATTGGTTTGGGAGAGGATTTTTGCTTCCCTCGATCTATTATCTCGGCTTTGCATAGATCTGGAATCTTTTATTGGAATCAACTCATTGAAGGCTGGCATGGGGCTTTTCCTATATGGAAAAATGTGCAGTCCTTGGGCATTTGTCAGGATTATTCTCAGCAGTGGGACAGTATTTTGATATCAATTAGGGGCTCTGGTATTTGTAATTCTGATGGAAAGGACCAACTTTCATGGAGGGGTGTTAAGTGTCAGGATGAATTAAAGGTCAAAGAGATTTATCTGGTTCTGGCAAGGTCGATGCCGAGTCCTTTTCAATACACCTTTCCTACCTCTTTATGGAAAACAGGGGTGCCTTACAAAATTATTCATTTTTCCTGGCTTGTATTCCATAACAAGATTTTAACTTGGGAGAACCTCCAAAAAAGGCATTGGCAAGGTCCTAGTATTTGTTTACTTTGTAAAAATGGGAATGAGAATAGTAATCATATCTTTCTTACTTGTAGCTATACCTATCAGTTGTGGAAGGAACTAGCAGCATATTTGGGTTTCCAACAAACAGATCATACAGATGTCAAGGAGGCTATCAGATGGTGGGGCTCGCAGAAAGTTACTCTTAGATCTATCCCTCTATTGCTTTTTTGGTATGTCTGGAAGAAAAGGAATAATTCCATATTTCGAGAGGGGAAAGGCTCACATTTGCCTCTGTCTGATCAGATCATAGCGATGTATCTCTCCATTCCTAAAAAAGAATCTGCCAACAAAATTCACAGACCTGGAAACTTTTTAGTATGGCAGATGGGGTATCCAAGAGCTATTTTTGACGGAGCTGCACAAAGAGGCTTGTGCGCATGTGGAGTCTACATATTAATGTCTGACGACCTACACTACTCAATTTATTGGCATGGTGGTCGAGGTACTAACAATAAGGCGGAGGCTATGGCATTAGTGGGTCTTTTACAGTTTCCCTCCTTCCTGAATATCCAACAGCTACAGATTTATGGGGATTCAAAAAACACTATAGGTTTGGCAACAGGAAGGATAATTAACAGGAATCCCACTCTTACAGGTTGGATTAATAGGATCAAATCACTATGTACAAGTCTTCAGTCTTATTCCTTTTCTCACGTGGACAGATCTCTGAATTCAGTGGCAGACTCCTTATCAAAGAAAGGACTCTCAATAGCTTCTGGTATATGGAAATTGGAGGTACAAGTGCAAGACACTACATATGTGATAGAGGATTTCTCCATTCCCGGTATCTAGCTATCTCTCAGATTTCTGTTTCTCCATATATTCTGCTTAATGATGCTCCACAAATAGAGGTATGTTGTCATTTCCCTGTCTCCTTTTGGGTGCACGATATGGTTCGTTCTGGTAATCTGTTTTGGATCCTCTATCTGTATATCTTTTGATCTGGATCATATTCCTGAAAAATGAAGATGATATGCCTATCTGAAGATATGTTGGATATGATCAATATATATCTTCAGCTTTCTCTACTGCATATAGAATATGATAAATGCTCTACAGAGCAGCATTATATGTATATATTGCACATATTAATATAAATCTTGCTTTTTTTCGTACTGCTAAAAAAAAATGACAGGTTTATTTTGAAATAAGCTGTATTTTAATGTTAAAATGGCCAAAAACAGGGAAACATGGTCAATTTTAACCCCTGATTCTCAAACTGAATTGTTGTTGAATGCACTTTTGAGCACAACCAACTTAACCTGCTTAATATTTTTTTTAAAGTTATTTAAAGTTTTTTTTAGTCTCAGCATCAAACAATTTCATCACACTGAGTTGTTGAATGGACATAACCAACTTGACTGGGTTGAAAATAACTAGCTTGTCAATAAACCTTATACCTACTATTAGATTTTAGCAAGTTATTTATCCAACTGTCAATATATACAGCCCCCATTGCATTTATAACCCATACACAGGCTAGTTATTTATTGCTCACTTGACCTGCCTATTGGTTTTTCAAAATTTTCTTAAGCTATTTAAGTTCTTTTCTCGTCTAGGCACCAGTAATGTTCTGTACAGGTTTGACTACTGGTGATGCATAGTAATGGATTTGCTTTCACGACCTGTGAAATGAGCGCAGTTCGAATCTCCTCGGCGGTTGTCATGGACGGATTGTATATACACATGACAGTCCTCGTGAACTTTTTCTTGCGTAGTAGGTTGGGATTTTACTGTGCCATGAATTCCTTATTGACTCATTATTATTAACTTTACAACACGAATGAGTTTTCTGTGATAATGGACACACTTACCATGATGTGGCAGCTCAAAATAGCACTTATCAAATGAAAGGTGATTAATATTTCAGGAGCTATTGGCCCATTAATGTATCGACATTAATGGGCAGTATTTTAGATTTTAATAATATAAAATCTAATCAGTTGTGAATTATGGAATTATAGTTCTAAAAAAATTGGTTAAGAATAAAATAAATTGCCGCATGTGGCAACGGTAAATAATGTTAAGAAAGTATGACTCCAAAAGTAAGCACAACCCTTTCAAATTTTAAAGTTCAAAATTTCTTTAAATGAATTTTGTGTTCCAAAATTATTACAGGGAACCTTATGTTCTAATCGTTTTTAAATGTAATTATTTTGATAATACATTTATTTGTGACACGGAAGAAGCATTTAATTAATGTGATAGCAGCCCACACGAAGATTTTATTTTCGTAAATCGAGACTTATCAGTGATGTATTTTCACCATAAATGATTAAAACTTGGAAGGGCAGCAATTATGAAGAAGCCATTACTGAGATCAGGGGTTAAATTTGATGGGTGACCTTACCTGTCAAGGAATTTTTTATGACGTTTTTTTTTCTAAACTGCCCATCATATGACTTTTAAAATTTATTTGTACAAGTTTCATCTAATTTCAAATTGTACTCATAATTGTTCAAATTTTCCATTCTTTGTTGTACCATTCGGCTCAAGTGTCATTGCTACACTTTGTTTTGAGACCTGTTGATCAAACCTTTCTGCAAATTTTCTAGATTATTCAAATGTTCTGAGTTTTTTTTTTTTTTAAGATGGAAATGGTGATAAAATAGATGAGAAATATATATAGAAACAACAAAAAATAATATTATAAAGTGAAAAAATATATATTCATACATATATTTATGTACTTTATAATTTCATAATGTGTATATGTCGAGCAGTGGGAACGTTAAGGGCACTGTTGGCTGTCCGCTGTGTGGCTGACAAAGCTAGTCGCTGAGGGCAAGTTATACTGACAGACAACACTAACCAAGTTGTTCCCACGAAACCGATTATGACTATTGAACATCAAAGTGATGGAGTTATATATAAATTTGTCTAACAAAGCACCTTCGGTTGGTCGTTTAAAAAAGCATGGAGTTTGAAATGTCTCAACACTCTGCTTTTCCGAAATAAACTTTGGGATACAGATTTTTGGATGATGTGTCTTGGACCTAAGCTTTTTAGGGAGGTCTGTTGGTTGATGTGATCTCGTCATATCTTGGTTTAGTTTGTTAACAGTTTGACCGTTTTTAACTCTTGATGTTCCTCATTGGTAGACTAAGTGACAGTTTGGTGACACTGACAGTCAACAGCGAACTGTCGAGATTTCAGAGCGTTTATAGAATTTAAAACCAACTTGCCTCCATTTTCAATGGTGGCGATGGCGAAATCCATTATATAAATATACATTCCTGCGACGGCGACGGCAGTAGCAGCACGCTCATAGTACTTTTAATCAGGAAAAACCACAGGGGTATTTATGTTTGTACTTGTTTTGCATTCAAAAAAATCTATTACAATCATCATGAATTCTCCATCACGCGCAGACAGGCGAAACAGAGGGATTACATTAGTGATAACTCCCAGATTAGGAATGGTAAGGAATTAAAATTCAGGTAATCTGGTGCTGAAAACGAAATTAACTGCGATGCCGTTAAGGAGAATTGATTATATCCACTGCAGTGTACTCTAAATTGGTGTTGATATTTTGTGTTATATAATATTTTGCATAATATGTGTGATTTTTATTTATTGTAAGTCTCCCGCCACGTGGAAAATTCCATGAACAATAAGGTTTTACACAAGACAATTGCTGCTCAAATAAAGACTCCAGCTGGTTATATATCAAAGCGACATGTGTAATGTATTGGGTTAGCAATTTTCTGGATATGAATGAAACTAAAAGCAATTTCTCTTTTTCGCATTGTGTAAAACTCCATGTCGCTGTGAAGCGCTATTGAACAGAGATTTATTCTTGTTGTAACAGTTCGCCTCTGTATTTTATTTCCTGTGTCTGCACTAATTCATTGCAGGAGGAGTTGGAAGCAGTGCGGATCAGACTCTAAAAGCTGAATATGGAGAAGGAGAAGACTGACAAGTTGCTAGAGGAACGTGATGCCTTGCTTAGGGAGGAGGAGGCCGAGTTGCAGCTCAAAGTGAAGGCTCAAGAGAAGCTTCAGTTGGAGCTCAAGAAGCTCCAGAAATTGAAGGGATTCAACCCTGTTATGGTAATAGTTTTTTCTTACTTTTCTCGCCAACCCTTCGCCTAGGTTTTTGCTATAGAGCTCAAGAAGCTCCAGAAATTGAAGGGATTCAACCCTCCAACCCTTGATCTAGGTTTTTGCTACAGAGCTTTAGGTCCATGCTGAATATTTTTCTCTTTATCTGACCCCGAGGGGGTGTAGGTGGATTTGCAAAATGTGGTTTGCCGGCTATGTTATGAGATTGAAATTCTTGAAGGGTAGGGTGGGTGAGTGGTTGTCCAAGCAAGAGGGTTATCTCATATTATGAATCTTGGTGTTGCTTAGGGCCAGGGTCTAAAGAATTACCTTTACTCTTCACCCTTTTACTATATCATCTATTTCGTAAAAGAAGGTGTACCCTGGAAGCCTGAGTGCTACAGGCTTGTTTCCTGCTGTTAACACCTTCCTCTGTCCTCAATTTATTTCGGGCATCCCTCATTGCTTTTCCCGGCGAAAAAAGTTATGGAAGAGGCTGAAATTTTCTCTCAAAAGTATTTAAATGATGCCCTACAAAAGATTGCGTCCTCTAGTCTTTCAGAAGAGGTGAGACAGTAATACGAATTTCACATCTGCTAATAAACATCATATATCATTATTGGTTGGCATCTGTGTTTTATAGTTTCAATTTTATCGATGGCAGATAGAGTATGTTCTGGAGTGTTGCCCTCTCTGCTGCTGCTTCTGGGTAGCCTTACATTTCCTGTCAATAAGAGAGAAAACATTACAGGAGCGAAGAACCAACTTTGCGGGGCAATGGAGAGAACAAAATCCTATAATTCCCTTTGACAGTTCAAAGGAATGGATAAGTGTAGACAAGGGCTGGGAAGCCTGGCATTTCGGATTCCATAGACTTCCCAATGAATTCAATGGACTCAGCACAGAAACCTTCCAGTCCCCAGAGCCTTTCATTGCATTAAATTCGTGTGATCTGCAGGAAATCAATTTCAATCCCTTGATTGGCTCCAAGGGAAAACCACAGTCAGTTCAATGCATTCTTCCTCTGATGCATGGGAATGAGAGTATGGGCTTTAGGGTTGCTTGTAACTATTTTGAGGTCTCCATAGTTACCTACAGACCCAATGCTAAGAAGAAGACGAAGAGTGCTGGGATTGTTGATGGCAATCTGGCTATTGGGTTGGCTTGCAGACCGGCCCCTCCTTTCAGATTTCCTGGTATAGATGATGTTTCGATTGGATTTCATTCCAAGAAGGGGGAGATATTCATTGCAGGTGCAGGAGAAGTATGTTTCTTTGGCAATCCATGGAATAGAATCAAAGCCACCGTTGGTTGTGGATATGATATTAAACGAAGACTTTGTTACTTTACTCAAAACAATAGTCCTCCTGTGTTCACTACATTTGGAGCTGCAAATTGTATTGAGAACAATATGTTCCCAACCATTGGAGCTGACTGCGATGTGACTGTGGTTGTCAATATGGGTCAGATTCCAGAATAGCTTTCAAAGCATGCTTGTTATGATTGCAAATCAAGTCTCATTCTACAACCCAGGTAAGGGATCCATTAGCCTTGATGTTTTGGATATTGCTTATTGCTAGCGTTCACGTGTTCACTGTACGGATCTAAGATTGTCATAAATGAACTTTGGATTGTTAATAAACACAGGATATATAGTCTTCCTCCAAGTGGGCATCTCCCCATGTCCCCTATACATGCTGTAAAACACATCACTTCCCTCTGTGAAACATGCAATCCAAGAATAGATCCATGTTAAGGGGACACTAGCAAATTAGTAGTCCAGGGCTTGGAGTATGGTTGACACACAAATCCGCCGAGACTGGAAGCAAGAATGTACATGGAAGTATTTCCACAAGACACTATATATGAGTAGGTTCATTATTTCATTATGTAACATCCAATTTTACTTCCATATCCTAAAGATTTGGTAATATTACTTAAACATTTAGTTGAATGCAAAAATGCTCCTCTCATAGATAAAGCATATATGTTGAGATAAATCCTACCCTCTATCAAGAAATGTGTCTTTTAATTGATGCATGCCGCCATTTTTAAATCAATCCTGTTATCATATGGATTTTACTTGATTATGGGCCGGAATAGTTACAATACATAGCCAAGTATACACAGCAACATCCGAATGTATGTTTAATGAATATACTTCAGTCTTCCTGATGATCCTACCATTATACACAAAGATTCACATTGTAGGTTTATCAGCCACGCTGAAGTGTGTATATATATAAATAAATTGGGTATAGCTGATTATGGTTTGGGATCTAACCTGATAGCTTTTTGCACAATGGGATCATCAGGGGGATTGAAGAAGGCATTTATCCAGTGTCGTCCTCCTGCTACTCTCACTGAAACCCATGATTGTGGATATGGTGGTTTTGATATCCCTCTCAAATGTCTATTTGACCCATTTACACCAATTCTCTGCACAAAAGAAAGGGAAAAATCGAATCTTTGTAAAGAATGACAGAAAATGATACAGTTTCTTTACAAAAAATGATACAGTTAAAAAGTTGCAGAGGAAGTTCCACCAATCAAAGAGAAAAATTCAATTTATTAAAAATTAAAAAACAAAACACTACTGCCTCAGAGAGATATCTAGCTCACTTACTGGTTACTTGGTCGGCGACTTGGCTGAGTTCTTGGTCGACTGAATTATGGTTTTGTAGCATTCGAAGTTCCAACAGAGTTTTTCTTATGCCCTGCTCCTGAGTCCTCACCAAAGTCACCACATTGTTGAATAACTTACAGATTGCGGTGGATTGGAATTTGACACGAATTGGAACTTGGAAGTTACAACTTGCAAAAATCACCATAAATTAGTAACCTAACTCTGCAGTGGGTAGCTGGGAATTAATTACCGTTAGTACCATACCATTTACCTGTTGAAAATTAGAAACTGATATTTATGACTTAGAAACTATACGGGTGGATAATTGGATTGGATTATTAAATTAGATGTTAAAAATGTTAATAAATCTTCCGTTCAACGCAAGGTTAAATATATATATATATATATATATATATATATATATATATATATATATTTATTTATTTATAAAAAAAAAATTAAAACTTTTCATTTTTAAATATGCTTGTCATATTGACGTTCTTAAAAATTATTGGCAAGATGTGGAGATTTGAAACACGCCCGTATTTTACGTGTAAAAAAGCTAAATACAGGTATACGGGCATCAAATTTAACCCCTGACTGCGATGATAACAGACACTAAGATCATCATAAATGTTTAAAACTTTGGGGTCGCCGCACTGCTAAAGAAGGCATTCATTAGTGTGATAAATTGGCACCATTTAGTGTTAAACTCCATTAATTTTTGCACAAATGTTGCCTACAATTAAGGAATTTAAACTGTAGTCTTTCCTTAACTTATGGAAACCAACTGCAGTAGTTTCCTTAAGTTAAGGAAATCAACTGCAGTTAATAAATTTATTGTTGGGAGCTACTGAAGTGGTCCATTACTCCATCTGGAGTTCTCTGCCTTGATCTGTGGGACATCTGACACATAGCTATCAGAAGCTTGATGGAAGCTTAGCTATAAATTCATCTGTTTGGTCCCCAAGCTTGCATCTCAATCCCCTTCAGTTTTTCACACCATCTAGCTGAGATAGCAGAGCTTGGAAGTGCCTTCAGATTTTCTGCATTCTTTTCTTTTTGCTTGGGCAGCTGGAGCGTGGTTTTTCAGAAAGAAGTTGCATCAAGAGTTTCACCAATGGCTGGAGGTAATTCGTATCCCTGGGCATTAAGTTTTAATGATTCTTTGAGTTTATTCCGCATGCAGAATCGCTGTTATAATTTTTTTCTTACATTTAGTACAAAGAGTTTCGTTTAACACTCCAAAGGGTGGAATTTGGAAATCGCTTTCATGTTTGAACCGTCATTTTGACGTTTTCACCGTAAACCAGAAACGTATTTCATGATTTCCCCTGTTTTCTGGAGGGGGAGTTCATGTTTTTAAGGTGGCAATTTTATATCAAACCAATTCATTTGATTTGAAGGGGCATTAACCACTGGTTTTTTCTGCAACAATGAATAAATATAATTCCTCGATTTCCCTCACAATTTTTTATACTCCTTTAATTAGGTTTTTTTTTTTTTTAATATTTTTTTAACAATTAAATGATCACAGATATTAAACACTATATAGTAAATCAATAATCTTATTTGTATATTTCATTTAATAAATTAAATAAATATAAAATAATATTCAATATATAACATGAAAAAACAAATAAACCATTCATTATTACACGGTACTTAATATCTATTATTAAATTATGACATGGTACTTAGTACTTAATGTTTATGATTAAATAACTGTATTCTGAAATGAAATGCACAATATATGAAAGCATGCATAAATTCTTTGGATCAACATGAAAAGTCTCAATGTACCAACAAAACTTAATCGAAATTTTTAATATTAAAATTATAAATATTCATATATAGTTTATTTAAGTTTAAAATATATTTAAGTTTAATTTTAATATTTTTGATAAAAATAAATAAAATAAAATAAAATAATATTTTATCAAAATTACATGGAAAAATATAATAAATATTAACTCAACCTAAAATATTTTTATTAATATTTATAATATAAAAATAAATTTTAAATTTTTATATAATTTTTGAAATTATTAATACAAACCAAATACCATCTCACTAAACAACCACAATCATAAATAAATACAATAATTTAGAATATATATTATTTTTTAATTTTAACCATTTCATTAAACAACCACAATCATAAATAAATACAATAATTTAAAATATATATTATTTTTTTAATTTGAATTAGAAAAATTAAAGTATACATTCCATTATCTTTATTTTGCTGAGCTTAACACTATTAAGTATAAATATTGAAATATAAATGACTATGACTAAATATTTATGGACATGACTATATCAATGTTACTAGGCAATGATAAAAATCGAATTAAAACTAATAATTATTAATATTAAAATTGTATTTTTATAATATTTATATTTATTATATAAAAAATATTATAGTTTAAATATATATATATATATATATATATATATATATATTTTTTTTTTTTTTTTTTCCATCTAAATGAATATTTTGGAAAAAAAATATTGTAAATTACTATATTTATTTGAAAATTCAAATGTGATATCATATATGTATCTAAATAAATTTATTTATTTATTATTATTATTGTATAATAGAATATATTCTAGAAAATGTTATATATAAGATTATTAGAAACATAGTTATCTCCGTGAGTTTTGTTAAATTTATATGTATTGAAATTAGTTTTGAAGACCATTACATTTAACAATTGTCTTCATAATATGTAAACAAAGAGTTTTGTAAAATGATTATTAGACAATTTCTTTAAGATGGGTGTATCTATACTTAACTCTTAAATCACTAATTCTCTAATTTATTTACTCTATTTAATTGTTAGATTATTAAACCCTTATCACATTAACTGTATAAATTTAAGTTAAATATATATTCCTAATCTACTACAATGAATCTCTTAATACAAAATCCATTCCTCCTAAATTAATAACCCAAACCATCTCACCCCTCAATAATGGATGGACTTACCAACACACCTTCTACTTATAGATACCCAAACTCATAACCCCTTAACTATTGATCAACCAATTAATGTGTCCTAACTACTAGTCCATTAAATTATCTAATTAATATGATTATCCAATTATCCACAAGTAATGATATTAACCCATTAATAATAACTAGTTAACACATAATCTTTTAAAATTTATTCACTTAACTCCTTAAGATGTATATCTTAAGCCGCTTTGCTATTTATTACATATTAATGTTTTAAATCAATAAGAAAATACAATTTCATTTTCAAAAAATACAAACTGTTATATAAAATATAATTAAATGTTAAAATCATATATATAATATTAAAAGTTACTTATTTTTAAAGATTATACATTTTTTATATATCACATAAATTTTCTTTAGTAGCTTTACTCACAATTAAATGACATTGGATATTCAATTGATATTAATTACCAATTAAAATAATTTTTTAGTTTTAAAATAATAATGTAACAATTTTAAAAAAACAATAGCTCTAGTGGTATTTAGTGAGTTTAATTCTCTCTCCACCTAGTTTAACAAACTAAACAATGTCTTCACATCGCGTGAAAAGATGAGTTAAACATGGAATGGGGCATGTTGGTTGTCCCTCCCAACACCAAGGTGAGGGAGCATGATAAGCAATCTCCCTTAGAGATCTTAATGTTAACACATGGAGATGAGACCTCCACCACAAGCAATAATAAGAGGCGACTCTACACTTCACTCGCTTGGCCTTCTTTGTGCTATGGATTTTACTCCACCTTCACTCCCATATACTTTTATGATTTCTTAATGTATTTTGAATACTCCGCCTTCACTCCCATCTACTTTTATGATTCCTCAATGTATTTTGAATCTCTATGTTTTAGGTTTTGTCATGGTGTTGTTGCTGATTGGGTTTGCTTCAACAACAAGGCCCATAATCTCTTCTACTTAGGTTTCCTCCAAATTTGGTTGGATCCTCTTGGTATTTGTGTTGTGAATGTGTATAACTTTGTGGCTTTCCCTCTTCGTTGGTGTTTATCCTTTTTCCTCTAGAGGCATGTTCTCATATTTTAAATTGTAGTGGGAGAGGCCTTTCTTGCTTATATGGTTCTCTCGACTATTTTGGTGTTGCTCTTGTTAGTCTCCTTGACCTCAACCTCGCCATCCCTTCCTTCACCTCTACTCTTTGTCATTTTGGTTCATGTTCCTTGGTTCTCACCATGCAAGGTAGTGCACTCAAAGTTGCATAAGGGCGACTTACTATGAGTCACGAGAAAGTACATATTAACCTTGCCATCCCTTCCTCTACCTCTACTCTTTGTCATTCTGGTTCATGTTCCTTGGTTCTCACCATGCAAGGTAGTGCACTCAAAGTCGCATAGGGGCGACTTACTATGAGTCACAAGAAAGTACAAAAATATGTAGCATTGAATTATTAGCAAGTTAGTTTCATGCTCAAAGTTTTCCCTCTCTACAAACAAAGATAAAGGAGGTAGTGAGAAACAACAAATTTGATCGTAAGTTGTCTATCACACATAGACGTAGCGAGAGAAGTGGCTACTTGGTTTCCTAATACAAAGCACTCTTGATGTCTACTTGGTTTCCTAATACAAAGCACTCTTGATGTACAACCAATATATGCAAACAATTCACTTTTGTTGGCAAATGAGGACGCTGTGAAGGAATAGATTCTGCTAGTGTTAGACACCAATTCTTCAGGCAATGAAATCCATGGACCTCGATATGCAACAAATGAAAGATCAGCTAGATCTTTAAATCCATGGTCCCGTGTGATTCTTCTCCTTCAAAATGATTTGCTAGTTTTATTTTGGTTTCATGTCCAGATGTTACTGTAAAGTTGTAAAGTTATCTGTTATTGATTCTAATATAATGAGCACATGTTTCATATCTAAACTTTTAAAATACATATTAATGCTTTTCTAAATATTCATATATGAGTTTTGAACCATTTAAAGTTTTTCCATAATCTATTTTTTAAAGGAAAATAAGAGTAAACCAAAATGATCTATGTTATATTTTAATTTTCTATCAATAAAAAATTTAATTAATGAAAAAACAACAAAAACAATTATTATTAAATACGATACATTAACACAAATTAACTCATCACCATTATTTCATTATTTAAAAACCAAACTACCTAAAATAATTAAACCCTAAATTCATCACTATTATTTCATTATTTAAAAACCAAATTCACTAAAATAATTAAACCCTAAATTATATATATATATATTTATAAAAGTAATTTGATGTATTAATTATGAACTAGGATCAAATTAAAATTTATTTATAAAAGTATTTATAAAAGTAATTTGATGTATTAATTATGAACTAGGATCAAATTAAAATTTATTTAAAAGGAGCTTAAAGGAGCCATTAAATCATGATTTATTTTAAGAGGACACCGCATCTGCCAAAGTTTAAAGCGATGAATGAATATATTGAATTTCTAAACACTGAATTTATTGATTGTATTTTCATCAACTATTTACGAAAGTCGTAAGCCGGAGTTTACTTGCTTCACGTACGCTTAATTTATTGGTTGTGTTTTCATCAACTATTTTCTAAAATAGAAAGTCGGAGTTTACTTGTTTCACGGTTTAAAGGTTTTTGGACAGTTTTTTTAAATTCGTAAAGTTTTGGTAGAGATTAGTTGGAATATCTAATTTGAGCCGCATTTTATGTATGTTAATGATTTGTAGTTAAAAATGTATTTTAGACCTTAAAAATTTATGGGATATCAACCCCAAAATTTCCCACAAAATTCCAAAGAAAACTTTAAAAGATAAAACATAATACAATAGTTGGACCAGGCCAAATAAAATTCGAAATTAACATTCCTCGTCTCCTGCACAGAATTCCACTGGCACTCTCGCCGTCGGAACTCGAGTGAGTATGTGATTTATAAATAATGTGAATTCACCGAATTCGTTTACATGAGCAGTTCGTTCGTTATGATTTGTCGAATGACTTTTACGATTTGAACATTTATTAATGTGTCAAGTTCCGGCGTGAGAGAGGTCAAACTCCGAAAATAACCGCTTTGCGCGGTCTATGGAAGTTACAATTTCGTCTGTATAGTCATTTTTCATTCCATCTTTTTTTTTCAAAAAGCTTGATCAGAAGAGTGTTTAATAGTGTGGAGGTTACAATTTCGTCATTTTTTATTCCATATTTTTTTTCCTTCAAAAACCCGGATCACAAGAGTGTTCAATAGTTTTTCCGGTAGAAATGAATTTACCACAATAAAAAAAATTCTTGAAAAACCGTTGTAATTCAAATTTCCCAAAATTTCTACTATATTTTTACCTAAATCATACCAAATTTTCTGCTAGTTTGCAGAAAAAATTGTGGCTTGATACGCTAACTCTTTTCCAAACGCAATGTATTCATGAATATGTTATTAAGTACGCCCAACGCAATGTATTCATGAGTACGCTTATTAAGTACGTCTGGGATGAATAACTATTTGTTCAATGTACATTCGAGATTCCGATCTCTTCGGTAAGATTACGTACGATAATTCGATTTTTCGCAGCAAGTGCAAGTTTTGCTTGTGTTAAATTTCTTCCATTTCAGCTGAAATTCCCGCATGTGAGATCTGCTTCCGGGGTTAGTTTGGCTGTTGTACAGAGAAAGTCATTATTTAATGTGCTGCAATTGAAGTATAGTGTCCGGGTCCCTGAGGAATTTTACGGTGGAGTGGAAGTTTAGTATGTCTGGGGATTTTTACAGGGGTTGGAATTGAAGTTGTGTGTGTTCATGGCGACCCCCAAGAAACACATTGAAAAGATCAGGAAATAAAAGTTTTGTATCGGGGCGAAGGAAAATCCACTTACAGAAGATTTACATAAAGCAGTGAAACAATTATCGACTGAATTATACACCAAGGATGTGCATTTTCTTATGGAGCTCATCCAGTTAGTTAATGAGTTTCAAATTTTGTTTAATCTTATATGTTTTCTCTGTTTTCATGGTAAGATAAGTGTTTTGATTTGGGGGCAGAATGCGGAGGATAATGACTGTGCACTAGATGTGCAACCTTCGTTGGAGTTCGTCATTACAACAGAAGATGTAGCTGGCACAGGCGCTCCTGCGACCTTGCTGGTTTTCAACAATGAGAGTGGATTTCAGAAACATAATATTGATTCTATATGCAGCGTGGGACGATCCACCAAAACGAATAACAGGGAAGGTGTTTATATTGGAGAAAAAGGTATAAACTATTAGTGTTTGTCACTATGTTCCCCCAATGAAAAATACATTTGCTTTTTATTTATTTTTATTGTTTTGTAGAATTTAGAATTGAGCGCAATTATATGATTCTCTGTTTTGAAAGGAAATTTATTGTCTTCATTTTAGGTATCGGATTTAAGAGCGTTTTCTTGGTCACAAGCCAACCTTACATTTTCAGTAATGGATATAAGATAAGATTCAATGAAATCCCTAACTCTGATGTCAATATTGGATATATTATCCCCGAGTGGATAGAAGATAGGCCGTACACTGCACAACTCCAAGAAATTTATGGATGCCAGCTTCCCAATACTGTTATAGTTCTACCCCTATGTCCCGATAAGGTCGAAGCTGTAAAGCAACAGCTCTCGAGTATTCACCCTGAAGTTCTTTTGTTTATGTCTAAGATAAAGAAGCTCTCAGTCCGTGAGCTGAAACATTCTGATCTTAACAAAATTTATACAATCTCTGTTTTACGAGAAACTGACCTTGGAAGTGCTGGTAGCAATGACAACGAATCCTTCATTCTGCATTTGTTCGCCGAAGAAGACCGATTTTCGACTACACGATGCAGTTATTACATGTGGAGGCAATGGTTTCCCGTGGAAAATGAGTATAGGGTTGAGCAGAGGAAATACATTGGAAAATGGGCTATTACATTAGCTTTTCCAATGGGAAAACGCTTTACATGTGGAAATATGGTAGCTGCGGGTATCTATGCTTTTCTTCCCACAGAAATGGTCACTGGATTTCCATTTATTATACAAGTAGACTTTCTACTGGTTTCATCAAGAGAAAGCATCATTTTCAATAACAAATGGAACCAGGGAATCCTTAAGTGTATCCCATTGGCATTTTGTTCGGCATTTCGTTCTTTGATAAGTGCCAATTCCCCTATACCTTCAAAAATTTGGATTTTTGGGTACCTTCCATGTGAAATTCCTCATTATCCACAGCTCAGGCAAGTTAGAGATGCCATTCAGGTTCAATTGAAAACCGAAGATGTGATTTTATGCAACATCAGCTTTGCGGGTAAAAGTTTATGTAAGCCAGCAGAAGCTCAGACAATACTCCCAGCTTTTAAACTCATTCTAGAGAGAGCAAGTGAGGATGGTCAACAAAGCGAACAAGCCCATCTGTTTTATTGTAATGTACACATAGTCCATCCTCTCCTTGATAAAGAAGAGTTTTATAGTAGTTTAAACTTCTTGGGCGCAATTCACATTTCTTATGCTTGGTATGTTCCTTGTATTCAGTCGTCTGTTTGGTTGGAAGGGCTTTCTGAAGATTTGTATGTTGAACTGCTTTGCTTGATCCCTGAAAATTGGAAGGGACTTTCAAGTTACCTCCAGGAGGTACCTTGGTACCTTTGTTGAAGTATGTAAGTTCCTCCAACAATACAGATTTGGCAAGTGTGTCAATTGCTGCAGTCCACACTAGAATTTATATTGGAATCAAAAAATCGACGGCACTTCCAAGCTCACCAGACCATTTTGCAAGCCACGTTATGTGCTACTCTGACGAAAGATAAATTCTAGTGTGGATTGCAGCATTTGACACACTTGCCAAATCTGTATTGTTGGAGGAACTTACATACTTCAACAAAGGTACCTCCTAGAGGTAATTTGAAAGTCCCTTCCAATTTTCAGCAATAAAGCAAAGCAGTTCAACATACAAATCTTCAGAAAGCCCTTCCAACCAAACAGACGACCGAATACAAGGAACATACCAAGCATAAGAAATGTGAATTGCGCCCAAGAAGTTTAAACTACTATAAAACTCTTCTTTATCAAGGAGAGGATGGACTATGTGTACATTATGATAAAACAGATGGGCTTGTTCGCTTGGTTGACCATACTCACTTGCTCTCTCTAGAATGAGTTTAAAAGCTGGGAGTATTGTCCGAGCTTCTGTTGGCTTACATAAACTTTTACCCGCAAAGCTGACGTTGCATAAAATCACATCTTCGGTTTTCAATTGACCCTGAATGGCATCTCTAACTTGCCTGAGTTGTGGATAATGAGGAATGTCACATGGAAGGTACCCAAAAATCCAAATTTTTAAAGGTATAGGGGAATTGGCACTTATCAAAGAACGAAATGCCGAACAAAATGCCAATGGGATACACTTAAGGATTCCCTGGTTCCATTTGTTATTGAAAATGATGCTTTCTCTTGATGAAACCAGTAGAAAGTCTGCTTGTATAATAAATGGAAATCCAGTGACCATTTCTGTGGGAAGAAAAGCATAGATACCCGCAGCTACCATATTTCCACATGTAAAGCGTTTTCCCATTGGAAAAGCTAATGTAATAGCCCATTTTCCAATGTATTTCCTCTGCTCAACCCTATACTCATTTTCCACGGGAAACCATTGCCTCCACATGTAATAACTGCATCGTGTAGTCGAAAATCGGTCTTCTTCGGCTAACAAATGCAGAATGAAGGATTCGTTGTCATTGCTCCCAGAACTTCCAAGGTCAGTTTCTCGTAAAACAGAGATTGTATAAATTTTGTTAAGATCAGAATGTTTCAGCGCACGGACTGAGAGCTTCTTTATCTTAGACATAAACAAAAGAACTTCAGGATGAATACTCGAGAGCTGTTGCTTTACAGCTTCGACCTTATCGGGACATAGGGGTAGAACTATAACAGTATTGGGAAGCTGGAATCCATAAATTTCTTGGAGTTGTGCAGTGTACGGCCTATCTTCTATCCACTCGGGGATAATATATCCAATATTGACATCAGAGTTAGGGATTTTGTTGAATCTTATCTTATATCCATTACTGAAAATGTAAGGCTGGCTTGTGACCAAGAAAACGCTCTTAAATCCGATACCTAAAATGAAGACAATAAATTTCCTTTCAAAACAGAGAATCATATAATTGCGCTCAATTCTAAATTCGACAAAACAATAAAAATAAATAAAAATCCAATGTATTTTTCATTGGGGGAACAGAGTGACAAACACTAATAGTTTATACCTTTTTCTCCAATATAAACACCTTCCCTGTTATTCGTTTTGGTGGATCGTCCCACGCTGCATATAGAATCAATATTATGTTTCTGAAATCCAATCTCATTGTTGAAAACCAGCAAGGTCGCAGGAGCGCCTGTGCCAGCTACATCTTCGGTTGTAATGACGAACTCCAACGAAGGTTGCACATCTGGTGCATAGTCATTATCCTCCGCATTCTGCCCCCAAATCAAAACACTTATCTTACCATGAAAACAGAGAAAACATATAAGATTAATGATGATAAAATTTGAAACTCATTAATTACCTGGATGAGCTCCATAAGAAAATGCACATCCTTGGTGTATAATTCAGCAGATAATTGTTTCACTGCTTTATGTAAATCTTCTGTAAGTGGATTTTCCTTCGCCCCGATACAAAACTTTTCTTTCCTGATCTTTTCAATGTGTTTCTTGGGGGTCGCCATGAACACACACAACTTCAATTCCAACCCCTGTAAAAATCCCCAAAACATACTAAACTTCCACTCCACTGTAAAATTCCTAAGGGACCCGGATACTATACTTCAATTCCAGCACATTAAATAATGACTTTCTCTGTACAACAGCCATACTAACCCCGGAAGCAAATCACATGCGGGAATTTCAGCTGAACGTATAAAATATGGCAAAAATGGAATAAATTTATCAAAGCAACACTTGCACTTGCTGCGAAAAGTCGAATTATCGTACGTAATCCTACCGAAGAGATCGGAATCTCGAATATGTACATTGATCGAATATGTACATTGAACAAATAGTTATTCGTGCCAGACGTACTTAATAAGCGTACTCATGAATACATTGCGTTGGGCGTACTTGATAACGTATTCATGAATAGATTGGTTTGGGAAAAGAATTAGCCTATCCAGGCACAATTTTTTCTGCAAAGTAGCAGGAAATTTGGTATGATTTTACTAAAAATATAGTAGAAACTGAGGGAAATTTGAATTACACTGGTTTCGCATGAATTTTTTTTTGATTGTGGTAAATTCATTTGTACCGAAAAACTATTGAACACTCTTCTGATCCAGCTTTTTGAAGAAAACAAATATGGAATAAAAAATGACTATCCAAACGAAATTGTAACCTCCATACTATTAAACACTCTTCTGATCAGGCTTTTTGGAAGAAGAAACAAAAAAAAAAGAAGATTGAATGAAAAATGACTATCCAGAAGAAATTGTGACCTCCATAGATCGCGCAGAGCGGTTATTTTCGAGTTTGATCTCTCTCACGCAGGAACTTGACAAATTAATAAATGATCAGATCGTAAAATTCGTTCGACAAATCATCACGAACGAACTGCTCATGTGAACGAATTCGGTGAGTTCCGATGGCGAGAGTACCAGTGGAATTCTGTGCAGAAGACCAGGAATGTTAATTTCCAATTTTATTTGGCCTGCTCTATGTTTTATCTTTTAAAGTTTTCTTTGGAATTTTGTGGGAAATTTTGGGGTTGATATCCCATAATTTTTTAATGTCTAAAATACATTTTTAACTACAAATCATCAACATACATAAAATGCGGCTCAAATTAGATATTCCAACTAATCTCTACCAACACTTTACAAATTTAAAAAAAACTGTTCAAAAACCTTTAAACCGTGGAACAAGTAAACTCCGGCTTTCTATTTTAGAAAATAGTTGATGAAAACACAACCAATAAATTAAGCGTACGTGAAGCAAGTAAACTCCGGCTTACTACTTTCGTAAATAGTTGATGAAAACACAATCAATAAATTCAGTGTTTAGAAATTCAATATATTCATTCATCGCTTTAAACTTTGGCAGATGCGGTCTCCTCTTAAAATAAATCATAATTTAATGGCTCTTTTTAAATAAATTTTAATTTGATCCTAGTTCATAATTAATACATCAAATTACATATATATGTATATAATTTAGGGTTTAATTATATTAGGGAATTTGGTTTTCAAATAATGAAATAATAGTGATGAATTTAGGGTTTAATTATTTTAGGTAGTTTGGTTTTTAAATAATGAAATAATGGTGATGAGTTAATTTGTGTTATCGTATGGTATTTAATAATAATGGTTTTTATTGTTTTTTAGTTAATTAATTTTTTTGTTCATAGTGTCCAACACTAGCAGAATCTATTCCTTAGGGAATTTGGTTTTCAAATAATGAAATAATAGTGATGAATTTAGGGTTTAATTATTTTAGGTAGTTTGGTTTTTAAATAATGAAATAATGGTGATGAGTTAATTTGTGTTATCGTATGGTATTTAATAATAATGGTTTTTATTGTTTTTTAGTTAATTAATTTTTTTGTTCATAGTGTCCAACACTAGCAGAATCTATTCCTTCACTTCGTCCTCATTTGCCAATAAAAGCTAATTGTTTACATATATTGGTTGTGTGGACATCAAGAGTTCTTTGTATTAGGAAACCAAGTAGCCACTTCTCTCACTATATCTATGTGTGATAAACAACTTACGATCAATATTTTTTTGTTTCTCACTACCTCCTTTATCTTTGTTTGTAGAGAGGGAAAACTTTGACCATGAAACTAACTTGCTAATGATTCAATGCTACATATTTTTGTACTTTCTTGTGACTCATAGTAAGTCGCCCCTATGCAACTTTGAGTGCACTACCTTGCATGGTGAGAACCAAGGAACATGAACCAAAATGACAGAGTAGAGGTAGAGGAAGGGATGACGAGGTTAATATGTACTTTCTCGTGACTCATTGTAAGTCGCCCTTATGCAACTTTGACTGCACTACCTTGCATGGTGAGAACTAAGGAACATGAACCAGAATGACAAAAAGTAGAGGTAGAGGAAGGGATGGCGAGGTTGAGGTCAAGGAGACTAACAAGAGCACTTAAATAGTCGAGAGAACCAAATAAGCAAGAAAGGCCTCTCCCACTACAATTTAAAATATGAGAACATGCCTCTAGAGGAAAAAGGATAAACAACAATGAAGAGGGAAAGCCACAAAGCTATACACATTCGCAACACAAATACCAAGAGGAAACAACCAAATTTGGAGGAAACCTAAGTAGAAGAGATTATGGGCCTTGTTGTTGAAGCAAACCCAATAAGAAAGAACACCATGACAAAACCTAAAACACAGAGATTCAAAATACATTGAGAAATCATAAAAGTAGATGGGAGTGAAGACGGAAGAACACCATGACAAAACCTAAAACACAGAGATTCAAAATACATTGAGAAATCATAAAAGTAGATGGGAGTGAAGACGGAGTATTCAAAATACATTAAAAAATCATAAAAGTAGATGGGAGTGAAGGTGGAGTAAATTCCATAGCACAAAGGCGGCAAAGCGAATGAAGTGTAGAACCGCCTCTTATTATTGCGTGTGGTGTACGTCTCATCTCCATGTCTTAACATTAAGATCTCTAAGGGATATTGCTTATCATGCTCCCTCACCTTCGTGTTGGGAGGGACAACCAACATGCCCCATTCCATGTTTAACTCATCTTTTCATGCGATGTGAAGACATTGTTTAGTTTGTGAGGGGGAATTAAACTCACTAAATACCACTAGAGCTATTGTTTTTTTACATTGTTGCATTATTATTTTAAAACTAAGAAAATATTTTAATTAATCATTAATATCAATTAAATATCCAATCTTATTTAATTGTGAGTAGGGTTACTAAAGAAAATTTATGTGATATATAAAAATGTATAATATTTAAAAATAATTAACTTTTAATATTATATATATGATTTTAAAACTTAATTATATTTTATATAAGTGTTTGTTTTTAATTGTGAGCAAGGTTACTAAAGAAAATTTATGTGATATATAAAAATGTATAATCTTTAAAAATAATTAACTTTTAATATTATATATATGATTTTAAAACTTAATTATATTTTATATAAATATAAGTGTTTGTATTTTTTGAAAATGAAAATATAAAAATGTATAATCTTTAAAAATAATTAACTTTTAATATTATGTATATGATTTTAAAACTTAATTATATTTTATATAAGTGTTTGTATTTTTTGAAAATGAAATTGTATTTTATTATTGATTTAAAACATTAATATAATAAGATTATTTCTTAAAAAGAAATATTAAAAAAAAGGTGTAATAAATAGTAAAGCAGCTTAAGATATACATCTTAAGGAGTTAAGTGAATAAATTTTAAGAGATTATGTTTTAACTAGTTATTATTAATGGGCTAATATCATTATTCATGGATAATTAGATAATCATATTAATTAGATAATTTAATGGATTAGTGATTAGAACACATTAATTGGCTAATCAATAGTTAAGGGGGTTATGAGTTTGTCGATCTATAAGTAGAGTGTGTATGGGTAAGTCCATCCATTTTTTTGAGGGGTGAGATGGTTTGGGTTATTAATTTAGGAGGAATGGATTTTGTATTAAGAGATTCATTGGAGTAGATTGGAAATATATATTTAACTTAAACATAGAGGGTTTAATGTGATAAGGGTTTAATAGTCTAATAGATAAATAGACTAAATAAATTAGAGGATTAGTATTTTAAGAGTTAAGTGTAAATACACTCATCTTAAAAGAATTTGTCTAAAGATCATTTTACAAAACTCTTTATTTACATATTATGAAGACAATGGTTGAATGTAATGGTCTTCAAAACTAAATTCAATACATATAAATTTATACAAAACTCACAGAGATAACTATGTGCGTAATAATCTTATATATAACATTTTCTAGAATATATATTCTATTATACAATAATAATAAAAAATAAATAAATCTATTTATATAGCTATCATATTTGCTATTTATATAACTATCATATTTGCATTTTTAAATAAATATAATAATTGACAATATATTTTTTTCAAATATTTATTTAAATGGAAGAAATATAAAAAAAATTTAAACTATAAAATTTTCTATATAATAAATATAAATATTATAAAAATACAATTTTAATATTAATAATTATTAGTTTTAATTCAATGTTCATCATTGCGTAATAACACTGATATAGTCTTTTAATATTAATAATTATTAGTTTTAATTCAATGTTCATCATTGCGTAATAACACTGATATAGTCGTGTCCATAAATATTTTAATATTTATATGTAACAGTGTTAAGCTCAACAAAATAAAAATAATGGAATGTATACTTTAATTTTTCTAATTCAAATTAAAATATATATATATATATATATATATATATATATTATTATTGCATTTATTTATGATTGTGACTGTTTAGTGAACTGGTATTTGGTTTGTATTAAGAATTTAAAAATTATATAAAAATATAAAATATATTTTATATTATAAATATTAATAAAAATCTTTTATTTTGAGTTAATACTTATTACATTTTTTTAATATAATTTGGATAAGATATTCATATTATTTTATTAAAATTAATTTTAAATAAATTATATATGAATATTTATAATTTTTATTTTAAAATTAAATATTAAATTTAAATAGATTATATATGAATATTTATAATTTTAATATTAAAAATTTGGATTAAGTTTTGTTGGTATATTGAGACTTTTCATGTCTCATCCAAAGAATTTATGCATGCTTTCATATATGTGCATTTCATTTCAGAATATAGTTATTTAATCATAAATATTAAGTACCACGTAATAATTTAATAATAAATATTAAGTAATATGTTTTTTTCATGTTATTTATTAAATATTATTTTATTCTTATTTAATTTATTAAATGAAATATATAAATAACATCTAATTGTTGAAAAATTATTTTAAAAAATAACTTTATGGTTAAAAAATATTAAAAAAAATAACTTAATGATTAAAAAATATAAAAAAGTTATGAAGGAAATCTAAAAATTATATTTATTTATTGTTGCAGAAATAACCAGTGGGTAATGCCCATTCAGATCAAACTAATTGGTTTGATATAAAATTGTCACCCTAAAAACATGGACTCCCCATCCAGAAAACAGGGAAAATCATGAAATACATTTCTGGTTTATGGTGAAAACGTCAAAATGACGGTTGAAACTTGAAAGCGATTTCCAAATTCCACCTTTGCAGTATTAAAAGAAACTCTTTGTAGTAAATGGTGCCAATTTATCACACTAATGAATGCCTTCTTTAAGCATTTATGATGATCTCAGTGTCTGTTATCATCGCAGTAATGGCGTCTTCATAATTGCTGCGCCTCCAAGTTTTAAGCATTTATGGTGAAAATACATCACTGATAAGTCTCGATTTACGAAAATAAAATCTTCGTGTGGGCTGCTATCACATTAATTAAAGGAGTTGTCTATAATGCGACTTTTTGGAGATTCCGAATCCGGCGGAAGAAATTGAGGTTAAATATTGATTTGTTGCCGTTAAAATGGTTTTTTAACTGCATATTTGGATTCAGCACCTTGAAAAACCACTGGGATGCTTTCATTGTGCAGAAACTAGCTATCAAATTTACGATTCCAATAAATTCCTGCCGGATTTCGACTGCAAATTTACGATTCCAATAAATTCCTGCCGGATTTCGACTGGAAAAACCTGCGAGAAAGGCTTTCAAAAAGTCACGTTATAAACAATTGCTTAATTAAATGCTTTGAAATTGTATGGCTCTAAAATAAATATTTTATGGAGACATAAATAAATGTATTATCAAAACAATTACATTTAAAAACGATATAAGGTGCCCTGTAATAAATTTGAAACACAAAATTCATTTAAAGAAATTTTGACCTTAAAATTTCAAAGGGTTGTGCTTACTTTGGAGTCATACTTTCTTAACATTATTTACCATTGCATTTGCGGCCATTTATTTTATTCATATAGTACGGTAACCAGTTTAAATAACTAATATTTTTAGAACCATAATTCCTTTAATTCACATTACCCATTAAATTTTATATTTATTAAAACCTAAAAAATAACATAGTGTGCCTATTAATGCCTATACATTAATGGGCCAATAGCTCCTGAAATATTAATCGCCTTTCATTTCATAATGGTAAGTGCGTCCATTATGTATTGATGAATTATGTATTGATGATCTTTATATACTCTTAATATAAAGTTATGTTGGTTTTTTTTCTCTGAAAAAAAAAAGTTGATAATAATGAGTCAATAAGGAATTCGTAACACAGTAAAATCCCAACCTACTACCCAAGAAATAGCTCACGAAGACTGTTATGTGTATATACAATCCTTCCATGACAACCGCCGAGGAGATTTGAACTGCGCTCATTTCACAGGTCGTGAAAGCAAATCCATTACTATGCCTCACTAGTAGTCAAACCGGTACAGAACATTACTGGTGCCGAGACGAGAAAAGAAGAACTTAAATAGCTTAAGAAAATCTTGAAAAGCCACTACGCAGGTCAAGTTAGCGATAAATAACTAGCTTGTTTATGGGTTATAAATGCACTGGGTTGTATATGTTAATGGTAGAATAAATTATCGGCTAAAATCTAATAATACGAATATATAACCCCATACATTTATTACCAGGCTCATTGGCAAATTGGTTATTTTCAAGCTTGTCAAATTGATTATGCCCAAGTGTGCCTTCAACAACTCAGTGTAATGAAATTGTTTGGTGTCGAGTCTAGAAAAAAAATGTGAAATAGCTTAAGAAAATATCCAGAAACCACTAAGCAGGCAAGTTCGCTGTGCTCAGAAGTGCATTCAACAACAATTTAGTATAAATATAAGTAAATATGTCCATACACAACGTACAACATACAATTAACATGAGTTTAATAAATAAAAATATTTTTCCTTGAGCATATTAATATCAACCAAAATAAAAATCTAAACCATCATTTACTTATTTACACAACAACAATCATAAATGTAATTACAGTGGAAACAAATTTTGAAAGAAACTATGGTACTAAAAATAAGCAATGCGATATGATGGCGACAACGAAGCTGGTGCGACCACGCCCTGACATGAGGTAGGCCCTCTGCAGTACACCTGGGTCCACACCGCAGTTTAGGTCCGTTCCCTTGTA
The DNA here is from genome assembly GCA_031772625.1 of Pinus tabuliformis. NCBI lineage: Eukaryota > Viridiplantae > Streptophyta > Pinopsida > Pinales > Pinaceae > Pinus > Pinus tabuliformis. The sequence continues at coordinate 488,846,819 of CM062808.1, read as the reverse complement.
GCTCCTAGTCCGTAACCTGTTGGCGACCCTCGTTCTTTCTCTTTCTTGTTGACCTCCCACAACAGTGACTGAACTATCGTTTTCGGTTTCCCGCTATGGGGTTTGGTCCCCGCCTGTGCCGGTTACTCCAAATTACAATGACAGCTGGCGTAACCCCCGGGGCATCAATGGAGACCGACCTTATAGATTATTTGGAGAACCCCCTCGAGGGCATCTCCATTTTCGACAGGGAGACCAGTTCCGAAGCATACTTACCATTCAGCAGAGAACTCACTGAGGTCATCTCTCTGTTTCCATCGCTCACAGGACAGCCCAGTGTTGTTATCAACCTCCTGGAAGTACTTATTACCTGGCCAGCATCCGCTATGCCCCCCCTGATGCTGATCCCCATCATTTTTCCTCCAGACTAGCTGCCTCAGCACAGAAGGCTGGTTCATCCAGCATATCCTCCCTCCATCCTTCGACGGCCTCTCATTTCCCATCTCAGTCCCCGCTCAGAGAAGCCCCGCCCTATTCTGCTCACACTACCCCGTCCTTGGAGTTTGCAAAGCCCTCCGGTAGCTATAAAAATCAGTGTTGTTAAAATCGCGATAAAATCGCGATTTTTTCATTTACCCCATTCAAATCGCGATTTTTATGCATAAAAATCGCCACTTTTTTTTATAACGATTTTTATCGAAAAAATCGCGAGTTTTTGAAAATATCGCGATTTTTTCGAAAAAATCGTGATTTTTTGGGTAAAAATCGCAGGGCACGGGGGCAGCGCTCTTTTTATATGCAAAATCGATTTTTATTATGTCATTTTGCTGTTTGCGCGCGGAGGAGGAGGAGAAGAGGTGAGGGAGAGGAGCTGAAGGGTTTCCGTCGGATTTGGGAGCGAATCGAAGCGTTTTTAAGAGGAATCCAAGCCTAGATCACCAATTTGTCCATAAAAGAGGTATGTAGATTAATTTTTTTTGGTTTTGCTTCTATAAAAACTTTGGTTTTCATTGTTTTTAAAGAATTTTTTGAAATTTTTCATTGATTTGGGATGGGTAATTTGTTATGACTATGAGAACCAATTTGTTATTTTTATTTTTTCATTTTTTTTAAACATTGTTTATTTTTTTTGAATTTTCATTGTTTTTTGGCATTTGGTTGGGTAACTTGGGTTTAGAAATTGGGATTTTGGAAATAATTAGCTTGTAATTTTGCAAATGCTAAATTGTAATTTGTATTATCATTTATGTAATCCTAAATTCCAATTTCCTAATCCTTATTTTTCCATAGGTTTGCAAATTCAAAATTCAAAAACAAACATGCCAAGGAAATTGGATCCTTTCTGGGAATATGGTGACCCTAAAACTCCGAATGATAGACAAAACTTGTATTGCAAGTTGTGTGGAAAGGAAATATTCGGGGGGGTGTACAGGTTGAAGTTCCACCTTGCACAAATCCCTGGACATGATGTGGGGCCCTGTCTAAAGACAAATGCTGAAATTATCCAAAAAGCCATGAGAGCATTGGGAGAATTAGAGCACACTAGAGACGCCAAAGAAGAACTCAAAAGGCAACTAAAAAGGTCAGCTGACGGAAGTGGGCCAAGTGGCACAGGTTCTACTGCAGCGTCAGTCAATCCGGTAGCTGCATCATCATATTTTGTTCCTCGAACCACACCTGGTTCACAACCAACTATTGGTTCAATGCTAAAAAGAACTGAAAAAGAAAAAGCTGACAAGTTGATGACAAAATTTCTCCTCTGGAGTGATATTCCTTTCAGCATTATAAGGAATAATCCATTTTTCCAACCTACTGTTGATGCTATTGCCAGTGTTGGCCCGGGGTACAAACTCCCTTCTCTTCATGATTTCAGAGGCCGGCTTCTTCAAGATGAAAAGCGTGACTGCACCCAAAGATTGGAGGATTTTAGGGCATCATGGGCACAAACAGGATGCACTGTTATGTCAGATGGTTGGACTGACCAAAAGGGGAGAACCCTTATAAACTTCTTGGTTAGTTGTCCCAAGGGGACTATGTTTATCAAATCTGTTGATGCAACTCATCAAATCAAAGATGCAAGAACTTTATGTGATTTGCTGGATGTGTTTATTTTGGAGGTGGGTGCAGAAAATGTTGTCCAAGTCATAACGGACAATGCTGCAAATTATGTTGCTGCTGGTAGAATGCTTATGGACAGGCATCCTGCTTTATTTTGGACACCTTGTGCTGCCCATTGTATTGATTTGATGTTAGAGGACATTGGGAAAATTCCCTTTGTCAAAGAGGTTGTTGACTCATCAAAAAGCATCACAAAATTTATTTACAATCACACATCTGTGCTTAGCTTGATGAGAAGATTCACCAACAACAAAGAGTTGGTGCGCCCCGCCATTACACGGTTTGCGACGAGTTTCATATCTCTTCAATCCCTCGTGAATTCTATGTGGGATTTGAAGAGAATGTTTCTTTCAGAGGAGTGGCGTGCTTCGTCAATGAGCCGCAAACCAGAAGCAGAGGCCGTCTGCAGACTAGTTTCATACCAGGAAGACTTCTGGGCGGGAGTGCAGGAGGTGTGCGCTGTTACAGAACCTTTGGTAAAGGTTCTCCGGTTGGTTGATGGTGAGAAGCCCGCAATGGGCTATTTGTATGAAGCCATGGACAGGGCCAAAGAAGCCATTCGGTCCTACTATGATGACAAGGGAGATGATGGGTTCCAGAGACAACTCCTTCTATGGAAGGTCATTGATGAGCAATGGAACAACACACTCCATCGTCCAATTCATGCTGCGGGGCTTTTCCTGAACCCTGCATTTTCTTATGCATGTGGGTTTAATTTTGATGTTGAGGTCGTGGAAGGATTATTAACCTGTGTCCAGAAGATGGTGAGATCTTCAGAAGAACGTATGGAGATCTCTAGACAAATTGAGCAATATAAGTTGTCAGGTGGCACATTTGGCTTTGAGATGGCTGTCATTGATAGGACGGTTAAAATGCCAGGTATTTTTTAGTTTGTACTTTGTAACTTTGTTTCAAATTTCATTGTTTCTTCAAATTCCATTTTTTTCTTATGTTTATTTAAAATTTTATTTGTAATTTTGTTGTAGACGCATGGTGGAAGATGTATGGTGGCAGAGTACCCCTTTTGCAAAATCTTGCCGTACGCATCCTTAGCCAAACATGCAGCTCCTCGGGATGTGAGCGCAATTGGAGTGTATTTGAAAAAATACACAACAAGAAGCGCAATAGGTTAACACTTAAACATTTAAAATATTGCAAATTTCCAAATAAATTTTTGAATTCATTAAAGTTTTAAACAATATTTTTTTTATAATATTAATTATTAATTTATTATTTCATGAACTTTGTACAGGTTGGAGTCCCATAGACTTAATGACATGGTCTATGTCTACTACAATCTTCGATTGTGGGTGAAACAACTAGAGAAGACACCTGATACGGAAGCCATCTCATTGGATGGGATTGACACCACTGCTGAATGGAGGGTTGAGACCGAGAGGCCTCTCATGGATCCCACTGAGGATTGGTTAGTGCAGGATGAGGGGGAGGAGGAGGAGGAGGAGCAGGAGCAGGAGCAGGAGGAGTTGGAGGAGCAGGAGGAGGAGGTGACATCGCCTACCCGGGCTACCCGGGCTACCACTACCAGAGGACGTGGTCTCCGTCCACCTCGGCCTCCTGTAGCTGCTACTACTAGTTCTTCAGCTTCTAGAGCACGTCAGACTCCACTGCCATTTCCACCACCACAGGCACCAGCTTCTACATCTAGAGGGAAAGAGAAAGTTGTGCCATTTTCTCGCAAGAGGGGCAGAGGAAATCAATAGGATTAGACTTTCATTTTATTGTATATGACATTATGACATGATGAGATACATTATCGTATTTTTTGTTGATATTTTGAGGCTGAGTTGGACTTGGGACTCAGGACTTACTATTCAGGACATGATTCAATGTTATGTGTGATTTTAGCGCTAGAAATGATATTAAACATCTTATATATTAGTTTTTTTATCATATTTATGTGTCAATGTATTTATTTTATGTTGTAGATGGTTTAGATATTAAAAAAATTGAAAAAAAATGAATATTTTTGTGCCAAACGATTTTTCCCGCTTTTTTCCGATTTTTTCCCGATTTTAACGATTTTTTCCGCTTTTTTCCCGGCGCCGATTAAATCCCGATCGCGATGTGTGCAACACTGATAAAAATGTCCCTCCCCTCCCGAACACTTTCCCTACCAACCCTGATCCGTTATCTCCAAACCCTAACTCTCCCAACCCTAATCTTGAAGAAACCCCTGAGGGGCTAGAGGAAGCGGAGTCGGCTCTTGGGAAGAAGCAAAGGTGTGTCAAACCTAGGGCACCAGAAGTATTCATCAATTGGGAAGAAAAATTTCAATGGCAAGACACCATGGATATGGCGGCAACGGTCCTGGTAGGCAGGGTCAGGGGCAGGTACTACACTGCAACGAGACTTGAGCAATGGGTTGTAGAAATTTGGAGCCATCACTTGGTTGATCTGCCTATTGTTCAAACTTTTGTCCATGTCTGGTTCACCCTGTGTTTTGCTTGAGCAGAACACACCAACTAGGTCTTATCCTCCTTTTGGCACATCAAATAGGCCCCGGTTATGTTAAGGAGATGGAGTTTGCTATTTGATCCGGATGGAGAACAACTTGGGGTGGAGCCAATATGGGTTCATCTCCCTAGTCTGCCTCTCCATTTCTGGACCGAATATATCTTCAGAAGAATTGGAAATTCTCTGGGTACATACCTAGAATACCATAGATCCTATCTCTCTACGGGGGTCATGGCCTATGCAAGACTACTGGTTCACTTGGACGTTAGAGGTGGTTTACAAGAAAAAGTCACTCTTCGTCGGAGGAATTATAACCAGGTGCAGATTCTGGACTATGAGGGGGTCCCGTTTTGATGTAGACGTTGCCAGAAGGTTGGACACCTCTATAAGGACTGCCCTCTCCTCGCGAAATCAAGGATGGGCAACAAAGGGAAGACCTCATCAGAGGGGGGAGCTCAAACACAGGCAGAACACTCGAATGGGGCCGATCAGATGGACACTGGTGCAGACAGATCTCCTTGACATCCCATCTACCAAACTAGCCCCAACCTGGAGGAACAAAAGAAGCAGGGAGGATAGATTTGCCAGGAGACTAGATCGATTCCTCCTCAAGGAGAAATTTCTGGAGCAGGGTTTCACTTATCGCTAGTGGGTGGGATCTAGCGGACTCTCAGACCATCTGCCAATTTACCTTGATATCCGAGGCAATATTAGCAATCCTCGAGCACCCTTCAAATTCAACTCTACATGGTTGAAAGAGAACTCCTACATCCGCCTCGTCATAGACTTTTGGAAGGTCCATCCACTGGAAAGAAGAGGGAACATCACTAAAGGGTTCATGGCCAACTTGAAAGAATTGAAGAAGCTATCCAAGATCTCGGCTCAAATAAGCGTTGTGCCGAAGAGCATCTATTAAATGAGATCGAACTGGAGATAGCCAACCTAGAGGACAACAGTGGGGGAACATTCCCTTCAAATGAGCTCAAGGACAAGCTCACTAAATTAAGAGTCAACAAAGGAAACATTCTCAAGGAAAGGGAGGAAACGTGGAGATTACGGAGCAGAGCTATTTGGCTGAAGGAAGGAGATGATAATTCCAAATTTTTCCACAAATTTGCTAATGGAAGGGAGGTCATTAATACCATATGGAAACTGACAAATGAGCAAGGAGCTGAGGTAGACACCTTCCCTCACCTGGCCCCCCTATCCAACTCTCACTTCAAGCAGGTCTATCATGCCCCCCCTAATGCTACCCTAACAGAGTTCATTAGAGTAGCACAACTGTTCCCTCGGTTCATTGAACATGAGGATGTTGTGGAGCTTAATAGAGAAGTCACTTAGGGGAGCTAGAGGTCACTCTGAAATGGTTTAAGAAGGACAAGAGCCATGGTCCATATGGGTGGTTAGTAGAGTTCTACCTAGCTTTTTTTGACATCATCGGACATGATCTGCTCAAGGTCATCAAGGAATGCAGGAAGACTGGACGTATGCATGGGGCTACAAACTCCACCTTCATCACCCTCATCCCCAAATAAGACAATCCATCATCCTTCAATGATTTTTGACCCATCTCCTTGTGCAACTGCCTATACAAAATCATATTCAAAATCATTGCAAATCACCTCTGCCCCATCCTATCCAACCACATATCATCCGAACAATTTTCCTTCTTACAGGAGCGACAGAATCATGAAGCCATAGGTACATCTCAGGAAGTACTGCACTCCATTCAGACTAAGAAGATCAAAGGAATGATCCTCAAAGTTGATCTGTCAAAAGCCTTCGACAGGGTAAGCTTGCTTTATTTCAAAATGCTTCTTACCCATTTAGGATTCCCTGTAGGAGTCATTAAATGTATCATGTGCTGCATTACCAAAATATCCTTTAGTGTTCTGATAAATTGGGTTGCATCTCCCTTCTTTGGCTCTGAAAGAGGTCTCAGATAGCGGTGCCCATTATCTCCTTTACTTTTTCTCCTAGTCATGGAAGGACTAAGCAAACTGATTAAGGACGTGTACTATAGAGGCAGACTCTCATGAATCAAGATATCGAACGAATGTACTATAACACACCTCCTTTTCATGGATGATGTACTAATGTTCCTAAATGGAGGGATAGGTGACCTCACCACCATCCAGCACACCATCAATCTCTTCAAAACTGCTACAGGCATGATCATTAATAACTTTAAGTCCACCATAATGGTATCAGAATGCTCCCCCCCCACGAGATACAATTTGTGATACAAAGGTTCTCTTTCACACTAACCCAGATAGATGGAGGCCTCCAATATCTAGGATACAGGTTAAAACCACTTGGATATAAAATTGTGGACTGGATATGGTTGATATCCAACCTTGAGAAATGACTCAATATATGGTATCATAACCATCTCTCCAGAGCCGGAAGATTGGTGCTCATCAAAGTGGTTCTGGAGACCACCCCGGTATATTAGATGTCCCTCGCATGGATCCCAAGAGGCATTCTCAATCGAATATAAAACCTCTGTTGCAGATCCCTGTCGAAGGCAAACAAACAGGAAGGATATATGCATGGGCAAGATGGGATTTGATATCCAACCTTGAGAAATGACTCAATATATGGTATCATAACCATCTCTCCAGAGCCGGAAGATTGGTGCTCATCAAAGTGGTTATGGAGACCACCCCGGTATATTAGATGTCCCTCGCATGGATCCCAAGAGGCATTCTCAATCGAATACAAAACCTCTGTTGCAGATTCCTGTGGAAAGGCAAACAAACATGAAGGATATACGCATGGGCAAGATGGGATCTTCTGTTTATCCCTAAGAAATGGGGTGGGTGGGGTATAAAGAAATTGGGGTATTTCTCCTCAGCACTAGCGGCTAAACCAGGGTGGCAATTAGTCACCACCAACAGTCTCTAGACCAAAATTGCAGTCGCTAAAAATATTGCACCATTAAGGCCGCGGGACTAGCTGAGACAAACAAGCTGGAACAACACTGGGGTCTCAAATATATGGAAAGCGGTTTTGAGCTCAATACCTCTTATTAGAGATGACCTAACTTGGAAATATCTGATGGCACATCCGTCTGAATAGGCCGTGACCCTTGGATAGGATGCGGGAATGCACACCAGCTACCTGAAGGCTTATTCTAGAACCTTAACAAGAAAGGAATTACACACATAGTGCACATTGTGGACCAGGACAGATCAACCTTCCTGCACCAAGCTTGGAAGTCAACCCATAGCTTTCTCCTTCCTCTACAGTGGCACCAAGCTTGTAGTACTTTCACTACATCTCTCATGGAATCTCACATTCGACTAAGAGAAGGGGAAGATGAGATTACATGGGACATCGCCAAAAATGGTCGGTACTCCCCAAAAGAGGGGTATCTACAACTGGCCAATCAACACAAGCCACGACACATAGAAACATGGTGGATAGGAATGTGGAAGCTCAAATAATGCCCCCCCGAACAAGATTACTCATGTGGTCCATACTGAAAAATAAGGTGTCAACGGGAGACAACTTGAATAAAAGAGGGCTATATGGACCTTACTAGTGGTGCGTCTGTAAGGACAACACTGAATCTTTGGATCACCTCTTCCTCTCCTGTCCCGTCACTATTATCTATGGAACTCCATTCTATCTCACACACTCTCATGCCATCAATTGGAGGGGTCAGACCACCAAGGAGGTATGGGAAAATTGGGTGTCATCCATTTCATCACCCAAACCTAGGAACCTCCCCCTACTCATGAGTTGGGAAATTTGGATAGCTAGGAACCACACAATCTTTCAGGACATCGCCCCCCAATGGCCATCCATCATAGCTAAAATTATAGTTGACTACAGTTCTCTACCTGAGGACGAGGCCACCTCTCCACCCATAACTATCATCCCTGAGTCCATTGATCACTCACAACCCTGGGCATATTTTGATGGATCGACACAAGATACAGGATGTGGAGGTGGGGCTGCTCTATATATTTCAGATACACATTTCTATCATATTCAAATGGGACTTGGAAATGGCACGAACATCTTTGCTGAACTCATCACTACCAAATACCTCATAAAATTTGCAATTGGAAAATATTGTCATAATATACAAGTTTTTGGAAACTCGAAAATTGTCTGCATCTGGATTAATAAAACATCATCATGTCATGCATTCACATTGCGACATACATTGGATGAGGTGCACAGATACATCACATATTTTGACAATTTTTCTTGTCACCATATTTACAGGGAACGAAACACCCTCATTGACAAACTTTCCAAAGCGACAGCGATGAGGCCCTGCAACATCTAGATGATCCAGGAGCAGCGGGGAGGTGAACAGTTCCAGTACTACCACCGTCCATATATGGACCAGACTGATCAAGCTCAATAGGAGCCTGAAATCATTTGATAATTGACCATTTTATTTTTGTTTATATTTATTATGTTTACTCATACTCAGTACATGTCCTCAAGAGTACTCTCTGCGTATAGTAACAAATTTTGAAGTTTATTAATACAACACTTTATTTAAATATTGTCTCCATGTGGAGAACATATTTTTGGTTCTTAAATTTTGGACTGGCACACAACCACTATATTTTGCATATGCACATAACATTTACAACATGTAGTTTTCCTATCTTAATGAAAATTACGATTTTTCCAAAGGGGTAAAAAATAATCTAAAATGTGAAGGAAAATGTGAAATATCCATCACATAAAGACCATAGCAGATTCAAAGAACATAGGGTTCCGACATGCAAATGAAGTAAATAGCAATTTGTGGCCTAGAGTGTAAGAGTTGTTTTGCAGATTGTTGGCTACAACATGAGATGGGGTGAAAGCCCATGCCCATGCAACAGATGGCGGTGAAGCATAATATGTATAATATTCTTCGCAGAGGGAATTTTTGAAATGATATCGGAGGAAGTACTTGAATTTCTTAAAGTTTTTCTCTTACACTAAATTCAAAACTTAAAATCAAAGTAGTTGTGAAACATATTTGCAAAAATTAGAGTTCAGTTTAGGAAAAGAGCTATAAGTTGGACACAATATTTAAAAATTGGAATTCAAACATAAATGAAACCCTACAACTAGTTTTATGCATTGGAAAAAAATACTAATAAATCCAAGATCGGGATGGGAAAGATTAATCTAGGCAATGGAAAACTTCAAACCAAAGATAATTCAAGGCATCCCATATGAAAGCCTATGTTTCACTGGCATAAATGCCCAACATCCAATGCAAAAACAATTTTAGGATTTAATCTTCAAAATTGTAATTTATCCCGATAAAGAGTAAACAAAATGTTTAGCCAATGAGAAACAAAAAATGGGGTGTAACATTAATGAGTTGTCTATGACATAAAATTTTAAGGAGGGAATGTTATTTAAGATAATTGTCTACGAATGTTTCAAATGTGATTAAACAAGGCGGTATAGCTACCGTTTTACACTGTTTAATTTAATAAAATATTTTAATGTCATGATGTGTTGTATGTACTCCAAAAAATACTAAAATTATAAAACAAGTTATATGAATATTTGTTTAAATTTTTTTAATATAATTAAATATTTTTTTGTAGATAAAAGTTTTTTTTACTGAAGCAAGAACCAATCCTTCAATTTCATTAATTAAAAATAAATTACATAATTTACAAAAAATCATCCATTTACAAGGATTCCGGACAAAGATTCTCTTACCACCAGTAAAAACCCCTTCCCATCACCTTACAAAACCCAACCTGCAGAATACATTCAAAAAATTCCTCTTCGGTTAGCTTCGACAAAACCAACCCAAACCATGCCAACGAGTGGTCATCCCACCTGGCCCCACAAAACACCCCGACCCATCCAAACCGTCGATCCGGGCGACTGGATCCCACGATCAAGAACCTTATCGCTCCAACCAACATGACTGGACTTTAGTGAGTGATGGAGGGTGGTATTAAAAACTGCTCCCTGCCACGTGTTGAAGACTCTGTGGCATCGTTACCAAAAAAGCAAAACCATTTACCGTTCAAACGACTTGCGATCACCTGGAAACCATCCAGGGTGAGGTTTTCAAGCCCGAAAATAGGAAGGGTGTGAAAGCTGGCAACCGGAAGACCAAACCTCCCGCCCAACCTCATTTTACTACTGACCCTGAATTCGTGACTGCGTTGATAAGGAAAATGACTCAACATAATGCCGATCGAAAACCTAGGGGCTCCTGTTGACTTACTCCGGGAAGAAAAGCGACCGATCTTTGTATGCCCTCCTACCATGTATATTCTGAGAGGCAATGGAAGCTCTAGCTAGAAAGAATCAATTCATGCTTGTCACCCTTCCTCGATATCGGACAATTTCTCTGTCCTCTGCAGCTTCTTCATCACAGAGAGCCTTTAAACCGCTCTGTGGCATCTCTTGCCACTTTTTTGCTAACCTGCATTGCGCATTAATCACACCTTGGCTGGCCAGAAAGTCCACTAGCTTATTGGCCTTTCAACGGACATGGTTGAAACTAATAGTATGAAGTCCCTGAAGGTGTACTTGTATTCTTTGGTAAAACCTGAATTAGTCTCCAGTGATTTGAGACTTTCTCCGGCCTAGTGCCACAGCTGATTTAGCTTTTTAGTGGAGGTTGCCAGAAATCCTTCTTTGTATCCATAGCTATTTCCTTTCTTTTTAATCCTTGGGGAATAATCTCTTGCATTCCTAGAAGCCTGAGAGTTCTCAGCTCAGAATTTGAGGGAGGATTCTTGGGGTTGTTGCGAACTGTGGTGCTGACTGTCTCCCTGATTTGTTTCAAGATCAAATCATATAGCCGCTAAGGGTTGGAATTTTCATTTTTGAAAATTCTTTTATTCCTTTCTTTCCACACATTCCAGATAATGAAGCATGGTGTGAAGGCCCAGGCCAGATTAAGGATATCATTTTCCAAAAGGTTCCTTCTCCACTTGTTTAGGGTATTTGTGATACTTCCTCTGTCCCTGTCTGTCTATTGGAAAATATTGGAGAAAGAATCCCACATCCAGGTGGTGTAAGAGAAACTATTGAGAATGTGCTCCATAGTATCCTCCTGCTTTTCGCAAAGCTGGCATCTGGAAGGTCCCAACATACCTCTTTTTCTAATATTGTCCCAAGTCAAGATCTTCTTGTGATGAACCAACCACATGAAAAGCTCGATCTTCATCCAACCTTGGTTTTACCATAGGTTCTGCCAGATCTTGTCTAGAACACTAGAATCAAGCCCTAGGAGAAAGCCTTTTTCTTCCTTTAGATTAAAGGTGCCTTTATTATTTTTGCCCCATCGCAATTGATCCTGCCCCTCTGTAACTAAGATCATCCTTTGATTTGGTAAGCTTCTCAATGCCTCTGCTTTTATTTTTATGGGGCTGTCATCTCTGCAGTTAATGTTTCTCCAGCTTCTCCACTTTCCCTGGATTTGAGAAAGATCCTAGAAGTCCTTTACTTTGTTTAACCCTTGGGAATCTGTTTCCTGCTTAAGGCTTAAAAAATCCTCTTTTAAGAGTGTTGGTTCTTGTTGCCATTTGTCCTCCCAAAAGAGTGCTAGATCTCCTGCTCTGATTTTCCAGAAACTATTTTTTTTGCACTATGCTTCTATTATCCTAGGCTCTGTTCCATATGTAAGAGCCCTTTATGTTTCCAGACATTCTTATGAGGTCTTTAGTGTGCCAAGAGCTGGCATATTTTTCTTTTTAGATCCTTGCCCAATGGGTCGTTGGCTCTTGAACCCATCGCTACCAAAGCTTGGCTCCTAGCACTTTACTAAGAATCTCATGGTCATCTAAGCCTAGAACCCCATGGCTGTTGGGTTTATAGATTTTATCCCAGGAAACCAGGGCCCATTTCTTCCTTATTTCCTCCTTACCCCACAGGAAGTCTCTTTAAATATTCCTGAATTGCTCTAAGACACCTTTGGGAGCTGGGAGGGCTGATAACATGAAAACTGGGATAGATTGTAGAACAGCCTTAGTCAAAACCAACCTACCAGCCAGGTTCAAGGCTCTGATGGTCCATTTTTTGACTTTATCCTGCAACTTATTTAGCACTGGTTCCCAGATACTTTTGAGCATTGGTTTGGCCATGAGAGGAACTCCCAAATACTTTGAGGGGAGGGAATCCCTTTGGAAGCCAAGGATTCTTGAGATATTTCTCTGAATAGCAATGTTAGTGTTTAAGAAGAAAATTTTTGATTTAGAAAGATTGACTTCCATACCTGTAGCCATGGCAAAAACATTAAGGATTTGATTGTAGGCTGAAGCTTCTTTGACTGTGGGGATTCCTTGCAGCATGGTATCATCTACAAATTGTTGGTGCGTTAGTGCCTGACCATTCTCAGTTAATTGAAGACCCTTGATTTTGCCCATGGCATTGGCATGTTTAATAGACCAACCAAGTCCTTCCATCATGAGGATAAAGAGAAAGGGAGAGAGCGGGTCTCCCTGCCTGAGGCCTCTTGAAGGAATGAAGATCTCTGAGGGAGAGTCGTTGACCAAAATTGAAAAGCTGGAAGTAGTCACCAGAGCCATTACCCACCTGACCCAGTTGTGATCGAACCCAAAGGCAGTGAGCACCTTCTTGATGTAAATCCAATTGACCTTGTCATAAGCTTTGGCAATATCCAATTGCATGATCATCCCTGCTTGCATTTTGCTGGTGAGGGAGTGAACCACGTCTTGGGCTTGAATAATGTTGTTTAAAATTTGTCTTCCCTCCACGTAACTTGATTGTTCCTCAGACACTAAGGAAGGAAGGAGAGGTTTGAATCTGTTAGCCACTACCTTGGAAATAATCTTGTAGACCACCTTACATAAAGCAACGAGTTTTTACTTGTCTGCTATTTGAGTCGAGTCCTGTTTGGGAATCAGGGAGGTGAAGGGGGTGTTGAGGACTTTCAGGATAGTTTTAATACCCATGGAATCCTCAACAACATTCAAAATATCATGTTTGACTATATCCCAACAAGCTTTGAAGAAGTCCACATTAAAACCATCTAGGCCTGGTGCTTTGCCATTCTGCATGTCTTTGAGGACCTCGCTAACCTCCTCTTCCATTACTGGTCTATTTAGGTTTATATTGTCCTCTCTGGACACTAGCTTAGGGATATGTCTTGTAATTTCCTTTATGGATTGTTCCCTGGCTCGATTGTTTTCCCGGGTGATGTCTTGGAAATGCTACATAAGCACCGCTTCAATGTCCTTATGTGTGATCTGAAACTCCCCATTCTCATCCTTTATTGCCGAGATTCTGTTGAATGCTCTATTAGTCATAGTGGATCTGTGGAAAAATCTTGTATTGCACTCTCCTTCTTTGAGCCATTGAACTCTTGACTTTTCCCTCTAAAATATTTCCTCTTGATTGCATAGGTTCTCTCATTCATGATGAAGTTTATCAGACTGCTCACTTTTGTCTTTGTCAAAGCCATCTTTTATCAGTTCCTGGTTGAGTTCCTGAATTTTAATTTCTTACTGTTTTTTGTCCACAAAAATGTTACCAAAGTCCTTCTTATTCCATTCTTTAAGTCTAAACTTGATGTGCTTTAGTCTTTTATGAAGAAGGTACATTTTTTATCCATGGAATTGTAAGTCTTCATACCACCATTTTTTGATGTTGCTGATGAAATCCAGGTGGGAGAGCTAGATATTCTCGAATCTAAAGGGTCTATTCTTGGGAGAGTCGAAACCCTTGATTTCCAATTGTATCGGCCAGTGATCTGAGCCTCCAAAGGGAAGAACTTTTGTTGTAGTTTCTTTATTTATAAGCATAAGCTCCTCTGATATCATGAACCTATCTAACTTAGAGGCCACCTGAACTTCCCCTCCTCTCTTGTTGTTCAAGGTAAAAAGGCCATTGCTCAACTCTGGGTCAACCAACTTCATATTATCTGTGAACGATTGGAACGTTGGTGAATCTTTGTTTAGCGCTCTGATACCTCCTTTCTTTTCCAAGAGAGAATTGATCATATTAAAATCCCCTCCCATGATCTAGGGCATACAAGCCTATTTGTTTCTGAGGTCAACGAGGGATTCTAGCAACCCGAGTTTATCATCCATTCTTTGAGGACTGTAAACATTAGTGACTAGGAAGGTTTCCGAAACCCCCACTGGTTGAATGACTACTGTTAATTAGTTTCTGGATGCCTCTGCATCTATTACACTGATTTTTGGGGGGTTCCAAAGAGTGAGAATGCCCTCAGCTGTGTTCTCTGCTTTAACTTCTAGAAACTCAAATCTATTGAGCCATTTGCTATGAATTAGTTTTATTTTCTGGATGGAACACTTCATTTCCTGGATGAAGATCATATCCGGCATATCTTATTTCATTCTAAAACTAAGCATTTGTTGCTTTCTTTTACTACCTAGACCTCTTATGTTCCAAGTTGTAACCTCCATCGTTAAAGAATTGTAAAGGAGTAACTAGTTAGGTCTTTCATATTACCTGAATCTATCATCATCTTTCCACACTCCATCAAGAGCTCCTTCTGCTTTTTTCTACCCCTCTTCTTTCTTGCATTTCTAGTATCTAATCCTGGAGTTGATTTCATTGTTTTCACTCCTCTGCACTCCTGCTTGTCGATGTTTTTTCCTTTATCTGACCCCCTTTCCTGATTTTTCCATAAAAACAACTGCTATATTCTATTGCATTCTTCTTGAGGTAATGAATCTATCCCCACCATGGTTCCCTGCTTCAAGAAAGCTTCCAGATCTAGGTGTTCTTTATCTAGAATTCCCTGACGTTCATGAGCCTCCAGATCTGTTTCACTCTGGGTCATTTCCTGATCCATCTCTAGTTCTGTTTCATTCATCATGGTTTCTTCCTTATTATCAGTGTTTTGTGTTGGGTTGTCGTTTTCCTCCTCCTTTTTGATAGGGCCTTCCCCCATAGTTTGGTCTTCATTTGGCATTTCTTCAATCTCTTCCAATGCTTGGAACTTATTCTTACTGACCTTTAGCTCCTCATTATGATGTTGCTTTAGTCCTTTTTTGCTTCCTTTTCCTCTACATGCCACCTTCTAAAAGCTTTCGATATCCTTCATCGTATCCAATTTGCTTTTATTTTTTTTTCTGCTTTACTGAGAGGGCAGTCTCTGATCAAGTGTCCATGTTCGTGGCATTTACGACATCTAAACAGAATGTGCTCATAGTCCACTGTTTGCACCCATTCCTCATCAAAAACTTCTAGTATAACTTCGTCCGGAAGAGCTCTTGGTAGATCCATTTCCACAGAAATCCTAGCATACGAAGTATATTTTCCCCTTCCAGTGGCTTCCATGCTTTGACAAAACAACCTAGTTTTTTTCCTATGGCTGCGAGTGATTCATTTTGCCAGTAATCCAGAGGAAGAGAATAGAGCCTTACCGAAACAGGAACAGAAGTGAAAGTCTCCCGTTCTAGAACGAAGTTCATCACCCAAGGCCACATATAGAGGCTAGCTGCTGCAAAAAAGAAGGGTCCTCCTTTGAATATTCTATCTTTGTCTTCGATGATTGTAAACACCACTGTGAAGAAACCCTTTGACCCAAGATGAAGATCGATGTTGCCTTTGGGTTTCCAGTGATACTTGATCCATGTCTGTAAAGCCTTTTTAGAGGGCCATAATCCCATGAATTTACATATTATGGCATAAGTCTCCATATGTTCCCTGTGCTCCTGTAGTGCAGGATTATTTAACACTACTCTAGGAGTGACTTCCGTTTTGGGTCTGCAGGGTCCCTTTTGAACTTTTTTCCTTGTCCTTTGTGATGATGTTATCCTTGGACTTGGCCCCATCTGTCTCCTTTTCATTATTTCTGTTTTCTTCCTCCACCGAACCTCTAACTTTGCCCAGATGTGACTTGCCTCTGCTTGCCACGACATCTTTGAAGGAGGGAGTGGAGCTCCCTCCTCTGCGACCCTCCATTAGGGTCAAACTTCGAGACCCTCAAAAAACCTGCGCGACTTCCGCCCTCCGTTCCTTCCGCATTCTCCTCCCAACTAATAGACAATTGGATTTTGCTTCTACTTTGCTTTTGTAGATAAAAGTAAGTATATATATATATATATATATATATAATTGACATTGAAGAGAATGATAACAAGTTAATAATTATTTATTTAATATTGAATGATAGCAATTTTTTTTTATATAATTATATAATTGACATTGAAGAGAATGATAACAAGTTAATAATTATTTATTTAATATTGAATGATAGCAATTTTTTTTTATATAATGTTCATATTATAGTATACATTTCATGTCATTAGAGTATAGATTGGTATAATGAGAGTTGTACAAATTGTACACATGTTATTTTTACATATTTTATAGATTATTTTTTTGTAAATTAAAAAATAAAACACATAAAAATTGTGTATTCAATACTTTACACTGACCAAAGAAAGGAGTTTTTTTAATTTAATTACAAACCATGTGTTTATGATAAATAGTAATTAATATATAATGCTTTTTTTCGAATTATTTATATTTATTGTACATAGTAATTACTGATATAGTACATATTAATTAATAATACAGTACAAAAAAATCGATTTTTGCCATCATTACACAATAAGAGGGGAAACCTTTTAACCAAACATATTTGAGATAAATAGAAATAAATTCTATTTAAAATTAATAAATTTAATTTCATAATGTTAAACTTTGGATAGATATTAATTTTTTTTAATTAAAAAAACTAATAGCAAGTCAATGAAAAACTGAATACGAGCAACAAATATAATAATATAAATCATTATTTTAATTTAATAAATATAATAGTGTATTTCATACGAATGTTTTAGATAAAAGAAAAATATAGGCTCATTATTGAAAGAGTATAAAAATTTGTTGGATAAGTGTAAAAGTTATATTTACTTATTGTTGTTGGAATAACGTGTGGGTAATGCCCATTCCGAACAAATGAATTGGTTTGATATAAAATCGCCACCCGATACCCGAAAAACGTCAACTACTAGTCCAAAAAACAGGGGAAATCATTATATACATATGGTTGAAACCTAAAAGAGATTTCCAAATTCCACCCCTTCACACATAATACAACCCAAAAACCATGTTGATAAGTTTTTCTTTTCCCTGCATTATACATGGCAGATAAGTTTTTTTTTTATCTAGATTTATAAAAGGGAAATCTTTGTATTAAATGGTGTCAATCTGGATCTTGATGTTTTTATTATCACAATCATTTCTTCAGCATTGCGGCTCCCCGAAAGCATTTATGATGATCTTAGTGTCTGCTATCATTGCAGTAATGCCTTTTTCATAATTATTGTGCCTCCAAGTTTTAAGTATTTATGGTGAAAGCTTCATAATGACTTTAAAAATTCCATAATACATCTCTGATAAGTGTCGATTTATGAAAACAATCTTAGTATCACTGTTGAAATCTTAGTGTCGGTTGTTATTAAATTAATTAATGGCTTTATTTGAAATTTTATAGTTCTTAAATAAAGATTTTATGGAAACATAAAAGTGATTTTATTAAACCATGACAATGCACAAAACTGATCGCACAACACATGACCCAATTTTCTTATAAATAAAAATAATAGGTACTTAACTATACACATTGAGGTTAACATACTCTAGTACATTCAAGACTCTAGTTTTACACAATCTCGAGAGCTCTACACAATCTAAAACATTCTCATGAGTTTTACATAATTCAAAACATTTTATTTCTCTACTAACTCTAAGTCTCCCCTTAATGGAGAAATGAATTATTTATTCCACCTAACTTGTCCCTGCATAACACAAACTTGTATTTTCCTAAAGGCTTGGTAAAGATGTCTACCACATTATCGTTTGTATTATAATAGATCAAATTAATTTCCTTTGACTGTATCTTTTCTCGTACAAAATGATGTTGCATCTCAATGTGTTTTGATCTTGCATGATAGACTAGGTTGTTTTCCAATTTGATAGAACTTTGATTGTCACAGTTGGTAACTATTTGTCCTTCCTGTTTTTTCTCTCATGTCTTAAATAATTTTTCTTAGCTAGATTGCTTCACGAGTTGCATTGCATACAGCCTTATACTTAGCTTCAATAGAAGACAAAGAAATAGTTGGTTGTTTCTTGTTCCCCCATGACACAGTACTGATCCAATATTGAATGCATAACTAGAGGTGGACTTCCTATCATCTATATACCAACTTTTTTTGTTTTCTTCAAATATTGAAGGACTCTCTTTGCTACTTTCCAGTGACTTCCATGTCACTTAGCTATGAATTAACTAAGTATGCTAACTGAATATGCAATATCTGGTCTAGTTGTAGTTAAGTAATTCAAACTTCCTACCAATTGTCTATATAATGTGTCATCCACTTCTTTTGTTTTATCATCATTGTTGAGTTTAACATTTTGTTCCAGTGGTGTAGATATTGATTTACATCCATTGATATTTAATATCTTGCAAAATTCATGTGTGTATTTTCTTTGTGTGACAATTTATCATTATCTCTCCAAACTTCAAGGCCTAAACAATAATGCAACTCTCCAAGATCCTTCATTTCAAATTCCTATGACAGACTGTTTTTTAATCTTTTCTATTACCTTTGTAGCACTTCCTATTATGATAAGATCATCAACATATATAGAAATCAAAACAATATGTCATTTTTCATCCCTCTTGATATAGAGATTTGGATCTCATTTACTTCGAATAAAACTTTGTTGAGAGAATAATTTATTAATCTTCACATACCAAGACCTGGGTGCCTATTTGAGTCCATATAATTCTTTCTTTAACCTGCAAACAAGATGTTCTTCTCCCTATTTTACAAAACCTTCTGGTTGAACAAGATAGACTTCCTCTTTCAATTCTCCATTCATAAATGTTGATTTGACATATAACTTATTTATCTTGTAGTTATGCTTATTTTCCATTGCAATCATTATTCTAATGGTGTTGATCTTAGCTACAGGTGCAAACATTTTTTCATAATCTATCCCTTTTATTTGTGAATAACCATTTTATACAAGTCTAACTTTATATTTATTAATAGTTCCATCGACATTAAATTTAGTTTTGAGAAACTATTTTCATCCTTTGAGATCTTCATCTTTAGGTAATTCTGTTAATTCCAGTGTATCATTTTTTATAATAGAATCATATTCTTCCTTCATTGCATTTCTCCATTATTCATGTTCATTAGCTTCTTTAAAGTTCAAAGGCTCTAGTACATTCATCACTTAGTCATCAAGGAATAGTCTTTATACCTTACTGGTGTTTGAATTTGGTGTGAGGACTTGTGCTTGGTTTCTCATTGCTTTCATCCTTTCTTTTACTTTTTGGTGACTCATTTCCTCCTCTAGGTGTTCTCTCATTGCTTTAGATGTGCATATCACTAGATTCTTCCTCTTGTTTATGGTCCCATTTGTTATCAATATTTTCTTTAACATAATCATAGTCATGAGGAATATGTTGTACATCATACTTGTAACCACCCCTCCCACATTTACCCACTTTCACTGGCCTTCTAGGGTACACACGAGCTAAGGGCTACTGTGACATGACTCAACCTCCTAGGCATAGTTAATGAAGTGGAGTCATCCAACCAAAACTTTACTGACTTCCTTCAGGTGCGACAAGACCTATAAGAACTAAACCACCCTTCAAGGTGCCCCAAACCCTAAGTTAAACCTCTTTTTCACTGATTTGAACTCCCAGACGTTCGAAAAACATTGTTTGAATTAAATTGCAACCCTCCAGTCGCATGCATAAACCTAGAAGGGAGAGTCTGCAGTCATTTTTACTCAGTTCTATGCTTGTGATTGCAAGGTTTGAGCCATTTTTTTAGGGCTAGTTTCCAGACCACTGCCCAAAGCTTCATGAAACTTTCCAGAAAAATAATTGACACTAGGAAGAAGCCTTACATATAAAACTTAGAGAAGAAATTGATCCAGCAAGGTCTAACCATGATATCCATTTCGTCAAACGCATGGCGAACATGAAATCTATGGGTCAAAAATGCATATATGAACATAGAGTTCTGAAACTTATCTGGGAAAGTCTGCAGTCATTTTTACTCAGTTCTATGCTTGTGATTGCAAGGTTTGAGCCATTTTTTTAGGGCTAGTCTCTAGACCACTGCCCAAAACTTCATGAAACTTTCCAGAAAAATAATTGACACTAGGAAGAAGCCTTACATATAAAACTTAGACAAGAAATTGATCCAGCAAGGTCTAACCATGATATCCATTTCGTCAAACGCATGGCGAACATGAACTCTATGGGTCAAAAATCCATATATGAACATAGAGTTCTGAAACTTATCTGGGAATCATTAAGAAGGTCTAATGCCCTCTCATAATAACTTCAATAACATATATTAGGTCATGCATTAAATAAGCATTCATTTACAAATCAAAACATGATAAGATCCATAACTTGAATCTGATATAAAACCATGCTTATAACCAACATATAAACATATAAATAACAATGATAGAACAACCATTAAGGCCACGTCATAGCAAGTACATTTACTCACAAAATACAAGAGGAAAATGAATCTTATTAACATATGCAAAATCCAACCAAGTTAGAGCTTCCACTTACCATCCAACCATAAATTGGGTTGAACCAAATCTCTCTTTCAGCCAATCACCCCCATGCCATATTCGAAGCATGAATGTGTGATCTCATGGGAAAACCAAAACATAAAAAACCAAGGGAATCTAGAGGGTAAACCACCTCCACCCTCACACTACCATGATCTCACCTAAACTGGTCCCGAGATCACAAAACCAAACCGAGCTGAGATGCCTCATAATTCCTTCACCATCCTTTGAGGAATTTTTCTGTCTCCACCCACCTGTTGAGGCATTTTCAAATAAAACCATCTCTACCTCCAACCCTTGGGATTTTCTTGAGATCACCTCACCTGGATCCAAAACTTTTCGGTAATCCAAATCTCAACCAAGAATGAATCCCATCACACCATGGCTATCCGGAAATGGAAAGGAAAGGATGAAATCACTATCAAACTAGGAAAAACCCATGTCAATGACAACAATGAACCAAATACATACATGCATATACCATGCATGCTAAAACCAGCTAGGAAATCACACATGCAACCTATTACCTACAAGTAGTTTTGTTGAATTCGCTTGATCCAACTATTCCTTGCTTGATACTTGCTTTCCTTTTCTTTCCTTTGCTTTCCTTGTCCTTCCTTTGTTTGCTTTCTCCTCTTGGTTCTCTTATCCTCATTGAAGCCAATTCCAAAAATCAACTAACAAAAAGCCCCAAACTAATGCTCTGATGCCTTTTTATTATTGATGTCTCTAATTTCTTAATTTTCCCTCTATTTTCCTTCAATTTCCTCCTCACATGCAACCTGTGACCTTTCATATCCATTTTCTCCTCATTTACTTTAATTTCATAAATAAACGTCAATTAATGTCTTTTTCCTTTTCAAAGTTTTTTCCATTACCTTTGCTAATTTCCTCTTAACCATAATAAATAACAAGTGATGCCCGCTAGGATGTTTTGCGTAACATTTTTCTTGAAATACATGTCTCGTGACCTTGGTATTATTTTTTCTTTTATTAGTCTTTATTACATGAAATTTTAACCCAGGGTTGTTACAAACCCCTCCCCTTTAGGGGAACATCATCCTCGGTGTTCAATGACACCTACAACCAGCAAAACTGCTGAAAACTAATACATACTGCTCATGGAGCTTTATAACTTAGCTCGATGTAGTATTTACAATGAACAATCTGCTCAAAGCAAAACCATCATGGAAAACATGAAAACATGACAACCATACCGCTCATTGGAGCTTTATAACACAACTTGTTTCAGTATTTACAATAACAACCATATATAAACATGGACATATATCAAAAACTCATTTGCATCCACTGATAAATAATGAAGGATACATACCCTGCATCTGATCAACCATCTCCCATGTAGCTTCATCGGGCCCAAAGTGTTTCCATTGCACTTTAAATTGCTCGATTTCTAAGTTCCATAGCATGAGTTATTTCTGCTACAATATGCACTAAAGTTCTTGCTGGAATTATCCTCCTGACTCCACCTGCAATACAAACCAATCAATCACATGATCAACATCATTTATATATCTTTTAAGCAATGAAACATGGAAAACATCATGGAATTTAATTGTCGGAGGTAGTGCAATTATGTAGGTCGTTGGTCCAATCCTCTGAAGGATCTCAAAAGGCCCACAATATAGAGGTGCCAACTTGGCACATGATCTAATCCTCAAGTATC
Source organism: Pinus tabuliformis (assembly GCA_031772625.1). Lineage (NCBI taxonomy): Eukaryota > Viridiplantae > Streptophyta > Pinopsida > Pinales > Pinaceae > Pinus > Pinus tabuliformis. The sequence goes on along the minus strand of CM062808.1, from coordinate 488,823,997 downwards.
TCTTCTTGGGCTTGATGCACAAGTACACATGTTCCCCAACTTGAAACTCCTTAAATGATTTTTGTGTATCTCCATAACTCTTTTGTTTGTCTTGTGTTGTCTTTAGATTCTTCTTGATAACCTGCATTTCCTAATCCATTTCTTCCAACATGTCCGGTGCTATCAAAACCATTTTCACAGGATCGCTCCAACTTATGGGAGTATTACAACTCTATCCATAAAGTGCCTCAAACAAAGTCATCATCAGTGACTCTTTATAACCATTATTGTAAGCAATCTCTGCCAGTGGAAGATACTCCTCCCATATCCTTTGTTGATGCATGACATACATCCTCAACATATCCTCCAGTATCTTGTTCACCCTCTCTGTTTATCCATCTATATGTGGATGATAAGTTGTATTGAAGGAAAACTTTGTACCCAAACTTGCAAACAAATCCTTCCAAAACCTGGAACTGAACTTAACATCTCTATCTAACACAATATTCTTTGAAATACCATGCAACCTCGCTATCTCCTTGATCAAGACCCGTGTTACCTCACTAGTTGTGTAAGTAGACTTAACTGTTATGAAGTGAACTACCTTAGTCAACATGTTAACTACAAGCATGATGGCATCATGTTGTCTAGATGTCCTCAGAAAAACTATAATGAAATCCATGGAAATGACCTCCCATTTCCACTCCAGAATCAAAATAGGTTGTAACGAACCAGCTCGGTTCTTGCACTCAGCCTTCACCTATTGAAAGTCCAAACATCTAGCAACAAAATTTTCCACTTCCTTCTTGAAATTCAACGAATTTAAAACTTATTCACAACTATAAACGTCTTTTGATATCCTGGAGGACCTGAATATGGCTTGACATGAAACTCCCTCAAGATAAGTTTCTTGAGCTCACTGTCATCTGACACATAGATCTTGTCCCTAAATCTCACCAAGACATCTGTTGTGAGATGATAGTACACATCATGTTCACTTGTACCTTGTTGCTATAACATATTCTTTAGGTACTGATACCTATTATTATGTTGTCTTGAGTGTAATATTTGATCCTATAAATCTGTCCCATACGAGCTCATAGCTGCAACATGGTTTACCTGCACTCTCCTACTAAGAGAAATTGCAACTTTATTCTCCTTTATTTTAATGTATTTGATCTTGAAGTCAAACTCACTGAGGATAGTATTGACGGTGTTGGACCCGTCAACATTCAAGTGGATCTCCCTGGTAAGATGTCCCAACAAGACCTCAGATCGTTTGGAGTAGGAGTCCTAGCAGTGGGTGGCAGTGTAATGCCTTGACCGCGATAGCATGCAGAGATAAGTATGATAACTTTGGGATGAAGAAATTGTGTGAACTTATAGCGAGTCTAGCGAGATGCATGGGGGCTTCTAACACACAAAGGGGAAAAGGAAGTGTGCCCATTAGAAGCCTATAATAGCATGCAACCTGAAAGGAACACATGAGTGGAATGACATCACAAGATGAAATGTGGAATAGTCCACAAAACGAAGGGACAGGTTAATCCAACAACATGCATTCAATAAGATTCATACAATTGCATACAAAATAGTTCATAAGAAAATGTGTAAGTTAAATAACATACATTTCTAAAGTAACCAGAATAGTCAAACTACAATAAACACATATGCATGAAAGCGTGTTGGCTAAGTTATTATTATTATAAGTGAGAGACCCATCCATACATACGCCATTGACAGCCACTAGCCCCAATAGTGGAACATTATGATGCAGGGTATGACCTACACATAATCATACTTAGCTCAATGATGTCAGGGTTACCCAACATATAACCATACTTAGCCCAATGATGCCAGGGTTACCCAGCATATACCCACCGTATGCATTTCTACAATGCATCCACCATTGCCCAGGTATTTAACTCAACTTCAGTGTCAAATATTCAGACCTTAAATGGTCACAACCCATTCATCAATTCCTGTGCATAGGAACCCAATCACCTCGCCTAAAACCTCTATCAGGATTATATGAACCCTTAAACCTTGGATTAACGTTTTTCCTCAATTCGGGAATTAGAACCCCCTTAACACATCTTCTCATATAAGTTTTAACGTATATATCCTTCTATCAGTGCTCATCCACTTTATAACCCATTACAAAGGATAAATCCATTTACAAAGGGAAATACTCCCAAGACACATTTCTGCCCTTGGTACGGCCTCGTCACATTACCTGAGGATACTTTCATCACAATCGACTATCACTCCTGTCAGGGTTTATACATACATATATGCATCCCCTCGTCTCTAACTCCAATATTCACCTATCACCTATCGGAACATTTAAATCACTCGAGCCATCACTTTATTAAATACAAAGGAATTTCATTAAAATTCCACTTCACACATGTATTCCAGACTTTAAAATATATAGATATGAATCTATATATCGGCTGGTCTGCCATTGCAAGTTCCTCCTCCAACTTTTGATTGACGCGATCGTCAATCCCTTTTACCTCCGATCGCCAATATTTAATCTCTGTCGTCCATTTCAATCACCAATCCAACGTCTATCAGCGCATTGTTGATCAGCCTATCGGCATTCTATCCCACTGACCCTTGATTGCTTTTAACGCTGATATGCGATTAGCGATTAGATCTGGGCCGTCAATCTAGACTTTTGATCTGACGGTCTACAATCCATCGAATTATCGCGATCGCTCAACTCAAAGGTTCATTTCGATGACTTAAAAAGGGATTCTGGCGCTACGATTTGATCTCAGTCGTTGATCTATGAGATATGACGACTGTTGTGCATTCCTTTACACTTCTCCGCAATTCCTTTTACTTAAAAATTCTTTGCCATTTCCAATGTTTGCTGTGGTTTCTGGGGTCTTCAGAAGGTTCCAGCTTTCTGTTCTTCTGCTGTTGAATTCATTCTCGTTTGAGCTTAACTCCGCGGGCTCCTTCAATCACTATCCTTTTGGGACTTTAATTTCTCCCTTGAAAGGATTCAAAGGTCCATTATAGCTCACTGTTTCACTGTTTCTCCAGAGCGCGCTCTGCTGCTTCAATTAGACTCGATGGTCCATTTCGATTCTTCTAAATCGATCTCCTCTCTCTGTGTGTTTCGCAGAACTCTCTCTGTAACCCCCTGTCACAGAGCCTACGAGTTCACATACAAATCAACACTTAAAATAGGCATTCAACTCTTTTACATAATCAGGAATAATTCTGAATATATGTTAATGTCAACGCAAAGGTTGCATTCGAGACTCCTCGTCTGGCACAGGCGTGATTTCCACTATTCGTGGCCTCTTCCAATTGAACGCGCAGGTTCACTTATTTATGAGAATATATTGGATTGGATCACTGAAGGATCCAATCACTCCTCTAACAAAAGCCCTAAAGCTCTTTGCATGCATACATATGTGGCAGATAAATAAGTCTCCTCGAAACTTTATCCCTTCCATCCTTTTCTCTGTTTTAAAAATGAAAAATCTCCTTATCAACTCAATGGTCCACTTCTAATCTAATTAATTCCTAAAAGCTCTCTCTTGTTACTTGAATCATGGAACTGTCTAAGAGTTGGATTGACTTCTAGTACTTTGTCATTATTCACCACTCATGTTCTCATTTGTTTTGAGAGAATTTACATATTCTCCCATTATCTAATTAAATCACACTTAAAGGCCTAAATATTGCATTAACTTGATACTTAGGAAAACTATTTCCTAAAATGAATGACCCCCTATGTCTACTATTTACAATGATTTTCCTTGGGCTGAATGCTCCTGCATCGGACTCCCAAAGTAGAAAATATTAATGATCTCCTGATCACGTGTCTTCTGGTCTTAGTCTTCCTGGATCCCATACTTCGTTCTATAACTGTCCAGATGCCTTATACCTTTGCCGCTGCTGTATGTCTGTTGTCTTCTTCTTCTTGTCAATCAGATTCAAACTCTGATTGATCTTGCTTGCTGTTGCTACCATTTTACTCCATTTGGATTGCTTCATCATCAACTCCCACATTTCTTCAATTTCTATGTCCAGCATATCTTTGGGCTGGTCCATATTCTGCTCCTTACTTCTTCCTCTTTCTTTTTGTTTCAGGTTACTGTTGTTGTCTTCTATGCTGACTTTTTCTTTGCTTGCTCCAACTTTTGGTTTGCTTTCTCTTGCTTCAATGCTTGTTGTGACTCCTATGTTGACTTCTCTTTTACCTATTGCCTCCCTATCATCCTTACCCTCTTTCATGATTGAATCATGACTATTCAACACTTTCTCCAGCAAATTAACTTCTATGCTCCATGGATTGAATTCTTCCATATAATCTCCTTTTTTCATCTTTAAGTGGCTTAGCTGTGCCAAATCTCCTCTAGCATTTGCAACAAAACCTGCACTCATAAAACACTTGTTAAAATTAAAAACACAAGGTTGTTGTGCCTCTTTTTCCTTTTGGCAAGAATTCAGTTTGTTGCACTATTTCTTCCTCCTTTGTCAACACATCAGTATGCTGATTTGAATTCTTAGCAGAATTCATGAGACTGTCAGTTAAATTCTCTTCCACATCATCTGTTCTAATGATGTCTTCTTGCTTGGGTTCACAGTAGTGAATTTCTCCTTCCTTAACCTACTGTTGGTTATCTTCATTTTGAAATTGTTTGATTCCTACTACCTCTTTACCATCTTCAAACAACCCCTGCTCAATCTCTTTGATCACATACTCATACTCATTCATGCTTTTTAATGAACCTGTAACCAAATTATTACATCTTCCTATCTCCATGGCTACTTGAGACACATCTTCTTCTTCAGAACCTGTAACTGCAGCTTCTGTTCTACCGTCAGGTTCTCTCATCAGTTTCTCCAGCAGTTTAATCTCCTCTTCACACTTAGCAAGCACTTCACCACAATGCTCTCTTCTTCCAGCTTCATCCTTCACATGTTGTGTTATAGTATTAAAACATTTTCTTCCTTTGACCCTTGTAATCTCAAGGTCTTTCTGTAGTAGCAAATCACTACTTCCCTCATTCAAGAGGTCTTCTCCATTATACTATGTTCTCCTAGAGTACTCCTCCAAACTTTCTACATCTTCAAAAGATTGTCAATCCATTAAAAACACAAGGTTGTTGTGCCTCTTTTTCCTTTGGCAAGAATTCAGTTTGTTGCACTATTTCTTCCTCCTTTGTCAACACATCAGTACGCTGATTTGAATTCTCAGCAGAATTCATGAGACTGCCAGTTAAATTCTCTTCCACATCATCTGTTCTAATGATGTCTTCTTGCTTGGGTTCACAGTAGTGAATTTCTCCTTCCTTAACCTACTGTTGGTTATCTTCATTTTGAAATTGTTTGATTCCTACTACCTCTTTACCATCTTCAAACAACCCCTGCTCAATCTCTTTGATCACATACTCATACTCATTCATGCTTTTTAATGAACCTGTAGCCAAATTATTACATCTTCCTATCTCCATGGCTACTTGAGACACATCTTCTTCTTCAGAAACTGTAACTGCAGCTTCTGTTCTACCGTCAGGTTCTCTCATCAGTTTCTCCAGCAGTTTAATCTCCTCTTCACACTTAGCAAGCACTTCACCACAATGCTCTCTTCTTCCAGCTTCATCCTTCACATGTTGTGTTACAGTATTAAAACATTTTCTTCCTTTGACCCTTGTAATCTCAAGGTCTTTCTGTAGTAGCAAATCACTACTTCCCTCATTCAAGAGGTCTTCTCCATTATACTATGTTCTCCTAGAGTACTCCTCCAAACTTTCGACATCTTCAAAAGATTGTCCATCCTCTTCAAAACACTCCTTTGTTAGTGTTCCTTTTCCCAAGGTTAAATCCTTTGCATAGGGTTCCTCTTTCTTAACATCTTTCAGTAGATGTCCTTCTTCCTTACTGTCTGTCTCAATAGTTTCCATGGCTATCTCCACTGTGCCTATCATCATAGTGAATTGATGATCCTTTACTATGTTTTCAGCTAACATAGTCTCATCCTCAAGTTTTCCTTCAATATCTTGTTGTTGACATTCTCCAAGAGCTATCCTTGTCTCACCATTTGCATTATCATTCTCCTACATTTGTTTTGCATCCACAGACAAACTATCAAGTTTAAAGACAATTGACTCTATGGTCACACTAAATGGTTCAACCATCATATCTTCTTGTTGTTCTAAATCATTCATATGATTTAGAAATTCCTTGATAGTCTCTTCTTCAATCTCCTCAAGCTCGTCACTTGGTTGCTTGATATTTTCCTCCAACTGCATACGAGATCTATTTAGTTTCTTCCAAAACAGAATTTGGATTCTGCTGGTCTTCTTTCTTCTTTATGACAATATGAGCCAATTGTCCTTCTTTACATGTTTCACCTGCATACATACACAAATTGTCAGTTTTAAATCCATGTGACCCTTTAGCCTCACTTGAAGTTTCAATCCTCAAGTCTTCATCTTCAGTTTCTCCCAGAATTTCTCCTTGTTCTGGTTCAAAAATGTACTCTTCCATTTCTAACTCAACTTCCTTGAGTTTTCCCTTCAACCACTTTACTTGCATTTGCTGTAGCCTTTTCTATATCTCATGCCACTTCACTGGCTTCCTTCTCAAGACCCAACCTAGTCTCTGGCTTTCCTCAAGCATTCTCCTTAATGCATTGAGTTGTTCTTTTAATTCAGCAACCTCTTTGTCAATTTCTTGTTGACTCATCCTCTTGCCATTTTCTTTGGCATCCTCTTTCTTATATCCTCTATTGTGGCTTCTTTATGAACCTCTGCTATGACTATCAGTAGTCATCCTCTTCTCTTATTTATTCATGAGCTCTTTTGCAACAAGCCTCTGCAACAGCTAATCCTCCTGGCTGCAATCTTACCTCACTAAGCTCTCCTCACTCAGTCTTTTGGTAAGCACAGGTCCTTTGTCTGGAACCTTCTCTTGAGAAACTCTAGGCTTTTGCAATCTCTCACTTCCTCTTGAGAACACTTCAGATGTTCTCTCTGTCCAATTTGTTATTGGATTCTTCAGGTTCACTGCCACTTCTTCAGAGTATTCTCCTTACTCCGCCTTCAAGAACTCACCTGTTATCTTCTCACAGCTTTTCTTGCTGTCACCTGTGCATTAATATAAAAACACACATTCTCAATTTAAAACATAACATAACATATTACCTCTCCTTCAAGACCTCAACATGATATTGTTTCACCCATTCTTCGGAACTTGAATGGATTGTCCTTTGGTTGGTTTCCAAGTCCTCTTTCCTTTATAAATTTCATTAAACAATCTTGCTTTTTCTTTCCTTTAAGGAATTCTCTGTTCCTATTTACTCCGAGCCTCTACTGGAACTACTACAGTCTTCTAAGAACTTCAAAGTTCCCTCTTACAGATTACAAATATACTATGATACAACTAATGATGCAGGGTATGACCTGCACATAATCATACTTAGATCAATGATGACAAGGTTACCCAACATATAACCATACTTAGCCCAATGATGCCAGGGTTGCCCAGCATATACCCAAAGTATGCATTTCTACAATGAATCCACCACTGCCCAGGTATTTAACTCAACTTCAGAGTCAAATATTCAGACCTTAAATGGTCACGACCCATTCATCAGTTCCTATGCATATGAACCTAATCACCTCGCCTGAAACCTCTATTGGGATTATATGAACCCTTAAAACTTGGATTAAATTCTTTCCTCAATTCGAGAATTAGAACCCCCTTAACACATCTTCTCATATACGTTTTAACATATATATCCTTCTATCGGCACTCATACACTTTATAACCCATTACAAAGGAGAAATCCATTTACAAAGGGAAATACTCCCAATACACATTTTTGCCCTTGGTACGACCTCTGCACATTACCTGAGGATACTTTCATCGCAATCAGCTATCGCTCCTGTCAGGGTTTATACATACATATATGCATCTCCACGTCTTCGACTCAGATATTCAACTATCAGAACGTTTAAATCACTCGAGCCATCACTTTATTAAATACAAAGGAATTTCATTAAAATTCCACTCCGCACATGTATTCCGGACTTTAAAATATATAGATCCGAATCTATATATCGTTGGGTCCTCTACTGCAAATTCCTCCTCCAATTCCCGTTTGACGCGATCGCCGATCCCTTTTACCTCCGATCGTCGATATTTAATCTCTGTTGCCCATTTCAATCGTCGATCCAACGGTTATTGGCGCATCGTCGATCAGCCTATCAGCGTTCTATCGCGCTGACCCTTGACTGCTTCAAACACCTATATGCGATTAGCAATTAGATCTAGGCCGTCGATCTGGACTTTCAATCTGATGATCTACGATCCATCGCATTATCATAATCGCTCAACTCAAAGGTTCATTTTGATGACTTAAAAAGGGATTCTTCTGCTGTGATTTGATCTCAACCATTGATCTATGAGATCTGACGGCTGTTGTGCATTCCTTTACACTTCTCCGCAATTCCTTTTACTTAGAAATTCTCTGCCATTTTCAATGTTTCCTATGGTTTCTGGGGTCTTCAGAAGGTTCCGGATTTCTGTTCTTCTACTGCTCAATTCATTCTCGTTTGAGCTTAACTCTTTGGACTCCTTCAATCACTGTCCTTTGGGACTTTAATTGCTCCCTTGAAAAGATTCATAGGTCCATTATAGCTCTCTGTTTCACTATTTCTCCAGAGCTTCACTCTGCTGCTTCAATTAGACTCGATGGTCCATTTCGATTCTTCTGAATTGATCTCCTCTCTCTGCGTGTTCTGCAGAACTCTGTCTGTAACCCCCTGTCACAGAGCCTACGAGTTCACATACAAATCAACACTTAAAACACGCATTCAACTCTTTTACGTAATCAGGAATTATTCTGAATATATATTAATGTCAATGCAAAGGTTACATTCGAGACTCCTCGTCTCGCACATGCCTGATTTCTACTATTCGTGGCCTCTTCTAATTGAACGCACAGGTTCACTTATTTATGAGAATACATTGGATTGGATCACTGAAGGATTCGATCACTCCTCTAACAAAAGCCCTAAAGCTCTCTGCATGCATACATATGTGGCAGATAAATAAGTCTCCTCGAGACTTTATCCCTTCCATCTTTTTCTCTGTTTTAAAATAGAAAAGTCTCCTTATCAACTCAATGGTCCACTTCTCTCTATAACCCCCTGTCACAGAGCCTACGAGTTCACATACAAATCAACACTTAAAACACGCATTCAACTCTTTTACATAATCAGGAATAATTCTGAATATATATTAATGTCAACGCAAAGGTTACATTCAAGACTCGTCGTCTTGCACATGCCTGATTTCTATTATTCGTGGCCTCTTCCAATTGAATGCGCAAGTTCACTTATTTATGAGAATACATTGGATTGGATCACTGAAGGATCCAATCACTCCTATAACAAAATCCCTAAAGCTCTCTGCATGCATACATATGTGGCAAATAAATTAGTCTCCTCGAGACTTTATCCCTTCCATATTTTTCTCTGTTTTAAAATAGAAAAGTCTCCTTATCAACTCAATGGTCCACTTCTACTCTAATTAATTCCTAAAATCTCTCTCTTATTCCTTGAATCATGGAACTATCTAAGAGTTGGATTGACTTCTAATTCTTTGTCATTTATTCATCACTCATGTTCTCATTTGTTTTGAAAGCATTTACATATTCTCCCATTATATAATTAAATCACACTTAAAGGCCTAAATATTGCATTAACTTGATACATATGAAAACTATTTCCTAAAATGCATCACCCCCTATGTCTACTATTTACAATCATTTTCCTTGGGCTGAATGCTCCTACATCACATTATAGTGAAGAGCACCTGCTGCTCCAAAGAAGTATACTCGCTCTACGTTGTGGAGAATACAAGGCTCATCACAATACTCCCAAGCCTTTTCTAAGCCTAAGCCTAACCAAAATATTGGCTCCCAAAAGCCTGCTCTATGAACTATGAGGTTCTATTTATAACAAAGGGCGAGGTGACCCTTGACACTCCCCTTTGTGACTCTTTGACTACCCTCACGACTCTTCAAATTATTTACAAATAACTCATTACATTTCATAATGACTGTCACATTCCACTAATGACACTTGGAATTTCACTTACAACATATTTACAAATAATATACATTTTCCACGTGTACCCATGTGATACAAAACAGGCTAGAGACAACTTGACAAGACAAAAACCTATGACTCAGAAGCTTGGGGAAATACCAACTCGGCAACCTCCACTTGATGATTCTCGCTGATGTACTAATACCAATCTTGGTATTGTGCTATGATGTCCCCAAATTGCTTAATGGTGTCTTTCTAAAAGCAGACTCTTGCCTCCATAGCTTCCAGGTATATGGTTTTGTAACCTTTGTCCAACTCATCGTGAAGCATGTGCAACATGGTCTTGACAATGGCAGGACCACTAATGTACTTCTGCATATTTTGTGTGCTTAACTCCAAGTCATTGTTGGTGGCATCTCACCTTAGCTACTCCATGTACTTGTCGATCTCTAGCCGAACTTGGTTCTTTTTCTTAGCTTCAATGAGGGAACCAATTGATGCGATCGTGTGCGTTCTCACCATGACATACAAATTCTTATACAATTGTGCATATTAAGCTTATGTGATGCTAACGAATGGGGAGAGCTTCTCATATTTCTAGATCAACATCCAGATCTTGCTTGTCTAGCTCTTCTTGTGTCTTCATCATCTTAGGGAAGTGAAGTGGGGCTCCCTTGTACCTCATTGTCCATTCTTGCACATGGGCAATAGCAGAATGCATGTCCTTCAAAGTTTGGACAATCCTTCTGCTTTGCTGCTGAAATCCATATAGATGGACAACCGCCTTATGCACAGTGAAAAATGTGTCATAGAGTTTCTGCATAGTGACCTCAAGAGTTCATACTTCAACAAGTAGCACTTTCTTCATCTATACCATTGCAGAACCTGTGGATTTTTTTGCCTTCTACCTCACCTCTTGCAAGTTATTTTCCATCTGTTCATTCTCTCCTAACAAGAACTTGATATTTGAGCTTGTGAATCCTGCATAAGCCAAGGTGGCATCGACCATGGAAACTTGATGCTTTCTGACATCTCACACTATCACCCTTTCCTTCATGAATGTAGGTGATGCCTCATCATCCAGGAAATGCTTTCTCCATGCCTGTACAATCTTCTTCTGCAACTCATCGTATGATAGATTGTACACACCCATCATCTTATCATCATCAAGGAGAGCAAGCTCTCCTTATCCACTCGGGACAAGTTCTGACACTACAGGTGGTGGAGACTGAGAGGTGACCTCGGTGCATCCAGCATGAGTTCAGTTTCTTGATTAGATGGTTCACCCACCAACTCCATGTCTGTCACTTTGATAAATTGCTCAATCTGCTGAGTAAGTTCCCAATCCTGCATCTGCTCACCCTCTTCCTCAACTGTTGGATGTTCGACCCCTCAACCTGTATGGGCGCGGTTTGTTCCGTCATTGTGCCTTGCCTTTCATCTTCTTCCTATTTCTGCTTCTCTTCCCTCTCTCTCCCTCTTAGCTCCCGCTCTTCCATCAACTTATTCTCCATTTCCTGCAACTTCCTTTCTGCTTCCTCCATCCTTTTCTTTTATTTCTTCCTTCTATCTTCCCTCTTTATGCGTTGTTGCCTCTTTTCCTATACTGCCAACGCTGCTTTCTCAATGATAGGACATTCTTTGAACGTGTAGCTTTTCTCAACCTCTCAGTTCTCGAAAATATTCCTCTTACCCTTGTCTTATGCTGGTTTTTTGCTTATTATTGTTTTTTGTTGTTGCTTCTTGCGATGTTATTGCCTGTAGAGCAGATTTCCGTGTTGTGGCTATATTAACCAGTTCATTGAGCTTGGAGTTGTAACAATACCTCCAAGGGTCCTCCTCTGCCAAATGACATGTCCCATGGATCCATGGATAATACACCTTCACACAGTGGTTCTTGCAAATCTCGTGAGGATCATATGAATTGAAGTCTTTGATGCCAAACGCGAACTTCGCTATCTCCTTATCTTCGGCATCAACATCTTTCAAGCTCTTAATCTTTTACAATCTGATCCGTAAAGGAAGGGCAGGCCATGGTGCCTTCTTCTTCCTGTGCAGCCCAGTTGATAACCCTGTGGAGAGGTGATACGTGACCTCTTCCATGACAAAATTCTCTGTGGAACATGTAGAGGCTTATGATGAAGGTGCCACTGGGTGAGGTGTACCAATATGCAATGTTAAATATCACCTCAATCGCTTCTTGGGACATGCAGGGTGGATCCTACTCAAAGATCAACTTGTACAATGGGATAATGAAATGATCAGCTAGCCTCGCCATAACTCCTTGATAGCTTCATTCAGAAAGAAACTTGCAATAAATGTTGGCGACATTCTATTATGGTGTCCATATCTAGTCCATACTAGGAAACTAATGTTGGGAACAAATTTCATTAAGTAAATACAGAAACATAATACATCTTTCCTTCTCATCCCTGGGCAGATTATGGGTGTTAGTCACATGGATTTTCAACTGAAGAGCGAGCAGATACAAAAGTGTTGCAACGTCTATAGTCCAAATATTCTTTCCCATTAACTTGTCCCAATTACTGGTTGATTCAAGTAGAAGTAAATTTCGAGAGTTTCATTCCTTGATTATATGCCTACCTTCAACTACAACTAAAATGGTAATATTCTTACAAAGACTGGTAAGTTGTTTGGACAAGATGTAGTTATTTGCATGGGAATAGTGCAAGAAATGTGCAGTCGTGATAGAAAGATGATTGTCTTTCAATTCTATTACTACATCCAGGATCTGCTCTGCAAAATTTGAAATATAGAGCTCTGTAATTTTAGGATATTGATTCAACCACTCAAATAGTTTCTCACTTTCCTCAAGATCCAGATTTATAATTTCTTTATGAGTAGATTCAAGCATGGGGTAACATTCAACGATACTTCCAAGCTCTCCAGACCACTTTGTAAGCCATGATATGTACGATTCCTCTGACAAAATATAAATTCTCATGTGGATTGGAGCGTCGAATACACTAGCCAAATTTTTGTTGTAAGAGGAACTTACATACTTCAACAAAGAAGCATCTTGCAGGTGACTTGAAAGTCCCTGTTATGAAACCATCACAAGAAAAGATAGATCAACGCCTTAGAATTCAGCCTCTTCGAGGGGGCAACCTCCTTTACATTACATAAATGAACAATTCTTGGATGATTCAAATGACAAAACCTCCTTTCTATATATAGGAGTCTAAGGAGTCACAATATAATCCAGCCGACCTAACAATAATAATATAAAGCCACAAAAATAACAATAGAGGGATTCTATGGGGCACAGAAATAACAATATGGGGGTAATAGGGGCACAACAATATAAATAAGGGGTATAACTACAATAGTAATGGGGTAATCACTAGTATTATAGGGACCCAACATGCCCCTCTCCTTCAAAAAAGTGTTGTCCTCAACGCTTGAGTAGTTCTGGATACTTCTGCATAAAATTCTCATCCTCCCATGTGGAATCTTCAGCGGATAAGTTCTTCCACTTGATAAGATACTCTGAAATTGATCGATTTCGTAGCTGTCGAGTTCTTGTTTCTGTGACTGCTTCCGGTTCCAATATAATTTTTCCTTCCTCGTCAAGTTCTGGCAATATTGTTTGAACTGGGAGCTTGTCGCCTATAACCTTATTTAAACATGAAACATGGAAAACTGGGTGCAATCGAGAAGCTGCAGGAAGCTCCAATTTGTATGCCATAGTACCAATCTTTTGCAACACCTTGTACGGACCATAATACTTTGGTGATAATTTATTATCCTTCTTAGCTTGCTTTAGGGACATTTGCTTATATGGTTGTAGCCGTAGGAATACCCAATCACCTACATCAAAACTTCTTTCACTGCGATGTTGATCTGCCTGTTGTTTCATTCTATTTTGTGCCAACACGAGGTTATCCTTTAAGAGTTGGAGGACTTGTTGTTGATGTTCGATGTGATGTTCCACTGCCTGAACCTTAGAATTTTCTCTTAAATATGATGTGATGGATGGTGGTTGATACCCATAAAGTGCCATAAATGGGGTCATTTTTGTTGCTGTATGGAAGGAAGTGTTATACCACCATTCAGCCAGAGGCAACCATTTGACCCATTGTGTCTGTTTATCAGATACAAAGCAACGAAGATATCCTTCCAAACATTTGTTTACTATCTCAGTTTGCCCATCAATTGAGGATGATAAGATGAGCTATGAGCTAACTGAGTACCAAGACAAGAAAATAATTCTGTCCAAAAATTTCCAGTGAAAATGGAATCTCTGTCACTTACAATAATCTTTGGGTTTCCATGTAGCTTTTGAATTGTTTCCATAAATGCAGTAGAAACTGTACTGGCTTTAAATGGATGTGATAATGCACAAAAGTGTGCATACTTGGTAAGTCTGTCAACTACCACCATGATGACACTCTTTCCCTCAGACTTGGGTAAACCTGTGATAAATCCATTGAAACCTCCTCCCAACGTTGGCTTGGAATGGATAAAGGTTGTAATAGACCCGGTGTCTTAATTGTTTCAACTTTATTTTGTTGGCAAACCAAACATTCCGCCACAAACTTTTGAATATCTGATTTAAGGCCATCCCAAAAAATTCCTTCTTAACCCTGTGGTAAGTTTTTAAAAATCCTGAGTGCCCTCCTAAGGGAGAAGTGTGCAATTCCATAAGAATCTTTTGTTTTAGCTGGGAATTCTTACAGAGGTATAAGCGATCTTTGTACCATAACGAATCATTTTGCCAGCTAAATGTATCAGACGTACTGGAATCTTGTTGTAGCTTTCGAATAAGTGCCCACACTTCTTCGTCATTCTTCCATTCCTCCCTTGCTTCGTTTATCCAATCTGGTTGGATAATAGAAATGGCACACAACAATGCTTCCACATCCTCATCCTTTCTTGAGAGTGCATCTGCCACCACATTTTACTTCCCTTTTTTGTAGATGATTTCAAAGTCATAACCCAACATCTTTGTGACCCACTTTTGTTGCTCTTCAGAGGAAAATCTTTGTTCTAAAAAGTATTTAAGGCTATCATGATCCGTTTTTACCTTGAAGTGTCTTCCCATTAGGTAGGGTCGCCATTTCTTAAGTGCATGGAGTATTGCCAACATTTCCTTCTCATAAATAGCTTTGCTTAAAAACTTTCCCTTGATTGGACGACTTTCAAAAGCAATGGGTCTTTCATCTTGCATTAGAACAACACCAATTCCATTTCCTGAAGCATCACATTCCACAATAAAGGTTTTTGTGAAGTCTGGTGTAGCTAAGACCGGTGCTTGGCACATTGCCTCTTTAAGATGTTCAAAGGCCTTTGTTGCTTCCGGAGTCCATGAAAATGCATCTTTCTTCAATAATGTTGTTAGAGGTGCTGCTATTCTCCCATAATTCTTAACAAACTTGCGATAATACCCTGTCAACCCAAGAAATCCTCGCAGATGCTTTATGGATGTGGGGATTTTCCATTCCTTAATGGCTTTAATTTTGCTAGGGTCTACCTTAACTCCTTCATGAGATACAATATGACCCAAATATTCCACCTCCTGGACTCCAAAGAAACATTTGGATCTTTTTGCATATAATTGTTTCTCCTCTAATAGTTGTAGCACCCTGTCAACATGTTCAACATGATCCTTCCAAGACTTGCTGTAGATTAGTATATCATCAAAAAATACTAACACAAATTTTCTAAGGAATGGTTTGAAAATTGAATTCATCAAACCTTGAAATGTTGAAGGTGCATTGGTAAGGCCAAAAGGCATGACCAAAAATTCATAATGACCCTCATGAGTTCTAAATGCCGTTTTCGGAATGTCTTCAATCTTCATTCTGATTTGATGATATCCGAACGAAGATCCAACTTGGTGAAGTAAATTGATCCATGCAATTCATCCAGTAATTCATCAATGACAGGAATGGGGAACTTATCTTTAATAGTGAGCTTGTTGAGCTCCCTATAATCCGGACACATGCGCCATGATCCATCCTTCTTGTGCACCAATACTACTGGAGCAGAGAAAGAACTTTGACTCGGTTGAATTATACCAGCCTCTAGCATTTCTGCAACCATACGTTCAATTTCACTTTTTTGGACATAGGGATATCTGTACGGCCTGATGTTTGGAGGAACACTTCCTGGAATCAGATGAATAGCATGATCATGATCACGCATAGGTGGGAGACCTTTGGGAGTCTCAAATACCTTGGAATGATTGTCCAGGACTTTTTGGAGATCTGGAGAAATAGATGATTCCGATGTGGAAACATCTAGTGAACATAATTGTGCAATTACACCTCTTTGCTCCTTTTTTAGAAGCTTTGTCATACCATTAGAGCTGATTATCTTTCCTGGTTTCCCTGCAATACCCCTTAATTCAACTTCCTTTCCTTCCGTAGAAAATTTGATGAAAAGTTCTTGAAAATTAAAAGCTATTGTACCCAAGGATTGTAGCCATTAGACTCCTAGTACAACATCAGCACCTCCCATTGGAATGGAAAGCATTGGGCTAGTCAATACATATTCTCCCATGGATAGCTTGATATTATGGCACTTTCCAGAGCAATTTATTGTTCCTCCATTTGCAATCATGACTTGACACTCTGGTGCTGGATATAGGAAGCAATTCAATTCTTTTGCTACCCTACAATGAATAAAATTGTGGGTGCTTCCTGAATCAATCAACACTATTACCTTTTTCTTCTTGATTTGTCCTTCTATCTTGATGGTTTGAGGAGTGGTAATTCCCGCCAATGCATTACAAGATATGGTCGGATTTATTTGTTCTTCATCTAGGCTTTGTTCCTGGAGTATATCCTCTTCTTTCGACCTTTCTTGCTCCTTTTCTTCTTCCTCTTCACAATCTATGTAGAATAATTTCTTCTCAGCACACTTATGACCTTTAGTGTATTTGCTATCACAACTGTAACAAAGCCCTTTTGCTCTTTTTTCTTCCAATTGTTGTGGTGTCAACCTTATAGGTTGTGGAAGACTAGGGGCAACAACACTTCCGTCTTTATAGTTGTGAGTGGTATGCTTCCTGGTTGCCATAATTTTGCTTTCCATTTTTCTTGCTAACCTGAATGCCTTCTCTAATGAATCAGGTTCCCAAAGGCGAACATCATGTTGGATATTATCCTTTAAAGACCCTATGAACACATCAATCCTATGCTCCTCTGGAATATCTTTTACCCTTATGTTCAATTTTTGGAACTCCTCAATGTGCTCCATTATTGAACCCTTTTGTTTGAGACTTATCAATTGGCTAAAAAAAGTGTTGCTTTTTGTATCCTCATAATGTGCTATCAATTCTTCCATAAAAATTGCCCAAGTGATAAATTGTTTACGAGAACAAAGCCATTGATACCATACAAACTGATTTGGTTCCAAATATACAGTTGCCATACGTACCTTTTGTGTGTTTTGCACATTATTGAGATCGAAGAACTGCTCCATCTGTAATATCCATGTGGCGGGATCCTTGCCATCAAACTTCCTCATATCGAGTTTTGGAATATGGTGGGTCTTCGATCCAACATTAGAGTCTATGGAATCATGATTAACATTTCTTTGGTTCACATCATGAGTTTCCTTTACAACCTTTTCACCATTAGTATGTATTTCTTGTAGAAAATTTGTCAAATCTGTCTTCAAATCTGCCATGTATGTCTTCAAATCATCCATCTTAGCTTCCATGCCCTTTATCTTAGATTCCACGCCATTTATCTTAGACTCCACGCCATTTATCTTAGCTTCTGTTAGCTTTTGTGAGCGTGACATTTGTTGCACTTGTTCTTGTAATTTTGATATATCATGTAACATTTCTTCCTCTTCTTCATGAGTCATGCTAGAGCTTTCAGGTTCCTTACTAGGTGTTTGCATTTTCTTTCCTCGGGGCATCAGTTACCGATAATAATGCTTTACTATGCCCTTTGAATATCTTCAAACTAAGCATACGCAAAAATAAAAAAAAAAAAACTACACACCTTTTTTCACTTTGTAGAAGCCTGATGATCAATTTGATGTATCTCTGTAATTTCAGATCATCCAGTTCTGAAATTGAAATATTTGGTAGCCTTCTGCATCCTCTTTCCAATGCCACAAGTCTTACCCAAATTGGTTTCTCCAAGGAAGAGTTATGTGAAATCTCCCATAGTGACTTGATTATAGATTAGTTCAGTAGAGCAAACTTGTACGACTTGCCACGAGTCACTGTTTCAACCTATGGATCTAAAAAATGCATGAAAGAAACTACAGTCCGTCCTCTTTCTGTACCTTCTTACGAAATTTCAATCTGATCTACAGAGAGAAAGTTATGACAATTTTCCCCAAGTCACATGTTTTGAATGTAATTCAGGAGTCTGCAAAAAGACCAACTTTCTCAGAGCATATCTCTGAAAATATCGTGCGAAAATCTCTGAGATTCGGACCCAAGCTTCAGTGCGATTTCTTCTCAAATTGGTTTTTTTTGAGACTTATGAAACAACACAGAAAAAAAATTATAGCGAAAATGCCATGATGACCTATTTGGAGTAGCGAAACCCTAGAATCCAAAGCTCTGATACCAAATGTTATGAAACCAGCACAAGAAAAGATAGAAAAGATAGATCAACGCCTTATAATTCAGCCTCTTCGAGGGGGCAACCTCCTTTACATTACATAAATGAACAACTCTTGGATGATTCAATGACAAAACCTCCTTTCTATATATAGGAGTCTAAAGAGTCACAATATAATCCAACCGACCTAACAATAATAATATAAAGCCACAAAAATAATAATAGAGGGATTCTATGGGGTACAGAAATAACAATATGGGGGTAATAGGGGCACAACAATATAGATAAGGGGTATAACTACAATAGTAATGGGGTAATCACTAGTATTATAGGGACCCAACAGTCCCTCCCAATTTTTAGCTAAAACGAAAAAGTTCAACATACAAATCTGTAGGAAGGCCTTCCAACCATCTAGACGATCAAATACAGGGTGCATACAAATTATAAGAGACGTGAATTGTGCCCAATAAACTTAAATTATTATAAAACTCTTCTTTATCAAGGGAAGGGTGGACTATGTGTACATTAGGAAAAAGCAGATGGCCTTGTTCACTTTCTCTCTCCGGAATGTGCTTAAATGCTAGGTGTATTATGATATTTCGTTGGCTTACATAATTTTTTACCCCCAAAGCTAACGTCAAACTTAAATTATTATAAAACTCTTCTTTATCAAGGGAAGGGTGGACTATGTGTACATTAGGAAAAAGCAGATGGCCTTGTTCACTTTCTCTCTCCGGAATGTGCTTAAATGCTAGGTGTATTATGATATTTCGTTGGCTTACATAATTTTTTACCCCCAAAGCTAAGGTCACATAATATGATATTCTCAACTTCCAATTGTGCCTGAATGGCATCTCTAACTTGTGTTAGTTGTGGATAACGAGGAATATCACATGGAAGATACCTAAAACCCCAAAAATTTTAAGGTAAAGGTGAATTAGCACTTATCAAAGAATGAAATGTCGAACAAAATGCTAATGGGTTACACTTAAGGATTCCCTGGTTCCATTTTTTATTTAAAATGATGCTCCCCCTTGATGAAACTAGTAAAATGTTTACTTTTATTATAAATGGAAATCCAGTGACCATTTTTGTGGGTAGAAAAGCATAGATACCCGCAGCTACCATATTTCCACCGGTAAAGCATTTTACCATTGGAAAAACTAATGTAATAGCCCATTTTACAATGTATTTTCTCTGCTCAACCCTATACTCATGCTCATGTGAACAAATTCAGTAAATTCACATTATTCATAAATCACTTACCTATCACATTATTCATAATTTAAAAAAAATGTAATTGAAATTTTTTCTAAGAGCTTGTCTTCCTCGGACATAAGGAAATAGTTTAACGGCCCAAGACCCAGAGGCATCTTGCAGGAGAGAAATCATGCCCCCTTATGACCACCAGCCGATTATTCCAAGTGGTGTGCCTTTCCTTGAATAACAGTGATGAGCCAACCCACATTCATGATTAGTAGCGAGAGATGGTTGTGATGATTTTCCTCACTATTGGTTTGACAATTGAGTTATGATATGTTTTCCTACCTATGGACAAAACAATTAGATCGCCATCTTCCAGTGGCGAGAGCGATAATTTAATTTTGTGCATGAGACCAGTAATTTTAATTTCAAATTTTATTAAGTCCAACTATTGTATTATGTTTTATGTTTTAAAATTTTATATTTTAAAGTTTTCTTTGGAATTTGTGGAATTTTTTTTTGTTTTATATGTTATCATTTAAAATATATTTTTACCCGGAAATAATTAAAATACTTAAAATTAAACTCAAATTAGAGATTCCAACTAATCTCTACCAAAATTTTACAAATTAAAAAAAATCTGCCCCAAAAACACTTGGAAAATATAATTCCCTATTTGTCTTTTATGTGCTTATCAATTCTAGAATAAGTTTGTTCCTATTAATTAGGAATTTGTTGAGGTCTAGTTGGTTGAGATATTCTCTCCAACTAGTTAGCTTCCTAGATTGGTGTGTGATTGAGATATTCACGTAACCAAAAGATTGTATGTCCAAGATAGACTAGCTATCTCGAGACATAGCTAGATGTATTTATATTGTATTATTAGTTTCAAGTGAATACAATTCTAAGTGCGTTTAAATAATATTTTTTAGTAACAGATCCCATTTGGGCCTGGGCCATGGCCCCTTTTGGTCTGAGGTAAATAAAGAGTTTGATTAGTATTTTGTTTTTTTCACCCTTTTTTTGTTTGCCCATCCTTTGTTGCTAATTGGTGACTGCAGATTCGAGGGTTGGTGCTGAGGATCATTGATGGGAGCTCGTTGATCAGTGTCGGAATCTGTGGATCTGAGAGCGGTCAACGAGGGCAACCTATGGATAGCTCAGTTGAAGCGCTGATTGGAGAAGAAATTGGTGATTGTCTCACCCTGAGGTTGAGGGAGTGAGTGGCGGTGGTGAATGTTTGCTTGTCGAAGTGTAAACCAACAAGTGTAAGCCGTATGGAGTTGCAATGGTGCTGTTGGTGTCCGTGGAGGTGATTTGGGTGCACCAGAGTGACCGTGGATCTTTGACAGACAAATTAGAGAGGGGTGATTGTTGTGGTGTGATGCTGAGTTAGTTTCTACAACTCTAGGTGTGCTAACAAAGATATAGAACGTTTAACGTTGGGAAGAGTAAGTTATGAAACCCATAATGTTTATTGAAGGACCTGTGGATTGTAGTGGCGTAAAATTCGTTGCCTGAGTGCGTCTGAGGAAGCTGAAACTGATTATGATTTGTTGAGTTGTTGAACTGTGTGAAGGTCAATTGGGAGTAAAGTTGATCCTATTGGTGATTTGTTGAACTGTTGAGCTACGTGAAGATTGAGTTGTGTGTGAAGTTGCAGCTTAGGGCTTTAGTCCAGTTTGTGGAGGATGTGCTCAAATTTTCCTACGGGTCCAGCATGGATGCCACATTGTTTTTATGTTTGGTCAGCGTGAAGCTTGACAGGAAGCACAACCCCCTCACGTTTAATTTTCTTACAGATTTTCTCAGAGAAAAAGGAAATTGTTTGACATGATGTGGGATTGGATCAAGGTAATAAAGAACGAGGGGATTCTGTACATGGAAACATTCTCCTCTGTGTTTTGGAATTATGAGCAGGTCGTGCCGAATCTGACTTCTTTTCATCCAAATTCGTTGCGGGAATTGAAAGAATGGAGCAAGTTTGCAATTTCCACATGACGCAATTTCTTGTTTGCGTCCGTCGGTGTGGGGCAGCAAGGTCTAGGGATCTTCTATGTGGTTATCGAGTAGTGCAAGAGTTCTGTGAAATGTGTGATAGTGAATTGAAAAAATATGAAGTGTAGTCACATGCTAGAGGCCGTGATAAAGCAAGTTCCGAGGGCCAATTTTTGCCTCTAACCGCCCAGGTATTCCCCTACCAGTTGATCGACCATTGACAGTTTGATTGCAGAGTGTAAATAATTTTTTTTTTTCCATAAATGACTTTGAATATGAGAAATACACATGGCACCTTCCTTCTGACCCAGAAACCTATTATGCTTCTATTGCAGAGGAAATATTAGTGAATTCCACCAAACCCCTCAAAATGGAGGACGTATTGAGTGGTAAAATATTGTTGAGATTCTTCCAAGCTTGGTTTACATGAATTTTGCAGATAAACAAGGTGGTGATAATTTCACAAATGATGTCTTCAATCTCAACATTGAAAGCATGCTTCATAGAGTTATGAGTAATCGGTTTTGGAATCGACTGTAAAAATATGCACATGTTCTCAAGAAACTCATTTTTTTTTCCTTTTCTTTCTCGAAGCTTTATTATGCTCTTGAGGTGCCTCTATTGAAATTGTGGGTTGTTAGTTTTATATGGTGAATATGTCTTGGAATTTTGAATACATATTGAGATCCACAACCTCAATATGAAGTCATTTTGATATAATTCTTGATTCTAACTGATGATAGGTAAAGTATGGAGATCCAAGACCAATATGCCAAAAATTAAAAATGAAGATGCCAATGACTCAAACGGTGTGCTCCATCATATGAATGGTGTGGTGTATCCAAGATGAGTGGCAAAGGATCCAAAGGGTATAATTGTGAGAGTTTGTTCGAGTTTTTAGAATAGTATCATGACCATGTTGTATTATGAGTCACACATCTGTAAGCAAGTATATGGTGTTTTCTAATGGTCCTTGAAATGTTTGTAATATTATGTACCTGAAGTTGTGTTGTAAGCCTTGTAAGGCATGTGTTCCCCCATAAAGTTCGTGGTAATCTTAAAACCACTTTGGAAGTATAGGTTTGTGGTATGCCATAAACCACTTTGCAAGGTATGTTTTTGGTAAGCCAGAAACCATGTGTGAAAGTGAAGTGGACAGGGATTCCTATAGGCATGGTTTAGGGTCAACCGACAAAACCCTGGGCATGGTTTAGGGTAAGTCGATAAAACCCAAAGCATGGTTATGGGTAATCCGATGAAACCCATAATGGCAATGATGGAGGGGGATTTATAGGTGTAGGTACATGTATGCAGCCTGAACCATATACACAAAGGACATCATAGTAGACTGACGGTTGCAGCGGTTGGTACCCATGCTTCTGGTAGATGGTTTTTCCTTTATATGGACGTTGACATATTATTTTTTATCATGTTTGTAAACGTGAGGTCCACAATTACACTTTTCTAATTGAGATCAAGAGAAGTAGTCATTAAAGGGGGGACTTGGAAAATATAATTATCTACTTGTATTTTATGAAATTCTAGAATTAGTTTGTTCCTATTAGTTAGGAGTTTTTTGAGGTCTATTTGGTTGAGAGATTCTCTCCAACTAGTTACATTCCTAGATTGGTGTGTGGTTGAGATATTCACTCAACCAAGAGATTGTCTGTCCAATATAGACTAGTTATCTCGAGACATAGCTTGATGTATTTATATTGTATTATTCTATTCATGTAAATACAATTCTAAGTGCATTTAGAAAGTCTTTGTAAAACTTTAAAACATGAAACAAGTAAACTTTGCTTTCTACTCTAGTAAATAGTTGATGAAAACAAAATCACTAAAATTCAATGTACATGAAACAAGTAAACTCCAGATCACCCTAGATGGAAACAATAGGATCTGTCATCTTAAATACGAAGAAAACGTTTTTAACATTTTCTTACAGGAAGAAGAAAATAACACTCTAAGGTGTTACACTAAAGCCAAATTGAGTAACGCAAGAGATATATTAGATATTTCAAAAGTAATTTCTCAAGACGGTAAAAAAGTATTACACAACATGAAAAATGAAATTGACAAAATCACTACTGATAAAAATGAAGAAGTCTTGCGACTTAAGGATCATAGCAAAAAATTACTAACACAAATTAAAAAGCTTAAGAATGTCAAGAAGTCATTAAAAGACAAGTTAGAGCAACTTACTCTAGAATTATTGAAGTCTCCACACGTAACAATCTGGAATGAAGATAAAGGAGCTAAAACTGGTCCAATCAATATCACAACTCAAGAAGAGGACAAACTAGATGAAGTAAAGATGTACTCAGAAGTGGAAATATCAGCAACAAAAGATTCAAGTGAAGATCCAAAAATTAACCGTTCAACTTCCATAACTAAAGGAAATCAAGTACTTCAAATAAATCATTAAAACAACACAAATAAGATAAGGGAAAATTAAATAACTAGAATTCCTTATCAACATTTGAATCACGAGAGTAGACAACTCAATCAAGCCACATATTTAGAACAAAAATAACAAACTAATGTTGTAAAGAATACTAATGTCAGTGCAATCCATTCATGTGATAACATTTCATCACAAGTTTCTAGTCACCACAAGTTTCCACAGAATATTAATTTAGGATAATCAGATCCATTCTCAGTATGATAGTTTTGTTTATCACTTAGAGGATCATTTCGTCTTTGCTTCAATGAAGATGACAGTTCCCAGAAGACATTCGGAACAGGAAAAAGAGATCAGGCCTTTCATTTGCAAGATTTGAGGACAAATATTTTTGAGGAGGAAGGCAATGTTATGAATAAAATATATAGGAAACAATGTAAATGATAATAATGAAATAATTATTAGTTAATTAGTAATTAGATTGAAGAGGCATGTCTAAATGAGACATTACTCTCCATGAAGAAGCACCTGCCTAATATATAAGAAAGCCCCTCACTCGCCTTTGTATCATCATCTTATTCATACTTTCTAATATATATTCTTGTACCTCAATGGAGATCTTTATATTCCAAGTCTTCTCGAGTATTTGATCTGAAGAACGAACTTTGTTCGCTTCACTAAATTGTTGATGAAAACACAATCAATAAATTCAGTGTTTATAAATTCAATATATTCATTCATCACTTTAAACTTTGGTAGTTGCGTTCGCCTCTTAAAATAAATTTTAATTTAATGACTCCTTTTAAATAGATTTTAATTTGATTCTAGTTCATAATTAATACATCAAATTACTAATTTTCAATCATATATATATATATATATATATAAAATTTAGGGTTTAATTATTTTAGGAAGTTTTGTTTTTCAATAATAAAATAATGGTGATGAGTTAATTTGTATTAATAGATGGCAATTAATAATAATTGATCTTAATTTTCTTTCTTCTTTGGTTAATTAAAGTTTTTATTGATAGACAATTAAAATGTGACATAGATCATTTTGGTTTACCCTGATTTTCCTTTATCAAAAAGTTTATGGCAAAAATTTAAATTGTTCAAAACTCATATATGAATGTTTAGAAAAACATCAATATGCGTTAAAATTTTCGACGTGGGACCTGTGATCATTATCTTAGAATCTATAGAAAATAAATTGATATGACATTTAGAGATGAAGCCAAAATAAAACTATCAAATCATCTTGAAGGAGAAGAATCAGAGGGGACCATTTTAATGTTGATCCTTGCCTCTCACTAGAGAGTCTCTCTCTTTCGAAGAAGGACCTAGTTGATCTTTAATTTGTTGAATATGGAGTTCCATTGATTTCATTGACAAAAGAATTGTGTCCAACGCTAGTAGAATCTCCTCCTCCTCTTTGTCATCATTTACCAATAAAATCCAATAGTTTTCATATATTGATTGTGTCTACGTCAAGAGTGCTTTGTATCAGGAACCCAAGGAGCCATTTATCTCGATACGTCTATTTCTCATAGACAACTTACGACCAACTTGTTATTTCTCTCTACTTCCTTTATCTCTGATTGTAGATATAACAAACTCTAAGCATGAAACTAACTTTCTAATGATTCAATGCTTGACAAGTTTTTGTACTTTCGCGTGCCTCATAGTAAGTTTCCCCTATGAAACTTTGAGTGCACTACCTTGCATGGTGAGAACCCAGAAACATGAAACATAATGACAAAGAATAGAGGTAGGAAAGGGATGGTGAGGTTGAGGTAAAGGAGACTTACATGAGTACCACCGAAACAATCGAGAGAACCATATAAGCAGGAAAGGCCTCTCCCACTACAATTCAAACATGAGTATGTGCCTCTAGAGGAGAAAGGGACGTGAAAGGATAAACACCAATGAAGAGAGAAGGCCACAAAGTTAGACATTCACAACACAAATAATCAGAGGAAACAACCAAGTTTAGAGGAAACCTAAGTAGAAGAGATTATGGGCCTTGTTGTCAAAGAAAACCCAAAAAGCAACACCACCATGATGAAACCTAAAATGCAGAGATTCAAAATACATTAAGAAAACATGTCTAGTAGATGGGAGTGAAGGTGGAGTAAATTCCATAACACAAAGAAGGCCAAGTCAGTGCAGTGTAGAGCCGCCTCATATAATTTCTTATGGTAGAGGTCTCATCTCCATGTGTTAACATTAAGATTTGTAAGGGGGATTGCTTATCATGCTCCCTCACCTTGGCGTTGGGAGGGACAACAAACATGACCAATTCCACATTGCGCTCCTTTTTTCACCCTATGTGAAGACATTGTTTCAATTTCTAAACCAGGTGGAAGGGGAATTAAACTCAACAATTATCACTCGAGCTATTATCTTTTCAAAATATTACATTACTATTTTAAAACTAAAAGATTGTTTTAATTGATAAGTAATATCAATTAAATATATAATCTCATTTAATTGTGACTAAGACTAATAAAGAGAATTTTTGTGATATATAATGAATGTATAATCTCTAAAAATAGTTAACCTTTAATATTATATATATATATATGATTTTAACATTTAATTCTATTTTATATAAGAATTTGTATTTTTTGAAAATGAAATTGTATTTTTAAAATTATATTTTATTATTGATTTAGAACATTAATATAATAAGATATATATTTCTTAAAAGAAATGTAATAAATATCAAAGGAGCTTAAGACATACATCTCCTTAAGGAGTTAGATGAATAAATTTTAAAAGATTTATGTTTTAATTAGTTATTATTAATTGGTTAATATCATTATTTATGGATACTTATATCAATCGTATTAATTATATAATTTAATGGATTAGTGATTATGACATATTAATTGGTTGACCCATAGTTAGGGGGTTACGAGTCTTTAATTTAATGGATTAGTGATTATGACATATTAATTGGTTGACCAGGGGGTTACGAGTCTTTGGATCAATAAGTAGAGGGTGTGTTGGTAAGTCCATCAATTATTGAGGAGTGAGATGGTTTGGGTTACTAATTTAAGAGAAATGGGTTTTGTATTAAAAGCTTCATTGTAGTAGGTTGGGAATATGTATTTAACTCAAATTTACAGGGGTGCTAAGGGTTTAATACTTTGATGGTTAGATAGACAAAATAAATTAGAGAAATAGTTATTTAAGAGTTAAGTGCAGATATACCTATCTTAATGTTTTTTTAAGAATTTGTCTAATTATATTTTCACAAATATTTTTATTTACTTAATGATACATATTTTAAGAATTTGTCTCATTATATTTCCACAAATATTTTTATTTACTTAATGATACATATTTTGAAGACAAACATTGAACACAATAGTCTTCAAAACCAAGTTCAATACATATAAATTTATACAAAACTCACAGAGATAACCATGCGTCTAATAATCATCGTGTATATAACATTTTCAAATATATATATTCTATTATACAATACAAAAAAATTAAATCTACTTATAAACATATATGATATTACATTTATATTTTTTAATAAATATAATAATTCACAATATTTTTTTTCAAATATGGAGAAAAAAATAAAAATCTTTAAACTATAAAATTTTATATATAATAAATATAATTTTAATAAGAAAAAATAAAAGCCTTTAAACTATAAAATTTTATATATAATAAATATGAATATTGTAGATAAATGTTATATAATAAATATGAATATTCTAGATAAATGTTTTTCGGATTAATCACATCATTATAATTTGGTTAACATTTTGAACCAATTAATGTGGTTCATCCTTGTTGTGAGGATCAACCACATTAGTTGGTTCGAAATGTCAACCAAATCCTAATGATGTGATTAATTCAAAAGACATTTATCTACAATATAGATCACACAAGTCTCAGATCTAACAAAATATAAATATTATAAAAATACAATTTTAATATTAATAATTATTAGTGTTAATTCAATATTGATTATAGTTTAATAATCATGTCCATATATATTTAGTCATATTTCTAAATATTTAAATATTTATGTGTAATAGTGCTACGCTCAACATAATAAAAATAATGAAATGGATACTTTAACTTTTTTTTTTAAAGAAATAATATATATTTTTAAATTATTGTATTTATTTATGATTGTGGTTGTTTAGTGAGATGGTATTTGGTTTGTATTAAAAAAATCAAAGATTATATGAAATTTTTAAAATTTTATATTTATATTATAAATATTAATAAAAATGTTTTAGATTGAGTTAATTATTATTATATTTTTTTAAATGTAATTTTGATAAAATATTTATATAATTGAGTCTTATTTATTTTTAATTAAAAACTAAAAATTTAAACTTATATGAATATTTATAATCTTAATATTAAAAATTTCGAAAAATTTTATATTTATTTAATAGTAAAGATTAAGTATTATTATCAAGTATCATGCAATAATGATTGGTTTATTGTTTTTTATTTTATCCATTGAATATTGAAGGATACCAAGTTGATATTTTTAATATGGGAAGATTTATGCTCATTTCTCATCTCCACAATTCCCATCTCCACAAGCTTCTCAATTTGGCTATGCAACATGGCTTCCCTAACTTTGAACGCAAATTTTTATTGTTCGTATTCTTAAAAATGGGGACAAAAGTGTTCCCTCTAACTATAGGACCATTATGATTAGCCACATCCTAGCCAAGATATATGAGCTCATTTTGCCAAAAAATCTTAGTCTTTGGCTTGAAAACCATGGTAAAAGGGCTAAAGGGCAAGCCAGTTTTAGGAGACATCACTCAACTATAGACCATCTTGTCACTCTTAGGATCATTACAGAGGAATGTCACAATAGTAAGTTCGATCTCTTATGTTTCTTTGTGGACTTTAGAAAATCTTTCGACACTATTTCTCGAGATAAGCTCTGGGAGAGACTTGAAGAGATCATGGTTCCTCCTGGTCTGAGGATTGTTGTGATCCACCTCTACGAGACTGTCATTTCCAAGATTAATACCAACGAAGCGTGGTCTAAAGATATTAAATGAAATATCAAGATTAAGCAAGGGGTCCCCTATCCCCTACCCTTTTTTGCATTTACATCGATAAGCTTGAGGAGTATTTGGAAAATGCATGTTGCAAGGACACCAAGCTTGATGGTAAAATAATTACTCTTCTCCTTTATGATGATGATATTGTTCTTCTTGAAAAAATCCATGATGGCCTAGACAAGCAAATTAAGACTCTTCATGTCTATTGCTCCGAGATGGGTATGACAGTTAATACCAAAGAGACTAAAGTTATGATCATTAAATCAAAAAATATCACCCATGGTAGTTGTGTCTATGATAACCATTGTTTAAAGCAATACAATGTGTTGCATGCATATTCTCTTCTAAGTGGGGGATATTGAGAGCCTAACATATGCCCACCAGATATGTAGTGAACGTTAGCTTTTAAATCTCTATGGCCTCGACAATCTTTTGAGGGAGATCAACCCTTGGCAGAGATCAACCTGAGGGAACTAACATCCATATTTAGCATGATGCAAGCTTAATGTACTAACATAATAAATTCCTAAAATCCTAAAAATCCAATCTTTCTATTCATTACTTTTTAAATTATCTCGCCATTTACTATGGTGATATCCACATTTTCCATGATTTATTCTTTTTCAAACCAACCTTGTTTTTTTTCAAAATCCCTCTTTATTATGCAACTTCAATGCATCTATTTGGGAATGTGTCTTTTGTCTTTAAACCATGTAACTACATCCTTCCTTGCATATGAGTAGTTGTTGATCATGGAAAGTACCAGCACATAAGGCTTTCCATTGATGCTTAATCACTTGAAAAATCATTTTAATACATTATTCTTGGACCATAGTCAATGAATCATTTATCAATTATCCACGAATCATTCAACATACTTTTCTTATCTTTAAACAACGTATCAATATGCAGATACATTGTACATATGTTATATTCTGGTCATGTTGTAGATTTATACTTGTTGATGACCATCAGAGATGGTGAAATAGTTCAACTACTATATGTAAACACTAGTTTATATAATATAACAAGTGTAATATGAAAATTTTCTACCTAGTACTTGTGTCTTACGCAAAAAAATAATTGATGTTGTATTTTATTTTGTTACATAAATGAAACACAAGCTTTTTTTTCTTTGGAAAAGATATATATTCAAAATTGAGATATTAACTCCCCGATGTGGGTGTTAGGCTACAGAGGCCACCTGTCACGTGATGAATGATAGCTTGTCCTCATTTAATACAGGGGAGGGCAGGACATCAGCCCCTCCACTACTCGATAGTAATTTGTCTTGGGCTCACTTGTGTGAACAATTCTCCCTCGTTTGCATGCAATAGGTTCACTCTGATCTGGGTTTCAATGGCGTCGTTACACCATCAATTAAATTGCATGGTTCATGATTTTTTTTTTGTTATTCTATGGCTCACCAAACATTGTGCACTCCTCTATGCTCTTGTCTCTTTTGGTATTTGGGATATGGTGGTGGTCATCTATTTTTTACGCCTCCTATGGGCCTAATTCGATATTCTCTTTCTCATTCCTGCAATTTAAGAAACTTTCCCTCTTCTTCCTAAACCGTAGGGTGTGTAGTTTGCGGCTCTGCTTGTTTCCAGGTTTAATTGCCTTGTGCTCTTTGGGTTTCTCTCCTTGGTCCTTTGGTGGGTGCTTCTTGGGTTGTATGTGTCTGGTGTCCGCTGCTAGTTTTATTGGTTTAAGTTCTGCTGGTGGTGTCATTCCCTTTTGGGTCACGAAATTGGCTCAAGGATGGTGCTGGTCTCTGAGTGTTATCATCTCTCGGTTCTTCCTTTCAGGGTCATCAACTACATCAGATTTGGTTGTAGGTATCAAGTTACATGTATGATTTCTTTACTAGTTTTGGCATGCATGGCACATGCATGTCGATTCTCAGTCATGGTTTGTCATTAGCATGGAGGATTTCCTAGATTGATAGTGGATTGCCTAACCTTTCCATTTCCTAGATAACCATGGTGATTGTGGGTTTACTTTCATTGTTTGTTTTTGGTTGGTTTTCATGTTTCCTTAGCTTGGGTTGAGTTATTAGTTCCTGGAAGCCCTGGTTGGACGAACACTCTAGAAGCCCTGTAATATCTTGGGTTGATTTACTAGTCATGGAAGCCATGGTTGGAAAAACACTCCAAAAGTCCTTGGTGGGTTGAGTTCTAGTCCTGGAACCTTTGGTTGGACAAACACTCCAAAAGCCCTTGGTGGGTTGGGTTACTAGTCTTGGATGCCTTGGTTGGACAAACACTCCAAAAGCCCATGGTGGGTTGAGTTACTAGTCCTGGAAGCCTTGGTTGGACGAATGCTCTGGAAGCCTGGCGACAGTTGTGTGTTGAGTTACTAGTCCTGAAAGCCTTGGTTGGAAAAAATGATCTGGAAGCCTTGGAAGGCTTGGATGGAGACTAATTTGATGATGGCTTTGTGATGTTCGATGGTGAGTTGGAATAATTGTTTGATGGGTTGAGGTGGATGGCTTCGAGAAGCCCTGGATGAGTTTTGATTGATGTGTTCTATGAGATCCCACATTCATGCTTGGAATATGGCACGTGGGTGAATGGTTTAAGAGAGATTTGGCTCAGCCATTTCACAGTCGGGTGGAACGGGGAAGTCCCATCCCGGGTTTGGATTTTGTATCATTAATGAAAGGTTATTTCTACTTGTATTTCTATGAGTATTCTTATGGATTATATGTGGTTATATGGTTGTACTTTCATGAGTATTTCTGTTTCTATTATGCTGGTTATGTATGTGTTTTATGATAGTAGCCATGTGTGGCTCTCATCATGTTTTTACTTGTAATTGAATTATCAATGTATCGATGACCTAATGGATGGAATGGAAATTGATGTGTTGAGGCATCAATGGTTCTTAGAGATTCTCAACTAAGTATGAGACCCCTATGCTCAAAACTATTAATTACACCTGTAGATTACACATTTGCAATATGTTTGACAAAATGCCTGTAATGGCTAGAAGGGGTTTAGTCAAGGTCTTGAACAAGTACTTGCTTTAGTACTATCATTTCCATGTTATTTTACTAATTTGAAGAGATAGTCCAATTCTGGGCAGTGACCTGGGCTTTGGGCTCGAAAATTTGGCTCAAATCTTGGAGTCGTTGGCATAACACTGACATTTTTGGTCTCTGGTCACTGAAAGGAAAGCATGTGAGAGCGACTTTGGGTTTCTAGTCGCCCTCATTCATATAGCATGGGAGTGTCTGAGGTTTAAATTGTCCAAAACATTAGTGGGACCCCAAGGCAAGCTGTCTAAAATATTGGATTGGTTCTTGAGGGTCCTGTAGCTAATGATTAATGTATTTATGGTGTGTTTCCATCAGTTCCACATCCTTAACATGACTTAGGAGGTTGACTCATATCATAGTGGCATCTCATCACATGTTTACCCTGACTGGCTGGTTACTTGGGTAGATGTGGGAGGAGGGTGTTATAGAGTGCTATCAGAGCTTGGATAACCCCTCCAACTGGATGGGCTATGTGTTGGTCATGCATTAATTTTAGTTGCATGTGTCTCTCACACTTTCATTCCATGTGCTTGTTTCATTTGCATGATGTTGTTCATGGTTGTAGTGATGTTGTCATGTGAAACTTGAGGTTGTTGTGGTGGAATGTAGCGTCGCGAGTGTATGACTGGTTACATGTCGATTTATGTCGCTTACATGTATCATTATAGTATTTCTGGTTGCAATCTTGCTTTTTGGTTACATTCTTGGATGCTTGTTTACATGTATCATTCTTGCAGGTTTGATTTCAAGTATCATTCATTCATGCTTGATCATCATGTTTATGCATATGTGTGGTTGGTTATGCATTGCTTATGAAAATTCATGTTTTCATGTGGTCAAGTGTATAGTGGCATAATGATGGTGGTTGTCATGCATGAGGTCGTGGTGTGTGTTGTTATCGAGGTCGTGCATTGATGACTGGACCCTAACTAGAATGAAAATTGCATGGTCATATGCTTATGTTTTGTGTTTCTATATGTTGTCATGATCATGTTATATATGTATCATGCTAATTTTTTAGTCTTGCAAACAAGGTATCCT
Source organism: Pinus tabuliformis (assembly GCA_031772625.1). Taxonomy (NCBI): domain Eukaryota; kingdom Viridiplantae; phylum Streptophyta; class Pinopsida; order Pinales; family Pinaceae; genus Pinus; species Pinus tabuliformis. The sequence goes on along the minus strand of CM062808.1, from coordinate 488,790,627 downwards.
CCCCAAGCTATACTAAGGTATGTTGGTTTATTGTGATTTGGTTTAGCTGACATGATACACCTTGCAGGAAGAAATATCAAATGGCTAGCAAGATGGTTGACTACAAAGACTCTCCCTATGAATTCGAAGAGAAGTATGGTGTTCGGAACCCTTCCTATTTAATAGTTACACTGAGAATCTTAAAGGAAGAAATAAGGATTCGTAAGGCAGATAATGACAAAAGGATATAGGCATAGGATAAACAAGTAGATATAAATGCAGTAATACTTCAAAGTTTGTCCGATTTGCAGTGATGGGGACCATGTCTGATCAGCTATGACAAGGAGTATAGAACTAATGGGGCATATGGTATTCGCTCACATGGTGGTCACAAATTAGATAGAGATGACACAATCAGAGATGACAAATTGTTGGACACTCCAGATAGGAGAAGGGATAGACACATGTATGACTCTAGTTCTAATTCAGATAAGCACAATGATTGTCAATGGTATCATTCCTATAGGAGGAGTGACGGGGGATACTTGCTAGATGAGTTTAAGAAAGTGAAGCCACCAACATTTGATGGACAGATGAATAAACCGTAGGATGCAGAGGCACAGTTGCTTGGAATGAGGAAATTCTTCAGGTTGCATGACTATTCAGAGAACATGAAGGCTAGAGTGACTACATTCAGTCTCAAAGATAAAGCAAACATTTGGTGGGAAGATGTGAAAATTATAAGATGCATTCATGAGGAGGATTTGACTTGCAGCGATTTTGAGTGGTTATTTAAGAAGAAATACTTCTTAAAGAGATAGTTTGATGATATAGCAAAAGCATTTTATGAGCTAAAGATGTGTACCATGAAAAATGATGAGTACACTAGTAGGTTCTTGTAGTTACTGAGCTATGTGCCTTATCTCACAGAGGGAAAAGCCAAGATTCAAAGGTTCATTAGTGGGTTACTGGTTGCATTTAAAGATATAATTGAGTTCGATGAGACTAGATGATTGGAGGAGGCCATTTGAAAGCTAAGGCATTGCTATGAACAATCGAAGCGCAGAACTGAGACTAATCCAGACTAGAGAGATAGTGCAAAGAACAAAGGAAAATGGGACAGGAAGAGAGCAAGGCCTCAAGATACAAGTAACAAGGAGAATGTGCACCACCTAAGAAGTTCAATGCATCAGATAGAGGACAAGGATTCCGATTAGGAGAGTAGAACATGGAGATAGGTTGGAAGCCTATAGAGTGTTGGATTTGTGGCAAGGATCTTCGCAGGAGAGATTGCCCATAGAATCAGGGTGGTATACCTCAAATATACAATGAGCAGGAGGCACAGACTGTTGGGGATGTTGGTCAGAGTATTCTGCTTATCTATGAAGCATTGGATAACAAACAAGCAGAGCATCAAGCATCTATCATTGAGGTGGATGGTAAGCTTTATGATAAATTTATGTCTATTTTGATTGACCTTGGATCTAATTATAGCTATATTAGTCCTGACTTGATGGAAAAGTGTGGTTTGAGTAAGGAATTTCATGTAGAGTATTCGTTAGTGAAGTTGGCTACAAGTATGAAGAAGCAAGTTGATCATTGGGTAAGAGCTTGTGCATTTGATTTGAATGGTATGCCTACATAGCACATTTAAACGTATTACCATTTGGATCATACAATATATTATTGGGCATGGATTGGTTGTATCTTCATAGAAACAAGGTAGACTGTTATGATAAAGCTATTGAGTGTGTTGATGACAATGGAGAACCAAGAGTCTTACATGGTAAGAAGAAAGCTACATCAGTTAGGATGGTAACATCTTATGTAAACAAAACGTAGTCGCAGGAAAGGTTGTAAGTTATTTGCAGTGCACATTTCTAGTGATAAGGGTAAGGAATTTGAGGATACATATGTGTTGAGTAGCTACCCAGTTTTACAACGGTTCAAGGATGTATTTCTTGAGGACATTTCAGAGTTTCCACCTCAAAGGGAGGTAGACGTTTCTATTGAGTTAGTGTGAGGGGAAGCTCCAACATCAAAAGCATCTTACATGATGAGCACACCTAAGTTCGTTGAGTTAAAGTTGCAATTGAAGGAAATGTTGGACAAGGGATACATTAGGCCAAGTGTATCACCATGCGGCACACCAATATTGTTTTGAAAAATAAATATGGAACACTCAGATTGTGCATTGATTTTAGGCAGTTGAACAAAGTGACTATCAAGAATAGGTACCCTTTGCTAAGGATTGATGACTTGTTCGATCAGCTTAAGGGAGCAACAATTTTCTCGAAGATTGACTTGAGATCTGGATACGATCAGGTACGCATCAAAGAGGAGGACATTTACAAACTGCATTATGGACCAAGTATGGGTATTATGAATTTGTTGTTGTTCCATTTGGCTTAATTAATTCTCCAGCTACATTCATGTGTTTGATGAATATTGTGTTGCGTCCATATTTGGATAAGTTTGTTATTGTGTTGATTGATGATATACTGGTATATTCTAAAAATGAGGAAGAACATGTCGAGCACTTAGCAGCAGTGTTGAGGTTACAACAGAGCACAGGTATAGGTACAAGTGATGATACAGGTACAGGTGATGGTATAGGTACAGATAATGGTACAGGTGAAGGTATACAGGGTATGGATTATTGCCTTATAGCAGATGGATTGGTTAGGTTCTGAGACAGGATATATGTGTCGAATAGTAGTGAGCTCAAGAAGCTAATTCTGAGGGAGTTTCATGTGAAACCTTATTCAAGACACCCAGGTTATCAAAAGACATTAACTGCAGTGAAGAGATTTTACTATTGGCCGAATTTGAAGAGGGACGTAGCAAAGTTTGTGGCTAGATGTTTTGATTTTCAGCAAGTAAAAGCATAATGTAAGCATCTAGGTGGACTGCTACAAATGATGGTGATTCCAGAGTGGGAGGATATTTCCATGGAATTCATTACAAGTTTTCCAAAGACTGTGAGGCAACATGATTCCATCATGGTTATTATGGACAGGTTGACGAAGATCGCGCATTTTATTTCAATGAATTCTACATTCTTAGCTAGCGATGTAGCGCAGGTATTCATAAGATATGTGGTTGGATTGCATGGTGTTCCGAAGAATATTTTGTCAAACAGGGATGGGAATTTCACTTCCAAGTTTTGGAAGGAATTGTTTGCAAGTTTGGGCACAGAGTTAGCCTTCAACATGACTTATCATCCGTAGAGAGATGGATAGACAAAGAGGGCCAACAAGATATTGGAGGACATGCTGAGGATGTATGTGATGTATTAGTAGTGGAAGTGGGAAGAGTATATTCCTTTGGTAAGTTCGCATACAACAATGGTTATCAGGAGTCATTGAGGATGAGTCCTTTTAAGGCATTGTATGAGCAGAGTTGCAACACTCCCATCAGTTGGAGTGCTCCATTTAACAAGGTATTGATTGGACCATATATGTTGGTAGAAATGGAACAAGAAATGCAGGTGATCAAGAAAAATCCAAAGGAAGCACATGATAGGAAGAAGAGTTATGCATATAGAAATAGGTTTTTCAAGGAGTTCTAGGTTTGGGAACAGGTTTAATTGCACATCAAACCAAAGAAGAGCGCCTTGCGGATTGGATCATCTGCCAAGATGGCACCATAGTTTTGTGGGCCCTTCAGTATCATTGGGAGGATTGGGCCAGTAGCCTATCGAATTGAATTTCCTTCGACAATGAAATTCCATGATGTTTTCCATGTTTCTTTTCTTAAGAAGTATGCTAAGGATGTTGATCATGTGATTGACTGGTCTGTATTACATGTGGAACCAAATGGAGAATTCTAGCCAAAGCCTGAGTGTATATTCCAAAAAAAGGTGCTCATGCTTTGGATCCAATCAATCAAGAAAGTTAAGGTGAAATGGAAGCAATTTGGACCCGATGAAGCTACATGGGAGATGGCAGATTAGATGAGGGCTATGTATCCTTCCTTATTTGTCAGTTGAGGCAAATCAGTTTTGGCTTGGTGTTTTGGTATATGCTTTGGTATATGTTATGATGTTGTTGGTTTACATACATATGTATATGGATGTAAATACCGCTAAGAGTTGTGTTATAAATCCCCACTATATGGTATGTTGTTATGATGTCATGTTATTCTGTTGTTATGTTGGTTTTCTTTTCAGCAGGGTGATCATTGTAAATATTGCATCAAGCTAAATTATAAATCTCCATCGATAGTATATATTTTTCTTACAACATATTTGTGATTATAGGTGTTTCTGAACACCGAGGATGGTGTTCCCCCCAAGTGGGAGGGTTTTGTAATAGACTTGGTGAAAATTCCATGTAATAAAAGTAAATAAAGGCAAAATAATAACCACGAATTATGGGACACTTATTCCAAGTTGAATGTTGGGAAAAACCATAGTGATGGGGATCACTTGTGATTGGTTATGGCTAAGGAAATTGGCAAAGGCAATGGCTAAGGCTTTGGAAAAGAAAAATGGAATTTTTGGCCCATTTATTTATGAAAATAATGGAAATTAGGAGAAAAAGGAGGTGAAAGGTCACAAGTTTCATGTGAGGAGGAAAATGAACGAAAATAATGGAAAATGAAGAAAATATAGGCCTCATCCATAAAAAGGCTTCTAAGGATTAGTTGGTAACCTTTTGTCAATTCATTTTTGGAGCTCTCTTTGTGGGTGTGGCATTCTTGGATTTTTAGAGCAATAAGGCAAAGGAAGAGCAAGAAAACGCAAGAAGGCATTGGGATCAGCAACTACATTAGATTTTCTTGTAGGTACGAAGTTGCATGTATGATTTCTTCACTAGGTTTGGCATGCATGGCACATGCATGTGGATTCTCAGTCATGATCTGTCATTGGCATGGAGGATTGCCTAGATTGACATTGGATTGCCTAGATTTTCCATTTCCTAGATAGCCATGTGATTTTGGGTTTACTTTCATTTCTTGTTTTTGGTTGGTTCTCATGTTTCCTTAGCTTGGGTTGAGCTACTAATTCCTAGAAGCCCTGTAACAACTTTGGTTAAGTTACTAGGCCTGGAAACCTTGGTTAGAAAATTGCTCTCGAAGCCCTTGGTGGTTTGAGTTACTAGTCCTGGAATCCTTGGTTGGAAAAATGCTCTCGAAGCTCGACAAAAGTTGTGGGTTGAGTTACTAGTCCTCGAGGCCTTAGTTCGAACAAACGCTTTGGAAGCCCTATAAGTTTTAGATGGAGACCAATCTGATGATGGCTTTGTGATGTTCGACCGTGAGGTGGAACCATTGTTTGATGGGTTGAGGTGGATGGTCTCTGGAAGCCCTGGATGAGTTTTGATTGATGTTTTCTATGAGATCCAACATTCATGCTTAAAATATGGCACGAGGGTGAATGACTGAAGAGAGATTTGGCTCATCCATTCTATGGTTGGGTGGAACGTGGAAGTCCCATGCCAGGTTTGGATTTTGCTTCATTAATGAAATATTATTTCTACTTGTATTTCTATGAGCATTTTGATGTATTATATGTAGTTATATGGTTGTACTTTCATGAGTATTTATGTTTTTATTATGTTGGTTATGTATGTTTTTTATGATAGCACACATGTGTGACTCTTATCATGTTTTTCTTTGTGACAGTTGCAGTTAATATTAAAAAGTATGCCTTGGGTCGGAGGAAGACCCAAGAGGGTATTTCATCCACAACCACCCATGCAATAAACCTTATAGCAGAATTGGAAACTCCACTGGGGACTACTACTTAGTTCTCAGTTGTGATCTTTTAGTTCCTAGATCTCTCTTTCTCTCTAGGCCTTCCTATTCTTCTTGGCCCATTCTGACCACTCAGTATACTTCTGAATCTCCTCTATTGTTCACAGTTTCTGATCAGACCCTGACTAGCCCTTTTTTGCAACCTTTGTCTCTATAACACACCCTAATTGTGCAATCCAAGGTGTTATAACACTCCCTAGCCTCTTGGACAGATCATTAGTTATGACACTAATCCTCTGCTTGTCCTTCTTAGAAGTGTTATTCAACCAATATCTTGACATCCACCCAGTCCTATGGATTTTTGGGTTGATGGGTTGCATGTAGTCTTTCCATGGGATCTGCAACTATGCACTATGTTTGGTTGGTTATTTGCATTATAATTTTTCTTTTTAGGAAAACAGCTTAACTGCATTTTTTTTTCAAATATATATATAATAAAAATTAAAAAATAAAAAAACAAATTTGTTTAGCTTTCTATTTTAGCTACTTTGATTTTGTAAATATTGGGTTAGTTGTTAGAGAGAATTGTATATCTTCATTTTTTACATGTGTTTACTGCACTGTCATCAAATGAAAATCTGAAAGCATTTTTCTTGCATGGTTTGTGTCAAAGTCACACTGAACTCCATATGTCAACACCCCTCCGAAGACTTTAATACAAGTTCACATAAAACCAACGCTTAATAAAATTAATCAACGACTCTTTTTGAGCTTACACACAAATTATTCTATGCTAAGAGCTTGGGTGAGTAGTGGTGAGTAAACTGCCCAAGATCACAAAACTGAAACTAGTGTCATTAGTGAGAGTAAATCCTGTTGCACTCATATCATCCAGGACCGCTCCCCTTACAAAGGATTTAAATGCGAGACAACATTGGAGTCTAAGAGAAGGTATCCCGCCTTCGATTACATTTCCAGTGAGTATTTTGTGTACTGGGGATCCCCTCAGGGATATCGAAGCTGAGTTGGGGACTCAGGTATCCTGCCCACAAAACGTATTATCTACGACCACGTCTCCCCTAGTGGTGTCTGTGATTTGAGGTAAACTTAGTGGCCAAACTTTTTAGGGATGAACACAACATGACTGGGGTGGGCTACCCTCTTACCTGAACAAACGAACCTACTCCGCCTTTAGTTTTTGGGAGGGTGCTCGTTGTCACGGGAGTACTTGGCACCTTAATCTGAGGTTTGGGTGAAGCTCAAGAGTAAACGTAATTGCACATTTGGCCAACTCTCTCTTTTAGCCACTATAATACTAGGTTTCATCTCCAGCATGTGGTGGTTATCAGAAAGAGTTATATCCCTTGGCTGCTTCCTGATTGACTTTTAGAGTTTTTTTTTAGGCGCTGGTTTGTTATCACTGAGACTATCATAAATATCACTTTAATTTTTTTTTATAAAATATATCTGCCACTGTGGTTACATTCGGCCCTCGTCATCTATCTAGGTGACAACGCGGTCTTCCTCCATTGAACTTGGAGGATCTTTTGAGCCTTGGTGATCCAGACTCTCCCTGTTCGGGAAATCAGTCTCTAGTGTCTAACACTGAATCACATAACACTTCCCAAGAAACCATACTGCTTAGTACCTCCTTACAATCCTCCCCTCACCGATCCTCTTGGATTAGTGTTGGTTCAAGTCACACTTTTACCTGTCATGTCTTCGTCAGCACCCCCATCCAATGTTCCCCCGACGACTAATGGGTCATGGTACTTTGTGGACAATTTTTCTCCATCATCACTTCCCCCGTCTATGGTCAGTACTACATAAATGACTGGTTACCTTACTATTCAAACTATCCCTAGTCCGAACTACCTAGTTACACTAGCTATGACTGGAATCCAGTACATCCTGGTTTCTACCCCTTTTACATCAACCCCTGGACCTCTGATTATCACTAATAATAGTGTTGTTAGTAGCACGGCTACCTTCAATGACCCTTTTGGTTGGAACCCATTGCTAATTTCAAACCTCCAAGTTCAGATGCCTGGGGGCAATGTTCCCAACATGCACATATCAATTGGGGGAATTATTGTTCCCCTTCTGCCTATAGGACAACCTGGTTCATCATTGATCGACTTACCTCCTCCAATTGGACACTATTCTAGTGTCATTCATGTGCCTATAACAAACTATATTGCTAGCGGTATCTCTCAACCCGATCCTACTACATCCATTCGGGCACCCCCTCCTCAACCACAATTGAGTCAAGGGGGCATTTTTTATCCTGGGGGCAACCAGCCTTTTCCTCCCCGTCCTAATATCCCATATGGACCGCCACCTTATATGACTGCTCCACTACAACATGGAGGTTATTATCTGATGAATCCTATGTATCCTATTAGAAAAAACTTGATTGGGGGGGCGGTGGGGGGGCATAGGTCCTTCAAGTCATTCTTCATCACCTTGGTTAGACTCAGGGGCTCCTAACACTTTGGCTTCTCTGGAAACACTTGATATCCCTGATTTGTAGAAAATGACTAATGATCCCATCTATCATAACTTGCATTGGCCCCCACTCCCGCACAAGATACCTGTCGAAATTATGAAATTTGAAGGGAAACAAGGGGATGATCCAGCTACACATGTCACCACTTACCATTTATGGTGTGTATCGAACTCCATGGTTTATGACAGTATCTGGATCAGACTCTTCCTCCGCACCCTTACTGGCAATGCTTCCAAGTGGTACATTGAGATACCACAACCGTCAATCAATACCTTTGGTGGCCTCGCAATAGAATTCTTAAAGCACTTCCAACTTCCTATCCGTTATGAAACCAGAACAAAACTCCTTACTACTCTACTCCAAGACACCTCTACCCACATCTCTGATCATGTCCATGAATGGAGACATAGGCGAAGGCTTGTCAAAGCCCCCATTCTGGATTACCTGTTAGCAGGTTGGTTCTGCAAGTCACTTCTTCCCCAAATTGCTAAGGACGTTGCCTTAGGTGGTGCAGTGACGGAATACCAATCCATTCATCATACCCAACATTTAGATTCGATTTACTCTCAATCTGGCACACTCTTCGATGTAACCCTCCATGCCCCTCGAACTTTCAATGATCCCACTACTCAACAACCTAACGAGCATGTTGACGGCCTCGTCGGCGCTACCTTTGGAGCTGCTGTAAAACAACTTAGCGGGAATGTTACCTAGTTATCTTTCGATACCGCTCCTACTACCTAATTGGTTGCTCTTCCAAACCTACAATAAACTTTGTGCAGTCTACACAAAAACCCAATGGGAAGAACAAGAAGAATAAGAAAAAGATCTCTCTTTTTGAAGAGTATTCTTCTACACATAACAACCCCAAACAAAAAGCTATTGTAAAATATGATAGCGGGAAAAAAAAAACTGTCATGTTCCCTTGAAAAAATTGTGCGAATGACCACATGACTTACAAATTTCCTTGACTTCAAGAATGCACATATATTCTTACTCAAAAGGACACTGGTCGGACCCCAACGGTCCTAAACAACCCTTTCCTTGCTCAACAACAACAACATCTTATTTTGAACCCACCGTACCCTCCACAAGGGGGCAACGGTGGTTCACATCCTCCTTTCTCTCATGAAGGATCATTAATTGTTTACACCTTTGAAATGGCTGACCTTCACACGTGAGCCAAAAATTATGGAACTCCAATCGCTAATGCTCTGGACACTACCTCAATGGACCAACTAACATCATCAACTTGATGTCAGATTGGTACCTGATGCCCGCAGAATCTGATACCACGTGATTTTTATGGTCAACTTGATGTCAGATTGGTACCTGATGCCCGCAGAATCTGATACCATGGGATTTTGCAGCCTATTGGTACAACAAGAATACTGGAGTCAGGTTCAAGAGGGTTAATATCACTAGGATTTGAATTACGGGGAAGGAGAGAAAATGGGCCAACCACAATAGTTGCAGACAAGTGCTGCGTTTCCCCACTCATAATTTTCCCCTGCGGTATGTACATGGATGCAATCTGGTTGCCATAGTAAAACAACTCGATATTGCTTCTGTGAGTGTAATTGAGGGTTGCAATGTTTGGGTTCTTGACTGCAACAAACACTGAGATGGTGATATTGATTCTGTTGTGCTCCAAATCTGAATGGTCTGAGATGTAGAGGCTTTGTACCTGCACTCCAGTTAAAGTAATTACTGGGGAGGTGGCACTCACAGCTGATTCAGTCAATGACAGTAGACGGGAAATAAAGACGGGGTTCGCTCAGTCGGTGGTTCTGCTCTGGCAAGGGCGGGGTAGCAGGGGATGCTCCGGTTCGGCTGAAATTTTCAAATCGAGTTGGCGCAATTGCGATACGCTTGTACGCGGGGTTGGCGGGGTTGGTGAATTTGAAACAGGCAGTCGGCGTGCGAGGTGACGGTGACGGAGGTAACAGAGTTGACTTTCCAGCGAGGTGACGGAGACGGAGAGGAAAAGGCCGGTTGGGTGGTTGGCCGGAATAATGCACTTTTTGGATGATCGGAATCTCCAAAAAGTCGCATTATAGACTACTCCTTTGCAATATCTAACACGCTTATGAGCAATAGTCTGGATCTTGTTTTTGAATCGGCATCGTCGTCTTTGTTTTTACCTTTTGTTGTGCGGAATTGTGAGATTTTAAAGTCAACATTTATGAAACTTAATTCTGGATCTTGTTTTTGAGTCAGCATCGTTGTTGCTGTTTTTACCTTTGGTTGCGAAGGAAGTGTGAGATAAAGTTTATATATATATATATATTATTGAGTATATCGAAAAGTTCAATTATAAAAAATAATTATTAATTTTAAACTTATACAGTGTTTAAACTTACAGGTTTTAATATAAGGGTGTGCTTTTACAATTTATTGATATGCACTTATATCCTCGTATGTGGAGAAAAAAAAGTGATTAATTTGAATTCAAACCTGGAAATAGCTATATAGACAATTCTAGATCAAAGCTTTTGTGTGCTTTATTCCTGGATCAATTTGTGATAAGCCCGATTTATCAGTGGGTCAGCGATCCTACTGGTTTGGAGCACAATAATATTGGAGTAGAATCACTATCACTTATCCATGGTATCAACCTTCGACGCCCCTTTATGTTTTAATATTGACTGTTATCGGAAAATTTGATGTAAATTTATATGGACTGTTACGGAATTTTTTTAATGTAAAATTTATCATTTTAGCCTGTTCATTATTTGCTGACTTATGTTCCATATATATTCTATATGGTGTTCATTGCCATTCCTTTTTTAATTTTATTCGCTCCTGGTTGAATTTCTAACGTGAACTTTTTTCATAACACAAAATATTTGCTATGCTTGCTTCAAAATTACAGTACTAGATGAAGGTGGAAGCATTATCGTGGATATGTAAAGAATTTCTTGCTAGCATGAAGGACCAAGTTGCCCAAACTAATGGAACAGTATCCTGAACAGAGCTGAGCTTTGTTACATTTTTTTTTTGGGGGGACATTTCACATACAAGTTCACAATTAATTTTCTTGAAGATTTAGCAGTGATCCGAAGTGTTTAATTTGGTCTATGCATTAGATAACTGACAAAAAAGTGCCGTAGATATTCCAAGGCCATTTCCTATCCATGTAAAGTTTCTTTTTCGTTTTTCCTCGTGCCGGTATATAAAACAATGTTGACATAGTTGTTTTTGGAAAGTTAAACACGAATCTACACAAATATAGATACAATTAGTACAATCATATTTATTTATTAAATGTGGTTAATGTAAGTTGGCATGTATCATTTTATTTTAAAATGGAAAAATACAATAATTCATTTTATAAACAGATATTTACATAGATATAACAGTTACTCTTTACCAAATTTATGCAGTTGTATTTTCGTATCATGTGAGTTGGATTGACCATCTGATGGCTCACTCCTCTAAATAGTGAAATAGAGGAGTTGGGGTTGAAAAGCCTTTTGCAAAAACGAGAGAATACCGTTAAGGGAAAGGATATCTCAATCGCTAGAGGAGGAGTTGTGTTGAAATGTTTTTGTTTTGTTTTGTTTTTTCCTTATTTCAAAAAAATCAGAATCTCGTTACCGGAAATGATATATTAATATATAGACTAAATGCAATGCTACAATGATATATTAATATCTAGACTAGATGCAATGCTACAAGTTATTTGATGTTATTTGTTATTCGATATTTTGTTTTGGAATTCCATACTGATGTCATTTGTTATTTGATATTGTCTTAGAATTTCATAATTACCCTAATACTTTTTAAGTCTCTTATAATTTTAATTTAATTATGATTAATTATCAAGTATATGATAGAAATTTAGAATATGCTATAGTAATATTCATAGTAGTATTCACAAAAGTGTTAAGATTTATCTCCAAGTTAGTAATGTTTTTTTTTATATTAATTGATTAAGGAAAATGTCATATCAACACATGTCATATTGGGCATGTGGTATTGATAAGCCATGATATTAGCCTATAACATTGTGAAAAGAGTTGTTTGCATGTTATAAATTGCCATGGGAAAGTGGACATGTTAAAAATATTGTTACATATTTTTTTAAATGTATAAGAGTTGTTTACATGGTATAAATTGCCATGGTAAAGTGGACATGTTAAAAATATTGTTACATATTTTTTAAATGTACATATGTTTAACTAGTATTAATTCTTTTCATAATTAATAGTAATAATTTAAAATAAAGTTATAATTTAATTTTTTTTTTATGTAAGTGTTTGTTGCTGTTATTTTTTCTTTTATTTTTTGGTAAATCTGTTCATTGTGACATGTATAATTGGGTAAGTATTTTGATAATTACTATCTATGTTTACCAACCATTTAGTTATATGGATGTGCTAGTTGTATTCTATAAATGTGAAAAGATAAACATGTAGTCAAATGATGCTATTTGCTATTTCATAATTTGCATGGAAATTTCATTATTGTGTTAGGTTAATGTGAAAAGATAAACATATATTCACATTATGATATTTGTTAATTGATTATTTGTATACCAATTTTATTATTATATTAGATATATAATTCTTTGATCACCACAAAAATATGTTAGCATCTTTCATTTGTGACCATCAAATAGAAATTAATATGCCAAGTCCAAATATTTAAAATATAAAATACTTATTTAAGATAAATAAATAAATGTATAAATATATAAGTGGTGAAAGCATGTTATTAGTAATTATTACTTTATGATATTTACATTTATATTTATTAGAATTGTATTTTTTTTCTTTTATCAAGTATATATACATAAGTGAAAGTTCCTTTTTATTAAGAATCATGTCTTTTCAACATATTTTTCTATATTGCTAATTATTACTTACTAATAGTTTTGTGTAAGTAGTTTGAGTGGTTCAAAACACAATTTTTCCTCTATCTACTTGTGTTTAATTCAAAGGGACATGTTCAATTCATTGTAATAAGGTTCTAGTAAGTGACTTTTAATGTTATAGTGATAATGAGAAATTTAATATATATATAAATAAATAAATAAATAAATAAATAAATAGAAAGTTCCAGTAAATGATAATGAGAAATTTTAAATATATATATATATATATATATACACGGATAAAACAAACCTACCGAAATCTAGAATTATATTAGTAACCATTTGATTTGATTACATTAGTTATTCAAGATTCATATTTAACCTCAACCACTATTAGCACTATGGGAAAACCATTAGTACCATTCATTGTGGTTACATTTGGCTATGCAATTAAAACTTGGGATGTGTACTTGTTTCTGATCAATGTCTGTCGATTAGGATCTGCACTTAGATGGTTGTGTATATTGGTGCACAAACAACAAGTATAAGCACAAGCACTATCATATCATTTTGGAAGATTTGTAAAGATGGAGTGATCAATAGGAATAATAAAACTACTAAGTTTTTTTGTCATTTTCAAATAAATTATATAATTTTCAATATTTAAAATAAGTATTAAATTAAAATTAAATGAAACTCATAAAAACAATAAGTAAACCGATAAGATAAGAAAGTTCATAAACATAGGCTAAGTCTTCGAGTTTGCTTCAAACCATGAACTACTTCATTAACTCTCTTTCAAAGAAAGCTTATCCTTCCATTTTCAATTAAAATCTATAATTTTCAATATTTAAAGTAAATATTAAATTAAAATGAAATGAAACTCATAAAAATAATAAGTAAACTGATAACATGAGAAAGTTCATAAACATAGGCTAAGTCTTCGAGTTTGTTCAAACCATGAACTACTTTATTAACTCTTTCAAAGAGAGCTTATCCTTATACCAAAAAAGTTGAATTATTCTCCCAATGAGCTAGTTTTTATTTACAAAGGGCTAAAATATTTTCCCATTAAGCGATTAGTTTTCCTTCGCTAAGTGATGATATTTTCATAGTAATTGGTCCATTCTCCCATAAGGGTATTACAAAAAACTCTCCCAACTGAGAAGATTAACTAATCCAAATGGTTGAATGGTTTAATGAGTCCAAGATTTAGTCTTCTCTCTCCAAAGAGGGTTTAAATTGTTGAAAAATAGAGTGCAATAGATACAAACATTATTTTTGAGCTATGGTAATTATTTGTGAATATATATTATAATTATTTTATCTTTATCAAGATATCCTACTTCAGAAATTTAGCCAATAACCATGAAAAGAAAGTAGAGATCACATGGGATATGTGAGATCACATGTGTGAGAGAGATGTGTGAGTGATAAGTGTGTATAAAAATGAAAAGTTCAAATGTATTTTTATAGTGATTTTAGGTTACCCAAGAAACATGCGTCTTTGCAAATTCAATCACGTCTCATTTTAAACTAAATTTTGGTGAGTAGTAACCACTAGTGGCTAAAAACATGTAGTTGGGTTGGCATGGAGTTGGGTTACACTTTTTGGCAAAAGAGAGAGTGTTTAAGTGAAAAAAAGATGGCCCGATTGGATGTTTTAAACACTTGATCGAGCTTTAAAGTTGGAAATTTTAAAATTTATGTAAATATCAATAATGATATGAAAAATTTAAAATTGCAAGTATTTGATAGTTAAAATATAAATAAATTTAATTACTAATTACATTTGAATAGATAATTAACAACGGTGTGGATTAATTTCTCATTACATTTGTAAGGTTTTGGTGTATAGATTTGAAAAAGGATTGAAGGATTTTATCTCACTTGCAGTTGAAATTGTAATATTCTTATATTTATAATTTGGTAACTTAAAAAATATTAGATCTAAGACTTTTGTGATCCATAATGTAGAGATGAGTCTTTCGGATTAATCACATAGTAAGGATTGGGTCGACGTTTCAAACCAACTAATGTGGTTCATCCTTAGGACAAGGTGAGAAACCATACAATCTGAGAGAATAAATAGCAGGGATGCATCAAGGTTCAGGGTATGCTGTTCAAAAACTAGTCGTTGGTAAAATAAAATAGTTAAGTTAGAAAATAACTGTTATGTGATAATTAAATATTTAATATTGAACTTGTAAATTATTTATCAAATTAAATAATAGTATAATTTAGGATTAACTAATTCGTATAATATCATAAGTTAAGATAAGTTAGGTAGAAGACTAACTGTTATCTTTAATAGACTAGTTAATAATAATATTAAATTAATAATTAATATATTCGTCAATTTAAATTAATAATATTTTCTAATCATAATTTATAATATTAATAGACAAATTTAACATATTTAATAAAACTAGCCGTTATAATCAATTAGTTAATAATATATATATTAATATTTGGTTGAGATTTGTTTTTCAGAACGAAAAAAGCACAATTTATACTAATATCATAGGAGAATTTACAAGAAATTGGAGTTGTTCTAGCAGAACCAAATGCCAATTTTCTTAGACAGCAGAACATCAAGCTGTAAAAGCAGGTACCACATACCACCTATCCCCAAAATAGAAGCAAAATACAATGGATCCTTCATTGAGAAAAAAAACTATATATGGGTGGCTGTGTGAAGCAGCGAGAAAACAGGGATAGCCTAGTTACAGCCCACAGTGGTATACTAAAAACCATGTTCAAGATGGAAGACACCATCTATGAAGGAGGGAGATCCCACCTCGCAGAGGACACTGTATTTTGCCCAGTGGCCAGGCAAAAATTATCCATCAATAGGGACAAAACCAATGCTCAGTAATGCGGAGATATAGTCTATATTCCTGGAAGAAGAAGGTCCTCCATGACATAGGCATTGTTTTCCCAGAAAATATCCATATGCCATTTGCCAAGTTCTTGGGACAAACTTTTTTTTGATAATCTGTCAGCTTGCTCGTTTTGGGATCTGTCTATATGCTGAATTGAGTATCCATTTTGAATTTGCCAGAAGATCTCGATTCTCTTCATCCATCCTAGTAGAAGAGGGTTGTTAATTGATACCTTTCCTAAAACATGATCAATTATAATCTTGGAGTCTCCATGTATGTGTAAGACCAGAATGTTTAAAAAGTTGCTGAACCATAGTAGGCCCCAAAGAGCCATTGCTTCCGCTTTGTTATTGGTGCCGTTACCTCCATTCCAGTAAACACTGTATTTTAGTTGATCATTTATGGATATCCAAAAGCCACAAGCACATATACCTTTTTGTGCCGCGCCATAAAAAAACCCATTGGAAACTCTAGCAGTGTGTGACTGTGCCCACGGGGATTTCTACTTGGCTGTTTAGGTTGGGGCAGAAAGGCACTGTAATTTGAAATAATTTTGTGGGCGATTTGCTGAAACTCCTCTCTCTTATTTTGGAACAAGAAGTTGTTCCTCCATTTCCAAATTGTCCATAAACAGATTAAGGGGATGGGTCTCCAGGAGGGCTTCTGTGTACTCCACCATTCCAGTGAGTCCTTAATGGAAGAATGCATTATAAAACAGAAACCAAAAAAATTTGATAAGTTTTTCCATACCTGCGTGGTGAGCTTGCATTGTAGGAAGATGTGATCGTTGTTTTCGTCTTCAGCTTTGCAGATAGAGCATATGCCCGGCCCATGCCACTGCCTCTTCTGTAGATTCTCCCAGCTGAGGTTTTTGTTGTGAAAAACTAGCCAAGAGAAGATTATAATTTTGCTTGGAATTCCTGTTTTCCATAAAGCTGTGGGAAATTGCTGTCCTGTTTGGAGAGGTGTTATGCTAGATAAGGATAAATAAGTATCAGCTACACTTATACTATCAGTCCTCATCTTTCCTTTCCAGGTGAGATAATCTCGGGGCTCCGTATGGCAGATACCTATATTTTTTATGTTTGCCAAGATCTTGTTCCATTGTAGTGCCGCTTGGCCGTATAGGCCCATACTGTGTGCTTCTTTCCAGATCAGTATAGGACCCTGCCAAGCCGCAATGGCTTGGCCCTATACAAAGATGCCTGCACTATGTAGAGTATTTTTTATTTCTTGAGGAATAGAGCATCCCTCCCCAGCTCCAAGGATTGGATCCACTGCGATTAAAATTCTACTTTTGTTCTGAAAACTCCATGTGAGGTGTTGTAAGAAGGGTTGTATTTTGTGGAAACTTCTCCAAACTGCAGAGCCCTGTTTGATGCCAATGGTACCTTTCCTGTACCAGAAATCGAAGTGTTTATTTCCAAGGTACTTTTTTTTATGGTATTACTCCAGGTTCCTTCCCCAAATAAGCCCCTCCATAAAGATTTGCACAATAAAGAACCTCCAAATTTTCAAAGATCCATAATTCCCCATCCTCCCAATTGTTTTGGAAGAGTAATTTTGGTGAGTTTGGCTAGATGAAATTTCTTCTTCTCATGAGAGCCTCCCCAAATGAAATTTTCTGTCAAACGGTTTAGCTCCTTGATAATGCTTGCTGGTATATAAAAAAGGTGAGCCCAATATACAATTAACTATGTTAAAACTGCTTGGGAAAGTGTAGCTCTCCCTCCCATCGACAGACATTTGCACTCCCATCCAGAAATTATTTTATAATATCGATCGATGATCCATTGCCAATCCTCTCTAATGTAGCAAGCAGGTTTTAAGTGGAATCCGAGATACTTCATTCCCTCCTAGATGGGAATAGTTTTGATATTGTATAATCCTGCAATGTACTCAATAGTTTCCCTGCCACATTTCCCATGATAGATTACATATTTCCTTTCGTTGATCTGTAGTCCTGTAGCCATTGTAAATTTCTTTAGGATATTATAGAGACATAGCCAAGTGAGACAACAAAGCATACCCAGAATCAGTATGTCATCAACAAAAAGATTGTGTGATATGCTGTTGTTTTTGCTTATCATTAGCTGCTGAAAATGTCCTTCCATAACAACTCTTTATAGGGAGCATCCCTGCCTCAGTGCTCTAGCAGCTCGAAAGAAGTTGGTTGGGTGTCCATTAATGAGGATGGCGAAATTTACCTTATCTACACATGCCATTATCCAGTTTGTGCAACTGGGACTGAGACCAATTTTGGCGAGAACACATCTTAGAAAGCCCCAATCCAGGCAGTCAGATGCCTTCTTGAGATCCATTTGAAAGATGGCTGCATCAAGATTTTTTGTATGGATCGAATGCAAACTTTCCTGAGTGTTTGCAATGGCATCATGAATAAGTATATCTTTTAGGAACCCATGTTGTTCCTGTGAGATGAAGTGCGAGAGAGTATTCCACATTCTACCAGCAATAATCTTAGATATGATTTTGTAGATGGAATTGAACAGGGAAATCGACCTAAAATCCGGAAAGGAGTTGGCATTTTTTTCTTTGGAATAAGGGCAATGTAAGTTGATGAGATATATTGATGAATTCTACCCATAGTTCTGGATTCCTCAACCATATTCAGAAGATCCTTCTTCACAAGTTCAAAAAAGTGGAGGAAGAATTCAATCGTCCATCCATCTGGACCTGCACATTTATCCCTTTTGAAGGAATTCATCTCTTCCAGAAGTTCTTCTTCAGAGACAGGTCTATAAAGTTCTTCATTCTGTTCATCTCTAAACATTATAGGATAAGGTTCTATTCCCCAGATGATATCTTCTGCCATTATATTATCATTCCTACTAAATGTTCCTTTGAAATACTTTACAGCCGCATTACTTATATCATCATGAGATTGTAGTGTTTTCCCATCCTCGTCCCTAATCTCCCAGATTGTATTTGTGTTACGCCGATGGTTTGCATATCGGTGAAAAAAATTTGTATTATGATCTCCCTCGCTGAACCAAGTTGCCCTGCTTTTTAATCTCCATGTGGCTTCTTCAATAGACAGTAGTTTTTTTTCTTGATTTCCAGAGCTTGAATACGAAGGCAAACCTTTAAGGGGAGGCATTGAGATGACATCTTCAATGCAATCCTATCCAGTTCCATCTGGATGTCTTCTAGGTCTTTCATGTTAGCTTTTTTCTTCCGAATTTTCCAGGGCTTTACCTCCTTCCAAAGGGATTCTAGTTTGTCAAGGAGGTTCTGAGAGGGGGAGGAATTTGTGAGATGAGAATGTCTTCTCTAGGCTTACTGTATAAGCTCATTGAATTTTGAGTCTTCTAGCCAAGTTCTGTTGAATTTAAAAGGAAGGCCTTTACAAATTCCAACTTTCCTCCATTGCAAAGTTATGGGTCTGTTGTGGGGAAAAATGCCTATTCAGGACGATCCTATCCACCTAAGGTGTGACAGTGCCTTAGCAACAAACAGAGACAACTATTCTAATATTCTTCCTTTATGAATTAAGAATGAAGAGAGAGATAGATGGACTAACCGGTGTCTTCCGTTTGTCCCTCGATTCGACTTCTCTTCTCTTGGAGAGTTCCCAGCTACTTGCCTTCTCGCTCGCCCAGCTTCAAGAGGTTTTTGCAATATCACAAGAAGAGAACACTACACAAGACATGGATTCATATTCATAACTAGTTCAGGATTAGAAATAAACTAAACATACTAATGCAATCATACATCAAAAATACATCAGTATATAGGGGAAACCAAGATAGCTTTATTGATGAACAACAAGGTTCAGGAAGAGATACAACCCAGAGGGCTCCAATCCAGCATCTCCTTCCCAGCAAATGGAATTCCTATCTTCACCCCCTTCAAAGCATTAAGCACCCAATGATTCCAATCTAAAACCAACAACAATTCTTCGCAATAACAAAATTCCAGCCTCTAGATCTCATGGAGGAGAGATCCATATATAGATGTTTGGAGAGAGGATGAGTCAGCTTGAGATTTGACTAGTGTCCTCTCCCTCTGTCAGTTCTTGATTCCACTTGGAGGTTCTTGCTTCCACTTGGAGATTTGGAACCTCTTACTCATCACCAGTCGAATTCCCTGAGGCAAGTGTCATTTTGGAAGCTTCCTGGGTTCTGACACCTTGAGAAATGAACTTGCCACATGTCCACTCTCGCTCAGCGCAGGTAGCTAGTGTTGCCTTTGACATTCAGCGCAGGTAGCCAGTGTTGGCTTTGACATTCAACACAAACAGCTAGTGGAGCCATTGAAATGATCCTGAATTGACTTGTTTTTGAGCAGTTTCTGGTGGAGAACTTCTGTGAATTGCTGTGGTTTGTTAGCCTTGTTCCTCTATGGGTAGGAACAACATGTTTAGGGACTTTGGATCCCTTAGATTATGGACATTTCATGCTCAATGCTGTAAGGCACAAAAATGTCTATAACAGGGTTTGTGATCTGATGTGAAGTTGTTGATGATTTCGAAACAAAAATCACCCAAACGTTCAATCAAATTTTCATGGATTAAGAAACGATCCAACATTTTGGCCAAATATGCATTTCCTGATCTGCCATTATCCCGCATGGGAGCAATTTTGGCAGGGCAGATGTCTACAAAGTTGTTTGTAAGTAGGGCGTTTTGGAGAGAGTCGGCCAGAGGGTCCATCTTCCTGCTACAACCCCATACTCCATCACTGCATAAAGTGCAGTTTAGATCTCTGGCAATTATTAAGGAATCCAGTTCCATTATTTCGGACAAGAGAATCCTATTCCAGAAAGTAAAACGATCCTTATAAGGACCATATACATTGAGGATATGGATGTTTCCGAGTATTCCATGAAAGCTGGATTTGAGCAGAATGCCAACAAAACATCTGAAAGCCTTGACCAAGACCCAGGATGGATCCCATAAGGCCACTAGTCCCCCCTAGAAGCCAGTAGAATCAGTTGCAGAGATGTGCCAACTCGGAAACATTTTCTGGAAATATAAAACAGCTTCAAAATGCTTATGCATTGTTTCCTGAATGAGGATGATGTTTGGATATAAGGAATGGAGCAGATCTTTGAGAGCTATATATTTGGGTTCAGCTCCCAGCCCCTTGATGTTTATGGATATTATACGAGTCATGGAAAAGGTTCGGCGGGCTGGCTTACTCTAAGAGTCCCGTGGGAAGAGAGATCGGTAATAGGAATGTCAATGAGGAAAAGATCCATTGAAGAGGCGTGAGAAATGCTGGAGTTTCTTTCGCGGAAGTGTCTGCTGCCCCAGTTTTGCTTCCATCAGACAGTAATGTTTTCAGCCGAAGTAGGGTTGATGTGTGGGGATGAGGGTGCATTTGGTTTATGTATGGTGAGGGAGTGCAGATCCACGATTTTTTTCAGGAGAAAGTCGAGGTCGCTTCCAATCGAGTTTGGAGAGGTTGCGGTAGGTGAGTTTGGAGGAGTGACAAAAGGGCAAGGTCCTTTCCCTTTTATTTGATGGGAAGACGGTGTAGGGGAGGGGGTAGGTGATGGTATGTAGGCAATGTGCGATGTTGAGGGAATATTACTATAAGGATGAATACATGGTAAAGGGGCGGGAATTTCCTGACAGGGGGTACGTTTAGGTGGGGGGGCAGGGGAGCTATGGTGAGCTGGAGCACCTGAAAAAGGTGATGTTGACTTTCCAGAACAATATGGCGAAGATGGAACAAAAATAGGTGAGATTCCCCTAGAACTTACAAATGGAAGAAAATGTGGGTAGGTACACTGAGAATTACCTGGAAGTGTCGCTTTCTGGTGTGACGCCATCCTTTGACCATTTCTTCCTGGCTGTTCCTTCGTAGCAAGGATAATTTTAGGGGCGAATGTTCGCCCTTTGGCGAAATTAAGGGGTTTTAAATTTTTGGTGGGCGAATATTTTGTATCATAGTACATTTTTACAAATCACCTCAAATAGCCCACCTTATTTTAAGGGAGAGGGTAAAAAAGGTAAATTTAGCCCTTGAAATTAGGACTTACAACCTTCCATTCGCCCATTTTCAAGAATAGGTTTTATTTAAGTGAATCCATTCGCCCATTTTCAAGAATAGGTTTTATTTAAGTGAATCCTATGGGCCAAATACCATATTTATAAAATAGGTATGGTAAATTAATAAAAATATAAATAAATGAGAGGTATGGTAAATAAATAAAACATTTTTTATATTTACTCCATAAGTCACCTTATATACATGTAAGGGTGTAAGCAAATAAAAATATAAGTAAAGTGGAGGTATGGTAAATAAATAAAACGTATTTTTATACTTACTCAAAAGGTATGGTAAATAAATAAAACTATAAATAAACTAGACGTATCGTAAATAAATAAAACCTCTTTTTATATTTAGTCCATAACCCTCGTTCTATTTATGAAGGCTCAAGAAAGAGGTTTTATTTAAGTGAATCCTATGGGCCAAATACCATATTTGTAAAAGAGGTATGGTAAATTAATAAAAATATAAATAAACGAGAGGTATGGTAAACAAATAAAATATTTTTTTATATTTACTCCATAAGTCACCTTATATTTACGAACACTCAAAAAAAGGGTTATATTTAGGTGAAACCTATGGCCAAAATACTATGGGACAAATACCATGGACTAGATTGTTATTAATACCATGCAAAAAACCATTATTAACCCTAATATTAGAATTAATAAAAATAAAAATGGCACATGGTATTGACCCATGGTATTCACCAAAATGGCACATGGTATTGACCCATGGTATTCACCTGGAATGTAGCCTATTTAAATGGGGGAATTAAACCAGCATGTAGCCTATGCTAAGATTCACTAGGACTTTACAAAGTTTTATTATTTAGTGAAAGACTCGCCAAGATCTTACAAGAGTTTATAATTGAGTAAAATATTCTAATAAAAATAAAAATGGCACATGGTATTGACCCATGGTATTCACCAAAATGGCACATGGTATTGACCCATGGTATTCACCTGGAATGTAGCCTATTTAAATGGGGGAATTAAACCATCATGTAGCCTATGCTAAGATTCACTAAGACTTTACAAAGTTTTATTATTTAGTGAAAGACTCACCAAGATCTTACAAGATTTTATAATTGAGTAAAATATTCGCCATGCCCGGTGAGAGATTCGCCAAAAAATTATATATACATATTATATTATTGATAAAATCGCCTTCCATTTTTCTTATATACCATGGAGATTCGCCCATTTATTATATTTATAAATTTAGGGGGGGTTCTTAAAATTTTCCCTGCTTCGTAGAGTTAGCCAGCTTTGTTTTATTATAGACTTTTCTTCCATGTAGGTGGCCACCTGAATGGAGCGGGCATTGGTCGTGTAGGTGTCCTGTTTTATGACAGGACGAACAATGGAAAGGCACCCCCCAAAAGTCCAATCTCTGATGGAGATTGATGTCTTCCCAGTGGAGGTTGATATGATCAGGAAAACCGCCACGGTATTCCTTCTCAATTAGAATCCATGCAACTCTCTTGTCTTTTGCACCAAGGCATTTCGGGTCCACGTATACAAATTTACCTATGGCGTTTCCAATATCTGTTAAGGCATCCTTAGTCCATAATTCAATCAGCAGTCCAAGTAGTTTAACCCATATAAGTTTGTTAATGGGAGTGTTGTGTAGGGGATTATAGCCAATATACCAGTTATGCAGGGCAAGGAAACTCTTCCCATGAACCCAGGGAATGGATCTAATAGTCTCAAGATCCTCATGACTGAGGAAGTGGAAGCTATACCATCCTTTCATGAGCCTAACTATTGTGGGTAGATAGCCAAGCAAGGATTTCCACTTCGTTCCCAGCCAATTCCTCATTTCAGCATCCTCCATGTTTGGAAAATACCAACTACCCACTAAAACTCGCTTCTGAAGACTGATAATATGGCCTGTGAGGGTGGCGCTATCAAGAATAATGGTTGAGGGAGGCGGAGCGATTTTAATGGGACATCTACTATGTTTGCGTTAACGGACTTCATGTTCATCACCCTGAGGTGATTGGGTCGGATAGACTGGGGCCTGTACATTTATTCCGCCTAATGTGGCCTGCCAATCATTAAGGGATCATGACCCCGTGTGGAGCATTTTTGCCTCCATAGTGGCGCGAACCAGTGTTGAGGTGGCAGACACATCAGATTCTATATCCATTCGAGGACCTTGTCTTGAAATGTGCCTAGGGAGGGTGACACGAGGCCAGTTAGAAAGGGAAAGAACAGGAGTATGTCGTCTGACCTGAGGATTAGATTCGGGTTAAAGGTCACATGTGTGGGAGATCAGAGTGACGACTTATGTCATTGGAAAGGACGAAGCCCCACTTTACGAGGGAAGAAAAGCATGAGAATTTAAGGACCCTAAAGGCACAACATGACACGGGAATAAAGAAACGTCGTCAAAGTACAAATCTGGAAACGGTGGCGATATGCGGTTGTACCTTCTATAATCCAAGATTCCTAATATGGAATGAATAAAGTCAGAGAATGTATGGAAATGCGTATGAGTGACGTGGGTCAAAGACTTTTGGGCAGTGAAATTGTTGGGAGACGTGACATGTGACGAGAGCAGACCATATGGACGGTGGCATCGACACGCGGTCTATCCACTTGTCGTGAATACGAGGACCTTTTTCCCTGAGCTACTTTTCCAGCCACCGGAAAAACCATTGCCCAGCTAGAAATGGAGAAGGAACTAGAGATAACTAGAGATGCAATACAGTGGAGCACTTGAAGAAGAAAAACTCTGAGATAGCAAATAATGAGGGGGAAAGAAGGAAAAATGAAGAAAGTTCTTCAAACTCTCCTCAAAACCTTAGTTTGCGATATGCCATAGGTTCGAGACGATAGTGGAAACTATAACGATGTCTTTTACACTATAATGGAGCCGAATAAAAACTTAAAAACTCTCTCTGAATTTGAAAACAATTGATAGTTAGCACATAACACATAGCAATTTGAAATCAGTTGACAGTCAACACTTCACACATAGCATATTAGAATACAATGTAACATCATGTACATCCCTTACAGTTACTCCATATATTCCCAATATGGAAGCTAAAGCCTATGCATGGACGAGATATAATGCAGAGGTCTGATAACCAGCACCATAAATGGTGGCCTATGGTGTCTTCGCATACAGGAATTTTGAAAGGGAATTTTTTTTAACTTCAATACAGAAAGGCATGAACCCTACTAATTATTCAAATGAAGAAAGCTTAATTAATTGACAATACCGCTTATAGAGAAAAAGATGGAGAGAAACCAGTGTAGGTGTAGAAACTATGTCATTCTTTTTATGTTTGAGCAAAATTCGAGTGGAGTTCAGGCATACCTTGGTTCGAAGTCCCTCCTGGGAAGAGATTCCTATGTAGGCGAGACGAAGCCACAATATAGTCTTCCTCTCGTCCTTTATCTCTGAGCCACAAATGAAACACCGAAAATTTGTGCTGTCATGGTTCCGTGTTTGCAGGTCCCTTATAGGGCGAATCCTTCTGTAGCTGTGACAAAACCTCCCTGTATTCTTCCCCCCGATCGTTATCTC
This sequence comes from Pinus tabuliformis, assembly GCA_031772625.1. Lineage (NCBI taxonomy): Eukaryota > Viridiplantae > Streptophyta > Pinopsida > Pinales > Pinaceae > Pinus > Pinus tabuliformis. Next base: position 488,765,175 of record CM062808.1, on the reverse strand, counting down.
CGGGACCTGCGTGTATTCTTCCTCACCAGTATTTCTCCAGAACACGGATAAGAGAAAACTGTGTATCCTGGTTCCCGTGAGGTGATTCAATTTTTATTATGAAACGTTAATGGTTTCACCGTCAAAACGAGGGACCTATAATGGTTGTGCCTTCCCGAGGACACTGATAAGCTCAGTGGCTAAGCGTATACATGATTAGTATTCAAGGACCCATGATCTACCATGGCACAACTCTCTTCCTAGGATCGGGTAAATAAGGATTTCGAACTTATTACATCGTGCCTATGGAACTATTTATATAGGAAACTAGATTACATCGTGCCTATGGAACTATTTATATAGGAAACTAGATTTAAATAAGGATTTCGAACTTATTACATCGTGCCTATGGAACTAGATTATAATTGACATACTACTATTTGGTTGAGATTAGTTATTAGGTAAGGAATTAGTTTGTAATAGTATAAAAAATAATTAATTTAATAAACCAAATAATAATATTATTTATTTATTTAATACTTAATGATATTATCTATCAATGACTTAATTATGTAGTTATTTATTTAATACATAATGAAATTATCTATGAATGAATTATGTAGTATTAATAGTTAGGGTGGATTAAAAAAAAAAATTAGCCGTTAATAAATTGGCTAATTTTTTATTTATTTTTTAATCCACCCGAACTATTAATACTACATAATTCATTCATAGATAATTTCATTATGTATTAAATAAATAACTACATAATTAAGTCATTCATAGATAATATCATTATGTATTAAATAAATAATTAATAATATTATTTGGTTTATTCAATTAATTAGTTTTTATACTATTACAAACTAATTCCTTACCTAATAACTAATCTCAACCAAAGATTATTATATATATTATTAACTAATTGATTATAACTGCTAGTTTTATTAAATAGGTTAAACTTGTCTATTAGTATTATAAATTATGCTTACAAAATATTATTAATTTAAATTGACGAATATATTAATTATTAATTTAATATTATTATTAACTAATCTATTAAAGATAACGACTAGTCTTCTACCTAACTTACCCTAACTTATGATATTATACCAATTAGTTAATTTTAGATTATGCTATTATTTAATTTGATAAATAATTGACAATTTCAATATTAAATATTTAATTATCACATAACAATTATTTACTAACTTAACTATTTTATTTTATGGCTAGTTTTTGAAAGGCTTACCCTGAACCTTGATGCATCCCTGCGATTTATTCTCTCAGACCGTATGGTTTCTCACCTTGTCCTCAGGATGAACCACATGGTTCAACCCAATCATTAATGTGTGATTAATCCGAAAGACTCCTCTCTAACTTAAAAAATAGTTTTTAATATGATATAAATTTTTAATATTATAATTTAAATAATAAATTGATTAAAAATAAGAAAATTTATCAATTTGATTTTAATAAATATTATAATTTTTATATGAATAAGTGTAACTCAAAAATGTGAATTTGAAAATGTATATTTTATAAAATTCACTAAAGAGTTAATAAACATGATTCCCTTGGTCATAATCATATCTATTAAGATATGCAATAGTATCCACTTGTCCACGGAAAGAAATGAGTATGCTAATAATTAACATAATTGTAATAGCTGTAAGTTATAATTTTAATATAGTTGTAATGGATGCAATGGTATCTGAGGTTATAAATCTCTCTCAACTTGTAAATGTCATTGCACTCCTGACTTAGGTTTGCTGTATATATTTTTAAAATAATAAAAGCATAAGGAAATTATCAATTTTAAAACATTATTTTACTAATTTGAATTTGAGTGGTTCACATTTAAAATTATTTTTAAAATAATAAATTATAAAATTTACAGAAATTTAAAATAATGATTTGAAAAAATATAATATATAATTTTTTTTTAATGAAATGAGTAATGTGTTATAGAATATTTAATTAGTGTTTAGTTTTGTATTATACATTTCAAGATGACTGGATTGTGACAAATTCATAAATGTTAGTGAGAAGTAGTTAAATTTAGTTTGTTGTTTATTTATTTATTATAATTTAATTTATTTTTACTGAAAATTTCATTATAATTATAAAATGATTAAGTATAAAAATAATGTAATGTGCCCATAAAGATGTAAATATTTTATTTACCACAGTAAGAACGAACTGAATAATTATTGTTATTACTTGTTTGAGTTGAATAATATTGTTAATTATTGAAAATGAGAAATGCTTTGAGTATTAGCAGATCTTGTAACTTCTCATGGAAGGAAGTTGAAAAAGGCAGTTGCCGGAAAAAAAATAACTACCTCCCCTAACTGTGAAATGCTTCCAAAGAAAAGGAAGTGGGGGGAGGAAAAACCGCGCTGAAATGTCAGGTGGTAAGGGGAAAAATTGCTAAGTCTGGTGATGACCAGATAGCATAAGCACTGTGTGCGAGCAACTTGCAGAAGACAGAGGTCTTGCGAGCAAGCTAGGGGGGAGATTTGGTCCCGAAAGACAAATCTCATGGAAGGGAGGTTGACTAGCAATGGAAAACAGAGGTGACCTCTACCATTGGAGTTCTTTACTTTAAAACAACTCAGGTAAGTGGAACCTTCTGGAAAATTAATCTATGCACAAAACTAACTTATGTGTCTTCTACTGTGAATGAAAAGATGTAGTGGAGCGCCTAAGGCTTAAGTGATACTTGGAAATATTAATTGTAGGGTTACTACTTGTACTTTATCTACTGAAAAGCAAAACAATAGAGTTGGAACCAACTGGTTAGCTTAAGTATTAGTAATCTTTTACAGTAGAGTTAATATTTGTCAGAGCTAGAGAATTTTCTATAATCTAGAACATACTAGCTGTAGAATTATGATCTGTACAGGTCTTTTAATGTTGGAAAATGGATTATAGTAGAACCACTGTTGTAATGAACTAGTAAACCACTTCTTTGTTGTGTAAAATTTTAGAAATACAAATTAGAAATTTGATCAAGATTACTGAGAATGCTAGTACCCAAATGAGGTAAAGAGTCACACCCACAGGTTAGGTAACCCCGGGTTAAACCCCATAGAGCCGAAGTATGATGCCATAAGAAGGGTCGATATAGTAGGGGTTATAAAGATAGTTACCCTAAAGCCGCACTGGGCTAGCACACTAGGGAGTGGACTGTTAAATAAACTCTAAAATTTTGCAAGATCTTCCTAAACCCTATATGGGAATGTAACCCCATAGTGTCAACACTGATAAGACACATCTCTGAACAAGTTAACTAAAAGTACCAGATATTAAATAGAAAAACAGAGAACTATAGACATCCCGTATCGCAAATTGTAATTACCAAATCGATCTTAACACAAAGCCCCATAATTTGAAAAGCAATGAAAATAAGTGAAACCCTGACTCGTGGTTCCGCAAAAAAATCTAACCGTACCAAACTATACAGAATACTGTGAATAAGAATATCATGGATAGTTTAAAGAACAACAAAAATATGTTATTCATCCATCGAACTAGATTTCAAATTTACATTTCATATGGAACCAGAGCCATAGGACATAAAGGAAAAACGTAAACGACATCAAACCCCAAGAAGTCTGCCAAATTTGAATAACAGGTCTTAACTAGAGAGATGTCAATCCTTCACAAAAAACTTAAACATGGAAATTATGCCGACGCGGCCATAGTCTCAAGACCCGTAGCCGAAAATCAAATCCTCGATTATACAGAGGAAAAGTTCGTGCATACATCTCTTGAACAACCGTAGGCATTCACCTGATAACAATTAACTAGTCACTGAAAGGAAAACTAGTAATACTCAGGAGAGCTGAACAAGCACCAGGCTAGAGATAATTCTTACTCGGAAACCCTCGGGCGTCGAAATCATTCAAGGGAACCACCATACAATAACATTTTGTAGACCTCGGATCCGTAGCCAAGAATCCTATAGATTAAAATACACCGCAAATATTGTTAGCAATAGAGCTGCAATAGCAGGGAATAAACAATTAACTGTAAAAAAAAACATAATAGATTCACATCTGTATGCATCGCTTACCTGGGGTACATTTGTCGGAGGGAAACCCATAACCTGGTTTCTGAGAATCCTCCATCTGCATTGTAGCTCTGGATCGATAGACCGAGCAAGCCTGCGAGAGGAGAAGAGGGAACGGAGCAGGCGCCTAGGAAAGAAAGAGTAAAATTGGGTATAGCTTCCGTAAACAGGGATGTGTAATTCTCCAGAATGAGCCTAGTTGTAGGATCATGAACCCAGGTCTTCCACCGTCGATGCGACGAGAGACCCGAGATGTGCAACTGTGGTAGGACAGGCCTACCCGTGCCACGTACCAAGGATGAAGTAGGAATTTAATGCCATAACCAAAATATCAACACCAATGTAAAGTTTAACAAGTTGTAAGTCAGGTTGAATTAGACAGAGTGAACGCATAGCACTAAGACTATCAGCAAGCAGTGTGGTTGGGATTCCCATGGCACGGATAAAATTAATGAAGCCCAACAAACGATGGCACTTAAATCCAAAAACCGATAACCCAAAATTTAATCAGAGATCATATCATATATATACGATTGTACTTACACCTTAAAAATTATTGTATAGTGCTATAACAATTGAAACATTGATGTATATTAATTTTTTTTTTGATTGTTTTTACCATATGCATTGACGTGGAGCTGTGACAAGTGGTATCAGAGCCCAGGCTACCAAATTGTGGCCTCTGGAAAATATACTAAGTAAGAATAATCAGTTATCGTTTTATTTTCTTTTTGCTTTCTACCTATTGTTAACCCACTAATTTGTTAAGAACAGGAAACAGGATGACAACAGATTATGAGGAGAACAAACAGTGTTCCACACAGGAATGTGGCTAGCCTAGGACCTGCAACATTCCCTGAAAATAATCCTGAAATATGGGTGCAGTTAGGAGAGGAGGCCTGCAACACCAATCTTACGATATTAGAGACAGTCCAGGAATTAAAGAATGAGATGGCCCGCCTACGAGAGGACAATGCAAGATTAACTATGGAACAGGAAAAAATCATGAAAATCCTGTCTGACAAGCAGAATTAGCGTAAGCCGAACCCCAGCCCTGAATAGGTACGAGTGTTAGAAGAATAGGGCTACCACACAAACCAGGAAGAAACAGAAGGAGGGGAAGAGAATCGAGAGGAAAAGTTGGATAATTCCTCTGAACACCCAACATCAAAAAGGCAACAGATAGAATTACAAGGGGAGTTTCAGAAAATAAAACCGCCACTCTTCGATGGAGAGCTGGAGGAGGCAGCCGAAGCTTGGTTGATTAACATGAATAAATATTTCCAATTATATGAATATGATCACAACCTCAAAGCGCGGCTGGCCAATTTCCAATTGTAAGGGAAGGCCACTTTGCAGTTGGAGGAGGTCAAGATTGTATGAGGGGTAAGTGAACAAAATATAACTTAGGAAATGTTTCAAAAATATTTCAAGGAAAGATATTTGACTGAAATATTTTACGACGAGAAAGCAAGGGAATTTCATGACTTGCGGCTTGGACAACAAACAATGGATGAGTTTATCACTCGATTTACCTCTTTACTCCATTATGTACCTTACATATGAGAGGAAAAGGCTAAGGTGCAACGGTTCATCAGTAGTTTACCCTTGGCGATGAGGGAAAGAATTGAGTTTGATAACCCAAAAATGATGGATGAGGTTATACGAAAGGCCAGGATATGCTATTAGCAAAGTAAGCAGAAGGGAGAAATTCTGGGAAAGTGGTGGGTTGACAAGAAAGGTAATAATATTATTGTGGGCACTAAGGGAAATCGTGGCAATGTTAGCAAAGGATTTCCCAAACAGAAAAACAACAAGAATTTGCATAAGAACCAGCTCAGGTTGTAGCCACCCACTGAATCTATATTCAACGAGGAATTTGGAAAAATTGACAACGAAGGGACAACGAGACCTCCAGTACAATGTTGGGGATGTGGAGGGCCTTGTTACATTAAAAACTATCCTCATCGAAAGGTCACTGAACATGTTTCGTAGATCCATGAAACATCTACGGTTGACGACGTGGTCCGAAGTATATTGAAAATTAATGCCGCTCTCGAAGATCATCAGACAGAATACCAGCTGACTATGGTGAGGTTTGAAGGTAAGATCTTTGATTATACTGTATTTGTTTTAATTGATCCTGGAACTACATTAAGCTATGTTAGTCCTAAGGTTGTGGAACAATGTAAATTACAAATTGTCAAGTTTAAAAACCCTTGGCTAGTACAACTCGCAACAGGGGCAAAGAGACGTGTGTTAGCTAAGGTCAATAACTGCCCTTTGAAGATAGCAGGTGAGCCTATGATGGTAGATCAAAACGTACTTCCCCTTGGATCGTATGATGTGTTGATAGGCATGGACTGGTTGGAAAGATGTTGGTCCATTATAAACTATAAAACAAAAGCTATTTGCTACAGGAATGAACTAGGAGAAAAGCAAGAGATGCAAGGTATTCTGAGGCCAGTGCAGATTCGGCCAATAACCGCCTCTCAATTGGTAAAGTGTGTTAGAAAAAGATGTCAAGTTTATGCCATTCAAGTTGGTTATGCCAACTCAAAAGACAAGACAACCACCTTGGAAAGTATTCCAATGGTTCAATGATTTGCAGATGTGTTCCCTGAAGAGATACCAGGATTGCCACCCAAGAGAGACATAGACTTCACTATCGAATTGGTGCGAGGGTCAGCCCCGGTGTCCCAAGCTCCTTATCGAATGAGCACACCAGAATTAACAGAATTGAAAATGTAGTTGCAAGAGTTGTTGGATAAAATTACATCTGCCCCAGTGTGTTGCCCCGGGGAGCTCCCGTGATGTTCGTTAAAAAGAAGGATGGGACCCTTCGTATGTGCATGGACTATTGTCAATTGAATAAATTGACAATTAAGAACTAGTACCCTTTACCCCATATTGATGAACTTTTTGATCAAGTAAAAGGGGCAACCGTATTCTCAAAAATTGATTTACAATCAGGATACCACTAGATCAGAATCAAAGAGGAAGACATAGTCAAAACTGCTTTTAGAACTCGCTGTGGACACTATGAGTTCATGGTATTACCCTTTGGGTTAACCAATGCCCCCGCGACCTTTATGTGCTTAATGAACGGCGTATTTCATCAGTATTTAGACAAGTTTGCATTAATTTTTATTGACGATATACTGATATATTCCCGAAATATTGAGGAACACAAGGAACACCTCAGATTGGTATTGAAAACTCTCCGGAAACATCAATTATACGCCAAATATAGCAAGTGTGATTTTTTTAAGGAACAAATTCAGTACTTGGGACATATAATCACTAAAGATGGAATCGTTGTGGATCCTGAGAGGATAAGGACCATAATGGAATGGCCAGTGCCGAAGGACGCAACGAATATAAGACCCTTCATGGGATTAGCGGGTTACTATAGGCGGTTTGTGGAAGGATTCTCGAGAGTGGCTTCTCCTATCACTTCCTTGTAGAAAAAGGGGAAAACTTTTAAATGGACCGCAGAATTCCAAATTTTTTTTGAACAACTCAAGCAATTTCTCACCACTGCGCCTATATTAAGCATAGAAGATCCAAGAAAGGACTATGTGGTGTGCATAGATGCGAGTAAGGAAGGAGTAGGAGGAGTATTAATGCAGGAAGGTAAGGTAATCGCCTATGAAACCAGGAAACTAAAGGAGCACGAGAAGAAATATTCCGCTTACGATTTGGAGTTGGTAGTTGTCATTCATGTTTTAAAGATGTGGTGTCACTATCTGATGGGAATTTTTTTTTGTTGATGACAGACCATCACAGCTTGACTAGTTACTTCAATCAACCTACCTTAAATGCTAGGCAGGCGCGGTGGGTAGATTTCCTAAGCGGATTTGATTTCGAAATCGAAGGGGAAAGAAAACCAGGTAGATGACACTTTAAGTCGAAAGGTACATTGCCTCTACGAAATTTCTTGCAGCGAGGGGCAAACTACTCTCAATGAGATGATTAAAAATGCAGCAGAGTAAGATCAAAATTATCAGCAAATAAGACAACAAGTTCAAAATTCAACTAGTCGTGAATATCAGCAAGGATATGTGAATACAAAAAGAGACTATATGTACCCAACCAAAGTAACATTAAAAGTTTGATTTTAGACGAATTTCATAAGAGTCCTTATGCAAGACACCCGGGATACCAAAAGTTGATTACAACACTCCGAAAGGAGTATTACTGGTCGGGCATGAAGAAAGAGGTAGCAGAATATTTGACTTGTTGCTTGGAATGCCATCAAGTCAGAATAGAGCATCAACACCCTACTGAGTTATTGCATCCGCTTCCAATTCCAGAGTGGAAGTGGAAGACCATTTCTATGTATTTTATAATAGGATTACCCAAATCCAAGAGAAACAATGACTCCATCATGGTGGTGGTAGACAAATTAAGCAAATAAGCCCATTTTATACCAGTACAGTCCACTTTCAGAGCAACAAAGATTGCCAATATTTTTATGCAAAACATTTTTAGGCTTCACGGGTTACCAAAAACTATAATTTCTGATCGTGATGTAAAATTTACATCAGTCTTTTGGAGAACTCTAGTTGAGGGATTGGGGACTCAATTAAATTTCATTATCGCTTATCATCCTCAGACCAACGGACAAACAAAATGGGTGAATCAGGTTGTAGAAGATATGCTAATATCAAATGTGATGCAACGACCATCCAAGTGGGAAGACTATCTGCACTTGGTCGAGTTTGCATACAACAATGGCTATCATACATCCCTGCAGATGAGCCCGTTTGAAGTGCTGTACGGACAAAAATGCCGCACACCCTCTTGTTGGGGGGGACCAGAGGACAAGCTGATACGAGGCCCCAAAATGCTTAAAGAGATTGAAGAAATGGTCAAGAAGGTACGATCTAATTTAAAGGCAGCCCAAGATAGGCAAAAGAACTTCGCCGACCGGAAGAGAAATTTTAGAGAATACCAAGTAGGAGATCATGTGTATGTGAGAATTCGAGCTAAAAGGAGTACATTACAATGGAGTGGGTGCGCCAAGCTGGCACCCCAGTTTTGTGGACCATTTCAAATCTTAGCGAGAGTTGGGCCGGTGGCATACCAGCTCACCCTACCAAGTCATATTCGGGTCCACAACGTCTTCCATGTGTCAGTATTAAAAAAATACGTTTATGATCCTAAGCACATAGTCAGTTGGCATGACATACAGGTAAAAAAGTATCATAAGTAGGCCAATCAATTTTGTTGTCACAGGAAAAACTGACTTAAGTATTTTGTGTTTCAGGTTGAGCCAGAAGGAGAATTCTTGGTCCAGTCACTGAATATACTCGAAAGGAGAGAAGTAATACTGCAGAAATGAGCCATCACCTAGGTTAAAGTGCAATGGCAGCACTTTGGGCCAGATGAGGCCACCTGGGAGGATGAACAGCTCATGAGAGAAGCTTATCCAGCGATGTTTGTAGCCAGAAAACATCAGGACGATGTTTGATTTCAGGAGGGGGATTTGTAATGTCCCCAAAAAGCTGTAAATATTTTATTTACCACAATAAGAACAAACAGAATAATTATTGTTATTACTTGTTTGAGTTGAATAATATTGTTAATTATTGAAAATGAGAAATGATTTGAGTATTAGCAGATCTTGTAACTTCTCATGGACGGAAGTTGGAAAATGTAGTTGCCAGAAAGACCCTAACTACCTCCCCTAACTCTGAAATGCTTCCAAATAAACGGAAGTGGGGGGGAGGAAAAACTGCGCTGAAATGTCAAGCGGTAAGAGGAAAAATTGTTAAGTCTGGTGATGACCAGATAGCATAAGCACTGAGTGTGAGCAACTTGCAGAAGACAGAGGTCTTGCGATCAAGTTAGAGGGGAGATTTTGTCCCCAAAGAAAAATCTCATGGACGGGAGGTTGATTAGCAGCGGAAAATAGAGGTGACCTCTGCCATTGGAGTGCTTTACCTTAAAACAACTCAGGTAAGTGGAACCTTCTATAAAATTAATTTGTTGCAAAACTAAATCATGTGTCTTTTACTGTGAATGTAAAAGATGTAGTGGAGCGCCTAAGGCTGAAGTGATACTTGGAAATATTAATAGTATGGTTATTACTTGTACTTTATCTACCGAAAACCAAAACAATAGAGTCAGAACCAACTGGTTATCTTAAGTATTAGTAATCTTTTATAGTAGAGTTAATATCTATCGAAGCTGGAGAATTTTTTATAATCTGGAACATACTAGCTGTAGAATTATGATCTGTACAGGTCTTTTAATGTTGGAAAATGGATTATAGTAGAACCACTGTTCTAATGAACTGGTAAACCATTTCTCTGTTGACTACATAAAATTTTAAATTTGATCAAGATTACTGAGAATGCTAGTACCCAATTGAGGTAAAGAGTCAAACCCACAGGTTAGGTAACCTCGGATTAAACCCTAGAGAGCCAAAGTATGATGCCATAAGAAGGGTCAATATAGCAAGGGTTATAAGGGTAGTTACCCTAAAGCCGCACTGGGCTAGCACACTAGGGAGTGGACTGTTAAATAAACTCTAAAATTTTGCAAGATCTTCCTAAACCCTATATGGGAATGAAACCCCATAGTGTTAACACCGACAGAACAAATCCCCGAACAAGTTAACTAAAAGTACTAGATATTAAATCGAAAAACAGAGAACTATAGACATCCCATCTCGGAAATGGCAATTACCAAATCGATCTTAACACAGAGCCGCGTAATTTGAAAAGCAATGAAAATAAGTGAAACCCTGACTCGTGGTTTCCACAACAAATTCTAACCATACCAAACTATATAGTAAACTTTGAATAAGAATATCATGGATAGTTTAAAGAACAACAAACATATGTTATTCATACCTTGAACTAGATTTCAAATTTACATTTCATATGGAACCAGAACCATAGGACATAAAGGAAAAACGTAAACGACATCGAACCCCAAGAAGTCTGCCAAATTGAAATAACATGCCTCAACCAAAGAGATGTAAATCCTTCACAAAAAACTTAAACATGGAAATTATGCCAACCCGGCCATAGTCTCAAGACCTGCAGCCAGAAATTAATTCCTTGATTATACAGAGGAAACATTCATGCATACATCTCTTGAACAACTGTAAGCACGCGCCTGATAACAATTAACTAATAACTGAAAGGAAAACTAGTAATACTCAGGAGAGCTTAAGTTATAGCCTCAAGCAATAAAAGAGATCTTTCTCTGTTGAACAAGCACAATGCCGGAGATAATTCTTACTCACAAACCCTCGGGCATCGAAATCGTTCAAGGGAACCACCATAAGATAATAGTTTGTAGACCTCGGACCCGTAGCCGAGACTCCTACAGATTAAAATACACCGTAAATATTGTTAGCAATAGAGCTATAATAGCAGGGAATAAACATTCAACTGTAAAAAAAACATAACAGATTCACATCTGTATGCATTTCTTACCCGGGGTACATTTGCTGAAGGGAAACCCATAACTCGGTTTTTGAGAATCCTCCATCTGCATTGTAGCTCTGGATCGACAGACTGAGCAAGCTTGCGAGAGGAGAAGAGGAAATAGAGCAGGCACCAAGGAAAGAAAGAGTAAAATGAGGCATAACTTCCGCAAACATGGATGTGTAATTCTCCAGAATGAGCCCAATCATAGGATCGTGAACCCAGGTCTTCCACCGTCGATGCGACGAGAGACCTGAGATGAGTATTTGTGGTAGTACAGGCCTTCCTGTGCCACGTACTAGGGACAGAGCAGGAATTTAAGGCCATAACCAAAATATCAACACCAATGTAAAACTTAACAAGTTGTAATTCAGGTTGAATTAGACAAAGTGAACGCATAGCACTGAGACTGTCAACAAGTGATGTGGTTGGGATTCCCATGGCATGGATAAAAATAATGAAGCCAATAAAACGGTGGCACTTAAATCCAAAAACTGATAACTCTGAATTTAATCATAGATCATATCATATATACGATGTAATTACACCTTAAAAAGTATTGCATAGTGCTATAACAATTGAAACATTGATGTATATTAATTTTTTTGTTTTGTTTTTGATTGTTTTTACCATATGTATTGACATGGAGTTGTGACAAGTGGTATTAGAGCCCAGGCTACCAAACTGCGGCCTCTGGTAAATATACTAATTAAGAGTAATCAATTATCGTTTTTTTTTTCTTTTTGCTTTCTACCTTCTGTTAACCCACTAATTTGTTAAGAATAGGAATTAGGATGACAACAGATTATGAGAAGAACGGATAGTGTTCCACACTAGAATATGGCTGTCTTAGGACCTGCAACATTTCCTTAAAATAATCCTGAAATATGGGTGCAGTTAGGAGAGGAGGCCCACAACACCAATCTTACGATATTAGAGACAGTCTAGGAATTAAAGAATGAGATGGCCCGCCTACGAGAGGACAATGCAAGATTAACTATGGAACAAGAAAAAATCATGAAAATCCTGTCTGACAAGCAAAATCAGCGTCAACCAAACCCCGGCCCTAAATAGGTACGAGTGTCAGAAGAACAAGGCTACCACACGGACCAGGAAGAAATAGGAGGGGAAGAGAATCGAGAGGAAAAGTCGGATAATGCCTCTAAACACCCAACATAAAAAAGGCAACGGATAGAATTAAAAGGGGAGTTTCGGAAAATAAAACCGCCACTCTTTGATGGAGAGCTGGAGGAGGCAGTCGAAGCTTGGTTGATTAACATGAATAAATATTTCCAATTATATGAATATGATCACAACCTCAAAGCGTGGTTGGCCAATTTCCAATTGCAAGGGAAGGCTACTTTGTGGTGGGAGGAGGTCAAGATTGTATGAGGGGTAAGTGAACAAAATATAACTTGGGAAAAGTTTCAAAAATATTTCAAGGAAAGATATTTGACTGAACGATTTTACGACGAGAAAGCAAGGGAATTCCATGACTTGCAGCTTGGACAACAAAAAATGGATGAGTTTATCACTCGATTTACCTATTTACTCTGTTATGTACCTTACATATGAGAGGAAAAGGCTAAGGTGCAGCGTTTCGTTAGTAGTTTTCCCTTGGCGATGAGGGAAAGAATTGAGTTTGATAACCCAAAAACGATGGATGAGGTTATACGAAAGGCCAGGATATGCTATCAGCAAAGTAAGCAGAAGGGAGAAATTCTGGGAAAGAGGTGGGCTGACAAGAAAGGTAATAAGATTTCTGTGGGCACTAAGGGAAATCGTGGCAGTGTTAGCAAAGGATTTCCCAAAGGGAAAAACAACAAGAATCTACATAAGAACCAACTCATACTGTAGCCACCCACTAAATCCAGATTCAACGAGCAATCTGGAAAAATTGACAACGAAGGGATAGCGAGACCTCTAGTACAATGCTGGGGATGTGGAGGGCCTCATTACATTAAAAATTGTCCTCATCGAAAGGGTACTGAACAGGTTTCGCAGATCCATGAAGCATCTACGGTTGACGACATGGCCCGAAGTATACCGAAAATTAATGCCGCTCTCGAAGATCATTAGGTAGAATACCAGCCAGCTATGATGGAGTTTGAAGGTAAGATATTTGATTATACTGTATCTATTTTAATTGATCCTGGAGCTACATTGAGCTATGTTAGTCCTAAGGTTGTGGAACAATGTAAATTACAAACTGTCAAGTTTAAAAACCCTTGGCTAGTACAACTGGCAACAGGGGCAAAGAGACATGTGTTAGCTAAGGTCAATAACTGCCCTTTGAAGATAGCAGGTCAGCCTGTGATGGCAGACTAAACGTACTTCAACTTGGATCATATGATGTGTTGATAGGCATGGACTGGTTAGAAAGACGCTGGTCCATTATAAACTGTAAAACAAAAACTATCTGCTACAGGAATGAACTAGGAGAAAAGCAGGAGATGCAAGGTATTTTGAGGCCAGTGCAGATTCAGCCAATAACCGCCTCTCAATTGGCAAAGTGTGTAAGGAAAAGATGTCAAGTTTATGCCATTCAAGTTGGTTATGCCAACTCAAAAGACAAGACTGCCACCTTGGAAAGTATTCTAGAGGTTCAAGAATTTGCAGATGTGTTCCCTGAAGAGATACTAGGGCTGCGACCCAAAGGAGACATAGACTTCACTATCGAATTGGTGTTAGGGGCAGACTCGGTGTCCCGAGCTCCTTATCGAATGAGCACAGTAGAATTAACAGAATTGAAAATGTAGTTGCAGGAGCTGTTGGATAACAATTACATCCGCCTTAGTGTGTTGCCCTAGGGAGCCTCCGTGCTGTTCGTTAAAAAGAAGGATGGGACCCTTCGTATGTGCATGAAATATTATCAATTGTATAAATTGACAATTAAGACTAAGTACCCTTTACCCCGTATTGATGAATTTTTTGATCAGGTAAAAGGGGCAACCGTATTCTCAAAAATTGATTTATGATCAGGATACCACCAGATCATAATCAAAGAGGAAGACATAGCCAAAAATGCCTTTAGAACTCGCTATGGACACTATGAGTTCGTGGTATTACCCTTTGGGTTAACCAATGCCCCCACGACCTTTATGTGCTTAATGAACAACGTATTTCATCAGTATTTAGACAAGTTTGTGTTAATTTTTATTGACGATATACTGATATATTCCCGGAATATTGAGGAACACAAGGAACACCTTAGATTGGTATTGCAAACTCTCCGGAAACATCAATTATACACCAAATATAGCAAGTGTGACTTCTTTAAGGAACAAATTCAGTACTTGGGACATATAATCACTAAAGATGGAATTGTTGTGGATCTCGAGAAGATAAGGACCATAATGGAATGGCCAGTGCCGAAGGACGTAGCGGATATAAGATCCTTCATGGGATTAGCGGGTTACTATAGGCGGTTTGTGGAAGGATTCTCGAGAGTGGCTTATCCTATCACTTCCCTGCAGAAAAAGGGGAAAACTTTTAAATGGACCGCAGAATGCCAAAAAAGTTTTGAACAGCTCAAACATCTGCTCACCACTGTGCCTATATTAAGCATAGCAGATCCAGGAAAGGACTATGTGGTGTGCACAGATGCGAGTAAGGAAGGAGTAGGAGGAGTATTAATGCAGGAAGGTAAGGTAATCGCCTATGAATCTAGGAAACTAAAGGAGCACGAGAAGAAATATTCTGATTACGATTTGGAGTTTGTAGCTGTCATTCACGATTTAAAGATGTGACATCACTATCTGATGGGCTTTTTTTTTTTGTTGATGACGGACCATCACAGCTTGACTAGTTACTTCAATCAACCTACCTTAAATTCTAGGCAGGCATAGTAGGTAGATTTCCCAAGCGGATTTGATTTCGAAATCAAACATCTGAAGGGGAAAGAAAACTGGGTAGCTGACGCTTTAAGTCGAAAGGTACATTGCCTCTACGAAATTTCTTGCAGCGAGGGGCGGACTACTCTCAATGAGATGATTAAAAAGGCAGCAGAGCAAGATCAGAATTATCAGCAAATAGGACAACAAGTTCAAAATCCAACCAGTCACGAATATCAACAAGGATATGCGATGGATGCTGCCGACATGCTGAGATACAAAAAGAGACTATATGTACCCAACCAAAGTAACATTAAAAGTTTGATTTTAGATGAATTTCATAAGAGTCCCTATGCAGGACACCCGGGATACCAAAAGTTGATTACAACACTCCGAAAGGAGTACTACTGGCCAGGCATGAAGAAAGAGGTAGCAGAATATTTGACACGTTGCTTGGAATGCCAACAAGTCAAAATAGAGCATCAACACCCTGCTGGGTTATTGCATCCGCTACCAATTCCGGAGTGGAAGTGGGAGACCATTTCTATGGATTTTATAATAGGATTACCCAAATCCAAGAGAAACAATGACTCCATCATGGTGGTGGTAGAAAAATTAAGCAAATCAACCCATTTTATACCAGTACAGTCCACTTTCAGAGCGGCACAGATTGCCAATATTTTTATGCAAAACATTTTTAGGCTGCACGGGTTACCAAAAACTATAATTTCTGACCGTGATGTAAAATTTACATCAGTCTTTTGGAGAACTCTGTTTGAGGGATTGGGGACTCAATTAAATTTCAGTACCGCTTATCATCCTCAGACTGATGGACAAACAAAATGGGTGAATCAGGTTGTAGAAGATATGCTAAGATCATATGTGATGCAGCAACCATCCAAGTGGGAAGACTATCTGCACTTGGTCGAGTTTGCGTACAACAATGGCTATCATACGTCCCTGCAGATGAGCCCGTTTGAAGTGTTGTATGGACGAAAATTCCGCACACCCTCAAGTTGGGGGGGACCAGAGGACAGGCTAATGCTGGGCCCCGAAATGCTTAAAGAGATGGAAGAAATGGTCAAGAAGGTATGATCCGATTTAAAGGCAGACCAAGATAGGCAAAAGAACGTCGCCTACTAGAAGAGAAATTTTAGAGAATACCAAGTAGGAGATCATGTGTATGTGAGAATTCGAGCTAAAAGGAGTACATTACAATGGAGTGGGTGCGCCAAGCTGGCACCCTAGTTTTGTGGACCATTTCAAATCTTAGCAAGAGTTGGGCCGGTGGCATACTAGCTCGCTCTGCCAAGTCATATTCGGGTCCACAACGTCTTCCATGTGTTAGTATTAAAAAAATACGTTTATGATCCTAAGCACGTAGTCAGTTGGCATGACATATAGGTAAGAAAGTATCATAGGTAGGCCAATCAATTTTGTTGTTAAAGGAAAAACTGACTTAAGTATTGTGTGTTTCAGGTCGAGCTGGAAGGAGAATTCTTGGTCGAGTCATTGAATATACTCAAACGAAGAGAAGTAATGCTGCAGAAACGAGCCATCACCCAAGTTAAAGTGCAATGGCAGCACTTTGGGCCAGATGAGGCCACCTGGGAGGATGAACAACTCATGAGAGAAGCTTATCCAGGGTTGTTTGTGGCCGGAAAACATCGGGATGATGTTTGATTTCAGGAGGGGGAGATGTAATGTCCCCAGAAAGCTGTAAATATTTTATTTACCACAGTAAGAACAAACTGAATAATTATTGTTATTACTTGTTTGAGTTGAATAATATTGTTAATTATTGAAAATGAGAAATGATTTGAGTATTAGCAGATCTTGTAACTTCTCATGGAAGGAAGTTGAAAAAGGCAGTTGCCGGAAAAACCCTAACTACCTCCCCTAACTGTGAAATGCTTCCAAAGAAAAGGAAGTGGGGGGAGGAAAAACTGCACTGAAATGTTAGGCAGTAAGGGGAAAAATTGCTAAGTCTGGTGATGACCAGATAGCATAAGCACTGTGTGCGAGCAACTTGCAGAAGACAGAGGTCTTGTGAGCAAGCTAGGGGGAGATTTGGTCCCGAAAGACAAATCTCACAGACGGGAGGTTGACTAGCAGCGGAAAACAGAGGTGACCTCTACCATTGGAGTTCTTTACTTTAAACCAACTCAGGTAAGTGGTACCTTCTGGAAAATTAATCTGTTGCACAAAACTAAATTATGTGTCTTTTACTGTGAATGGAAAAGATGTAGTGGAGTGCCTAAGGCTGAAGTGATACTTGGAAATATTAATAGTAGGGTTACTACTTGTACTTTATCTATCGAAAACCAAAACAATAGAGTCGGAACCAACTGGTTACCTTAAGTATTAGTAATCTTTTACAGTAGAGTTAATATCTGTCGGAGCTGGAGAATTTTCTATAATCTGGAACATACTAGTTGTAGAATTATGATCTGTACAGGTCTTTTAATGTTGGAAAATTGATTATAGTAGAACCACTATTGTAATGAACTGGTAAACAATTTCTCTGTTGATTATGTAAAATTTTAGAACTACAAATTAGAAATTTGATCAAGATTACTGAGAATGCTAGTACCCAAATGAGGTAAAGAGTCAAACCCACAGGTTAGGTAACCCTTGATTAAACCCCAGAGAGCCGAAGTATGATGCCATAAGAAAGGTCGATATAGCAAGGGTTATAAAGGTAGTTATCCTAACGTCGCACTGGGCTAGCACACCACAGAGTGGACTGTTAAATAAACTCTAAAATTTTGCAAGATCTTCCTAAACCCTATATGGGAATGAAACCCCATAGTGTCAATTTTGACAGAACAAATTCCCGAACAAGTTAACTAAAAGTACCAGATATTAAATTGAAAAATAGAGAATTATAGACATCCCGTCTCGCAAATGGCAATTACCAAATCGATCTTAACACAAAGCCACGTAATTTGAAAAGCAATGAAAATAGGTGAAACCCTGACTTGTGGTTCGAGAGAAAATTCTAACCATACCAAATTGTACAGAAAACTGTGAACAAGAATATCATGGATAGTTTAAAGAATAGCAAACATATGTTATTCATACATCGAACTAGATTTCAAATTTACATTTCATATGGAACCAGAACCATAGGACATAAAGGAAAAACGTAAATGGCTTCGAACCCCAAGAAGTCTGCCAAATTGGATTAACAGGTCTTAACCAGAGAGATGTAAATCTTTCACAAAAAACTTAAACATGGAAATTATGCCAGCGTGGCCATAGTCTCAAGACCCGCAGCCGGAAATTAAATCCTCGATTATACAGAGGAAATGTTCGTGCATACATCTCTTGAACAACTGTAGGCATTCGCCTGATAATAGTTAACTAATAACTGAAAGGAAAACTAGTAATACTCATGAGAGCTGAAGCTCTAGCCTCAAGCAACCAAAGAGATCCATCTTTGTTGAACAAGCACCAGGCTAGAGATAAATCTTACTCGGAAACCCTCGGGCGTCAAAATCGTTCAAGGGAACCACCATATGATAACAGTTTGTAGACCCCCGACCCATAGCCGAGACTCCTACAGATTAAAATACACCGCAAATATTGTTAGCAACAGAGCTACAATAGTAGGGAATAAACAATCAACTACAAAAAAAAAACATAACAGAGTCACATCTGTAAGCAACGCTTACCCGGGGTACATTCGCCGGAGGGAAACCCATAACCCGATTTCTGAGAATCGTTCATCCACATTGTAGCTCTAGATCGATAGACCGAGCAAGCCTATGAGAGGAGAAAGAGGAAACGGAGCAGGCGGCAAGGAAAGAAAGAGTAGAATGAGGCATAGCTTCCGCAAACAGGGATGTGTAATTCTCTAGAATGAGCCTAGCCGTAGGATCATGAACCCAGGTCTTCCACGGTCGATGCGACGAGAGACTCGAGATGAGCAGTTGTGGTAGGATAGGCTTGCCCGTGCCACGTACCAAGGACGGAGTAGGAATTTAATTGCATAACCAAAATATCAACACCAATGTAAAATTTAACAAGTTGTAAGTTAGGTTGAATTAGACAGAGTGAACGCATAGCACTGAGTCTGTCAGCAAGCGGTGTGGCTGGGATTCCCATGGCACGGATAAAAATAATGAAGTGAATAAAACGGTGGCACTTAAGTCCAAAAATCGATAACCTGGAATTTAATCAGAGACCATATCATATATACGATTGTAGTTACAACTTAAAAAGTATTGTATAGTGCTATAACAATTGAAACATTGATGTATATTAATTTTTTTGTTTTTGTTTTTGTTTGTTTTTTATTGTTTTTACCATATGTATTTATGTGGAGCTGTGACAAATATTTTATATTTAAAATCAAGACAATAAGCAAATTATTATTTTTTAAGAATGTCAAAATTGAAAAAGAAAAGTTTTTTTTTTTTTTAATG
The DNA here is from genome assembly GCA_031772625.1 of Pinus tabuliformis. NCBI lineage: Eukaryota > Viridiplantae > Streptophyta > Pinopsida > Pinales > Pinaceae > Pinus > Pinus tabuliformis. Next base: position 488,745,410 of record CM062808.1, on the reverse strand, counting down.
GAAAGTTATCTATATATTATTATAAGTATTTTCTTGGTAAAATAAAATATATTTTGGATTCATAATTAATGAAATTTAGAGTTTAGGAATATATTTGAATAATTTTGTTTGTTTTGTTTATGTTTTATGATATCTTCATCAAAGCACTCTTTAACCATGTTAAGGGCTTCATCAAGTGTTTCTTAAACCTTTGATCGAGCTATTTGAAATTTTATTTCAAACACTTAGATCAAGCATTTTAAGCGTTTGGACGGGTTGTTGAGGGTCTAAAAAACAAAGTCTTAGCTCCTCTTTTGCAGATTTGTTTGCAACACCATTTTGTACCCCTAGTGGACTCCAAGCAGAATTTTTCCTTAAGTGGCAGAGTTGATCATGTTGGATTCGGGAAGGAACCCTCTATCCAATGCCATATAAGTTTGACATTTTTGAATTCATATGATATTTTTTATTTAGTTTCTTTTAAACATAATGGTTGAATTTTTTTAAACAATTTCAAAAGGGCTGAATAAATATCTTCTTTTATTACTTCTATTCAAAAGGGTACTCCTGGTTTTTGAATTTATTTAAATAAGAGAACACATGTGTCTACAAAATGAAATTGAAATATTACTTGGCAAATTTTGAAAAATAATAAAAAATATAATTTTGAGTAAAAAATAAATTTTAATATCATATATATATATATATACACGTGAACACCAAAATATCTTCTTTTATTAGTTCTATTCAAAAGGGTACTCCTGGTTTTTGAATTTATTTAAATAAGCGAACACATGTGTCTACAAAATACAATTGAAATATTACTTGGCAAACTTTGAAAAATAATAAAAAATATAATTTTGAATAAAAAATAAATTTTAATATGAAAAACTTAGTTTTATATATATATATATATATATATATATATATATATATATATATATATATATATATATATATATATATATATATGACTAAGTTATGATACGTGAACACACAAAATTGTGAAAATTTGTAAGGGCGAGCATTTCATATAATAAAAAATTGACATATTAAACAACATTGATTTTTTTTTGCAAAAAATATCATTAGGACAACAACATAATACTCCACATATTGTCATTTCAGAATTGTCATTTTATTCTGAATCAAAATTCACAATGCTTATATGAATTTTGAGGGCTTCAATTTGATAAAAAGAATAACATTTTGAAATTCATTGCCACATTTGGCCCAAAAGTGTAACCCAACTTGATGCATTCACCTCAGTAAGTTTCCATAGTTACATTTTTACTCATATTTGTTGAAGTGTTGAAAAACATGTAAATAATGGTGGGCAACCCAACTTCATGCATTCACCTTAGTAAGTTTCCACATTTACATTTTTACTCATATTTGTTGAAGTGTTGAAGAACATGTAAATAATGACATCTTGTTCCTTATCCATATTTTAAGCTAATAATATTTAATGGTGGATAGCAACAAGTGTTGAAGAACATGTAAATAATGGTGGGCAACCCAACTTCATGCATTCACTCTAGTAAGTTTCCACATTTACATTTTTACTAAATGCTGGCATCTTGTTCCTTATCCATATTTTACGCCAATAATATTTAATGGTGGATAGTAACTGCATTCTCTCTAGTAAGTTTCCACATTTACATTTTTACTCATATTTGTTGAAGTGTTGAAGAACATGTAAATAATGGTGGGCAGTAACTCCTCGTAAGTATATTTATTTATATCTTGTTCATTATCCATATTTTAAGCCAATAATACTTAAATTATAGTGGATAGTAACTAATGGTACATATGTTGTTTAAGTGAGTATGAGCTATGGTTTTGTTGACTTCTTTTATTTTCTTTCGGCTGATTTAAAATTTGATTTTTATTCATGTTTTTACATAATATTATAAATACATCAAGGATTATGAAGACCAATCATAACTACATTCGTCAACATAGACAGTTTTTCATTTGAGAATTACCTCATCATGTCAAGGAAAAAATAGCTCTCAATGCTTCACAAATTAGGATCTAACACTAATCAAAAGATTGATTTAGGGAAATATCTCAACCATGCCCATGAAAATATCTACTCTCCATAAACATCTCAATTTTCCATGAATATCTCATTCTCCCTCCATGAATACCTCAATTCTACCTTGAAAATAAGAAATCATAGTTCTAAGTAGTTTTTTCACCAATGCTACATAGTTCTCGTATTTATATTTGTTTCTTATTAAAAAAAACACACTTAAAAAGCATGAGCACCTAACGTCAAAAGAAGTTTTAATCATTTCATTACATCATTTTTCCATTTTTCCTAAAACTTCATCAAGGCATATCTTAGTATGAGAAGTTCTCTTGACCTCATTCAAACTGTGTCAAAAATATCTCTACAGGCTCTTCATTGGGAAGAAAATTTTGGTAGAAATGGATCATTTCATTATATCATTTTTCCATTTTTCCTAAAACTTCAACAAGGCATATCTTAGTATGAGAAGTTCTCTTGACCTCATTCAAACTGTGCCAGAAATACAGGGTCTTCACCGTGAAGAAAACTTTGGTAGAAATTGAGACAAACTTGAATACCTTAAAAACATTTTAAGCATTTGCTTTCGATGTTTTGCTTTCTTTTCGATAAAATGATCTCTTTTAATGTTTAAAATTGAAAGTAATTATATAATGCACATTGGTCAATGCTAAATTAATAGTGGTCAATAGGTAAATGAAATTCTATAATCTTGATTTGGCAGGAGCTAATAAATGGAAACAATTTTACAATTTACACATTTACAATTTTGAAGAAAAACATAAATAATGATGAGAAGTAACTACTCTTAAATATATTTATATACATCTTATTTCTATGCAATTTTTTTGCATAATGGTGGGAAGTAATTGATTGTAAATATATTAGTTACTTAAATATGAGCTATTTTCAATGATTTTATTGATTGATGGTTTTGCAAAAGTTAAGAACAAAAGATTACTGCACAAATATCTAATAATCATCCATAAATTTTGTAACTATACCATAAATTATCAAATAAAATATGTGAGGAACTTATTTGCATGGTTTTATATTGTGCAATGTTGCACTAAAACTTTCAAGTTATGATTAGTCAAATATTTGAAAAACATTTTTTTAACAATATTAAAGACATATTTTTTTTAGTATTAAAAATCATAAGTTACATTGATAGATGCTAAACTAATAGTGATCCAGAACAAAATAGATGGTTCAAATCTTACTTTAAGTATGCATATTGATAATAAGTTATACCCCAAATTTCGTGAATTTGTCCGTAGATAAAAACTTAGTAAATGTGTCGAAAACTCTGATTTAATTTAAAAATATTTATTTGACATACTAGAAAATTTGACATAGCTATTCTTTTCGTTAGCAAAATTATCGCACTACAATACAATGGATATAAATATATTTTTCCAAAAATAATTTAACAATATTTTTAACTTGAGATAACTGGAGGTTAGCCTATGGAGATAGAACTTTTTTCTAAAATAAATTTTAAGAATATTTCCAAATAAACTTAATAAAAACAGATCACTGAAACTCCAATGCCAACACGAGAGTTTAATAAATGGTGATTTTTGGTGAAAAAGGAATCAATAACCAACGTCCAGATCATGCGGTGTTTCTCAACATAAGAGAGGCCAGCGAGGCACAACGGATAAAAATACCTAGCTTGTTGCTAAATGATAGAACAAAGCACGGTAACGAGAAAGTTTTTTCATTCAGATTGAATTTGGAATATTTTAAAAATTAAAGCGACTATACATACACGCACAATATATATAAATACGGCAAGTCTTTAAATGATAGAATAAAGCCCATTGTTGTATGATTTCAAGGTTATTATTATTTTTATTATAGATTTTGAAACTCTTGAAAATCAATGAGCATCTAACCATGATCAGGTTGGAGAGAGCTCTAACAGTTCATGGGCACCGAAACCAATATTGGATAAGTGGGAGATATCATCCACTTGCAAATCCTATAAGTAAGAATTTTGATTTGTGCCGATAATGAGATGTTATTTTGAAAAGGCTAAACAAAAACAACAAACATATAACACATACAAATATTGTAAGTAACTAAATAATAGAACAAATTACTATAGGAAAATTAGCATCATCAAACACACAGTTATAACACATAAATATTATACGACGTTAATGTTGGAAAATATTAATTCTAAACACCCACTGCATTGAATGGCGACTAGGGAGTGCGAGAGTCAGATAGCTTCCCAAAAAAGCCACTCGCTCGATTGTGTATAAAGATGTCTCTTTGGTAATCGAATGGGCGAGCTGTGTTATGTCTTCAGTTATGAGTTCTGCGCTCTCTGAGCGAGTGTTGTCATCGGAACAAGGCGAGTGTTGTGTGAGCTATCAGTTTGAGAGATCGTTTTTTCAGCACGAAAACCTATATATATATATTGTATTTATGAATCTTTATAAGCATACATGTCTGTGAAAATATTGCCCGTTGCATACTGTGGGGTGGATCATGCCACATTCCCAAAGATTTGACAAAAACTGAAAGATGTCCTGTATATACCACATGAAGACTGAATGGATACTTCAGGTCAGTGTATAGAAAGCAAAAAGATATTCATGACAGCAAAATTATTTGAGTGCATATTTTTATAGAGAGATATGCCATTGCATGTGGATTGTGTAGAAAACAAAACATAACAGAAATTTACCATTTTGTGAGAATTATAAGCCCGGAAGACAAAAATCGGGGATCTGGAAGCTGTTTCTGTCCGTTCTAATCTGCATCCTCCATATGCCTTGGGGAGAAGTAAGGCCCATTTTAGATAGTGCATCAGCCTTTTTGTTTTTGTTCCTGTCAATGTGAGAAATAGAATAGTCCCTCCTGTTGTTCCATAACGCTGCAATCCTGTCCAGCCATCCAGCAAGATGAATGTTTTTTATATAGTGTTTTGACAAAACATGATCAATAATAACCCTAGAGTCTCCAAAGATTTTCAATGTCAAGAAAGGTGCAGAAGGAAAGGAGACCCGTTAATGCCACCGCTTTGGCTCTGTTGTTGGACCGGACCAGCGTTCCAATAGATTTCACGACCTGATCATTTGCTGTTCTGATATATATACCGCAAGCACATGTCCCATGTTCAGCAGCTCCATCCAAAAAGACACAAGGGGAAACAGTGGAGGTCACTATCGGAGGATCCCTCCCATTCCTAATTCCATTTGTTGCAGTCGAATGGTTCCTTGCATTGCTGTTCCTATGCTTCCCGGACAATTCAAGGGCGCGATGTTATAACAGAAGCGCTTGATACCACTTTGTGTGAGTTCGTTCTTCTGCGAGTCTGTGTGCAGTGCATCGTTGTGTGTGAGTTTTTTCTTCTGCAAGTTGAGCTGTCGTGAATTTGCAGTCCTCGTGGAGAGGCACGTAGTCGCTTGTCCGCATAGGTTGAATGCTTTCGAAACTATATCAATACTTAATAATGGAAAGATTTAACAATAGTCTTCGGATGAGCCATCCTTCCTCTCCTTAGATTTACTATAGTCGCCTGCTTCCCTTACGTTGGTTGCTTACGTGACAGTCGAGTGTGCGCATCCTCGCTTTCCTAACGTCAAGCGAGCGTCTGAGTGAGTGCTAAGTGCCCTCTCCTTAATTGAGAGCGTGCTTACGCACCCTTGCCCCATTCCTTAAAGGTCAAGCAAGCAAGAAATTCATTTTACTTATTTTCTCAAATAAGTAACTAAAAAAGAGTTCGGCAGGCTCACGATGGCGGCCTTAACAGTCGAGCCCTGCTCAAAAGCCCAGCTCTTCAGAAACTGGTTTTAATTTTATTAACGTTTCATGGGCTGCTCTCTTCAGAAACTGGTTTTAATTTTATTAACTCTTCAAGTTATGTCCTGCTCAAAAGCCCAGCTCTTCACCTTAAAAGTTGTTAGTGTCAGTGAAATGATGCCTTTATCTCAGATTAGGCAATGAAATGCTGCTTTAAGGGTGAAGTACTTTCGATGCCTTTAATTGAGTAAAGGTGATGATACCTTAAATGCTCTAATTATAGATGGTCGTATGCTTTTTTTGAAGTCAGTGTGAGAGTGTGAAATTGCTCTGTGACCGATCAATTGAGAGATCGATGTGGTCGTGTTGAGCATTGGGTAAAACTATATTCCCAATATTTTTGTATAAATCGGGTATAGAGTATTTAATCTAAAATTTATGCGTGATAAATTTGATATTTTAAAAGGAAAAAAAAATGAAGTTTTTTTATTTGGGAATATTTTATATGTTGGAATTATTGTGGTGATTGGAGTGTTGGAGTTATCGTGGGGGTGATTTTATAAAAGTGGTTTATGTTACAAAACGGGAGTCATTTACGTTGAATAGAACATTTATGAATTTTTTATACTTTTTATTGTTGAAACCCAAAAAAGAATGTGGTAGTTGTTATGGGTTCTTAAATTTATTGAAATTTTTATGTAATTAAAAAAATAAATATGTGGTTGAATTTTAACTAGGTGAAAAGTGTTGTGGAGTATTGATTAATAATTGGTCTTTTAATATTTTTTTTAAATTAGTGGTTGTTATTTTAGAAAGATTTTTGAAAAATTTATGGTGGTTTGATGAAATCATGTTTTGTTTGTCATTATAAAAATTATATATAACTTAAAAAGGAGGAGGGAGAAATATTGTTCAATAATATCTTTGAGTTGTGAAGTTCAATATCTTTATGACTTATGTTTGAGGAATTATATTTGTGATTAAGGAGTCATTAAAGTTATTAAAGATCTATAAGATTAATATTATGACAAATGTATTAGCAAAGTCTTATCTATCAGATTCTAACAAGTTAGATGGTGAAAATTATGCAAATTGGAAGTTTAAGTTGTAGATTTTGATGGAAGGCTACAATATATGGACGATTGGGTCTGGAGCTGAACTCAAGCCAGTGTTCTCTAGAACCACAGATGTTGCAATTCACGATTGGGAGCGACGAGAAAACAAAGCGAAGGTGATTTTGTAGATGTCCGTTAAGGACAATATTATTCCACACATTAGAGAGCAAAACATCCAAGAAGACATGGGACACTCTAAAAAATTTGTATGAGACAAAAAGTACAAATCTAATATTGTATTTAAAGAGTAATCTTCTTTCAATTAAGATGGAAGAAAATGAAAATCTTAGTAACTTTATTTCTAGAATTAAGGATCTAAAGGTTAAATAAGGTGACATTGGTGAAACAATATCTAGTATAGACTTGGTTACTGTGACATTAAATGGAATGCTTGATGAATATCAAATGTTTATCACTGGTCTTTTAGCTAGAGATAAGGCTCATAATTTTGATGAGTTGGAAGGTATACTTGTGTAAGAAGAAGAGCAACGAAGAGGTCTTAAACCAAAATTTCCCAAATTAGATTTGGCATTGATGGCTAAAGGGAAATAATCCTTCAAAGGCAAACAATGGGAGAAAAATAAAGGGAAAAAGCCACAGGTAAAATCATTTCAAGGTACATCTTTACCAAGGACAAATGCCAATCAAGTAGAGATGATGTGTGTTAATACTATGGAAAACCTAGTCATTTCGCTAAGAATTGCATGAAAAGAAGGTCTAATAAATTTAAACAAAGAAGACATTTAGGAAATTATGTTGATAGAGATGAAGAAATTAGTCATGACTTTAGACATCTTAAATTGTTTGTGTCCAATGCTTCTTTATCAATGGAAACTAATAATGATAATGCTTGGTTAATAGATTCTAATGCATCAATCCACATGTCATGCAAAAGAGATTAGTTTGATACTTATCATGAAGTTAATAATGGTGCACATATCTAGTTAGGAGATAAAAGATCATATGAAATTAAAGGATATGGTGATATAAGTGTTACGATGCCTAGTGGATAGGAAAAACAAATTCAAAATGTGGTGTATATTCTAGGATTAAAGAAGAACTTAATTTCAGTCTCTACTATTATAGATCAACATTTAAAAGTTGAATTTGTGAAATCACATTGTTTGGTAAAGTATGTGCAAGACAACTACAAGGTTGTTGCAAAAGGAATGAGAGTTGAAGGATTATACAAGTTGGATGTAATGAAGAATGGGCATCAAGCTTTGGCATCAAAGGTATGGACACTTAAATCATAATGACCTAATGTTACTACAAAACAAATTGATGGGATAAGGCCTTTCAAATATTAAGGGTGAACACTTTGAATGTGAAGGTTGTGCACTAGGAAAACAAGTTAGGGAAGAATCTCCCGTGCATGAAAATATAAGAAAACATGAAATACTTGAACTAGTGCATATTGATGTATGTGGTCCAATGAAAACTAAGTCCCTTGGTGGAGCATATTGCTTTCTTATATTTATTGATGATAGCACTAGATACACCTGGGTGTACTTTATAAGAAACAAAAGTGATGTGTTTGAATACTTTAAATAATTCAAGAATATGGTTGAAAAGAAAATAGGAAAGAGCATTAAGATTCTTCAATCAGATAAAGGTGGTGAGTACACTTCAGGAGATTTTGTCTAATACTACAAGAAAAATGGAATTATGCAACAATTTACAGTACGAAATACACCTCAACAAAATGGAGTAGCTGAGAGAAAGAATAGAACATTAGTTGAATTTTCTCGTAGTATTTTAAAAAGTAAAGGACTTTCTAATAGTTTTTGGGCTGAAGCCATTAATACAGTTATATATCTAAAAAATAGAAGCCCTACAAAGTATCTTGAGCACAAAACACCATTTGAAGCATTTTATGGTTTTAAACCTAAAGTTAGTCATTTAAGGATATTTGGATGCAAGGCCTTTGCTCATATTCCTAAAGAGGATAGGAGAAAGTTAGATGTGAAAGCCATCAAATGCATTTTTATTGGATATTGTACTAATAAAAAAGCATATAAAATGTATGATCCAAGTGCTCACAATGTCTTTGCAAGAAGAGATGTTATATTTCATGAGCATGCATATAAACAAATAAAAGAAGATGAACATAATGTATGACAGCCTCCTTATGACAATTTTAAGGAAGAAGAGGAAGTTTTGGAATCAAATCAAGTTCAAGAAAACGCAGACATTACAGAAGACATGTCAAGAAGTCAAAGTCCACAAAGAAGTGATGAAGGCACTCCACAGAGAAGAAGAAGAGGAGAAGGTACTCCACAGTGTAATGGACCTCTAAGATGGTCAACATGACAGATTCAAACCCTTATTAGGTATAAATATTATGCTTTAATGTCTTAAGTAATGACTGTTTTTGTGCCTTTAAATTATGAACAAGCTAAAAATCATAAAGAATGGATGGAAGCTATGAAATAAGAATATGATTCTATAATGAAAAATGAAACTTGGGAATTAATAGAATTACCGGAAAATAAAATTCCTATAGGATCAAAATGGTTGTACAAGACAAAATTTAATGTAGATGGTAGCATAGACAAGTATAAGGCAAGATTGGTTGTGAAAGTTTATTCACAAAAGGAAGGTATAGATTATGAAGATACCTTTGCTCCAGTTGCAAAAATGAATACAATTAGACTAATGATAGCATTAGAAACTAAATATGATTGGAAGCTACATCAGTTATATGTGAAGTCAGCTTTTCTAAATGGTGACTTAAGAGAGGAGATTTATCTTGTTCAACCAAGAAGATTTGCAAAGAAGGTATAATAACATCTTGTATGCAAGTTAAAAATTGCCTTATATGGACTAAAACAAGCACCTAGATCTTGGTATGAGAAAATCGATAAATTCTTCTTTCAACAAGGATTTAACAAAAACAAAAATGATCCTAATTTGTATGTCAAGACAGATAGAAATGGAGATATAGTATTACTTTCTATATATGTTGATGATATAATAATAATAAGGAGTATGTAATATCCCTCCCCTTAATAATAAATAATAAATAATAAATAATAAATAATAAAAATAATAATTAATAATAGAAATAATAAATAATAATAAATAAATCACTTAATAATAAATAATAAAAATAATAAATCATAAATGTTAAATAATAAATGATATTAAAAATATATACAAAGAAAATAAATAAAATTAATAAAAATAAAAATAGTAATAACCATACTAAAACTCTAAATAAGAATAAATATAAATAAAACAAGAAAACTATCAAAAAGAAGGAAATAAAACAAGGAAAGCTAAAAATCAAAAGAAAAGTAAAAAAATAAAACAAGAAAGCTAAAAATCAAAAGAAGTTGCATGTAGACACATGGAGTGTGTGCATGTGGTTCCCCTTCCAATGTTGTTCTATTTAATAGATGGTGAGGAAGATGAGAGGAGTCCGGCATTCCATCTTTCCGAGATTTTGTCTTTCATTCTCTTGGGAGAATGGTATACTAAGACCTAGGAGTCACTGGCAGTAGAACGTTGATTGAGGGCTCGGGGGTGGCCAGTTGTAGCAAGACGTTGCACAATTTAGCCTACGGTTGGGTGGAGAGTCGTCCCCAAAACCTTGTTGCTGTAAGCCTACTTGGACCACAGGTAAACAGGTAAGCACTATTCATTCAATTTGCATTTAGTTAATTAAAATCATGGTTATTGGGCTAAGTAAGTGGCACTCTCATTTAAATTAATGTTAAATTAGATATTTATTTTTTGGACTGTTACATATGGTATCAGAGCAAGTTCAAACCCTTCGGGACCTTATGGCTTTAAAATTTTAGTTAGTAACACTTCTTTCTCACATGAACAAGGCTACTTCCGAAAAGCATAGGCAGAGAACTGTCCACTTCCTCGTGAGTTTGCGGCAGGTAACCGTATTTTCTTAGGAAGGGTGGCTTATATCCTGTTTACCTGTATCACTAGGATTTGAAGTAACGACTTGCTGGCTATTTTCATTAATTTTTTTTGGGTTCACGCGCTGATACGAGTATAACCTGCCATCGATTTTGTGTCCTATATCAGTGTTTTTTTTTCCATATCTTATCTTCATGAAATTGCTGCTCTTCACAATAAAGTATCTAGAATGTCCTTGTGGAAGCAGTATTGCAGCAGAGACTCTGTTAGGTTGACTCAATAATCCGTTTTTTTCCATGGGGTTTAATGATTGGCCTTGACTTTGATTTTTCCCCGAAAACACCTGTGTCTACCCTTCATGATATCCGTCAGGACTCCAGAGCTCACCAGAAACTTCACCATCACCTTGGCATAGGAAGCCATGGCTAATTGGTCTGTATCGAATCCATCGAAGACAGAGTCGTAAAGGGCGTTGAGCTCTTGCGGGGTGGTGCTGACTTCCATGCCCATTTCGGACTCCAGCAGGCGGAAGCTCTCCAAGGCCTTCCGGAGCTCAGAGCGTGACAGGACCCCATCCTGGTTCGTGTCCAACTCCACGAACTTCTCATCCATTGTTTTGTTGAAAGCCTCATTGTCTTCAACAAATTTTCGAACTGTACTGCCGTCCAACACTACTGTGCTCATCCTCGTTTGGTGAAACAGAGAAATTTATGCTCCTGAATTATTTCCTTCTTGGATTCAGAACGACCTTTGAAAGGAAAGCTTGATTTTAGCAGATATCAGTAGGGTCAAAATAATGAGGTTCAAATACTTCACTAATAAAAAAAATCAGGGATCTAAGTTAAATGTTTACTTACCATTTTTTTTTTTAGTCCTGTCCATCAGAGGGTAGGTAGATCTGGGGATGAATCAACCATATGGCCCCAAGCAGATGTTCGAATGGCGTGCATGGTAAGCGGTCTTAATTTCGATCTGTTTTTGTTGAACTATTCGTTGGACCGTAGCTAGATCTGGGGATGAATGGATGGTGGACTGAGTTTAATTTGAAAGGTTTCTGTGATACTCTCTTGTTATGGATTGAATGCCTCTCGACCATTTCCTTTCCATGTCTAACATATGCCAAGCTAGAGCAAGCAGGGAGGACGCTGGCAAATGTCTTTGAGTCTGGCTTCACACCTGCAGCTTGCATCTTCCAAAAGAACTCGACGGCCTGATCAACGAGCCCATTCTCTGCATAGCCTCCAATCATCGCAGTCCAAGAGACAACATTTGGCTGCCACACTCTGGAAAACACGTCACGTGCCTTCTCCATACCTGTAGAGAGCATCTGATGATACAATGCCTCCTCCGCAAACCCATGTCTACTATAAGCTCCAATCATCATGGTCCATGAGAAGATAGTTCGTTCAGGCATTTCGTTAAATACTTTACGCGCATCTTTCATACATGTCCACTAGAGTTTTGAGTAAAAATTTGTCTAACATGAAGCCATTCATATTCATGTGCGCATGCAGCCATGCAAAATGCACTGATAAGAAACCCCTGTTTACAAACTGCTTTAATGATCTTTCGAGGATCGTCTTGTTGCGAGACTACTCTTGATTCTCTGGGCATGTGTCGAGTCTGGTAAACTTCACTGTAAACACTCCAACATTCAATCCACTTTTCAACAGAATATTATGCAAGTCAAGCAATCTACAAACCAATTCCCTGCCTGTCAAATGTTTCTTAGAACAAACCATCACGGGAGATGATGCAGGAGCATCTGGTTAACAGGGTGAAGTCAGAGAGAAGGCAGACAAGGTTTCTGAAAAGGACAGGAGACGAGAAATAGCTCACAGAACGGACAGCAAGTCTGTCTCGTTCTTATGTTTTTTTTTCCCTTTTCCTTTCGGTTAGTTTTATTATTATCTGTTGTTATTTTAGTTTCTGTCCAGGATGTCTGAATTATTGTAATAAGTTCTAACTAGGAATGATAATAGTAGTTAGAGTCATTAGCCACTTAACAATAATTTACTATTGTAAAGAACATACCAAGTAAAACTAGTTAACCATCAAGAAATGTCACATCTGTAATAACTGTTGAACTGAAATTGAACAACTGCCAGCAGTTATCTAACTGCATAGAAACAATGTACAAGAACACGAGAAAGCAAACCCAGGGGGGTTCAGCAGCAGAGCAAACAAAAGAGTAACAGAAATAAAGATACATTTCCTTCATTTTTATAGTGCACAAAAATAAATAATTCTTATATGCGTCCTCAAGAACAAAAGACTGTATATTAAAATGCTGTGTCAATAACTTACTTTTATTTGCATATACAAAAGTCCATTACAGTACTCGACAAGCTACGAACTGGCAGAGTAAGAAAGCAAGCACACAAGAGGTGGAACCGACCAGCACCCACTGCGGGTTCATGCCAGACAAACACAGTTACCAGGTAAGCAAACAAAACCGATAACGAACGAGTTTCCTTTCCGCTTAATTTTACAACATTTCATCTCAGCATAAATTACATAGAACAGTTCATCTCAGCACAACCTAACAACGTTGCCGCAGTTAACAAACCCTACCTAGTTTACGGCCAAGGGTTTGACAAATCTAGAAACCCAAGCCACGACTAAAGACCAGACATCTCAGTAACTAGCAACCGGAGCCAATGACAAAGACAAGAACCTAATACAGACAAGAAAATAAGAGCAAGACTACCCGGAAAGAGACCAGAACAGTCGACGAATGCCATTGCCAACGAAACAGTGGGCGGCCACACCTGTAAAATACACGAAGGGCGGAAGGTTAGTTTTCCAAACCCTTGAATGAGAATTGGAGCTGTAAAGTCTGAAAACAAAAACACAGAGAACGAACAAAAGGAGGTGACCATACCTGAGGGTGAGCCGTAATAGCAGGTAAGAAAACCTCGAACCAGAGAGCCCTGCTCACAGAGGGGCTGAGGTCATTAGAACCTGTACGAGTTGTGGTGAAGAAACTCCAGCAAAGAACGAAAACTTACCTTTTCAAATAGCCGAGAGCCGGAGAGGGAAGACCCCGGAGATTCATCGACCTGGGAGACCATCAAGCTGAGAGCGAACCGAGCACCATTAAACCATAACAACCAAACACTAATGACTGTTAAGAAAGACCAGACCAGACGGTGCTAAAGCAAACAAACAATGGAGAGCGCCTACAGCAAAGAGAGTGAAACTAGCATACAATAAACAGAGATAACTTACCAAGGAAACCCATCGCCGGATAGACAAACCGAAACAGGAACGATAGAGCGCAGTCGAGCTCTCACCATACCACTACAGAACAGGCGGAACCACATAGGGTTTCATCACAGGCCGAGCAACTACCAGCAAAACAAAATAACGCAGAGACCACCGAAACCAACCACCGGGAGATAGTAATGAACCCAAAGGCGCGAATAGAGTGAAAATCAAGGCGGGGTTTGCCAGGATCCCGAGGAGAACAGGTGTCCACCGAATAGACAGAGTTAGTACATGCAAGTTGATTGCATATCAAACCGAAATCAATTCCAATTAAAACGTATACTGTCCAGTTCACAAAGTAAAATCCACATCAGCTGAGGTGAGGCGGGACCACGTGGGTTGGCCCCATCAGGAGAACATGTGGAACACTTTGAAACATATTTTTCAAGACTTCAACTACATTGGTAAAATAATTTAATTCACTCATTCACCATCTGCAATAAAGATATTAGATTCGGTTGTGTTGCATTATAATTAGACGTGTTCGGACAAATGAAGGAATTATAATTGTATTATACATGCATGTAAAGCGGCCCCAGGCCAAATGGATTTTTTTAACTCTATCAGTGAAGGTAGTTATGTCCTAACACAATATGGATTAATGGTATTTAGTTTGTCTTAAATAAACTTGAAGCTCTCTGAAATCATAAAGCTTCCACATCTGTGTTGCCCTTGTGGCAACCTGTATGTATGCTATAGCATGTAAATTGGCACATTGCTGCTTTAAACCAGTAAGATATAGCAAATAGCAGCTCCTAGTGCCTCCGGTTTCTCTATTTTACACTCAAGGCAACTTGCCCAAAAGAATTCTTTGCCATCCCCAACTAGTTTGCATTTCAAGAACATTGCTATGCTCTAAATTGCAAATCTGCTCAGGCCAATCTTTATGAACACAGTCAATCAATGCCGGTACCCAATATGCTATAACTTCATCACAGCGGCAACATACTGGATGAAGTAAAAAACCCCTTCCTTTATGACTCGTTGCTATGATCTCTCATTTATGAGAGTAATTTCTCGAGGGAGCTTATAATAAGCAGCAAAGTTGCATTTCAGCCCTAAGCTTCACCATCTCAAAACTAAAATTGTTGTGGATAATCGAATATAAACGAAGTGAAAAAGAGGGAAACTAATATCCTTCCAAACATTGACAGCCCTCAAAACTAACATCATGTCCCGGGCCCAAGGAACTATCTAAACAAGCCATTTTCCTGTTTGAGATTTGCAGCCGACCCTTCCGGTTTTCAATTTTACATCAATGCTCAAGACCGTTCACTATTTCGACACCCTTCATCACCGTAGACATCACACTGACTTCCTTGCCACTAGCATACTTGGGAATGTTTCTTGAAAGGAAGAATTGTTGCCTTTCCTTTGTGTAATTATCTGTTGCGAGAAATTCATTATACAAATAACTTGAAAAGGTGGGTTCCAGTGCATCAGGAATGACTTCAAGCTTCTCGAGCCCTTCCGTTAGTTTAATTTTCAAGTGATAAGGATTAGATGAAAATTCAAACAGAACTCTGAGAAGTCGCAAGCATTAAAAGGCCGTCATATTTATTGGACTGAAAATTCCCTTTTGGACGTATTACAGAGGTGGAATTTTTTTTTTCGGGTTTGAACATGGGAATTTTAAGGAAATTCTTCATAATTTTTTTTTTTCTCTAAAATTATGTCGATGCCTATGTATCATAGCTAATAGGTTTGTTTAAGAGTTTCCTGGTTTTGTTTCATAAACACGATCCCCTCCCCTTCCAATTTCGTTAATTATGAATTCCAATTCCGTTGTTTACTTAGTATTTATATTCATTCTCTGGATCGAAATGGTGATTTTTCTTTAGGAAAGGGAATTTCTCCTACATATGCTGAATAGACAGATTGATGCTAGATTCTCTATGGTTAAAGATTGAGTTCTTTGAACTTAGAACAGGCAAACCCCACAAACGGCAGTGGTTTATTTTGATACCCAGATCCTAATTCAATATTTGAATACATCTTAATTACAATAAATATGTTATGAAATCTGTTTACTGCAATGCTTCTGACAATCCTTTTAGAAGAAAATCCTGGTAAATGAGAGGATAATTTGACCTTATTGGTTTGTGAAGGAAGAAAAAGGGATAAATGAGCATACATAGGCTTGTCTTAAAGAAACGTTCTGAGTGTTTTTTGTCATTCCATTTTTGATAAACAATTTGCAAGATAGAGATCTTTCATGTTTGGTAAACTAGTGAGTGAAGTGAGGGCGAGAAGTCTTAAGTTTTAAAATATCAATAATAAATATGGTTGTCAGGATGGGCCTTCAAATGAAAATTGCATTTTTTTGTATTGAAAGTTAGAACTTAGGTATACAATGTACACTATTGGTTTGTAAATAAGTTGGTAGTGGTAGAGATTTCTTGCATGAGAAGTAATGTCTTTTTCTATGATAGTGGCACTATATCTGTTGAAGAGATACCCATGTGCGCATCTACTAATCTATGTGTTGTTTGCTTGGATCATGTTTCCTATGGAGTAGTTCATGATTCAAGTTTTATTTTTTTCTTTAATTCACATCTTTTTAATGATAATTATGAAGGATATTGTCAATTAGATTTATCTTTGTTAGTCAAAAAAATGATTGTTATCCTCTACACTTAAGTTAAGTTCAATTTATACAAATAATATGTTGAGCTCATATCTATTGTTGATTTTACCATTGTAATGGCTGCAACAACAATAATATCCACTTATTTTCTTGGACTCTATGTTGTGAATATTGCTACCTCAGTCACTATTCTCCTTCGAAGGGGAAACCCTTTGAGCACTGAATTCTAGATAGATGCAAGTATATCATGTGTATCCGTATGTGACTCATCATAATATAACATAAAAATTCTCCATTACAGTATTAAGAGATATAATTTAATAATATAAGTGTATAAAAATAATATATATTCAGGAATGAAAGCGGACTTTGGTCATTTAAGACACATCTAATATATTTAATCAGTGATTTTGGAAAAATAAATATATTTAATATATTTAATTATTTTTGAAATTGATGAGATAATTTAATGAAGGTAAAACTTTATTAAATTCATAATTAGATAATTATTATTTTAATGAGTATTTATATATTATGACTTTTCAATGTCTATAAAATTTATGATGTGTTATACATTGTTTAATATCTCAACAAGTAAGTTTATAACAATATTGGGAGGATAAGATACAAATCACATATATTTATGTAGTTTTTATTTTACTTTTATAATTGGTAAATTATTAGAATTATATTTATTTTAATCCAATTTATGACAAGAGTAGCATAATAGAAATATGGTTTTACTTTACTTTTGATGGCCAGTGAAACTATACATCTGTAAATTAAATTATCTTACTTATTAAAATTCTTGTGAACTTTTGAAATTGGTAAGAGTTTGGATTTTAATATTTTTATGAGGATTTAAAACAAAGATATAAACATAGAACAAAGGAAATAAATTGATGATGTTTCCATGAAATTAAGATCAAGTGATGAATTCATGGAAATACATCTTAAACTATGAAGGTATTTTTCACATTCGTAATACTTGAATTCAGAAAACGTGCAAGGATGAGAACCATACTTGATTACTTACACAACTATGAGAATAGAAGTACACCCCCCTAAGGAGTACATGTCAAATCAAGTCAAATTGGAAGAAATAATTATAGCCCTTAAAATACTATCCATTTAATATTGAAGGGATAGTGAGAAAGGAGGAAAAGTTTATAAGTTTGATCTCTAAAGTTAGCGGTACATAACTAAGAAAGTTATGCTATGAAGGGAAGGGAAAATGATAAACTTACAATTTTCTATTGATGATAGTATAACCAACATGGAATGTTGAGATGAATGGAAAAGAATAATAGAATGATACTTGTGGCGGGTAAGGAAAAGTCTCATAAATAGGTGTAATAAATCAACAAGAAGTCATTTCTAGAACTAGATGGAAGATTTTGGATTTAGGAATTATCATAATTGAATAGCTTGGCACTCTCGATATCACAAGTGAATGATGATTGATGATGATTAGTGAGGGTCATAGTGATGACCTATACAATTTCAAATGGCCAAGATAGAAAGTATGAACTAGAACACTCATATTGGTGTAAGTTGACAAGTGATAGACTAAGAAAATGTCTATAGGAAAATATTAAAGGATAACAATTGTATATCATTAACAAAGAAGATGAATTTTATGAAGTTGTGGCTTATATTTATATAGTTGTTACAATAGTGATGATGTATAATTATGATGATTATGATATGCATAGGCACTATGATGTTATGTCGAGGTATATTGACATATTCATTTACTACGTGATGATAGGTATTTAATGTTGAATACTCATGATGGATATGATATGCATAACGTGGCATAGGAATTATGATGCTTATTGACATGTGGTTCATTTAATATGTGAATTCATGATATGTATTTGATGCAAATATGTTGATGTTATAACTTATGATGGTATTTCATGAGGTGAAGCATGTGATAGTTGCATACAAATTTATGACATGCATGAGCACGCAGTTCGTTATTATCCATAATGTTGTGATTAACAATGATGAATGTTCTCATGATGACATGCAAGACTTGGCATGTGGATTATTTTCTATGATACTATGATGGTATAGCTAATGCATTGGTTGCATGTTGAGATGTGGTGATTGACAGGAAATCACAAATGGGCCGAGAGGGCTGGTTTATTTGATGATCTCGTGCGAGCCCATACGCACGAGGGAGAATAAGTAACACCATATGGGCTGGGGACAAAACTCAATCAACACTACATATGCCAGTGGTTCCTTTGTCTTGTGTATAGCTCTTGATGGATAGCTCTAGAAGAGCTATGGGACCATCTTGAGGAGGCCAAGTGCCTGATGTTCTAGGCTTGGTGCCTGTTATTGGATTGGGATGCCGAAGTCCGGAAGGGATGTAAAGGACTTCGATGCCTGGGGTTGTGCGCCTTAGTAGTTGTGGAGGTAGTGGGCTAGCCTTGCCAGATGCCCGGGGTCATTGAGTACCGGACCGGATGCCTGCCTTGGGGCAGATGAGGTCTGAGTCAGGCGCGAGCCTTGGACTAGGATACAGATCGGGTCAGGCTTAGCCTGGTGCTGAAAGTGGGAAAAAGGACAGAGATTCCTTGAGATTTCCCGGGGTGTTAGGGACTTTCGATGCCTGCTGGTTATACTAGTTCAGCAGAGGGTGTTGGCAACATGAAGTTAATAAATAATAAATAATAAATAATAAGTAATAAATAATTCAAGTTAACTTCGGGACGAAGTTCCTTAAAGTGGGAGAGTGTGTAATATCCCTCCCCTTAATAATAAATAATAAATAATAAAAATAATAATTAATAATAGAAATAATAAATAATAATAAATAAATCACTTAATAATAAATAATAAAAATAATAAATCATAAATGTTAAATAATAAATGATATTAAAAATATATACAAAGAAAATAAATAAAATTAATAAAAATAAAAATAGTAATAACCATACTAAAACTCTAAATAAGAATAAATATAAATAAAACAAGAAAACTATCAAAAAGAAGGAAATAAAACAAGAAAAGCTAAAAATCAAAAGAAAAGTAAAGAAATAAAACAAGAAAGCTAAAAATCAAAAGAAGTTGCATGTAGACACATGGAGTGTGTGCATGTGGTTCCCCTTCCAATGTTGTTCTATTTAATAGATGGTGAGGAAGATGAGAGGAGTCCGGCATTCCATCTTTCCGAGATTCTGTCTTTCATTCTCTTGGGAGAATGGTATACTAAGACCTAGGAGTCACTGGCAGTAGAACGTTGATTGAGGGCTCGGGGGTGGCCAGTTGTAGCAAGACGTTGCACAATTGAGCCTACGGTTGGGTGGAGAGTCGTCCCCAAAACCTTGTTGCGGTAAGCCTACTTCGACCACAGGTAAACAGGTAAGCACTATTCATTCAATTTGCATTTAGTTAATTAAAATCATGGTTATTGGGCTAAGTAAGTGGCACTCTCATTTAAATTAATGTTAAATTACATATTTATTTTTTGGACTGTTACAGAGTACTGATAAATTGCTTAAAGATATAAAAAGGAAGTTATCACGGGAATTTGAGATGAAGGATCTTGGTTAGATGCACTATTGTCTAAGTCTAAAAGTATGGAGAGACGCTGGAAGGAATTTAATCACACGAAGAAAATATACAAATGAGGTACTAAAGAGAGTTCATATGAATGGATGTAAAGTAGTGAGTACTCCATTGGAACAAAATATCAAATTGAGAAGTGATGATCAAACAAAAGAGGTGAATGGAACATTGTATCGACAATTAGTGAGAAGTCTAAATTATCTCACTATCACTAGACCAAACATTGCTTATGCAATAAGCATACTTAGTAAATTCACGGCTAAGCCTCATGAAAGCCATTGGATAGCTCCAAAAAGGGTCCTTCGATATTTAAAGGGACCTATCAATTTTGGTATTGAATATACTAATGATTGTAATGTTGAATTGACAAGTCATTCTGATTTTGACTGGGTCGGAAATCCAAATGACATGAAGTCCACCATTGGATACGTGTTCAATATAGGATCAAGAGCTTTATCATGGAGCAGTAAGAAACAACCAACAATTTCCTTGTCATCAACTGAAGTAGAGTATAAAGAATTATGTAGTGCCACCTTTGAAGCTATATGATTGAGAAGAATACTTGAAGATGTTGGTGAAGGTCAACAAGAACCTATAGTGATCATCTGTGATAATCAAAGCACCTTCAAATTGGGGAACAATCTTGTATGTCATGCAAGGTCACAACGTATAGACACACAATATCATTTTGTAAGAGAAAATGTCCAATCATAGGAAATGCCCTAATATATTGTAATACAAATGAGAAGGTAGCTGACATATTCACTAAGCCTCTTCGGAAGGCAAAATTTTAGTTTTGTAGAAGTAAGTTATTTGTTGTAGAAAATCCAAATTATGTTGTAAGCCTAGCCGAGACTTAGACCAGCAGGCATGTCAATTAAGAGTATGTTTGTATTGTGCTATAATGTATTTTGTGTATTTATCTTATGGTTGGAATTAAAGGGGAGTGTTGGAAAACATTAATTCCAACCACCGATTGCATTGAATGCGCGAGGTAGGAAGCTTAGAGAATTCAAGAGGAAGTTTTGAGAGTTAGATGGCATCCCGAGGAAGCCACCGTCACCGACTCGAGAAACTTCTCCACTGTGTACAAAAAACTCTCTTTGGGAATCGAATGGACAAGATGTGTTTTGTGTTCAATTCTAAGTTCTACGGTCTCTGATTGTTAAATGATAGAACAAAATACTATAACTAAAAAGAGATGAGAAAGCTTTCCATCCATATGGCAGCAAGTTAATTGCTATATAGATTTTAATAATTATTTTTAATGTAAATTTTGGAATATTTCCCAAATTAAAACCATCCAAGACACAAACACAAGAGATAGTAATATTGTAAATAGATAAAAGATAGAACAATGTACTAAATGAGAAAGTTTTCCATCCATATCATTGCAAGGAAGTTCCAATATAAATTTTAATATTTATTTTTTTTATTATAATTTTAGAAATATTTGGAAGATTTAATGAAAGTTAACCATTTAATTTTGTTCATGTGTATTAATTTTTTTACATTATTCCTATATCTTTGATCCTGTGGATTAATTTTTTACAATATTCCTAGATCTACAAAATAATTATCCTCATATATCTTTGTAATCATCACATATCTCTAATAGGAACAAAAATGGGAAAGTTTTCAATCTGAATCAATGCAACTGAGTTGTGGCACGGTACCCAATAGTTTGAAACTAAAATACATTAGTATCTACCTTATAGTCTTTAGTCTCTAGGACACAAATGGGAGAAGCTACAGTAGGTCTGCACGACAGTCATAACTAAAGGGGGAATTCCAAGAAAGAGAGTTATACCCTTCCGGGACTTTGACAAATGGTCCCAATACACCTACCACACCACCCTTCTGAGCTTTCTCATGTAGTAATTCCTCATTAACACTTCCTCTAGTGCAACCTTCAGATCGTCATGAGGTTCCAGTTGGCCCGTGAAGAATGGTGACACACGTCGTTCCACATTTTGCCTATCCATTAGTCGATTAACACCAAACTTCCACGATGAATGACAGGATGGTCCCTCAGCACGTGAACGTCTTTGGCCATGTCGATTATGCAATCCATCAGTACCACATAGCGCATCACATGGTTGCGTCCATTGGTGTCGTAGAACTCCAACGCAATCCTGTTTCGCAAGAACACTTCAGTCTGCATATGGGTGATCCGGGGAAGGTAGAGCGTGCTCGAGTATTTGTCGAATCATATCCTGCATAGCAGCTTGGAGAACGATTTGAATTTAATGCCAGAATTTTCCAACTGCCCCTCGTTGTAAGCATTGAGAAAATCACGCTGGCCTTTCTTTGTTGGATGTTTTTAACAAATGCATAGTACTGCTGCAACAACCACTTCCAGGAAGTGCTTCATGCTTTGTAACAGAGTCACCGATCTACCACAGTTTTCGTCTTGTTAGCCTGCATGTGCGAGAATGGCGAAACAAATGTGTGCATGAAACCCATCAAATGGCGCTCGTTTCAATGTCCATTTCACTATGATTAGCTATGTCTACAAAATCAAAATAGAAAGGAGACAACACCGTGAAAGTCTTCCGCAACAATTTATTGAAGCCTTGAAGGCCTGCTTCTGCTTTCTGGCTGTCAGAAACAATTCTTAGTACAGACAGTGGGATCTGATTTTCCAATTTGAGAATTTCGCTCTTTATACAGATGTCAATCATACTTAAACTAAGCATGTCACAGTCTTCTCTAGCAGGTGGGTTGTATAATAAGATTAACAGAAAAGATGCATCTATGGCCATCTTGTTCTTAGATTACCTGTCTCCCCTACCAATTATATCGTAGTCATAGAAGCGCTCAATTTCCTACAGCATCCCTTCAATATTTTCAACCATGTCGTCCAATCTCTTGCCCTACTGCCACAGGGTAGTGGCAGACTAAACTTTGTACACCTCCGTTGTTGACATCTTCAGCTCCGGATACTGATAACAAACACCTCCCGCAGAAGACGATTCAAAATTTGTGTCCATCTTGCAATGGTGGTAAGGACCGAGGGACATAAAATGACAAATATAGGTGCCTCGTTTCACATTCATGAGAGGTGTATCCACACGCAGAATCGCAACCGCATTTGCTAGATATTTCCTGTTATCGATCTTAACTTAAACTTGTTCAATCTAGTCCGCTGGAAACACTAACTCTTTTAATTTCCGTTCCACCATATTTATAGTGATCTCAATCTAATATAATCTAGTGAAGCAAGGCTCTATTTCTTTTGAATGTCCAAATCAACAAGGAAGCAGGTATCAAATCTCTAATATTCATTCCGACTTCACCTGCGCATATATATATATATATATATATATATATATATATATATATATATATATATAGCCTCGAAACTCTAAAAGAGAGTGGATTGCAAGCCATTGATTCCTTTCTTCGAAGTTACTCTAAATAAAGAAGAAAGGATGAGAGACCACATTTTTTTTTTTATTATAGTGGAATTAGCAACAGGGGTAACCTCGCAACTCGCATTACACGGGGTTGATTCTGACCTCTACACGGGGTTGATTCTGACCGCTACCTCTATAACCACTAGGAGCTGCGCCCGCCCCTCTATACAACTCCAGGGTAAGTCCGAGGGATTTGAACTCATGACCTTCAGTACAGAGCCCGCTTTTCTAACGAACTTCACCGCATTGTGATTACCAACTCGCCTACGCCCGTGGGCCTATGAGAACCCACATTATTATTCTTAGAGCATACGAATAATTTCCCGACATTTTTCCTATATTAGGATTAAACACTGTCTTCTTCTATAAGAATGAGAGGAACAGAGAATGGACAAAGGTATTCATGTATTTTTTGAATCGTGTTAGTTTTATGAGTTCAAATTTAGAATGGTAGAATAGGTATGTCATTCTAAATTTTAATAGTCAAATGATTTGCTTAAAGGCAGATCCCTTGTCGAAGTTTCATACACACATTTGTTCAATTGATATCTGCCTTGATTAGTGACCACATTATTTTAATGTTTAGACTAGTAATGTGTGTTAAAAATGTTAATAATTATGTTTTTCTTACTTAAATAAATATGTTAATAGCTCAAGACTTAAAAATATGATAGGAATGAAAGCCTATATCTAATAACCACCATTTAATAAATAAAAGTGTCCGTTTTTCTAGAATAAAGTCAATGATAAATAAGCCTGAAGGCTAAATTCACCTATAATGGCTTATTGTATTACCATATACAAAATTAGATCAACGTTCAGCATTCCCCGCGAATCTTGCTAGTGACCAGCTTGTCTATCCATAATTTTCCAATTTGGAAACCTTTAAACTAGAAACTTAGCATTTTAGTGTGTTGGGAATGTTTGTAGATTATAGAACCAGAAATCTGCCACTTTCCAATTTTTTAGCCACCATTTCTAGATTGGAAAAGTAGGCTCTTATAATGAGAAGAAAAGAAGAACAGATGAGCAGCGTAGAACGTCTAGTCTGCTATGCAACTAGGGGAAGCATCCTTAGAATGATGTAAACCATTTTGCAACTTCCCCTTTTCTTTAACTAGAGGATTTTATAGCTAGTGGATTGTTGATTCGATTTTTAAAGTGGATGACATACTAAAGGCGTTGGCTCAAAAATTAAAATTAAAATTAAACAGATCAAATAAAATTATTAAATAAATGTATAATCATAGCCAATTTAACTGCATTTTCCTAATATATTTTAAAAAACACATACTAAATTCATTAATAATAACTTTTTCTATCACAGTAAATGAACGTTCAACATTCCCAATGAATATTTCAAGTGACCAGCTTTTTTATCTGGGATTTCTAATTTGGAAACCTTTAAACGAGAAACTTATCATTTTATGTAGTGGGGATGATATACAAAATATCGAACAAGAAAGTTGTCGCTTTTCAATTTTTCGTCCATGATTTTTAATTTGGAAACCATTAAACGAGAAACTTATCATTTTAAGTTTTGTAGATGATTTGCAGAGTATCCAACAAGATGATGGAATCAGAGGATTTAAATAAGAGACAACAACACTCTAAATTCAAAGATAGATTTTAGAAACACTAAAATATTAATAATGGAGAACAAAATCACACTTCACATTACATGGCAAGTCTTATCTTGCTTGCATATTCAGGATGAGGCAAATTATAAATTTATAGTTGATGGAAAAAGTTCTAGATTTTTTTGCATGTATTTTGCATGAGTTGCACAGTGAAATGTCTATAAAGTCGATGAGCGGTGGAGTCACTTGGCACGCGGTGGAGATGGTTGGCATCGACATCCTTGTGTGGTTCACATATAACATTCTCCCACTTGAATACGAATGAAGAATCCTTAATCAAGTCACGCTGAGTCCATCCATGACTCTACATAACTCATGTTTATTTCTTGGTAGAATCTTAGTGATCATACCAACAGTGTTCTTATCTATATGGATATTTTCCAAGGATAATTGTCCTTTATTCAACACATGGTGGATCGAATGGTACCTTAATTCAATGTGCTTGGTTTTTGAGTGAAATGGTGGGTATTTTGCCAATTGAATGACACTCTGACTATCACAATATAGCATGTACTAGTCTTGCTTTATTTCTATCTCTCCTAGGAATCACTAGATCTACAACATCTCTTTAGAAGCTTCTGTTGCAGCTATGTAGTCTACCTCTGTTGTATAGAGGGATGATATTCCCTATAGTCTTGATACCTAAGATACTGATGCTCATGCAAATGTATACAAATAACCTGTAGTGGAATTTCTGGTGTCCATATCTCCAGCCATATATGAATCTATATATCCTTCAAGCACAATATCATTATGACCAAAACATAAATAGTAATGACTAGTACCCTTGAGATACCTCAAAATCCATTTTACTGCTTGCTAATGTTGTTTCCCTAGATTGGCAAGGAACCTTCTCACTACTCCCACTTAATACTGGCATCTTGTTCCTTATCCATATTTTACGCCAATAATATTTAATGGTGGATAGTAACTACATTCTCCCTAGTAAGTTTCCACATTTATATTTTTACTCATATTTGTTGAAGTGTCGAAGAACATGTAAATAATGGTGGGCAGTAACTCCTCCTAACTATATTTATTTACATGTTGTTCCTTATCTATATTTTATGCGAATAATACTTAAATTATGGTGGATAATGTTATGAAACTAGCTCACAAAAAGATAGAAAAGATGGATCAATGCCTTAGAATTCAGCCTCTTCGAGGGGAAACCTCCTTTAAATTACATAAATGAATGATTATTTGATGATTCAAACGACAAAACCTCCTTTCTATATATAGGAGTCTAAGGAGTCACAACATAACCCAACCAACCTAATAATAATAATATAAAGGCACACAAATAACTATAGAGGGATTCTATGGGGCACAATAATAACAATATGGGGACAATAGGGCCACAACGATATTAATAAGAGATACAAATACAATAGTAATGGGGTAATCACTAGTATTATAGGGACCTAACATGCCCCTCTCCTTCAAAAAAGTGTTGTCCTCAATGCTTGGGTAGTTCTGGATGCTTTTGTATAAAATTTTCATCCTTCCATGTAGAATCTTCAGCGGATAAGTTCTTCCACTTGATGAGATACTCCGAAATTGATCAATTTCATATCTGTCGAGTTCTTGTTTCTGTGACTGCTTCCGGTTCCAATATAATTTTTCCTTCCTCATCAAGTTCTGGCAATATTGTTTGAACTGGGAGCTTGTTGCCTATAACCTTCTTTAAACATGAAACATGGAAAACTAGGTGCACTTGAGAAGCTGCAGGGAGCTCCAATTTATATGCCATAGTACCAATCTTTTGCAACACCTTGTACGGACCATAATACTTTGGTGATAATTTATTATCCTTCTTACCTTGATTGAGGGACATTTGTTTATATGGTTGTAGCCATAGGAATACCCAATCACCTACATCAAAACTTCTTTCATTGCGATGTTGATTTGCCTGTTGTCTCATTCTATTTTGCACCAACACGAGGTTATCCTTTAGGAGTTGGAGGACTTGTTGTTGATGCTCGATGTGATGTTCCACTGCTTGAACCTTAGAATTTTCTCTTAAATATGATGTGATGGATGGTGGCTGATATCCATAAAGTGCCATAAATGGGGTCATTTTTGTTGTTGTATGGAAGGAAGTGTTATACCACCATTCAGCCAGAGGCAACCATTTGACCCATTGTGTCTGTTTATCATATACAAAGCAACGAAGATATCCTTCCAAACATTTGTTTACTATCTCAGTTTTCCCATCAGATTGAGGATGATAAGATGAGCTATGAGCTAATTGAGTACCGAGACAAGAAAATAATTCTGTCCAAAAATTTCCAGTGAAAATGGGATCTCTGTCACTTACAATAATCTTTGGGTTTCCATGTAGCTTTTGAATTGTTTCCATAAATGTAGTAGAAACTGTACTGGCTTTAAATGGATGTGATAATGCACAAAAGTGTGCATACTTGGTAAGTCTATCAACTACCACCATGATGACACTTTTTCCCTCAGACTTGGGTAAACCTGTGATAAAATCCATTGAAACGTCCTCCGAACGTTGGCTTGGAATGGATAAAGGTTGTAATAGACCCGAGGTCTTAATTGTTTCAACTTTTTTTTTGTTGGAAAACCAAACATTCTGCCACAGACTTTTGAATATCTGATTTAAGGCCATCCCAAAAAAATCCTTCTTAACCCTGTGGTAAGTTTTTTAAAATCCTAAGTGCCCTTCTAAGGGAGAAGTGTGCAATTCCATAAGAATCTTTTGTTTGAGTTGGGAATTCTTATAAAGGTATGAGCGATCTTTGTACCATAACGCATCATTTTGCCAGCTAAATGTATTAGATGTACTGGAATCTTGTTGTAAATTTCGAATAAGTGCCCACACTTCTTCATCATTCTTCCATTCCTCCCTTGCTTCGTTTATCTAATCTGGTTAGATAATAGAAATGACACACAACAATGCTTCCACATCCTCATCCTTTCTTGAGAGTGCATCTGCCACCACATTTTTCTTCCCTTTTTTGTAGATGATTTCAAAGTCTTAACCCAACATCTTTGTGACCCACTCTGGTTGCTCTTCAGAGGATAATATTTGTTCTAAAAAGAATTTAAGGCTATCATGATCTGTTTTTACCTTGAAGTGTCTTCCCATTAGGTAGGGTTGCCATTTCTTAAGTGCATGTAGTATTTCCAACATTTCCTTCTCATAAATAGCTTTGTGTAAAAACTTTCCCTTGATTGGACGACTTTCAAAAGCAATGGGTCTTTCATTTTGCATTAAAATAGCACCAATTCCATTTCCTAAAGCATCACATTCCACAATAAAGGTTTTTGTGAAGTCCGGTGTAGCTAAGAGCGGTGCTTGGCACATTGCCTCTTTAAGATGTTTGAAGGCCTTTGTTGCTTCTGGAGTCCATGAAAATGCATCTTTCTTCAATAGTGTTGTTAGAGGTGTTGCTATTCTCCCATAATTCTTAATAAAATTGCAACAATACCCTGTCAACCCGAGAAATCATCGCAGATGATTTATGGATGTGGGGATTTTCCATTCCTTAATGGCATTAATTTTGCTAGGGTCTACCTTAATTCCTTCATGAGATACAATATGACCCAGATATTCCACCTCTTGTACTCCAAAGAAACATTTGGATCTTTTTGCATATAATTGTTTCTCCTCCAATAGTTGTAGCACCCTGTCAACATGTTCAACATGACCCTTCCAAGACTTGCTATAGATTAGTATATCATCAAAAGATACTAACACAAATTTTCTAAGGAAGGGTTTGAAAATGGAATTCATCAAACCTTGAAATGTAGAAGGTGCATTGGTAAGGCCAAAAGGCATGACCAAAAATTCATAATGACCCTCATGAGTTCTAAATGTTGTTTTCGAAATGTCTTTAGTCTTCATTCTAATTTGATGATATCCTAAACGAAGATCCAACTTGGTGAAGTAAATTGATCCATGCAATTCATCCAGTAATTCATCAATGACAGGAATGGTAAACTTATCTTTAATAGTGAGCTTGTTGAGATCCCTATAATCTGGACACATGTGCCATGATCGATCCTTCTTGTGCACCAATACTACTGGAGCAGAGAAAGAACTTTGACTAGGTTGAATTATACCATACTCTAGCATTTCTGCAACCATACATTCAATTTCACTCTTTTGGGCATAGGGATATCTGTACGGCCTGATGTTTGGAGGAACACTTCTTGGAATCAGATGAATAGCATGATCATGATCACGAATAGGTGGGAGACCTTTGGGAGTCTCAAATACCTTGGAATGATTTTCCAAGACTTTTTGGAGATCTGGAGAAATAGATGATTTCGATGTGAAAACATCTAGTGAACGTAATTGTGCAATTACACCTCTTTGTTCCTTTTTTAGAAGCGTTGTCATACCTTTAGAGATGATTATCTTTCTCGGTTTCCCTGCAATACCCCTTAATTCAACTTCCTTTCCTTCCGTAGAAAATTTCATGAAAAGTTATTGAAAATTAAAAGCTATTGTACCCAAGGATTGTAGCCATTGGACTCCTAGTACAACATCAACACCTCCCATTGGAATGGAAAGCATTAGGCTAGTCAATACATATTCTCCCATGGATAGCTTGATATTATAGCACTTTCCAGAGCAATTTATCGTTCCTCCGTTTGCAACCATTAGTTGACACTCTGGTGCTAGATATAGGAAGCAATTTAATTCTTTTGCTACGTTACAATGAATAAAATTATGGGCACTTCCTGAATTGATCAACACTATTAGCTTTTTCTTCTTGATTTGTCCTTCTATCTTAATGGTTTGAGGAGTGGTAATTCCAGCCAATGCATTACAAGATATGGTCGGATTCATTTCTTCTTTATTTAGTCTTTGTTCCTTGAGTATATCCTCTTCTTTTGACCTTTCTTACTCCTTTTCTTCTTCCTCTTCACAATCTATGTAGAATAATTTCTTCTCAGCACACTTATGACCCTTAGTGTATTTGCTATCACAGCTGTAACAAAGCCCTTTTGCTATTTTTTCTTCCATTTTTTGTGGTGTCAACCTTATGGGTTGTGGAAGACTAGGGGCAAAAACACTTCCATCTTTATAGTTGTGAGTGGTATGCTTCCTGGTTGCCATAATTTTGCTTTCCATTTTTCTTGCTAACTTGAATGCCTTCTCTAATGAATTAGGTTCCCAAAGGCGAACATCATGTTGGATATTATCCTTTAAAGTCCCTATGAACACATAAATCCTATGCTTGTCTGGAATATTTTTTACCCTTATGTTTAATTTTTGGAACTCCTCAATGTGCTCCATTATTGAACCCTTTTTTTGAGATTTATCAATTGGCTAAAAAAGGTGTTGCTGTTTGTATCCTCATTATGTGCTGTTAATTATTCCGTAAAATTTTCCCAAGTGATAATTTTTTTACAAGAGCAAAGCCATTGATACCATACAAACTGATTTGGTTCCAAATATAAAGTTGCAATACATACCTTTTGTGTGTTTTGCGCATTATTGAGATTGAAAAATTGCTCCATTTATAATATCCATGCTGCGGGATCCTTGCCATCAAACTTCCTCATATCAATTTTTGGAATATGGTGGGTCTTTGATCCAACATTAGAGTCTATGAAATCATGATTAACATTTATTTTGTTCGCATCATGAGTTTCCTTTACTGCCATTTCACCATTAGTAAGTATTTCTTGTAGAAAATTTGTCAAATCTGTCTTCAAATCTGCCATGCTTGTCTTCAAATCTATCTTCAAATCATCCATCTTAGCTTCTATTAGCTTTTGTGAGAGTGACATTTTTTGCACTTGGTTTTGTAATTTTGATATATCATGTAGCATTTCTTCCTCTTCTTCATGAGTCATGCTACAGCTTTCAGGTTTCTTACTAGGTGTTTGCATTTTCTTTTCTCGGGGCATCAGTTACCAATAATAATGCTCTACTATGCCCTTTGAGTTCCTTCAAAATAATTTTTCAAAACCAGGCTTAAGAGAAAATTCAAAAAAATATACACACTTTTTTTCACTTTGTAGTAGCTCGATATTGCCTCTGATCTATTTCTCTAATTTCGGATCATCCAGTTCTGAAATTGTGACCTGCAATATCCCTCTGTGTCCTCTTTCCAATGCCACCAGTCTGATCCAAACTGGATTCTCCAAGGAAGAGTTATGCCAAATCTCCCACAGTGACCTAATTATAGACTAGTTCAGTAGATCGAACTTGTACGACGTGCCACGTGTCCCTATTTCAACCTTTGGCTCTGAAAAATATATGAAATAAACTACAATCCATCCTCTTTCTGTACCTTCTTACGAAATTTCAATTCGATGCTCAGAGAAAGTTATGACGATTTTCCCCAGGTCACCTATTTGGAATGTAATTCAGTAGTATGCAAAAAGACCAACTTCCTCAGATCATATCTCCTCAAATATAGCGCGAAAGGCTCTGAAATTCATACCTAAGGTTCAGTGCGATTTCATCTCAAATGGGTTTTTTCTTTTCGCTTCTGAAACGTTGTAGAAAAAACTAATAGAAAAAATGCCACGATGACCTATTTGAAACAGCGAAACCCTAGAATCCAAAGCTCTGATACCAAATGTTATGAAACCAGCTCACAAAAAGATAGAAAAGATAGATCAACACCTTAGAATTCAGCCTCTTCGAGGGGGAAACCTCCTTTAAATTACACAAATGAATGATTCTTTGATGATTCAAATGACAAATCCTCCTTTCTATATATAGGAGTCTAAGAAGTTACAATATAACCCAGCCGACCTAACAATAATAATAGAAAGGCACAAAAATAACAATAGAGGGATTCTATGGGGCTCAGTAATAACAATATGGGGACAATAGAGGCACAACAATATTAATAAGGGATACAACTATAATAGTAATGGGGTAATCACTAGTATTATAGGGACCTAACAGATAGTAACTGATGGTACATATGGTGAGTATGATCTATGGTTTTGTTGATTTCTTTTATTTTCTTTCTTCTAATTTAAAATTTGATCTTCATTCATGATTTTACATAGTATTATAAACACATCAAGAATTATGAAGACTAACCATAGCTACATTCGTCAACATAAATAGTTCTTCATTTGAGAATTACCTCATCATATCAAGGAAAAAATAGCTCCCAATACCTCACAAATTAGGATCTAGCACTACTCAAAAGATCGGTTCGAGGAAATATCTCAACCATGCCCATGAGAATCTCTACTCTCCAGGAAAATCTCAATTTTCCATGAATATCTCATTTCCCCTCCATGAATACCTCAATTCTACCTTGAAACTAAAAAATCATAGTTCTAAGTAGTTTTTTCACCAATGCTATATAGTTATCATATTTATATTTATTTCTTATTAAAAAAACACACCTAAAGCATGAGCACCTAACCTCAAAAGAAGTTTTAATTATTTCATTATATCATTTTTCCATTTTTCCTAAAACTTCAACAACCATATCTTAGTATAAGAAGTTCCCTGCTATGTCAAAAATATCTCTACGGGCTCTTCATTGTGAAGAAAACTTGGGTAGAAATTGAGACAAACTTGAATAAATTATAAGCATTTTAAGCATTTTCCTGTGATGTTTTGCTTTCTTTTTGATAAAATTATCTCTTTTAATATTTAAAATTGAAAGTAATTACATAATGTACATTGGTAAATTGTAAATTAATAGTGGCCAATAGGAAAATGAAATCCTATAAGTCGAAACAATTTTACAATTTACACATTTGAAATTTTGAAAGAAAATATAAATAATGATGAGAAGTAACTCCGCTTAAGTATATTTATTTACATCTTATTCATATGTAATTTTTATGCATGATGGTGGGAAGAAATTGATGGCAAATATATTAGTTACTTAAATAGGAGCCATTTTCAATGATTTTATTGATGGATGGTTTTGCAAAAGTTAAGAAAAAAAACTTACTTCACAAATATCTAAAAATCATCCATAAATTTTGTAACCATACCATAAATTATAAAATAAAATATGTGAAGAACTTATATGCATGGTCTTATATTGTGTAATGTTGCACTAAAACCTTTAAGTTATGATCAGTTAAATGTTTGAAATTTTTTTTTTAATAATACTAAAAACATCTTTTTTCTGTTTTTCGAGTTAAAAATCATAAGTTGCATTGATCAATGCTAAACTAATAGTGATCCAGAAAAAAATAAATGATCCAGAAAAAAATAATTTTTTCAAATCTTGCTTTGAGTATGAATAATTTAATATACATATTAATAATGATTTATACCCCAAAGGGGCTTTAGATTGACAGTAAATGAGTGCACTGTTAAAGCATTCCTTTTAATAGGTCAGTGATTCAAATCCCCGTGGGTGCTTACCTAAAAAAAAAATTGTCTGTACATAAAAACTTGGTAAATGTGTAAAAACTCTCATTTAATTTAAAAATATTTATTTTACATAATATAAAAGTTGACATAGCTATTCCTTTCGTTAGCAAAATTATTACACTACAATAGGATGGATATAAATATATTTTTCCAAAAATAATTTAACAATATTTTAACTTGAGAGAGACTGCTAACCATGGATTAGCCCATGGAGATAGGATTTTTTATTTAAATAAATTTTAATGATATTTCCAAATAAACTTAATAAAAACAGATGATTGAAACAATATTTTAACTTGAGAGAGACTGCTAACCAGGGATTAGCCCATGGAGATAGAATTTTTATTTTAATAAATTTTAATGATATTTCCAAATAAAATAAATAAAAACAGATGACTGAAACTCCAGTGCCAACGCGAGAATTTAATAAATGGTGATTTTTTTTTAACAAAAAATCAATAATCGACGTTCAGATCATGTGGTGTTTCTCAACATAAGAGACGCCAACGAAAACACAGGCCCAACGGATAAAAATACCGTAGCTTGTTGCGAAATGATAGAACAAAGCACGGTAACGAGAAAGTTCTTCATTCAGATTGATTTGAGAATATTTTAAAAATTAAAGCAACTAAACATACACGCACAATATATATAAACACGGCAAGTCTATAAATGATAGAACAAAGCACTATATTGAAAATGAAAAGAGAAAGTTTTCATTCATATCACTACAAGCCCATTGTTGTGATTTCAAAGTTATTATTATTTTTATTCTAGATTTTGAAAATTAATGACAACAAACATACATGCATAACACAGATTCAAATATTGTAAGTAACTAAATAATAGAACAAATTACTATAGAAAAAATAACATCATTAAACACACAGGTACAACAATTATAAATATTGTAGGACGTTAATGTTGGAAAACATTAACTTTAACCATTGACTACATTGAATGCGCTAGGTAGGAAGTCTAGAGAGTTCAAAGGAAGTTTCGAGAATTAGATAGCTTCTCGAAGAAGCTATTGTCACTGACTCGAGAAACTTTTTGGTTAATATTGGGTATTTAATGTTGAAATATATGCGTTAACGCGATAATATGGGAGTGGGCAATTTCGGCATTAAATAATATTTGCCCGCTCCCGTGTTATCGGGCTAACTTGCACGCATATATTTCCGTATTAAATATCCAATATATGGCTAATTAGCTCTTTCCGTATAAAAACCTCTCTTTGTTAATAAAATGGACGAGTTGTGTTTTGTGTTCAGTTATGAGTTCGGCGCTCTCTCATTTGGTATCTGACCAAGGTGAGTGTTGTGTGAGTGAATTTTTATGTGAGCGATCAGTTTGAGAGATCATTGTGTGAGTTCTTGAGACCGTTGTGTTGAGCATTAAGGGTACTCTGTGTAGAGTGCATCGTTGTGTGTGAGTTTTTTCTTCTATAAGTTGAGTTATCGTGAACTTGCAGTGCTTGTGGAGAAGTCAGTGTGAGAGTGTTAAGTTTCTCTGTGACCGATTAGTTGAGAGATTGTTGTGGCCGTGTTGAGAATTGAGTGCCTGTTGCAGAGTGTCTAGCACATAAGCTTTGGTGGAGGGCGTATTTGCCAGAGGTTTTGTGTTCCACTGAGTCTCAAGAAAGTGAAAAAGAGAGATCTGAAGGAGGCTTGTGATCACAGTCTATTTTGGTTTGCAAGAAGCCTTCACTGGTATAGGTTATGCGTAAGGGTCAAACCATATTACCAATATTTTTGTATAAACCGGTTGTAGGGTATTTAATCTAAAATTTAAGCGTGATAAATTTGATATTTTAAAAGAAAAAAAATGAAGTTTTTTTATTTGCTTTTAAGTTGTAGATCTGATTTTATTTGCTTTTAAGTTGTAGATCTGATTTTATTTGCTTTTAAGTTGGAGTTATCTGTGGTGATTGGAGTGTTGGAGTTATCCGTGGTGGTGATTTTATAAAAGTGGTTATGTTACAAACTGGAGTCATTTACGGTGAATAGAATATTTATGAAAGTTTTATACTTTTTATTATTGAAGTGCGTGAAATAAGAATGTGGTAGTTGTTATGGGTTCTTAAATTCATGGAAATTTTTAACTTAGTAAAAAAATAAATATGTGGTTGAATTTCAATTAAGTGAAAAGTGTCGTGGAGTGTTGATTAATGATTGGTCTCCTAATATATCGGCAGTTGTTATTTTAGAAAGACTTTTGAAATATTTATGGTTGTTTGATGAAATCATGTTTTGTTTGTCATTATAAAAATTATATATATAACTTGAAAAGGAGGAGGGATACATATTGTTCAATAATATTTTTGAGTTGTGAAGTTTAATATAACTTTATGACTTTTGCTTGAGGAGTCACTAAAATTATTGGTTGGAGGATCGATAAGATTAATATTTTGGCAAATGTATTAGCAGAGTTTTATCTATCAGATTCTAACAAGCTAGATGGTGAAAATGATGCAAATTGGAAGTTTAAGTTGCATATTTTGATGGAAGGCTACAATATATGGATGATTGTGTTTGGAGCTGAAGTCAAACCAGTCTCCTCTTAAGCCACAGACGCTGCAATTCACGATTGGGAGTAATGGGAAAACAAAGCAAAGGTACTTTTGCGGATGTCCGTTAAGGACAATATTTTTCCACACATTAGAGAGTGAAAAACATCCAAGGAGACATGGGACACTCTCAAAAATTTGTATGAGACAAAAACTACAAATCGAATATTGTATTTCAAGATTAATCTTCTTTCAATTAAGATGGAAGAAAATGAAAATCTCAGTAGCTTTATTTTTAGAATTAAGGATCTAAAGGTTAAATTAGGTGACATTAGTTAAGAAATATCTAGTACAGACTTGGTTACTGTGACATTAAATGGAATGCATGAGGGATATCAAATTTTTATCACTTGTCTTTTAGCTAGAGAGAAGGATCCTACTTTTGATGAGTTGGCAGGTATACTTATGCAGGAAGAAGAGCAAAGAAGAGATTTTAAACCAAAATTTCCCAATTCAAATTTAGCATTGATCGCTGAAGGGAAGTAGTTCTTCAAAGGCAAATAGTGGGAGAAAAATAAAGGAAAAAATCCACATGTAAAATCATTTCAAAGTACACCTTTACCAAGGACAAATGCCAAATCAAGTAGAGATGATGCGTGTTAATACTGTGGAAAACCTGGTCATTTTGCTAAGAATTGCATGAAAAGAAGGTCTGATAAATTTAAACAAAGAAGACATTCAGGAAATTATGTTGATAGAGATGAAGCAGTTAGTCATGACTTTGGCAATCTTAAATTGTTTGTGTCCAATGCTTCTTTATCAGCGGAAACTGATAATGATAATGCTTGGTTTATAGATTCTGGTGCATCAATCCACATGTCATGCAAAAGAGATTGGTTTGATACTTGTCATGAAGTTAATAATGCTGCACATATCTATTTAGGAGGTAATAGATCACATGAAATTAAAAGATATGGTGATATAAGTGTTATGATGCCTAATGGACAAGAAAAACAAATTCATAATGTGGTGTATGTTCCAGGACTAAAGAAGAACTTAATTTCAGTCTCTACTATTACAAATAATCATTTAAAAGTTGAATTTGTGAAATCACATTGTTTGGTAAAAGATGTGCAGGAAAACTACAAGGTTGTTGCAAAAGGAATGAGAGTTGGAGGATTATGCAAGTTGGATGTAATGAAGAATGGGCATCAAACTTTGGCATCAACAAGCATGTCAATAATAGATCTTTGGCATCAAAGGTATGGACACTTAAATCATAATGACCTAATGTTACTACAAAAGAAATTGATGGTAGAAGACCTTCCAAATATTAAGGGTGAACACTTTGAATGTGAAGGTTGTGCACTAGGTAAATAAAATTGGGAAGATTTTACCGTGCATGAAAATAGAAGAAAATGTGAAATACTTGAACTAGTGCATACTAATGTATGTGGTCCAATGCAAACTACATCACTTGGTGGAGCATATTACTTTCTTATGTTTATTGATGATAGCACTAGATACACCTGGGTGTACTTCATAAGAAACAAAAGTGATGTCTTTGAATACTTTAAAGAATTCAAGAGTATGGTTGAAAAGCAAACAGGAAAGAGCATTAAAATTCTTCGATCAGATAAAGGTGGTGAGTACAGTTCAGGAGATTTTGTCAAATACTACAAGAAAAATGGAATTGTGAAACAATTTACAGTACCACATACACCTCAACAAAATGGAGTAGTTGAGAGAAAGAACAGAACATTAGTTGAATTTTCCTGTAGTATGTTAAAAAGTAAAGGACTTTCTAATCATTTTTGGGTTGAAGCCATTAATACAATTGTATATCTCAAAAATAGAAGCCCTACAAAGTATCTTGAGCACAAAACACCATTTGAAGCATTTTATGGTTTTAAATCTAATGTTAGTCATTTAAGGATATTTGGATGCAAGGCCTTTGCTCATATTCCTAAAGAGGATAGGAGAAAGTTAGGTGTGAAAGCCATCAAATGCGTTTTTATTGGATATTGTACTAATCAAAAAGCATATAAAATGTATGATCCAAGTACTTGCAAGGTATTTGCAAGAAAATATGTTATATTTCATGAGCATGCAGATAAAAAAATAAAAGAAGATGAACATAATGTATGACAGCCTCCTTATGACAACTTTAAGGAAGAAGAAGAACTTGTGGAATCAACTCAAGCTCAAGAAACATGGACATTACAGAAGACATGTCAAGAAGTCAAAGTCCACAAAGAAGTGATGAAGGCACTCCACAGAGAAGAAGAAGAGGAGAAGGTACTCCACAGTGTAATGAACCTCTAAGATGGTCAACATGACAGATTCAAAACCCTATCATGTATAAATATTATGCTTTAACGTCTCAAGTAATGACTATTTTTGAGCCTTTAAATTATGAACAAGCTAGAAATCATAAAGAATTGATGGAAGCTATGAAAGAAGAATACGATTCTATAATGAAAAGTGAAACTTGGGAATTAACAGAATTACCTGAAAATAAAATTCCTATAGGATCAAAATGGTTGTACAAGACAAAATTTAATGCAGATGGTAGCATAGACAAGTATAAGGCAAGATTGGTTGCGAAAGGTTATTCAGAAAAGGAAGGTATAGATTATGAAGATACCTTTACTCCAGTTGCAAAAATGAATACAATTAGAGTAATGATAGCATTAGCAACTAAATATGATTGAAAGCTACATCAATTATATGTGAAGTCAACTTTTATAAATGGTGACTTAAAAGAGGATATTTATCTTGTTCAACCAAGAGGATTTGTAAAGAAGGGACAAAAACATATTGCATGCAAGTTAAAAAAGGCCTTATATGGACTAAAACAGGCACCTAGATCTTGGTATGAGAAAATCGATAAATTATTCTTTCAACAAGGATTTAACAAAAGCAAAAAATGATCCTAATTTGTATGTCAAGACAGATAGAAATGGAGATATAGTATTACTCTCTATATATGTTTATGATCTAATAATAACAGGGAGTGTTGATAAATTGATTAAAGATATAAAAAGGAAGTTATCACGGGAATTTGAGATGAAGGATCTTGGTCAAATGCATTATTGTCTAGGTCTATAAGTATGGTGAGATGATGGAAGGACTTTAATCACACAAAGAAAATATACAAATGAGGTACTAAAGAGATTTCATATGAATGGATGTAAAGCAGTGAGTACTCCATTGGAATAAAATATCAAATTGAGAAGTGATGATGAAACAAAAGAGGCGAATGGAACATTGTATCGACAATTAGTGAGAAGTCTGAATTATCTCACTACCATTAGACTAGACATTGCTTATGCAGTAAGCATACTTAGTCAATTCATGGCTAAGCCTCATGAAAGCCATTGGATAGTTGCAAAAAGGGTCCTTCGATATTTAAAGGGACCTATCAATTTTGGTGTTGAATATACTAATGATTGTAATGTTGAATTGACATGTCATTCTGATTCTGTTTGGGCTGGAAATCTAGATGACATGAAATCCACCACTATATACGTTTTCAATATAGGATCAGGAGCTATATCATGGAGCAGTAAGAAACAACCAACAATTTCCTTGTCATCAACTGAAGCAGAGTATAAAGCATTATGTAGTGCCACTTGTGAAGCTATATGGCTCAAAAGAATACTTGAAGATGTTGGTGAAAGTCAACAAGAACCTACAATGATCGTATGTGATAATCAAAGCACCATCAAATTGGGGAACAATCCTGTATGTCATGCAAGGTCAAAGCATATAGACACACAATATCATTTTGTAAAAGAAAATGTCCAATAACAAGAAATTCCCCTAATACATTGTAATACAAATGAGAAGGTAACTGGCATATTCACTAAGCCTCTTTGGAAGCCAAAATTTGAGTTTTGTAGAAGTAAGTTATATGTTGTAGAAAATACAGATTATGTTGTAAGCCTAGCTGAGACTTAGACCAGTAGGGATGTCAATTAAGAGTATATCTGTGTTGTGTTATAAGGTATTTTGTGTGTTTATCTTATGGTTGGAATTAATGGGGAGTGTTAGAAAACATTAATTCCAACCATTGACTACATTGGATGTGCTAGGTAGGAAGTCTAGAGGGTTCAAGAGGAAGTTTTGAGAGTTAGATAGCTTCCCGAAGAAGCCACCGTCACTGACTCAAGAAAATTCTCCACTGCGTATAAAAACCTCTCTTTGGTAATTGAATGGACAAACTGTGTTTTGTGTTCAGTTCTAAGTTATTCGCTCTCTGATTGTTAAATGATAGAAAAAAGTACTATAAGTAAAAAGAAACGAGAAAGCTTTCCATCCATATGGCTGCAAGTTAATTGCTATATAGATTTTAATAGTTATTTTTAATGTAAATTTTGGGATATTTCCTAAATTAACACCATCAAACGCATAAAGACAAGAGATAGTAATATTGTAAATAGTTAAAAGATAGAACAATGTACTAAATGAGAAAGTTTTCCATCCCTATCATTGCAAGGAAGTTCCAATATGAATTTTAGTAATTTTTTTTATTATAAATTTAGAAAAAATTGGAATATTTAATCAAAGTTAAATATTTAATTTTTTTATTCCTATATCTTTGATCCCATGGATTAAATTTTTTCCATATTCCTAGATCTACAAAATAATTGTCCTCATATATCTTTGTAATCGTCATATATCTCTAATGGGAAAAAAATGGGAAAATTTTCAATCCATATCAAAGCAAGCGAGCTGTGGCATGGTACCTAAGAGTTTTACGCTGAAATACATTAGTATCTACACTATAGTCTTTAGTGTCTAAGATACATTTGGGACAAACTACAGTAGGTCTGCACAATGGTCATAAATAGAAGAATAATTTCAACAAAGAGAGCTATACACTTCCCGGGCTTCAACAAATGGTCCTAATACACCTCGCACACCACCCTTCTGACCTTGCTCATGTAGTAACTCCTCATCAAAACTTACTCTAGTGTAGCTTTCAGGTCATCATGAGGTTCTAGTTGGCCTGAGAAGAATGGGTGACATACGTTGTTCCACATCTTGGCTATCCATTTGTCAGATAACACCAAACTTCCGCAACGAATGTCATGACAGTCACTCAACACGTGAACGTCTTCGGTAGTGTTGATTATGCAGTCCATCTGTGCCACATAGCGCATCACATGGGTGCGTCTAATGGCGTCGTAGAACTTCAATGCAATCATGTTCGTAGACCAACTTGTCTATCCATAATTTTCCAATTTTGAAACCTTTAAACTAGAAACTTAGAAGGTCAACCCAATAGACTTGATCTAGTCTTTTGTTTTGAACATCTAAATCTTTCATAATGAGGTCTCCTAGATTGCCTGGTAATTTTGACAAAAAAGAAATTTTTTCAGCCACATCATTTGAGAGATTAGCTTTAAAAACCTTAGCCATGAAATCTTTACTGAATTGGTCAAAATATTTCAAATCTTTTAATTCCATTCGACTAAGATCTGTTATCAATTGCTTCTTCTCATCAACTGGTTCTGACACGAACTGTGTCTTCAACGATAATTCTAGTGTGGACAGTCCAGCTTCCATAACAGCTCTTCTCTCTTCCTCTGATGGTCCCATCCACCAATCATAGACTATACCAGTCATGCATTTTTCTGCTAGGACCATAATGGATACATTATCCGATTTTGTTGTGACCTGCATCTGGTACAGAGTAAAGAATGAGATGGCCCGCCTATGAGAGGACAATGCGAGATCAACTATGGAATAAGAAAAAATTATGAAAAGTCTTTCTGACAAGAAGAATCAGCGTTAGCCAAACCCCAGCCCTAAATAGGTACGAGTGTCAGAAGAACAGGGCTACCACATGGACCAGGAAGAAATAGAAGGAGGGGAAGAGAATCGAGAGGAAAAGTCGGATAATGCCTCTGAACACCCAACATAAAAAAGGAAACAGATAGAATTACAAGGGGATTTTTGGAAAATAAAACTGCCACTCTTCGATGGAGAGCTGGAGGAGGCAGCCGAAGCTTGGTTGATTAACATGAATAAATATTTTCAATTATATGAATATGATCACAACCTCAAAGCGCGGCTGGCCATTTTCCAATTGCAAGGGAAGGCCACTTTGTGGTGGGAGGAGGTCAAGATTGTACGAGGGGTAAGTGAACAAAATATAACTTGGGAAAAGTTTCAAAAATATTTCAAGGAAATATATTTGACTGAACAATTTTACGATGAGAAAGCAAGGGAATTCCATGACCTGCGGCTTGGACAACAAACAATGGATGAGTTTATCACCTGACTTACCTCTTTACTTTGTTATGTACCTTACATATGAGAGGAAAAGGCTAAGGTGCAACAGTTCATCAGTAGTTTACCGTTGGCGATGAGGGAATGAATTGAGTTTGATAACCCAAAAACGATGGATGAGGTTATACGAAAGGACAGGATATGCTATCAACAAAGTAAGTAGAAGGGAGAAATTTTGGGAAAGAGGTGGGCTGACAAGAAAGGTAATAAGATTGTTGTGGGCACTAAGGGAAATCGTGGCAGTGTTAGCAAAGGATTTCCCAAAGGGAAAAACAACAGGAATCTGCATAAGAACCAGCTCAGATTGAAGCCACCCACTGAATCCAGATTCAACGAGAAATCTGGAAAAATTGACAACGAAGGGACAACGAGACCTCCAGTACAATGCTAGGGATGTGGAGGGCCTCATTACATTAAAAACTGTCCTCATCGAAAGGGTATTGAACATGTTTCGTAGATCCATGAAGCATCTACGGTTGACGACGTGGCTCGGAGTATACCAAAAAATAATGCTGCTCTTGAAGATCATCAGGCAAAATACCAGCCGACTATGGTGGAGTTTGAAGGTAAGATATTTGATTATACTGTATCTATTTTAATTGATCCTGGAGCTACATTAAGCTATGTTAGTCCTAAGGTTGTGGAACAATGTAAATTACAAATTGTCAAGTTTAAAAACCCTTGGCTAGTAGAGTTGACAACAAGGGCAAAGAGACATGTGTTAGCTAAGGTCAATAACTGCCCTTTGAAGATAGCAGGTCAGCCTGTGATGGCAGATCTAAACATACTTCCCCTTATATCGTATGATGTGTTGATAGGCATGGACTGGTTGGAAAGATGCTGGTCCATTATAAACTATAAAACAAAAACTATCTGCTACAGGAATGAACTAGGATAAAAGCAGGAGATGCAAGGTATTCTAAGGCCAGTGCAGATTTGGCCAATAACATCCTCCCAATTGGAAAAGTGTATCTGGAAAAGATGTTAGGTTTATGCCATTCAAGTTGGTTATGTCAACTCAAAAGACAAGACTGCCACCTTGGAAAGTGTTCCAGTGGTTCAAGAATTTGCAGATGTGTTCCCTGAAGAGATACCAGGACTGCTACCCAAGAGAGACATAGACTCTTGTAAAAACATGACAAGAGTCATGACCTGAATATGTGATAACACCATGCTTATAAGAAACATATAACTAGATATATAACAATAATAGAACAACCATTAAAGCCACATAATAAAAAGTATAATTAGTCATGATTTACAAGGAGAAAGAGCTCTTGTAAATCATATGCAAAAGTCAATCAGGGACTTCCATGTACCACCCAACCATAGATTGAGCTGAACCAAATATTTCTTTCATCCAATCACCCCCTGTGTCATATTCCAAACATGAATGTGGGATCTCATGGGAAAAACTGATGCATAAACAACCAAGGGAATCCATATGTTAAACCACCTCCACCCTTACACTACCTTGATCTCACCTAAACCAATCCCAAGATCACAAAACCAAACCAACTTTGGATGCCTCATAATTCTTCACCATCCCTTGATGAATTTACTCGTCTCCACCCATCTATTGAGGGCTTCCCAGAGAAAACCATCTCCACCCCCAACCCTTGGGATTTTCCTGAGACCACCTCACTTAGATCCAAAATCTTTCCACAATCCAAAGTTCAACCAAAAATGAATCCCATTGTTGGGTAAAATTAATTGCTTAATAAATAAATAAAACAACTAATCACCTAGACATTAATTATCAACCCGAGGAGCGTTTTTTTCTTTTCAAGGCAATCGACAAAATATATGCATAACAATACCAACAACTAACACAAGTTCTATATGA
Organism: Pinus tabuliformis; assembly: GCA_031772625.1. NCBI lineage: Eukaryota > Viridiplantae > Streptophyta > Pinopsida > Pinales > Pinaceae > Pinus > Pinus tabuliformis. The sequence goes on along the minus strand of CM062808.1, from coordinate 488,701,140 downwards.
TTGTGTTCTATACTATCAAGCTCATTCAACAAGAAATAAAATGTAAGACTTAAATAATAAAACTAAAATTAAAAAGAAGAAAGTAAATGACAGGAAAAAAAATTATGCTAATCACACAACTTGAATCATTGCTAAATTAAACCACACATTTCTGAATTGGAAATTTAATCTATTGCATTCAACATAATTCAAATGCTGATCTAGAGCAACAAATCAAATAAAATCTAGAAGTTGCAGGAAATAACAAATCTAGAAATGCAACAAAAAATTACTTGATTAAAATGGAAATTTACTTTAAATAACAACGATTGAAATTCAAATAAACAAGCACATAACTACACTAATTTACATGTTCAAGGCAACACCTTGTCCAAAGTAGTGGGCCCAACTTCCCAAGACTGAGTTCCGCCTTGAGAAAAAACTCAGATCAGATTACAGATAACAGATGTAGAATTCAATGGATAACTTCCTTCATTAAAACATATGAGAGAAATAATTACAACATAATGAAGCTCTTATCTTTGCATCAATTTTAACAATTATTCATCTCCCATCTCTCATCTTTTATCTCTTCTCTGACATCCTATCTAAGAATTGTCATCTCCTATCTCCTAATTATCCTTCCATTGTCCACCCATTATCCCCTAATTCTCCCCTCTCTTTGATCTCTGTTTTCATTTAAATACACAAAGAGCAAAGGGAAGTTACAACAAAGCTGATTACAAAATGATTTCCATTACAATTTTGGATTGATTACATAATATTAATAAACAAGATCAGGTCTGAAATATCTTTCCATCATGGTTCAGTTGGAACAAGTCGAATATGGTATTGCAATTGGAAGAATTTGGGAAGTGGTTGCAACAACAAATATGAGAAAATCGTCTTCAAAGAACCTTCTGTTGCTCTTAATATAGACCGAATGTTAGAAAACAACTCATTAAAAAACTAATTCGGTCCATTCTGGACAAAACCCATGTTTCAGATTTTCTAGATTCTCCGTCATTTTTCTGAAACGTCCAATGAAACACTGTCACTTCTTATTCTAGTGAATTTCTGAGTTGGAATATTTAATTATGAGTTGGAGATCAAATTTGCAATCTGGAAAAGATCTTGGAGGCTAAAATCAGAGTGATGTTACAAAAAATCCATTAATAAGCCATCATAGGTAAAATCATGCATAATAATCATCAATTTATTAAAAATAAAGGAGAAGAAATAATATTTATTCATAAGAGCATAAATAATTATAAAATGGAATTATATGATAAATTATGATAAATGACGTGATAAAGAAGAGTATAAATGGATGAAATAGGCATTAAAAAGTGATAATAATAATGACAAATTAGTGGCCCAACACCCATCACACCATGGTTATCTGAAACTGGAAAGGCAGGGTTGAAACCACTGTCAACCCCGAAAAAACCCATGTCAATGACAACAAATGAACCAAATACACACATTCATACACCATGCATGTCAAAACCAACTAAGAAATCATACATGCAACTTGTTACCTACAAATATTCTCGTTGAAGCCACTTGATCCAACTTTTCCTTGCTTGTCCTTTTGCTTTCCTTGTCCTTCCTTTGTTTTCCTTTACTTTCTTGCTTGCTTTCTCCTCTTGATGCTCTTTTCTCTCTGAGAGTAATCCCAAAGACAAACTAAAAAAAGGATGTGAACTAATCTTCAAAAGCCTTTTTATTATTAAGGCCTCTAATTTCTTCATTTTCCTCTATTTTCCTTCAATTTTCCTTGCATGCAAACTTGTGTCCTTTCATCTTCCTTTTCTCCTATTTACTTTTATTTTGATAAATAAAATGCCAATATTGCCTCTGCTAATTTACCTTAGCCATAATAAACAACAAGTGATACCCATTATGATGTTTTCCCATCATTCAGCTTGGAATACGTGTCCCATGCCCTTGGTATTAATTTTCCTTTATTAACTTTATTACATAAACTTTTAACCTGGGGTTGTTACAAACCCCCCCCTTAGGGGAACACCATTTGCTGTGTTTTATGACACCTATAACCAGCAAACTGCTGAAAACCAAAGCATACTACCTATGGAGCTTTATAACCCAACTCGATGTAATTTTTATAATGAAATCTTATTTAAAACATGACAATCATATCGTCTACTGGATCTTTATAAGAAAACTCATTACAGTATTTACAACAGAAACCACACATACTTATGCACATTTTCTTCAACCAACAAAATACCATACTATCTATGGAGCTTTATAAATCCAACTCGATACAGTATTTACAATAATATACACATATACACATATGCACATTTTCTTTAATCAAGAAATAAAAGGATTTGATGCCTACATCTGCAACAAGGGAATCCAAAGGCTCACACCTCCACCCTCAAAGTAATACCAAGATTCACATACTTCCCAAGAATTCCAAAATCCACTGCCAAAGTAAAACCTACATCCAATGTCCAGCTCTACAATCCTACACCACTTTTCATCTCAATGAACAGATACCAAATTATTTCTCTAGGGCACACTCCCATTGTGCATCTGATTCCATCTGGAAATGCTAATGGCCAAAACAAATCCATCCCCTGACCTTCCCTTCTCTGATACATAGTCCCTCGAGAAATCCAGTCACCCCCTTCCGTGCAGTTACCCACCTTCCAATTTCCCTGACATCCCCTTACCTGGGCGATCCATCCCTTGGCAAGGTTTCCTCGCATTGGAATGTCCAAAAACCAAAGCGTATCCCTTCCTCAAAAGCATCATACCAGTCATAACATCCTCCTGGAAATCAATGGCCACTATTGGGTATCAGTGTCCCACAATGACCCTGATCTTGAAGTGTTTTACTAGCATATTGCTACCTGCTCCAATTCATTTTTGTTGTTGCTGCTAATTCTTGCAGCCAGTTTCAACAACCCACACTAGGCATTTTCAACCACCCAAACTGGGCATTTCCATGCTTTCCTGCACCAAACACATAATTTCCATTAGACTGAAAAGGAATTGAAATGAATTCAAAACATACCTCATTGCTAGCCCGTCAATAAGGTACACTTGGAATTTTGTTCACTTCCTGTCACAACAAGTCAAACTAGCTCTTGATTAAATCATCATGAATAAAAATATCACATCTAGTTACCTCAAAACTCAACCATCTTAAATCACATGTAACCATCATAAATAAAAGACATAGATCACATGTAACCATCATAAATCAAAGTCATAGATCACATGCATAATTAAACTAAACTAAAATACTTATTTTTCAAATGATTTTTTGCTTATGCCTTTGTTCTTTATCCTTTCCGTACACACATTGAATCAATTTCCAAACCCGGCAAGCACCCAGTTCCTTCTCTTATCTTTAAGCAACAAGGGAATCAGGAGACTAAACCACCTCCTCCCTCAATATCAGCAATAAGGGCATCCAAAGACTAGACCGCCTCATCGCTCAATAGAAAGAATAAGGGCCCAGAAAGTCTGAAACTTGCTTATCCCATCACAATCTACAATGCATACACGTACACAGTATACAACACAACACATACACCTACACCCGGTGTACAATGCCACATATAAACCTACACTCAATGTACAACACAACACATACACCTGCACTTAGTGTACAACACGCCACATACACCTACATTCGGTGTATAACACAACACATACCCCTACACCCATTAAATAACACAACACATACACGTAAACTTGGTGTACAACATGAGGTATACATCTAAACTCGGTGTACAACACAACAAATACACCTACACCTAGTGTACAATGTGACACATACACTTACACCCGGTGTACAGCTCGACACATACACCTACATTGAATGCACAACACGACACATACACCTACACCCGATGTACAACACCACACATACACCTACACCCGGTGTACAACACCACACATATACATACACACTATACAATACCATGGATACACATGTCACGATACAACGACTACATAATACACATAACACAATACCACATGTATAGAGCACTACCTACCCAACGTGTACAGAACACCACATGTACACAACACCACCTGCACAACGTGTACATAACACCACATGTACCACATGTATACAACACCACATGCACACAACACCACATGCACACGGCACAACATGTACAACATGCAAACAACACCATATGTACACAACACCACATATACAACATTACATAGCACTATATGTACACAGTACTTCATATACAACATGTATAGAAGACCAATATTGCACATTTAGAGACCACACTGTCTCTACCAAACTACCTTGCTTCTAGTGTCTTTCCACTAGCCATGCTTATCCCATCATGTCACAAATTTCATTGCTTTCATTTCGCTATTGTATCCCTCAACATTACCTGCTATAACATAAGCATAGGCATAAGCACATAACAAATCATATCCACATGATACTAACCTCATAGATTTGTCAGGTCGACTCTTCCCACTTGATTCCTCATAATACCAGGAACCTCTTCATTCCCTTCACCTATGTAAGAAATCATTCCTCCACAAGTATGATCCCTGATGACCCTATCACACAACACCATACATATATATATACATATATAATCATCAACATAAAATAATCATGATGCTTGATGACCCTGTTAGATAATTACATGCATACATAAATGTATACATATATAGACATCATCATAATCATGAGCACAACATAATTACCAGATATCATAATTTTTAGGTTAAGAAAACTCCTTTTATTCGTGCACAACATTGAGAACAATAGTTCCCAACTTAGCCAAGGCATCTGATGCCTCAAATCCATTTAATATACATTTCTCATTACTATATTTCCATTGTCCATTTACCCCAATGGACCCAAACAATCCAATCGACTGTCATATTCTTGCCTTGAGCTGCGCTTTACTCATGCATTGAGGTTCATCTAGCTCTTACATTACCTGTTGAGTTTCATTCAACTCTTCTCGAGCTCCATTAACTTTCCTCTCTCCCCAACCAATTCCAAGGCTCAAAACATACAAGGCAAGAACAAGAAATAAACAAGAAGAAAACCATGAAAACCAATAACAATACGACACAACAAACAAAGTGACATGTTCATGCACAAGACATAAGAAAAACTACAAATCAGGCACCAAAAAATCACAAAGCATCGAAAGGACAAAACTAGCAACAAACAACATGACAAGATCCCCATGGATTCCCAATGCTTCCAAGTGAAAGCTCAACCCGAGTGTTCTTCAAGATTTCATGGAAGTATCATTTTCCATGCAATCCCATGCATCATATTACCATAGACACACAACTATCAGTGCATAAATAACCATAATGATACACTGATTGCCTTACCTTGTTGTACCCATCATGTTGTCCTGTAACTGAACATGTACACATATCATCTCTCAAGTGACTCCAATTCCTTAACGAATCGATCCATAACTGAGAAACAATTATTATACATGTCAAATACATGTTCATGCATATAACATATATCCACATAACGTAAAAAAAAAAAAATCAAGGTTAACAAGACTTCATGTATGCAAAACACTTATTCATTTGGAATTGTGGTTTCCAAACATAGACAAACGAATTCTCACCCAATTCCTTTCTTTTATCTTTTCTCCTTGATGTGATTGAGTCTTATTATGACCTGCCACGTCACCTAGTTGATAGTTATATAAACAAATCAACTCTTACCTTGTCATGTTGATGCCAAGCATGTTTCCCTGCAATTGTTCACACATGTCAGTCACATGTTCCAAAGATCAAGACAACATGTCTATTAATTTGAAATCAACCTAAGTCATGAAGACTAACAACTATGTCATAATTAATAGTCAACTCACAGTCATTAATCATAATACCAAAACTATCACCCATTTGCACTCAAATACATATCAATTGTCTTAGAACATATCGTGTTAGTACAATCGTCTTAAAACAAGATCATTGCTTCATGCAATCTTATAGACGTATGCTCATATCATGCAATTAATCAAACATTCAAACAATGTGTAAGCATACCATGTTAGATAAATTAAATAGACAAAATAATCAACTTCATACCTCAATGTATCTTAAGGGAAGCTATCACATCCTCACAAGTCAATCCAAATTAGTATGACACAATATCACAAGTATGTATATCGACTCATACATAAATATCATAACCATAACCATCTACACAATCCATTATAGATTAGCACGATACATATAACATCAAGATATTAACTGTAATGACCATAATTATCATGTGTACAACCAAAATGCATATAACAACAAGTTACTACCATTCATGACTATCTAACTCATGTGCATATGACCACAATGCAAATCAACAAGTTAACTACCATGGATGACTAATCGATGCATGTGCATATGACCACACTAATCAACTAACATCTAACCCGTATGTAACCATAACAAAAATAGATGACATGCATGCATATAACCAAGAGGCATATAACAACTATTAACCAACACACTTGTATGCAAATATACAAACCTATATGACGATATACTCTTACCCCGAAGTCTAGTGTTGCAACCTCGCTCTGATGATCTACCTCTCCTACTCTGTCTCAACCAACACGTCATCATCATACATGTTAACATAAACTATGACAATGACTATATACATGACCACCCTAACTACTATCATGCATGCATAAAAATCACATTCTTCCCATCTAGTCCAAGTATTGAACCATGCTTTCATACCACTCTATAATGCCACCTTCCATATCTACCCACTTTTATCTCCCTACTGGGGTAAACATGAGTGGAGGGCTACGAAGACACGACTCAAACTCCTAGATCACCTTAAGGAAAGTGAGTTGACAAAAGGAACCTTACTGACTTCCCTCAGGTGCTATAGGATCCCCAAGGGATAAACCACCCTTCTAGGTGCCCAAGCCACGAGTTAACTTACTTTTTCACTGATTTTAACTCCCAATCGCATGCACAAGTATGCATCCATGTGACTGAAAACCTGTTACTTGCAGGTATTCCCATTGAATTTGTTTGATCCAACTTTTCCTTGCTTGTCCTTTTTCTTTCCTTTTCCTTCCTTTGCTTTCCATTACTTGCTTGCTTGCTTTCTCCTCTTGATGCTTTTATCTCTCTGAGAGTAATTCCAAAGCCAAACTGAAAAAATGTTGTGAACTAATCCTCAAAAGCCTTTTTATTATTGAGGGCTATAATTTCTTCATTTTCCTCTATTTTTCTTCAATTTTCTTCTCATGCAAACTTGTGACCTTTCATCTCCCTTTTCTCCTATTTTAATTTTTTTCATAAATAAAATGTCAATACTACTTCTTTTCCTTTTCAATGCCTTTTCCATTTCCTTTTCCAATTTCACTTAGCCATAATAAACAAGTGATGCCCACTAGGATGTTTTTCCTAACATTCATCTTGGAATACTTGTTCCATTACCTTGGTCTTCTTTTTCCTTTAATAACTTTATTACATGAAATTTTAACCCGAGGTTTGTACAAGTATCAGGCACGATCTTCTCATGCTTTATGCCAAACTTATTATAGTATTTCTTGAATGATTTTGAGAAATATTCTCTACTCTTATCTGTTCTTAAACACTAGAGAAAATTTTTAGTCTCTCTTTCAACATCAACATGGAATTTTTGAAATATTTCAAACACTTCAATTTTACTTTTCATAGGTTAGGCCCAAACCTTCGTGAATGCATCATCTATAAATGTTACAGAATATGATACTCCTCCTAATGACTTAATTTTAATAGGCCCAAACACATCCGAGTGTATCAATTCTAACAAATTTTTCCTTCTGTCATGACCACATCCAAAGAATGAAATCCTTCTTTCTCGACCATAAATATAATACTCACAAAGATCAAGATTATAGGATTTCAAAACTGGCAATAAATTTTTACCAACAAGAATTTTAAATCCCTTCTTGCTCATGTGACCCAAGCACTTATACCTAGATTTGCTGAATTTCCTTCTTTTGTGACAACAACCAAATCTGATTTTCCTATCATTCAATGTATATAATGTTCATGTCGTGGGTCCATTAGCCACGACCAATGTTCATTTGCTAATTTTCCAAACTACTTTTCCAAAGCTTGTGAAATAGCCTTCATCATCCAGCCATCCCACAAAGATCAAACTCATGTGCATTTATGTTACATGCATGAGTTGTTTCAACAATATATCTTGTCCATCCTTTATCTTGATCTGGACATCTCCCACTCCAAAAATACTGCAAAAGTGATTGTTCCCCAAATGCACTCTCCATATTCACCATGATGTATGCAACAAAACTATCTTTGCATGTGGTTACATGATGAGATCACCCAGAGTCAAGGATCCAATCAAATCTAATGCTAGATGTATATAAACATGCATCCTCTACTAAAACAGTAAATAACACATCAACGTTTATGAATACTCCAGTATTCTCACGTTCATTTGTGTTGGATGACTTTTTATTTATATTGGTCAGTTTTTTATCCTTTTTCCCTTTCTTCCAAACTCAACACTCTTTCTTCATGTGCCTTGGTTTACCACAATGAAAGCAAATGAGTCTACCCCTCCTTGATTTCAATCGACCTCTTGATCTTGAATGTCCTTGTTGGCCTCGATCAATTCTCCTAACATGATCCACTAAAGCTAGAGCTTATCCTCCCTGGTTTTCCACAATTGACTTGAGCCACAAATCCTCATTCATTAAACTGTTGATGCCATCATCAAACTTCAGGGTCCCTACATGTGTTGAAGTGCTCATAGCTACAATTAAAATTTTCCAACTATCTCACATAGAACACATTAACAAGATAGCTCTAATTTCATCATCTATAATGATTTTAATAGAGGCAAGATGATCAGTAATAATATTGAACTCATTCAAGTGCTCAGCAACTGAAGCACCCTCCTACATCTTGAGATTATAAAGCTTCTTCATCAAGAACACTTTGTTTGATGTCGTGTTTTTTCATATAGATCATGGAGCTTCTTCCATAATCCTTCTATTGTATTTTCTCCAGACACATTGAAATACATATTCTTTGCTAGATATTGGAAGAATTAATCTCTTGGGTTTATAATATGAAAATCAACCACAGTCAACCATCTTCCAACATCACATTGTGTCAAATATTGGCTCAATATGTAAATCAACTATGGTCAACCATGGTCACATTTTGACAAATATTGTTTCTCGGTCCAACTCATATTGTGACAACCATGGTCCAACATCGCATTGTGACAAAGATTGTTTCAATATAAAAATCAACCATGGCCAACCATTTTCGAACGTCACATTGTTTCAAATGTTATCTCAATATGAAAATAAATCATAGTCAACCATAGTCCAACGTCGCATTGTGACAAAGATTGTGTCAATAAGAAAATTAGCCTTGGTCAACCATGTTTATTTTAGGGTTTATAATATTTATCTTATGGCTTATATACCTTGGGTTTATAATATGTATCCATTGGGTTTATAATACTTTGGGGTCTTAGAATTAATCCCTTGGGTTTATAATATCAATATCTTGGATTTATCAATCTAAGGGTTCATTTCGCTTGGGTTTATCAATTTATTGGTCCAACGTCACATTGTGACAACCATGGTCCAATGTCGCATTGTGAGAAAGGTTGTTTCAATATGAAAATCAACCATGGTGAAGAATGGTCAACCATTGTCAAACATCAAATTGTGCCAAAGGTTGTCTCAATATGAAAATCAATCATGGTCAACCATAGTCCAACATCGCACTGTGACAAAGATTCTGTCAATATGAAAATCAATTGTGGTCAACTATGTTTGTTTGAGTGTTTATAATATTTATATTAGGGTTTATATACCTTGGGTTTATAATATTTATCCCTTGGGTTTAATATTATGGCTTTGGCTTATAATCCCTTGCGTTTTTAATATTAAACCCTTGAGTTTATTATTCCCTTGGGTTTATAATATTTATCTTAGGGTTTATATACTTTGTTAATTAATTTAACGCAAAGATTTATGTTTAACCCAAAGATTCATAATACCCTACATATATGAACCCTTAGATTAATAAAATAAAGAGATTGATATTATAAACCTAAAAAAATTACACTGAAAACCCAAAGTATTATAAATTTAAAAGAATAATATTAATAAATAATAATAATAATTAGTTAATAATTATTATTATTTATTTATATTAACTATATTTATATTAATTAATATTTAATTAACAATATTTATATTAACTTCTCGAGCAGCGGATACCAGTTGATGGGATCGTAGGATTCAAATAAGATACAACAACACTCTAAATTTATAGATGGATCTTAGAAACATTAAAACATTAACAATGGATAACAAAATTACACTTCGTATTACATGGCAGGCTTTGTCTGGCTTGAATCCTCGACAGACCTTGCCTTGCTTGCATGTTCAGGTTAAAACAAATTATAAATTTATAATTTATGGATAGGATTCCAGATTTTTTCGATGTGTTTTTCATGAGCTGCAAAGTGATATTTCCAAAAATCAGTGAGCTGTAGAATTTGTTGGCAGGCGGTGGAGTTCGTTGACATTGGCTTCACACCTAACACAAGAAATCTGTCGCTGTTTAATTTTTCACCCAACATTTATCGATTGGAAAAGTAGCCTCTTATGACGAGAAGAAAAGAAGAACAGTTGAGGCCTAGAGTATAACACCTAGTCTAGTATGATGTAAACTGATGGGCCAGCCCATGTGGTCCCGCCGTCTAAATGCTGATGTGTTATGTACTCACAATATATATAATAATGAAATTGATTTTGGATATAAGTGTCGTTTGATTTTTAATCTGCGCGATATTTATTTGGGTTACGGTGTGTGTACCTTGATTGTCTGTCTATTGGACAACTGTCCCTCCTCGGGATTTTGCAAAACCCGCCTTGGCTTGGGGTTTTACACCATTCGCGCTCATTTGGTTTTCATTGTTACCTCTGGTCTTTGGCTCTGCGAGCTCCTGGCGATTCCTTGCGACTTCTGTGTTTTCCGTTGTGAGTTTATGAGTTTTGTCTGCCTGGTCGACGGAGTGATGTGCTCCTGGTTGTGTTCGTGGTCTCGGTCGTTCTAAGACTCGGCCTGTATGCTATTGTTCGCTCAGCGAAACCCTGGTAAGGTTTGCGTTATGGAATTTGTTTGCATTGTACATTCTCTGTCACTGTGTGTATATATTCTGCCTTAATGTCTGCCTCTGTGCGTTTTGGTCAATTTCTGCCTGTAACTCACAAGGGTTTACAGCTAGTCGAGAGCTGCAAGGTTCATGGTGACATTCGCTTCGGCTCTGGTTCGTTGGCTCCCAAATTCGACAGGTTATGGTGGCATTCTCTGTTCGTTCCTCCGTCAGCTTCGCCTGGTAAGTTCCTGTTCCATGCTAGACTTTTCCTTCGCTGTTCTTCCTGAGTCTAATGGCCTGGCTCCTTTGTGAGCAGGAGGTTCGTCCGGGTGAGAAATACGGCTATGGCTTGCCTGTCAGGTAACGACACTCGTTCCTTTTGTTCAATCTCTTCGTTCCAGTTCTCTGTTTTTTTGTGGTTGGAACCTAACCCTTGTTCTGTTTGCCTTTGTGCAGGTGGAGCCGTTCGTTGGTCTTGATGCCTGGACTTTCGGCTGCCCCGAACAGTATACGGGTAGAATCGTTCTGTTGTTGTAGTTTGCTTGTCTGGGTTTTCCGACTTGTAGGGTCTGTTTGTTTTTCGTTGGCCTTGTGCCGCTGTCTGTTCCTGGTTCCTTAGCTATTAGGCTTGGTGGTAGATTTAAGAAATGAGTTTGGACTCTATGCGGTTGGCTTCTGTTTGTAGTTGTGTCAGTTCCCACGTCTGCGAACTGGGTTGGTCTTGTAATTTTTTTGAACAGAGAATGTGAATATATATATGGACTTTGGATGACTGTATTTATAACCCTATGAATTTGTGCGGAAATAAATTTTGAATCGCTCTCGTAGTTTTTTTACATACCTGCTATGATTGTATATGCCTGAACGTTTTGGTTGTGTGGCTTGTACTGGTCGTTGTTACTCTTCGTCCGATTTAAATATCTTTTCGCTCTGGTTCAGAACCTGTAGTGGTATATTAACAATGTTCACACCATAAAAGAATTACACAGCATTAAGTTATACAGCATTTGAGGACGCTTGTAGGATTGTATGTGCACTGAATAATGAATATATTCTTTTACTGTTAATTTCTTTTTCACAGTCGAACCCGTATTGGGCTTGTTTTCCTCCTTTTGTAGCACTGTTCTCAAACAGTTGGATAACTGCTGTTAGTTTGTGTTGTCGGTTATAGTAGTTATTTCATATATGAAACTTCTTCATAACTAGCTAGCACATTTTCCTTTACATGCATTTACAACAGTAATATAACTGTTTGGAAACAAACGATTCTAACTAATTACTACTGTTCCTAATTAGAAGTCATTACATTATTCTTAGGCATTTTAAACAGAAAAGTAAAATAAAAACAAAAAATAAAAATAAAGACAGATATACTGTCCATCCAGTGAGCTGTGTTCTCTGTCCTTTTCAGAAACCATGTCAACCTTCCTTCCGTCTTTGCCCTGTTAGCCAGATGCTCCTGCATCATAAATCCTTTTGTAATATTTAAAATGATATCTCAAAGGAATTTTATAAACAGTGCATTGTCGATTCATGTTCTAAGGTCGATGAGATACTAAAAGCGTTGTCTCACAATTAAAATGAATTCGATGATTTATTTTATTAAAGGTAGGAATACAATCAAATGGATTGTAATTGTGTCGGGATTTCCATTAAAAGATTCCCAGACAACAAATAATTTAGGTTTCCGTATTTAGGAATCGATGTGATGAATTACTATGCTCTCGCTTTAAAGTAAAGAAATAATCTGTAGTGTGAGTGCATTCCCAATTAACGTTTTCCAGCTCTCAAAGTGGATAGATATTGAATTTAATTTAAAACTTTGCGTGGACTCCAAGGCAACAAATGAATGTTTTTAAAGGGTATTGATATCCAGGTTTAGGAATAAATATGATGTATCATTCGATATTTGTGTTTCAATGGACATCACATTTCATTTCACAGGGAGTATATGAGAGTAAATAAAGTTTCCTTAAATAAGTATTTGACTTGTTTCACATTAAGTTGCATTCTTTTTATAAATACATATATAATAAGGATCTATATGGAATATATACTTAAATAAATATTTGCCTTAACTTGAGGTACATAAATCCTTAGTCTACGTGGATTCTTCTTTAAATAGTTTTATAATATAGATTTAATAAAAGATAATTTTAATAAAAGACTGAAGGTTTATGTAAAATAAATTTCAGTGTATTTTAATAAATGGCTGAAGTATTGATTTCCACTATTATATTTGTTATAATTTTTAATTAATTAAATTATGTAGAAAAAATTACAAATTTAAAAAAAAAAAATATTATAAAAAAAATAACATCAATATGTGAAGGATAATAAAATCGATAGGGTAGTTGAATTTTTTTAATGCTCCTTCCTATTATCATAGGTGTTTAATGGTGCATCAAACATTTATTATTATTCTTGCTGCACAACCAATTAAGGTATATAAATACTTAGTGTGATGGATAGCCACTACTCTTATATCAACTCTCATCGCTTTCATTTAAAGGCCATTCCTTCTTCATCATGTTCAATAGTGTATTTTCAGGTTGGATGGAAAATGTTAATCAATGTTCTAAGATTTGGATTCAATCCACCCAAACATTTCAAGAATGAGTTTCTTTTAAATTTCATTATAATCATATTTTTTTCATTTTTTTTCATTTTTATGTTGATTTTCTAAATGAATTTGTTACCATTTGGTTGGTGTTCATTTTGTGGTTTTTATTTTGTGATTTTTTAATTAAATCATGATATATTGTTGTCAATATTACAGTATATAAATTGTATTAAAAAACATTATAATTGTTTTTTAAAAGAGAAATGAAAATGATATCACATGAGGTCTAATATTCAAGTTCTTCAAGCCTATGACATCTTTTTCAACATGAGTTAATTACACAACTTTGGATTGGGTCGATTCCCTTATTTATCATGTTTCCCCATGATAAGCTAAAGAAGTGGAGCATTGGCTCAAAACACCCACAAATATCTGTATTCCTCTATATACACTCTATATACTGCTTGAAACTTCACAATGATATTTCATCCATTAGAAGAAGTTATTATATAAGCCATGAAGTGGAAACATATGAAAATATAGGGAACATGTAATGAAGCTTATAGAAAAGTTCTTGTTCTCTATTTTAGGGTTTAGGGTTTAACCCATATTATATCCAAACACTCAACAAGGAATCCCTCTTATACTTTCGACTCAATTATTAGCGTCCTTACTCTTAGCTCAATGTCTTGAATGGGCTTAAACTCATTTTAGTTGGAGATATGATGGCTATGCTCAATGATAATGTGGATAGTCCCCAAGTTTAAGAAGATGAAGAATTTTTTTAATGACCCCATTTTTTGGAGTTGTTATTATTAGTATAAAATATTTGTTATAGGTATGTACAATTTATTGGGTGCTTTTTGACATGTCAATTGTTTATTATTGAATAATGACAAATACACATCAAAATTTCTTGTCGATTATCATGTTTTTGAATCCATAGACTTGTACAATGATTGGTGATACTCATTGTTTGAAACCTTGATAATAAGATTTCATCCATTCTAATACATTATCGTATGTGCCATGAAGAAGAACATAAGAAATATAGGGAAGAGGTAATGAGGCTTATAGGAAAGCAGTTGTGTCTTCTATTTTAGCGTTTAGGGTTGTGACCCATATTATATCCAGACATTCAACAAGGCATCCCTCTAAGGAATCAAACATTAGTCTATTTTCGCTTAGCCAAATGAATGGGCTTAAATTCCATTTAGATGAAGATATGATGACTATTATGCTCAATGATGGTGTGGATGGTCTCCCAGTTTTAGAAGATGAAGGATTATTTTTAGTGAACCATATTCTTGGAGCTATTATTATTAGCATAAAAGATTTGTTATAGATATGTGCAATTTTCAATTTCTTATCTAATTTGGATTAGGTACTTGAACTAACACTTAGTAGAATATTTATAAAATACTACTCAAATTCTATATTAGAAAATTGTAAATAATGAGAAATAGAAAAATGTAGATGATGACAAATACAAATCCAAATTCCTTGTTGATTATATAATGATGGAAACTAATTTCCAACTAATCCAATTCCATTTCATTGTAAATAGAGAATATGGAACTATCTATATAAACTATGATAACTAAAGTTAAAGCTTTTTAAATGTTTTACAATTGAGAAAAAATATTTATTTTTAACTATTTAGATTTAGTTTAATTTCATTCATATAATTATAAAAAAAATCAATTATAATCTTTCCATAAAAATTATGAGTATACCATTAAATTTTTTTAATAAACTATATTATTATACATTTATCATTTTTGAACCTCATATAAATATACTATATTCATTTATAAATTTTGTATTAAATTGTCTCAGTATGAGTGAATATGTCTGTATTTCCTTTATATTTAGGATCTCGCTCAATTAGTGAAAATGTATGCATTTGCTTTATATGCAAGTTTTTGTTAAAATACTCAAATATATGTATTTTGGTTAGTGGGTAAACCTATTTTCTTTGGTTTAAATTTTTTAGATATTTTTAATTAAAATTATGAGTATACCATTAATTTTTTTAATAAAAAGTATTATTATATTTTGAACATCATATAAATATACTATAACTATTTATAAATTTTGTATTAAATTATCTCAATATGAGTGAATATGTTGATATTTCTTTTATATTTAGCATCTAGCTCAATTGGTGAAAATGTATGCATTTGTTTTATATTCAAGTTTGTGTTAAAATACAAATGTATTTTGGTTAGTGAGTAAACCTATTTTCCCTCGGTTTTTTTTTTGATATTTTAAACAATTTTTTATTTGACTTATATTTTATATATATATAAAAGTAAAAAAAATACTCTAAATATGAAAACTTTATAACAATTTCAAAATTATCAATAAAATTATTTTAAAAATAATTTTAAATTATTGAAAGTTTAATTTAAACTTTTTAATTAAAATAAAATAATTTAGATTTCCTGTTCTCTTTTTAATCTAGTTCAATAAATATAATAAGTATTCCACTAAGTAAAATGTCCCTCCCATATAAAATATAGCTCTGCCAATTCATTTAGCTTAAGTAAAGTAATTAATGTGTTGTAGATCACCTCGAATTAAGTAATATACCATTGATTAATGAATGATTTAATTTAATAAATTAACTAAAATTAAGTTAAATTAATTAACTTAAATTCACGATGAACTAAAATTAAGTTAAATTAATTAATCTGTCATTGATTCATTTTAGATAAGTTAATTAATATGTCACCAATATTAAAGTTGATTCATTTAATCTGTTGTTAATATATTATTATTATTATTACTACTAGAAGTTGGTGCAACAATTATCTGCACCATCATCTCATCCACTCGGTGCTGCAACTAGTTCAGTTTACCTCAAACTGGACATGTTAGTTCTGTTGAAACTGTCGCCTTACTATCTAGAAGTTGTTGGAGCTAACTTGAGTGGTCAATTTCCTGATCCTTCTGAAAAACCATTACCAGGATTTGAGCATTTGTGCCTACAAATTATCGAGATAACACTGAACACAGAAAACTTAACAACTTCATTCCCAAACACTGCAGTTTATACATGAGTACGTAGAGCCAAAGATTCTACAGTGACCTCTGCCAATTATTATTAATTCCTACCTACATGGCTGACCAAGAGTTTATTGCTGGCTATAGAACAATCTTCAATGCCACATGAACAGAAGTTGTGATTATTATTTTGACACCTCTTTAATCATGATTTATACGTTAATTTTCATGTTGGTTTAAGTTTTAGCTAGGCTTATAAACATGATTCAAATATTTCATTTTGACTTTCTTTGCTACAATATATTAATGAAATGTTTTCTTGAACTTGTTGCTCTAGAATTCTTTCTTCTTCCATATCATGAACACTAGATATTGTTCCTTGTTACAACTAGGATGATGCCAACTCATTTCAGCGCTTTTTTCAACATGTTCACTTCCATCATTGAGAGTTTTTAAGTATTTTTTAATTGGTTCATTCATGTTGTTTTCAACAAAGTGTAAGTTTTGATTATTGATAGACATTACAACTGAGTATATATATATATATATATATATATATATATATATATATATATATATATATATATATATATATATATATGTTACTTCTTCCTGGCTGCTACCAATATCTTTACACTGAAAATCATTCATGAAATTCACTAAATCATAATTTGAGTGATTTTATCTTCATCTTTGTATTCCTCTATCAAATATTTGTACTTAGCTATATTTGATTCATCTAATTGATCTGGAAGCAGAATTACACTTCTACTTAATAAATTATCCACAAATTTCTTCTCATATATAACATTTGTAACTAATCTTTACTTGAAAAGTTTTCTTCATCATATAGTGGTTCATAAAGTGTTGCACGTTGATCATTAAGATTTGCAATTGTTGCACGTTCATCATTAAAATATTTGCATCACTGTTAGGTACAAACATACTATTTTTTTTAATTATTGCATTTTTAGTCTTGATACTTTCAAGACAATCAAAGATTTTAATAACACCTTCCTTTTCTCCGAGCACATGTCCATGTGGATGACCTTTTGGACAAAAACCACAGGCCCTAACAACAGCTCTCTCACCGACCGAGGTTCAACACAAGCTCATTCAATGAAAACATTCATAAAAGTCCACACTCATATTTCTTTAAAATGGCTCCAAACGCAACTCCTTATACTCACTAATTTTAGCGACAACTCAAACAAAACATGGGTGCACGATTCACCTAGGGCACCCACCAACAAATTGTCAAACTTAATGCAAGAAATCCAGCAACAGCTCCATGTTATTCCATGCAACAACAATTAAAGTAAGCATAGTATGATTTAGCAGCAGTCGACCCTGATCTTTAAAAATTTCGTGCAGGAGCGACGCCAATGACCTGCAACTATACTCTGCACTCCAAACAATAGAACAAAAATGCGGCCACGACACGAATTCAAATAACAAGGACAACACAATTCAAACAACAAGTTGTCTCTCATAGGGACAGATCACCACACATGGGAGACATCAGACAAACAACTCATTATGCAAACGCATCTTCGACAAGTATTGATGGCATGGAGCATCAATACTTGTAGAAGTTTGTTTTGCTTGACCACCTCACATTGTCAAACTTTTTGCGGTCTCTTCACACATCATTAACAACAACCATGTCTTCACGGCATGTGCACATTCATGGTTTAGTCTCATGTGTTAAGCTCCATTAATTTTGCACAATTGCTGCATACAATTATGGAATTGCAGTCTTTCCTTAACTTATGGAAACCAACTGCAGTAGTTTCCTTAAGTTAAGAAAATCAACTGCAATTACTAAATTTATAATTGGGAGCTACTAAAGTGGTCCATCACTTTGATTCAAGTTCTCTGCCTTGATTTGTGGGACATCTAACACATAGCTATTAGAAGCTTGATGGAATCTTAGCTACATGTTCATCTGTTTTGGTCCCCATGCTCATCTCTCAATCCCCTTCAGTTTTACACCATCTAGCTGAGATAGCAGAGCTTGGAAGTGCCTTCAGATCAGCTGCATTTTTTCCTTTTTGCTTGGGCAGCTGGAGCGTGGTTTTTCAGAAGGAAATTGCATCAAGAGTTTTCACCAATGGCTGGAGGTAATTCGTATCCCTGGGAATTAAGTTTCAACGATTCTTTTCAGTTCTTTCCGCATGCAGAATCACTGTTTAAGTTTATAATTTTTCTAACATTTGGTATCAGAGCCCTTTTACCTCTGCCTTGCTGTGTGTTGGCCAAGAAACGAATTCTTATTTCTGGGCATGGCCTATTAAGCATAACAGTCATTTTCAGTATATGCGCAGAGGGTTCCGGCTTTGCGCTGTTTAGAAACCCTATGCGTGCATTTCTTATATGTACATATTCCTCGAGTGCCCTTCGAGCTCTTCCTTTTCATTCCCACATCGAATGCGCTTAGTCTTCTCATTAATTATGGGGTTTGTTTGTGTTTAAACATCGAACCGCCATTTACTATTTTACTTAATATTGGTAATGCTTCTGTCGTGGTTGATTGGAGAGCCTGAGGCTGGAAGAGTCCTCCAGCGCCTTCGTTGGCTCTCTCATTTCCTCGATCCGCCAGATACGAGGCAACTGCTGCGAAATTCATCATCAACTGCTTGCATTTATTCTCCCTTCACTGCTTTAAGACTGTAAAATTTGGCGATTTCCACCTAGATTCTCTCCAATCTGGTTGGGAATTTTTGATCAGTTGGGGGTTTGCGGACCATTTGGGCAGATTCGTTGGGCTGTCTTTTCGCAGCGCGGGGAAGAGAACCTCGATTCGTACAGACAGTAGAAACTGATTGAAGGGGCTTAAGTTGCGGTATTCTATTTATCGTCAACATGGTTACCATCCCTTATTTCACAGCTCCTACTACGTATTTCAGTTATGGATTGCTTTTTGTATTTGGACATAGGAGGTCGTAGTGAAAATAATTACCTCATAGATTAATCATGTCCAAAAAGTTAAAAAAAAAAAAAAAAATCACTTTAGTTACGCTTTCGTAAAAGCATATTTCAACCTGGGTTGTGGGCTAGATGAAAGACGTTAATTGGGCATCTTTTGACATTCTATTCTGTGAGGACAATATTTCTTACGGCTGCTACTTGTGATGGACTTTTGTCACTGCTCTCACTTCTGCTAGTTGTGATGGAATTTTGTCATTGTTCACTTCTGCCAGGTGTAAGCTTAATCACTATGTTCGGCATCCTCTTATGGTTGTTGGGACTGCCGATAGGAATCTTATAATTTTTTTTAATTTGCAGAATCCTCAAGTAATTACTTCTGACCTTGTTTGTCTAGAGATGTGCTAATTATATTGTATTATAATTGTGCTACTGCTGGAACTCTCTTGTTACTTTAGTTATGATACAATCCTTCATTTTCATCTTTTTTCAAATATTCGGCTTAAGTTTGCTGCTTGCATAGTGTTCTTTTAGTCGAATTAGGGTTATACATAAGGGGGCTTTAACTTTGGACAAAGCAGTGATGTTTTGGTTGCCTGAATGATATTACAGTTTGAACCCACTTTATGCACTCTTTCACATAATAAATAGTAACATTCAGAATTAGAATGCAAAAATCCTTGATTAGGAAATCTTGGACAAATTTGACTGTTTTGGTTTTCTGTAAAGATTTTGTTGGATAGAAAAACATGCTGAGGTCAAATGTTGGTATTATGATCTATTGTTATTCGTTGGCATTATGATCTATTGTTATTCGTGAAAGGAGGGCCTATAATTACATCAATTATAAATTTATAAATTGTTATTAATTGGATTTGCTTGCAAATAATTCCCATAATGCTGAAATGAACATTAGTTCATTTACTAATGAATATCCAATGTAATGACAATAGGTTGAAATCCATATTGGTTCAATTTTTATTTTTATTATTTTGAAGTTATATTTAATTATGGAGGCTCACATGAAATTTATATAAATATATATAAATAATATTTCAAATTTGCAGTTTTGTTTGCAAATTGTTTAGAGCCCATTTTGTAATTAATTTAAGAATTAGTCTTAAATAAATTATGGGACAATTAGACTAAGGAATGTAAATTTGATTTTAATTTTATTTATCTTGTGAGCAAAATAGCTTGTTTGCTGGTCAATTTTTGTTGTTTTATAAATTTAAGGACGGAGCCTGAAGTCAAGCCAGCTAGCCTTCGAACTGCATTTGCTATGCAAGTGCAAAGTAGATCAACGCTGCTTCAGTCAATCTTCGGGTTAAGTTTATAAATTGAACAATCAATTTGTAGTCATTTTCGGTAATGCTGACTGCTTTAACCTTAATTTTGATTTTGCTGGAAAATTATTACAGTTATATGGAGTTTATTAAAATGTCATTTTGACTTACTCCTTTCAGTAAACATTATTTTTCTCTCTAGTTAAGTTTTGTTTATGCAGCAAAATAATGTCTAGTGATCCATATAATTTTAATTAATTAGAGAATAGCCACAACATCTTTAATTAAATAAAATTATATATTTTGATTGGTTAGATCACATAAAGATTATTTAGACATTAAATTGTAATTAATTACACTGAATATAATAAATTTTATCCCACAGGAATCTTTATTATATTTATGTAATTAATTAGGATAAAATTTCATAACCTACCCACAGGAGTTATGAATCAATAAGTTTTATCATAAAGTTTTATTGAATCTGTTTGAATTAAAAATTTAGCCCACAGACAATTTTTATGTCATTTGATTCAATTCTTTTTTAGCATGATTTACATTGGTAAAACATGAAAGTTTATTAAGCCTCAATTTTAACATAAGCATGTGATTCTTTATTTTGATGCAGCAGTACAACCTGAAAATTTCTCTGAAATTCGTTGTGACATTCCCGAACTTAAGGAAATAATCTCATTTGTTTGTTATGAATCTAATATGGTTAACATTAATATTAACACATGGTGGATTGATTCTGGATCAACAATTCACATTTCGAATTCCTTGCAAGGTTTGCAAAACCTAAGGAAGCCAGTGGGAAGTGAGCAAAGCATCTTATCAGGAAACAAGATGGGCTCGCATGTGGAAGCTATAGGAACATGTTATTTAACTTTAAGTAGTGGTTTTGTTTTGGAATTAGAAAAGACCTTTTATGTTCCAAGTTTTTCTAGAAACTTGATTTCAGTTTCAAGGCTTGTACCTTTTGGATTTTCCTTAAACTTTTCAGAAAAATCTTTCAGTCTATTATATAAATCTGATTATGTTGGGAATGGTATTTTGTCTAATGGTCTTTACTGCATTAATTTACAAAACAATGTCACATATGATTCAATGCATGTTCACACTGGCACTAAA
Organism: Pinus tabuliformis; assembly: GCA_031772625.1. Classification (NCBI taxonomy): domain Eukaryota; kingdom Viridiplantae; phylum Streptophyta; class Pinopsida; order Pinales; family Pinaceae; genus Pinus; species Pinus tabuliformis. The sequence goes on along the minus strand of CM062808.1, from coordinate 488,679,083 downwards.
AGATGTGTTATCAATGAAGATTCCTCTACATTATGGCACCGGAGACTAGGTCATATCTCCATAGATAGAATTAAAAGATTGGTAAATGAAGGAATACTTAATACTCTAGATTTTACTGATTTTGAGACTTGTGTGGACTGCATAAAGGGAAAGCAGACCAACAAGTCAAAGAAAGGTGCCAATAGGAGTTCAGACATATTAGAAATCATACATACTGATATATGTAGTCCAGACATGGACTCACATGGTCAGAGATACTTCATCTCCTTTATAGATGATTACTCACGATATATGTATCTCTACATGCTTCATAAAAAGAGCAAAG